>OX411742.1:21417165-22101009 GCA_948252205.1 Orthosia incerta
TGTGTTCTTTAATTTGTAATTTTGAATTTACATATTTATTGTAAAGAGAACTAAGTCTGTTCTCAAGTACCTGGATTTCAGTCTGTAAGCGGTGTGTGTCAATCTCATAGATATTTTTGCTGTCTTCTAATTTAATTTGGTAATTATTTAATTTATTAACTAGGTCAACACGTTCTTTCCTGAGTGGAATATTTTTAATAAAGAATTTGTGTTGTTTCCTAAACTTGTTACAATTTCTAATTATTTTATTTAGTTTTGCATATTTTTTGAGTTTGTTATGACTAACTTTGGAACAATTTCTCTGTTTTTTTAAGGAATCTTCAGTTAGGTCAATTGTTGGTATTGAATCAGGTTTAAAATTTGATTTAATAAGTTCATCATACAAATGGCAAGTTTCATCAACCTGAGTTGATTCCTGTTCTTTTTGTAATTTAAAAATATGAGAGTTTGCGTGAATCAATTCTTCTTCTAGATCCCTAACTTTACTTAAAGCCTCCTCATAAAGATAACTGCAGTTATTGAAACCATCCGTGACTACCCTCAGTTGGTCGCGTTCATCTACAACATTCTGGTATTTCTGACTAAGTTCAACTAGCTCCCGTTTAAGGATTGTGTTTTTATAAACAATGTTCTCAACTTCTACTTCACAATCCTCTCTCTCTTGCATTATCTCCCAACATTGGCTCTGTGAGTCCTTAAGTTCCTGGAGTGCCGTTCTCAATTTAATTTCTAAGTCCTGAGCGGTAGCCTTACGGGTCATCGGAGGCATGGTTTCCGGATTGGTTACTAGAAATAGAAAAAAAAAAAAAAAAGAAACAGTGAGAAACAAAGGAAAAGAGGAAAAACAAAACAAAAACAAAGCTGGAAGAAGCCATCCGAGAATCCCCACCTGTGAAGGTTGTCTTTGGTGCGGCCGACCTGCGTGCGGAGTCTATTAAGAGTTTTCCAGGTCGGCCATGGCAACGCTTGCCCAGGCGGGAGATTCTCCGATGGCTCAATGAAGTAGTCAGGAGGCTTGAGCTTATCCCGCCAAAGATCGCATCTCTCCGAGGCGGTTTTCCAGTAAAACAATAATACTGAGTATTTATAGCGTTTTGTTGAGTTTTTACTACTAATTATATCCTAATTACACTTAAATACTAATTAAATATAATTTTAAAATACGGAGCACAAATTTGACATGTCACTCGGGCAGTGTTGCCAATTCTTTTTGACATTAGTTAGTAATCTTGTTTTCCAATTCAGCAATGTTGCTTGCCGAGACAAATATGTTTTTAATAATTGGCTACACGGCTAAAACGCTTAGAGTCACGAAAAATAATAAAAATGTATGAAACAATATATAATAAATGTATACATACGTACATAATATAAACAATGTTATTATTAACATATATACAACTAGCTGTTCCCCGCGGCTTCGCTCCCGTGGACCACAGGACCCGTGTTCGGTTTTAAAAAATAGCCTATGTTACTCGGGAATAATGTAGCTTTCCATAGGTGAAAGAATTTTTTAATTCGGTCCAGTAGTTTCGGAGCCTATTCGGTACAAACAAAAAAACAAAAAAATCTTTCCTCTTTAAAATATTAGTATAGATTGAATAATCTAAAAATAACAAACCTATATACAAATACAAAAGGGAGACGGCAAAAAGCTCATTGTGCATAAAAAAATTCGTCAACATCGATGTCAATGGGAAACGTGCCCAGAACGCTGGCAGTATTGCCACGTTGTATGGCAATGCTGATTCTCTGGCCAAAGAAAAGACCAATATAATAGTATATATTAAATACTATATATATAATAATAGAAAAATAAATAATGATTGTTTTCCAAAAAAATAATACGATGATAATGTTCTTTAACTTAAATTAAAAAAATAAAAATTATCTTCAGGTCTGAGTTTTATTTTCACCGTTTATAAACTTAAAACCCAATTATCTTAAAACAAAGGACATTCATCATTATTGAAGTGGATCCTTCACTTAAGAAGCAAGTGAACCCGTTACTCCGAATAGATACAACATTGTATATGTCTAAGAACTTAGCCGCAACCGTGTGTTATATACGTCAAAGTTTAAAAGCCTGAATGCTTGTGTTCACTTCCTTCACGAAGTTTATTGAGAAATGGATGCTAGAATTGATTCTGACATGTTCCTCGCACACTTTAAAACAGGCTAAAATGGCTCGGGACTACCGCACATTGGAAACCCAACTGTGTGAAGCAAAAAATAGAGTCGGAACTTTATTGGAGGTTTACCAAGAGGTTTTTATCAAGAAAACCGTTCGTTCTTCATATTTATTAGGTGGTCTTTTTGTGCGTAATGGATTTTTAAGTGAATAAACAACAACAAAAGTTGATGTTCTTCTTTATTTAGATCGGGCATGAATTTGTGTGGTATGTTGGTTCTATGAGATGAAATTCTTACGCGGGGTTAGAAATCTTCTTTTGGATAAAAGTCTCTAGAGTGAGACAAAGTTTAATTCCATCAGCGAAGGTGAAGCTCGAAATTATTAAGACAAAAATATACTAACGTGTCGTGGCGTGTCGTGGCACCTTCTGTCGTAGTTGACTGGCTGAAGTGATATGACGTAGGCATGAAAAGAGTCGTTTAGTGTATCCTACGCTACGCTACGACACGCTAATGTTTCCGTAGCTTACAATGTAACAGGCTCTTGAAAAGTGATATTCTATCAACGGAAGTCACGATAGCGATTGCAAAAATGACAAAATTTTATGAGAATATCAACAAACCAACATGTTTGTGGGAATGGATGGATGGATGTTTGTAACAATTTTACGAAAAAACTACTGAATCGATTTTGATGAAACTTTACAGAAATATGGTTTACTAGATTCTGCCAGCGGCTTCGCCGGCGTGAATGTCGAATATTATCCCAAGGAACATATGCCCGGGATAAAGAGTATCATATATGCTATTCCAGACTATATTATAATCAGATCCGTTCAGATCCGTCCAGCTGCTTGACCGTGAAGAAGTAACAAACATACAAACACACATACTCACAAACTTTCGCCTTTTTATTATTAGTGTGATATATCAGAACAAAACATAGGTTATGATTTATAAAGATATTGGTAGAAATATACCACGCGGCCATAGTTTTAAATTAAGTATATATTCGTCCGATTCGATTAAGTACAAACAAAGTACCTACCAGGGGAACAGAAAAAATAAGTTAAAAAAATACCGTGGCTGGAATCATGTGTGGTAAATAAAGACTAACAAACTACCAGTAGAACAACACCATGAAGTAAAATAACATTAAAAGACTGATTATAAAATGACTCATATTGTTTGCACCGTCTTTTATTAAAGTTGAAATAACTAATGCTAAGTGCCAGAGAAGCTCAATAAAGATGTTCTTGGCATTAAAGTATTAAGAAAAATACAAATGATTAAAAAAGGATATCACATGTCAGGTTTCTGGAAGAAAATATATAACACCTCGTTTGCAATAAGTTTGTCTAGTTTCCTTAACAAGTAGGTAACTGATATCCTCGCTCGAGCACATCCTTTTGCAACGGGATATCCTATAGACAGGCGATCTTTGCGCTTGAAAGATTTTTATTTATTCCCTATTTGCCTCTAACTTTCAATCCTTTGACTATCCTGAGTCTTGTGGTGTTTAAAAAGGAGACTTGAGGATTTTAAAAACTGTAGTAGTAGTGTATTCTTAATAATTTAATAGGTATTACCGCTGACCCTTAATAATCTCCAATCTTCATCTTTAAATTACTCATAAATGGTCCGTCGAACCGGGCATAATCATCAAAACTTATTGCATCCCAATCTTATTTAGATAAGCATAAATTATTAATCATTGTAACACAAGCCATGCTGTTAAAATGTCGAAGGCACATTTTGTCCAACCCGGGAATCGAACCCGGGACCTCTTGCTCAGCAGTAGCGCTTGCAACCAGTAGTCCAACGAGGAATTTCAAATAATTCAATATTATCGTTGATACTCAATAATTATCAACATTAACTTTTGAATGGTCCTTCGAGCCGGGTACAAGTCATACAAACTTAAGCCTTCCCAATCTAATTTAGGTAACCATATTTTTTTTTTTGAAACCATTCGGCTAAAGTGTCGATGGCGCATTTTTTTGCGGCGTGCTGTGGGCCGGCCGTATAGCGATATATTTGTTTAATGGCCGAAGCAATAATTTACGGGAAGACTGCGCTTATAGCGTTAGGTTTGCTTTGATTGTTTAGTTTTGATACAAGTATGCAAATTTACAATAAGACCCAAACTGCTATTCTATGAAAATCTGACTTTGTATATTTAGACGAAGTGCGCATCTGTAAAAACTCAACTCAACTCATAACTTAGTGACGTGAGCTGTCATTGTAATCAATTACAATGACAGCTCACGTCACTAAGTAGCGATTGACAGCTCACTTCACCTCAGATACAGTTTAAGTTTACGCTAGAGTGCGCGCAAGATAAGTCTGCGCGCGACGGGTGGCGTGCTTAATGTTGCCAGCATAACTGATCTTTTTTCCTTCATTTAATCAATAGTCATTTTACATCACTCGAAACATAAAGTATTTTAAGTAAAGCATAATTAATGACTAGCTTTTTCTACTTGCATAGAATATGATGAAAAATGCTTCATGAAATGATTGTAAATCTTTTATTGAATACTTAGTCTTACAATAACTACTGTTAAATTTGGTCTAACAATGGTCCTGCAGTGGCTAATTCCGTCAATTGCAATTCTTTTTTAATTTCTTATTCAACAATTTTTGAAGTACAGTTAGTTTAGTTGAGCCTACAGTGTCACTTATCCAAATCTACAGCAATGTCAACTGCCACAGAAACACACAACTTTCTCTCCTCCAGAAGTCACGGGCACCCAACGTGAAGACAGAAAATATGGTTAACATAAATTGCACTAGATGGCGTAATAAGCTTCGATTTGTTATTGAGTTTTGTGAAATATTAAGATTATCAGGAGAAGATCATAAAATGTATGTTCTTGTAGAATTAAGGAATAATGAGCTCTTAATTCCCACTTTTTGAAGGAGCTGCTGCCACATAACCCTCTTGAGTTATTTGGATGACGGTGCGTTCAGAAACGCCTAAAACAAAATAAAAATGATGCATTATATTACATAATGCCGGTCCTGTCCTGTCATATTTATGTACCACCCAAAAACAAATACTACAGGCACTGGAAGTACGAAAATTTAGGGCAATTTTAGTATAATGGTATCCCTAAAAGTTACCTGTCAAATAAGCAACGCGGGGTATATCTTTGTAAAACGGTATCGAAGGCCCGTTATTGTCTTCTTCATTTCAAGGAAAGATCCCTGCCAGCACATTAAATTACTTTTGGCATAATGATGGCGATTATTTACTTCGGAAACGAATAAAAACACGGATTAAAACACACTCTCTTGACACCTGACATATTTGACAAACGATTGGTTCCGATTTCGGCCGCGCGCAGACTTATCTTGCGCGCACTCTACAGGTGAAATGACAAGTTCACGTCAAACTCACTTTACCCAAAACCAGAACGCTGCCAAAGTCAGATCAAAGAGACAGTTAAAGTCTTACGAACACTGAATAGTAAGAAGAATTAATACCAACCAAAATATATATTTTTTTAACTTTGCCCCTCACTAGGAATTTATTCTTGTATCGTGGGTGCGTTTACAAACATAGAAATTATACACACATACAACAACACCCAGAGCCGGAACAACTATCTGTAGGTCATACAAATATTTGTTCCGTGCGGGAATCAAACGCGCGGCACGCAGCGCAGCAGTCAATCGCGCAACCACTGCGCCAACCGTGCGCCCAATATTAACAGAATATAACTGTCCCACTGCAGGGCAAAGGCTGTGGTATTCTGCAGTAGAGATCTACATCTTTTAGTCTATTTACGTTTTATAATACTGTACAAACCACACCTTTTTATCTTTTGAAATTGTATTAACTCATGTGACTCACTTTTATGTATTCTTTGATACTGTTAGCACCTGTAAAGCATACTTTTATTTATTGCCGAGTGTTTTATCATCCACAACTTATTTTATACCGCTAATTTGTAAAAACATAGAATATTTTATACTCTGACATTTTCATCTGAACTGACATCTGTCTGTCCAATTTATTTTCTTAAGGTTACACTAGTCGAAAATTCTTCCATACAAACTTAGTCTAGGGATTATACCACTGTTTGACGATGTACGTTGAAAATAAAAAGTTATATCAATTTCTCTCATCATTATCTAGCCCTAGGAAACAAAAAAGTAAAAAAAGAAAATATTTGAAAGTTATGAGCGTCGAAAGTTCCACATTAAGACACTAATTTTTGGGCGCAAATAAATACCATAAGGAGACGGAAAATTGCAAAACGGCCTCTTTGAAGGGATAGATTAGTAGATTAACAATGCAAATAATCTTATTTTGAACAGATAAATGTAGTCGTTTTTTCATGATATCTAGACTGCCAAAGGTCTGTTTATAAAATTTCGCGCGCTCGGTTTCGTCCTAAATCATTATCCATTTCACTACAAATTTGCAAAAGTGTGTATTCGTACGCGAACTAGCTTCCTACTGCTCATCACAGCATCTATCTCTGCCGCACGTGTTGTCGGTTGATATAAAATGCATTTTAACCCCGCGCACAAAATAGTTCGTGCCGTCGACTAGTGTACCCTTAAGCCATAGACATAACATAACATGGACACTTCTTCTCGACCTTCTAAAAGCTGGTTGTACATTATAATCTCCAAAATAAGGGCAGCGGCAGACTGCCCCCTCTGTAAACCGTTTTATATTTGTTCTGGTCATGATTACTTATAGTTTGAAATTTAGAAGATAAGACACACAAGGAAAAACGGGCGTCAGGTTTTCAGTTTGGTTTTGGCTTTTGCTAGGGAAGCCTACATATTTTGTCACTGGAGTTGATTTATTTTATACAATGTTATTCTTAATATTTAAACCCTACCCTGAACAGTTCAGTGTATCAAGCGTGTTTTAAAACGTACTGTGTGTTTTTCTGTGTATAGTGTACTTTCAATATATAGTGAACACTGTCATTAAACATTGAATGTATTTTTAAAAACTGTGTATCATTTGATTCTGAACCCGCCTACTTGTCCGTCTGCCTGTGACGCCACAGCCCAGATCATTCACATACCTTGCTGCCTGCCTTCCTGCCTACTTGACTACTTGCTTATCTGGCTACCTGCCCGTTTGCCTGCTTGTCCGTCGTGGTGCCTGCTCACCTGCCTACTTCGAGCATTCCACGTCTTGTAAAGTTCCTGTCCGTCCTGCTGCCTGCTTAACTGTCTACCTCGAACAACCCACGTCGTGCAATGTTTTTTTTTTTTTTTTTTTTTTTTTTTCTACGGGCGTCTCTTAGTTCGGTCAAAGCGACTGACAACTACTTAACCGGGCTTTCCCTGTGGAGACTAAGCTATATAGCCTCCAGCCAGGCACAAATTTCTAAACCTAAGCGACAACGCTGAGGGCTACCCCCTGTGGGGTCGAACCTCGGCTCAGGGCGTCGCTGGGGGGACAACTAAGGCTGGATCTTATTAAAGTGATTCTACCATCCGTTCGGAATAAGCCTACCTGGAGAAGAACGGACAAAAAACTCCAATTTAACTAACTAGAATTTAACTACGGCACAGCATTTCGCGGGCTGGCTTGTATATCTCTTGGCGGGGACGTCGCGACGGGCCTCGGCGGCGAGGACGGATCGAAGGCGGTCTGTGTTCGAAAATTGTGCTGGTCTCTTTCTTGCTCTCTTGGAGCAGGGTAGTGGCGTCATCGGGGATGGAGAGAGCGAGCCTTGGTCGGCGAACTTTAGAGATTTGGGAGAGTTCATAGCGGGAGACCGCTTGAATTAGGGGATTGCTGTGGTTGACAGCTTTGTCGAAGAAGCTCTTTGAAATGCGCTTCATGAATTGTTGAATAGTGGGGATTTTCAAATCGACATGGAGTTCCTGGTTACGAACGTACCAGGGGGCTCCCGTGATTTTACGGAGGAATCGGTTTTGTATAACCTGAAGCTTGTGAATGTGGTGGGGCTTAGCATGCGCGAACACTACGCAGGCATAGGTCATGATAGGACGGATAACCGCAGTGAAGGTGCGCAGCTTGCACCTAAGTGACAAGCCACTGCTTGCGTTTATCATCCCATGAAGTCTGCCCATAGCAAAGGCGGCTCGCGAGCGCGCCGCCTTAATGTGCTTGGCGAAAGTGAGGTGGTTGTCTAAGGTCACACCTAGGTACTTGGCTTGCTCTTCCCAGGGGATCGGCTTGCCGTACATAGTCACTGTTTTGGTGGGTCGGGTTTTTGTGGAAAGGCTGCGAGGCTTCGAGAAAATGACAGCATGGCTCTTTTCGGGATTGACTTCTATTCTCCAGAGGCGGAACCACTTGGACAGGGCGTTGGCGGCTCTCTGGAGTTTTTGGGCGATGGCATTGGGTGCTTTGCCAGCGTAATAAAGGGCCGTGTCGTCAGCGAATAGTGCCAACTGGCCCTCTTTGGGTTTTGGGATATCGCTGGTGTACAGCATGAAAGATTTAGGTGATAGTACGCAGCCTTGAGGGACTCCGGCTCGTATGGGGTGAGGGGAGGAGAGTTCTCCCTCGACTCTATAGCGGAAGGTTCGGTCCGACAACCAGTCTCGAATGATGAGCACGAGACGATCTGGCACGCCAAGTTTGTATAGCTTATAAATTAAGCCATTGTGCCAGACTTTGTCGAACGCTTTCGCTATGTCGAAGAACAAGGCGCCCGTCATCAGACCACGCTGGAAGCCAGCACTAGTGTGTTCAACGATGCGGTGCACTTGTTGGATGCAAGAGTGTTCGGCACGAAAACCGAATTGTTCGTCGGGGATAAGACTTTTTCGCTCGGCAAAGTCTTTGAGCCGCCTATAAATAAGCCGTTCGTAGACTTTACCGAGGGAGTTTATCAGACTGATGGGACGGTAACTGGAAGGCTCCGATTTGGGTTTACCCGGTTTAGGGATGCCTATCACAGTGGCTTGTTTCAAAGCTTGTGGGAAGATATTTTTGCTTAATGCAGCGTTGAAAATGGCCGTCATTAGCACTATTATATGGGTGGGGAGGAGTTTTAACACCTTATTGGTGATGCCATCTGAGCCCGGGGCTTTGTTGGGCTGAAGCCTTTTGATGACCTCCTCTACTTCGTCTGGGGTGACGGGAGGTAGCGGATCATCAGGGTCTTCGACGGGGGGGAGGGAGGTCCTGCGTTCAACTTCAGCGTCTACCATGGCTAGGTGAGCTGGGTCTACTGGTTGGGAGCTGGGTGAGCATTGAATTTCAAGACTGTCAGCCAGACACGTCGTGCAAAGCCGGCCCTTAGTTTATATACCCAATATCCTTTTTTTGTATTTTTAATTTTTTAGTGGTGAATTAATTTACACAAAGTAAAGAACCTGCTTGGGTTCGAACCCACAACCTACCACTTGTAAATCGCGGCCGTTACCACTGGACCACAACTGCTCCAACATAACTGACTTAATTAATTGAAGCGAATTTCCCTGTAAATAATTAGTTTTTCTGTGTTTATTTACGGTGCAGTGTAACTTAAACTGCTATTTACCAAACGTCAAAATACAAGGCATGCAATATAATTTTCACACAAACACACACACACACACACACACACACATTCACACATAAATGCCTCTTGACTGACAGTTTTTCCCCCGTGCAAAAGATGTTTTTTTTAATAAGGAGTAAATCAACTAAGATGTCATCACTATTTAAAATATTGTACTACATTATAAAACTTCGTAATTATCAAAAAATATATATTAAAAGTATCAAATCTTACCGATCGGCGTGTACCGTACAAAAGTGCGCCTAACATAGGCGGGCCACGGAACGAA
This sequence comes from Orthosia incerta, assembly GCA_948252205.1. Classification (NCBI taxonomy): domain Eukaryota; kingdom Metazoa; phylum Arthropoda; class Insecta; order Lepidoptera; family Noctuidae; genus Orthosia; species Orthosia incerta. The sequence continues at coordinate 21,427,084 of OX411742.1, forward strand.
ATGAAAAATCACAGATGACTTTTTTTATTGTGGCAGTCACCGCCCTAGAGAGCGGTGTAATTATCGAGAAAAGTGTCTCTCGTAATTTATTACTGTTTGTTATTGTAATAGCAAGAAAGTAGGGAGTTAGAAATCGGAAAATGCAACTTCTTTCACATGACATAAAAACATCTTATTTTTCTTTTTTGTACTTTTGTTTATTTCCGTCAATTATAATCTAACAAAATGCAAAATATGCTACATTTTGCATTTTTATTAGACTGAGACCAGTTGGATTAAAAATTTCAAAAAGTTTCTATGCTATCTATATTTTTTTTTCAAAGAATGATCACTTTCTAAGTGTTTCTCTCCTAATATATTTATTCAAATTCAGATTTTATTTAATAAAGAACAGTATTACAAAGATTTTTACATTGGCCCCAAACTAGGCAAGCCTGTATCTTGGGAACCAATTTCGTTAATCGATTTTAATTTAAAGACGGTATAACCCTATCAGAAACAAAAACTACCATGCCAATAAAAACTACCCACAAAAGAGCAAAAACACCAAACACTTCTCTCACCGGCTGTACCATTAATTCAATTGGACGGAATAAGGCAGCCCGATACAGAGCGTCGCGTCGCGTAATATTGATATTGACGACGACTGTACTTCGTCTCGGCGAAAGTGACCAGACACTTTTGTCGTCATTTATTTATATTTCTCACTGTTAAAGGGCTCACAGGGTTTTCTTCGAGAGTGACTGTGGAATATTACGTATTATACGTTTATGTATTGCTTTTGACTGTGAGTAACTGTGGAAAGTAAGGGTTACGTGTCTGTAAGTCTTTCTTCAAATTGAACCTAAGTGATTTTCCTGATAAATTGACGCAATTCGGTTTATATCACACTGATAAGCGATGACTACTAAGCGACTTTTCAAGTAATTTCACGCGAAGCAATTCGACTGATTCGCATTTGAAATGTTCTTATGAAATACGTTATATATTAATTGCGTCGCGACATCAGAAAAGACCTTAAGATTTTTTTGTAATCTAGTTACTGGTTTTTTATTCCGACTTAATAATAGTAGTTTATGATACTGTTGCATAATAAGGGGTATTAAAACATGAGTGTGCGAGTTTAAAAACCGAGCCGTAGGCGAGGTTTTTAATAGTATTCACACGAATGTTTTAATACCTAGTTATGTGCAGTTTCATACACTACTTTATCTACACTCATACATTTTGGGATTGAACCTACTTAATCTTAGTTTTTTGCATTTTCCATGCCATAAAGTCGTGATATCGTGATATCGCATGCGCTAAGGCTTAGCACACGCACTGCGATATTTATTCGCGCGAATTTTTCCGTCCATTCTGCGACCTATGGAATTGTATGAAGCTGCTCGTATTACGGTAAAAAAATCGTGCGGCAATAATACCGCATGAAATCCGTGTTTTGCAACAGAATCCACCGCACCGCAGCGCGAATATAATTCGCGCGAATATAATTCGCGCGAATATTTTGAGCTCTATGAACAGGTGGAAAGAGACAAAAGTTCGCGCAAATAAAAATCGCAGTGCGTAATAAGCCTAAAGCGGGCATTGTCACAGACAAGTTACAATTGGAATCATTTTTTTATTACAATAGGTAGGTATGCAAATGGCATTTCAAAAAATTTAAATAATTGATGGAATCTCCTTAGTGATTAACTTCTTGGATTTGTCCTGTATCGTAATAGAAAAATAGTACATTGTGATACAAGGGTGGGAAGTAGGTTATTGCAAACGAGCTGCCATTAACAAGCCCGAGCCGAAGGCGAGGGTTTTTAATGACACGAGTTTGCAATAACCTACACACCCGTGTATCACACGACGTTTTTCAATACAGTTGTGAGAAACAGTAAAAACAAATCAAAGAATTAGATTTGTTTATTCACAAAAAATAAAATTTTCAATATGGCGCGTTTTTGCAACTGGACATATTTTTTTACAAAGAAAACAGCCTATACAGCCTATTCGATTTTTGACAAACGTTGATGTGAAAATAATTAACTTAAAACTGGTAATTAAATATACTATACAACTATTTAAAAAAAAAAATAGAATTCAATGCTAAAACGTACGGAATCATTAATTTTTCGTCGTATAAAATCGTATTCAATTTTATTCTATGTATGAAAACTCATTGCTACTAAACTTTTTTAAATTGACTTATGGCGCGTTTTTGCAACTGGACATTTTTTTTTTCAACTAAAACAGCCTCTACAGCCTATTCGATTTTTGACAAATGTTGATGTGAAAATAATTAAATTAAAACTGGTAATTAAATATATTAAACAACCATTTAAAAGACTTTTGAGAATTCAATGCTAAAACGTACGGAATCATTCATTTTTCCTCGTAGAAAATCTATCCCATTTTATTCTATGTTTGAAAACTCCTTGCTACTAAACTTTTTTAAATTGACTTATAAATTTAAAACTAAACTGCAAACATAATGATCGAGCTCGTAAACAAAAGTCACGACCGCGTAACAGAAAGATGCCTATGCGTAAGATTTAACTTCCGAATCATAATTATAGCCTCTGAAAGTACGCCATGTTTAACAACTGTATTGAAAAAGTTATTTTATGATGCAGTTGTTTGAAAATCGAAGGAAAATGTTGAACTATAATGGTTTTTTTTTAAATTTTACCTATCCACGAATGTAAAGTATGTGTTTATGCAATATTTTTTGAATTCATATTTGGAACATTACGTTGTGAGTGTAGATAAAGGATTATTATTGTTGTTGTAGTTTACGTTGATTAATTTAAAAATAAATTAACAAAAACATGACTTCACGTTTATTAAACACAGAAAAAGAACAGCTTGTGTAAAGAAAACTAATTTAATCGTCTGATGATATCATCTCACCAGAGGTGGCCACACCTCACACGAAAAAGAAAGATCTCACGGAACAGATTTGTGTAAAAGTAAACATTTGTGCTTATTCATCTTCGCGTTAAATATTGTGTTTGGCCCAGAATTCAGTCACTGCAACACCATTCGGTGACGCAGTCATAGGTCTTCGCAAGTACAGGTAACAGAGCATGCCGTGCGCTCCGTGAGATGGGCCATGGTCTGCGGAGAGATGCTGCACAAGCCTTCAGTGCTTGGACGGACCAGTGCCATCAGGTAACCCCAAAATATGTGCTAATCGCTTTCTTGTTCATGGGATTAAAACGCCACCAGAAAGAATAGCCATGCTTGCTCAATGCGGGTTGGCAATTTCAGACTTATATAAGTCCTGGTTTCGTCACGATGTTTTTCTTCACCGAAGTCAGCATGTCGAGATATTATCCACAAGCCCATATAATATTGTTTCTCACTCAAAAAATCATTCACTCCATTCAAAAAACAAACATTTAACGAATCTAAACCGAACTGCACATAAAACTTTAATAACGCGACACTTCACGTCATTCGCAAGCTTTGCGCGTTTCCTTTTTTCTAACAGCAATAAAAAGGATATATAGACACATCGGTCCACTCTTGTTGAAGTGCAATAATTCCGGCAGTCACCCACAGGCGGCGCGGGTGTCGCCTCTCTAAAATGAAAATATATAGCCACTCGGCACTTCAGCGCACGACTGTACTTGTCTTGGAAAAGGAATATGTTTTTAAGCTGTTATTTTTAGCGGATTATTTTATTTAATATTTTTTATGTCCGGTTGTGTTAACCTAATACTAGTCACTGGATTATTGCAAACACTTACAGTCTTATTACAAAAAGCGGTTTAACTAAAAACCCAGGTTTAAATCTCGATGAACTGCGGTTTAGACAAAAATGATATTACAAATAGTGGTTTATCGATAAACCATAGACCAAATCATGGTCTAACGCTAAACCTCGCCGGCCCCTAGTTTAACGATGGTCTAAATCGTATCTGTCAAAGTTTCTCTTTTAGTTTAGCTCTTTTTCATTGTGTTCTGTTGTTTTCACCCGAAAATGGATATTAACATGGTGGATTTAATTGATATTGAGGATATTTTTTACTTTTTATTCCTGGATACTCCAATTCTCAGATCGTTTTTTTTTTGTTGGCCCATCACAACACATTATTAACAAAGAGTCAATTGTTCTATTAGAGTCTTGGATAACTTAAAAATTCCAAAGCTTAATGAACTTTGTTCAACTTGCGTTAGTTTTCTGTAATGTTATGGTTTCATATAACGCGCGAGAATGTTACGTTTCGTTACACGTACGTAGATGTATTATTAGTAATTAATACGACATTAAGCAATGTGCTTAAACCTAAACAAAACTGCAATCGATTAATAACTAATGTTTATATCCATGCAAAATAACAAAGTCTTAATATTTTTAACACTCTTAAACATCACTTAATCCTTATCGTATTATCAAAACGTTTTTTTTTCTGGATGGTGAACGAATGATATTTGTATTAATCTGTGGTTGATTTATAGACATTGGTTCAAATGACGGTACTAAGAAGACCACGGTTTTTAATATACACACAGTTTTTTAATATGGACAAATTTAGACCATGGTTTTGCAGATAAGCCTGGACTCGATAGGATAGGTTTAAACCATGGTTTATTTAGTTTTTTGTAATAAGACTACGTAAGTTTATACCTTGCTTCGGCCCGCGGCTTCGCTCGTGTTTTATCATCCCAAGGAAACACATTACCGGGGTAAAAAATATCCTATGTCCTTCCCAGGGACTCAAACTATTTCCATACCAAATTTAACCTAAACCGGTTCAGCGGTTTGAGGGTTGTAAGTTAATAGACACACAGAGTTACTTTCGCATTTATAAGATTATGTAAAAGTATGGATTTCATACTAGCTTTTGCCAGTGGCTTCGCCTACGTGAAAAGTGTTTAATTATGCCAAGGGAGTAAGATACCAGAATGAAAAAAAAAAATTCTTTGCCAAATTTCATCCAGATTCTTCCATCCGTTCTAGCATCATTGAGTAACAAACATACATACATCCATCCATTCAAACTAGTAGGATGTCTAGTTGTGGTTACCACTAGGTAATTAACGGTGTTTGCAATAAACCGTTAGTTTATAATAAATCTTGCGATATTATAAACTCTCGATATTGTGAAAATATAATTCCAAATACAATAAGTTCCATCCAAATTTGTCAGTACAATATTTCTGTCTTATTTAAAAGAAGGCGTTACATATTAGCACCGCCTTGCTGCATAGCATTTCTTCGGCGGTAAATCATCCTAAAGTTAAACTTTATGATTAGTCATTACCTATAATAACCATCCAGGGACCTACGCTACATTCACCGCAAAACAATGTTAAGGCCCTTACTCCGCTTTAGTGCCATAAAACGGTTTCTTTGTGTAGCAGGGTTTTGAAAAAATATTATTCATTTTTGTGACACATGGATTTTTCGTAAACATTGCCATTAAAAAACTAACAGCAATTATGATAGCAAAACAATTATGATGTTTAAAAATATTTTTACACAGAAAAATTGATGGTCCTCAATACGTTCGTAAACGCTTTGAGTATTTTGTTCCGAGGGGTAAACCCTGTCGCACTTCCACTTCTCTTCTCCTTCGTACCCCACGTTGTGACGTGGGAAAGTGGAAGTGTGCTTCCAGCCGCTATGATGGCTCCTTCTCTGTTACTGCAGTGCGTCTCTGGAACTCTCTACCACATTCCCTACGCGACAGCCCTTCTCTGAATGTCTTCAAGAGGAAAATCAAGGATCATTTTCTTTCGGAATGACATAATATTAGTGTATGTATATATATATAATTATATTGTACTTATGTATGTATGTATATTTATGATTTGTTTTATATTATTCTAAAATTACCATTATTCTACTTATTATTAAGTCTAAAATTGTACACTGGACTACTTCTCTTTTTCCTTTTGTAAACTCTCTCTATCACTCTATGGTTTGCTGGTAGAAAACTCTTCTTAGAGTTAAGCTCGCCTTTGTACATCAACTTTGTAATCACTCATGTTGTATATGTATTATTTTTTTCTTGTGTACTATAAAGAATTAAGATGGTCAGAATTTCATCCTAACCTATACAGGTAATCAAATAATATTTCGCAATCATAACTGTCCAAAAGGAGGTCCAATATTGATATTCTGGCATCGAGCGGGCGCACGGCCAGTACCGCGTTAACATTGGGGAATATTTACGCCAAATTGATGGTAATTTTTGATTGTCCCTTAGAGATCTTATTATAAATTAAAATAGTAGACACATGGACATGGACGCAATGCAATGTAATTCGAGCAATTTTCAATGTTTTTTTTCGGAAATACTTGTACTTGTCCCTTACTGTTTTCCGAACTACTCATTGTCGACATTTTCAAAGAAAACTGACATTTCGAAAAGGTGATATGCACCTGCATCTAAGACAGTTTTTTGTTTGTTTCAAACTTGCTTAACATTTTCACTCACTGTATACTAAAACTACGTACGAAAACATCAGAAATGTTATCATAAAGAGCTAACACGAAACAAAAGCGCAAACTGTATCACTTTGCAGCACAAAGCGCTCCTGCTTATTAACTTTAATTTTTAATATCCGTGCGCAGCCCGCGTAAAATTGCAATCTACCGTCGAAACTCGAAATAAAAGAAGGTCTACTTAGCCGAATTATTCATACCTCTTGTTTTGCAAAACACTTACGAAACACACTCTTATTATAGCTAAAGATGTATAGGTAGATAGGTACATCTCACGTGACAAGATGATCCAGGCAAGTGACATATGAACAAAAGCATCGCCATAGGTATTGAAAATAAAATTATTCATTAAAAATCTTTTTTTAAACAAGCTTTTTTTGTATTCTTCTCAGTAAACCCTTTCATTTGATACCCATATCATGGCAGTGCACTTTTTTTAAGTAAACGTGTATGCAAAATTTTATATTAATCGGTGGAGGATAACTGCTTTAAAATTCATTGGCAAGATTTGACCCGAACACTCTTACATACATAAATACATTGCAAGTTAAATAAAAGCTTGTACAATGTATGGAAATGCGTAGCGCTATCAAAATGTCCCGTAAACCTTTGTGGACCAAGGTCCCAGACGCCCCAGACTTTACTCACAGCTTTCTGTAGGATTAAATAGTGTTAGTATGTACTTTGAAAGTATGCATACTTGCAAGATTAGGCCGACGCGACGGCCAATTTTTAGTTATCAGGTGCTAAAGGTACGTAAACATCGTACTCACTTCAGATGAAGTATCCGAGCCGATTTTTATGGATGCTGTAGAGAATAACGTTAGAAATTAGAAATCACTACTGCCAGGCAGGGACCACATAAGTTTAATGAAGCTGTGTTATAAAGTCATTTAATTATATAGCACACGTTCGTTTCGACGTGAGTAGGTGTAAGACTCAAAGCGACATTTTAAATGTCTGGGAAGGATTTTTGGCCGCTATGATATCCTAGCTGTTTCCAAAAAGTCTCTAAATAGTTCCCTGAGTACTATGTAAAAAAATCAAGAAGGATAGACTAGGTAGCGTTACGTGATTTTTTTTACAACCTTTGACGTATCTGGTAGAAATAACCGCCGATGGAAAATGCCTGGCAGTAGTGATTTCTAATTTTATTGTGTACAGCATCTATAAAAATCAGCTCGGACACTTAATTTAAAGTGTGTACGATTTTTACGTGCCTTTAGCACCTGATAGCTGAAAATTGGCTGAAAATTGGGCGTCGGCCCAATCTTGCAAGTATGCGTACGTTCAAAGTACGAGTACATAATAACACTACTCAATCCCCCAAAAAGCTATGATTAAAGTCTGGGGCGTCTGGGATATCCATATATTGCAATTTGGAATTTCCCATTGCTATTGCTGATAAAATTACCCTTTGTTTAAAGCCTCATCATGATAATTCAAATTGATAGTCGATTTGCATTAGAAGGTCATGGCTAAACAATAACAGATATAACATAATGGATGTGCATCCATTATGTTATACCGAGAACCTCCATGCTCCGGAAAGCACGATAAGCCGTTTTTTTTATCTGCCGTCACCTAGTTCAATCAAAGTTTCTGACTATTGCTTAACCAGGCGGCGTGCCGATAAGCCGTTGGTCTCGGCTGCAATTTGTAGATCTTTGAAAGTCGTACGGCTGGTAAGACGTTCGAAACTCTGAATACAGACTCGCCAAGAGGTATCGTGTAACACATATACAGGGTTGTGGCGGTCAGATAGGGAGTCGCTCCATGGAACATCTTCAGCTGCTTGAGACCAGATTGGATGCCGATCCCAACCTACTTAGTTGAAAAAAGACTACTGGGTAGATTGATTGTCTGTACATCTTATTTTATCTTGTGGAGGTGCCAAGATATAATTCGGATACTTCGACCCATTGGGATCTTTTGTGGTCCTCTAGATAACTTACTCCTCCTCAAACTCGTTGATACCTCCTTCATGAGTTTTACAACGAGATTAGAAGATATGAGCGTTTTTTTTTCCTTTGATAAATGCTAATGCTTACTGCACTACCACGGGGAGATAGTGCAGTTATGTGGGACTCTAACCCACTAAAACTCCACGGTGTCCTCCTGTGCCGCTTATGGCGCGAACACGAGCACGCATTAGCACTCACCGCGAAAGAAGATATGAGCCTATAGTCTTCTGTCTTGGATATCCTATCCCTAGGAGACTCATTCACTTACTAGCCAGTGCATCGCATGTGTGTCATAACCTGCAGATGGGTATCGCAGTTAGACCTATCTTCATGAGCATGTCGTTGGTTCCAAAGTGGCCAGTGAAGGTGCCTTGCTTGGGAGCAGGTAGTGGATTTGCCCCTTGCTCATTTTCCAAATGCATTCCCGTGCTTTGAACGTAGAGCCCAGGAATTTCTTGGAGAGCTTCAGGCCGGTATTAGACAGCCGATGTGTTTGTTGACTGTGGTCTGCAAACGCCCTGAATGTGGCTTTCACGTGACCCGTCGAAACATAAGGCGAATTAAATGGAATTTTATGTATTTGTACAAGGAGGTACAACTGAAGCAATAAATACAACAAAAACTAGCAAATGAGATTAACGATTGTAACCGTAATAAATTAAAGAAGAAAGAAAAATGTATCTAAATAAGAAATATAACTTATCTATACTTATAATATTATAAAGAGGAAAGATTTTTTTGTTTGTTCGTTTGTACCGAATAGGCTCCGAAACTACTGGACCTGTTTGAAAAATTCTTTCACCAATAGAAAGCTACATTATTCCTGAGTAACATAGGCTATTATTTAATCCCGAAAATGGGTCCTGTGGGGTGGTCCACGGGAGCGAAGCCGCGGGCAACAGCTGGTAAGAATATAAAACAACATCATATTTTTATTTTTAGGAAAGATTTTACAATCATTTAGCGTGGAATTACCTACACATTTACTTTATAAACATTGACGCTACTTCAACGTTTTAAAAAGTCTACAAATACTCCTTTTAAATCTACCTTACTACACCAAATCTTTTCTCTCGACGAATGTTTAAAGATAAGCAGCTAATACATTACATTTCCCTTTCACAGATGAGTAAAAATAGCCAAAAAGGTGACGCAAAAAAGCCTCTTTAAACATCCACAGGACTCTGTATCAATATCAACAGATTAGTCGTGCGTCGGAATCCGTCAAAAGAGCGGAAAAACATGAAAAAGTCGGGGGAAAAATGTTGGTGAAAATTGGCGGCAAAAAATGTACCAACTGTCATGGCGTCAGTTCGGTACTCCATGAATACATTGAGTAAACGTTGTTGGGAATAATAAATAAAAGTGTGAAGGCGCGGTTAATCATCGCTTTTGAATTTATTTTCTTTTCAAACGACTTCAAAAAGGAGGAGGTTTTCAATTCGACTGCATGTTTTTGTTGACGCGATTACTTCACCAATTATGAACCGATTTTGACGATTATTTTTATTTGAGAGCAGGCGCTTCAATTTGATCAAGATCTGACGAGTAGTTTTTAAGTTATCCTTGATGATGCGTATTTTTATGGTAATGTAAGTTACCAAAACAAAAAAAAAAAAAAAACTTTTTAACATAATAATTAAACCGAAGTTGACGTCAAAAACGAATAAAGATTGGTACTTTGTAGTATTTTGTTTTGGAAATCGGTTAAATATTTTTGATATAAAGGTTTTTTTGTTTAGTAATGTTTATGTTTTTCTTTGATTTGCATTTTCGTTAGTCTATCTAGCCGAGCTACTACTGAAGTGCTGAGCAAGAGATCCTGGGCGCGATTCCTGGTTCGGGGAACATTTAATAGGGTTATTCCATTATCAACTTCTGCAAATCAGCCTAAATCGGTGGCAGTTGAATAAAGTTTGATACAATAGGCTCGTCCTCTATTCCTGATCACGTCGTGTTTCACAGGACAGGAGTTCAACTTTTCTCTGACGATGATTATCCATCTGTGTCTGTCCATGGCGTCGTGGGATGCATCGTGCAGCTTTGACCACTATTACTTGGAACATAAAAGTACCTATCTTTCAAAATGTACGTGTACTAATAGGTACCAACTGTGCCTTTGGAGAATGCAGTCGTGATTTTATATTTAGTTTGTCTACTTCTTCTTCTTCATTGTATCGATGATTACAAAATTAAACATATTTTGACCAGAATTCAGCCACGCCAACAGCGTTGTCATTTGCCTCACAAAGGTCTTATGAAGTGCAGGTATTTTTGCACAGAGAGCACGACAAAAGGTTAGGCATTGTTTGGGACCTGGCTCCGCAATTGCACTGTGGGTCATTGGAGTACCCCCATTTAACTAGGTTGCGCCTGCAGCGACCCACCTGGCTTCGTAGTCGGTTTAGAGATTTCCAGGTGGGCCAAAGCAGTTGGTAGCCCGCAGGGAGCTTTTCTGCAGGCTCAATATAGTCAGCTGGAGGGGTGTCTTGTAAGGTAGAATTTTCACCCTTACTCACCAGCGTGCTCAGGGGTAGGTATTCTGCATGAGACTATAGCAGGGATTATTTAACATGAAGTTGATTGAAGTAAAAGTCACACAGTTTGGTCAACTAATTTAATTCTTCGAGCACACAGTCCGTTATCACAATTTGTAGATGTTCAAAAATATAGGTATAAATAACTCACTTTCAGAAGGAACACATTTTACCATCAATTCACAATACTGGAGATATGATTTCTCAAACAGTACCATTATCCTGTGTAGCTGTCTTCAAACTTTGGTAAATTATATCATCAGGAGTGTTCGAAACCTTGCTGTAGCTATTGACCATTATATATTTAATGTTAATTACTATCTAGGATACTCCTAAGGAGACATTTGGAGCCCTGCCAAGGAAAAGAAAATTGCATGATAAAATCAAACGCACGTGTGTCACGAATATGGAAATTCAGACAAATTTAAACTAATACTCACAGCGCCCACTGAACGATTGTTCCTTTCATTTTGACGCTAGCCAGCCTTGTCCTTCCCATTATCAAGAGTATTTATTTTCGGTTTTATTTTAGGTTATTACTCTCACAGGTGCCAGTGACCTCAAGTGCACCCTTGTAAAAGAATTGACAGTCACGTCAACCACAGACCTTGAACGTTTTATTTTAAACCATAGAGGCATTTTCTAAAGTATCCTTTATGTAACTAATTTGAAAAGAATTTAATAATTTATTATTTTGTATGTTGAATTTGTGTGTTTATTGAATTAAATGATTTCACACAAATAGGATATATTTTATTTATACGTTCATCAATGCCATACATATGTCAGCGCCATCTAGTACCTAAATTACCAAACAATCAAGTAGTGATACAAATAATCGAACTCGTTTGGCAAAAGGAAACCAGATGTCGCTAACATACATAGTGGTATGTTTTATAATTGCTACAGTCTGAGGAGCCATAGATTTTTCTTGGTTTCGCTTACCTAAAGTTTGTCTACTAATTCCTAGTAAACACTCGTAAACTTATTTCTAGAATTCCCTACATAGTACAGTCAAGAAATAGAAATGTTAAGCAGCCCACGATTTTTTTTATATGCGCCTTATTATTGTCCCACTACGTATTGCCAACCTGATTCAAGTCAAGTCAAATTTATTTATTTCAATTTGACCACTAAGCAGCACTTTTGAGCGACAAAAATTTAAATTTATAAGTAATAATAATTGATTCTACCGTCCATTCGGAAATGTTGCTTGTTATGGAGAAGAACGGACAAGAAACTAAACTCTTACTCTTTTAAAAAGTTTTACAATATTTACATACATATATTAATTCATATACGTAAGGACGATGCACCCAGAGTAACACTACTATACTACGTAAAGTTATAAAGTATTACAAACACTAACAGGTAAATTCATTCATTTGATAATTGGGAACATGGTTCTCACATACATACTTACATAGGTAAATTATCTAATTCAACAACAACGGAACGGTTTGCGAGTCAATTTCTTAAATAAAAAGAGAAGAACATAAATATAATAAAAAATAAAACAATACTATAATTATAAATGTATAGATTAACCAGTTTGATTTGTCAACACTACAGATTGCCCTATGGAGCAGGACCAGCATGCTTTCAAGCATTATTCTTATCTTGAATATAATCTTCTAATTTGTAATATGCTTGTTTACACAGTGTGCTTTTGACAAAAGTTTTAAATTTTCTTTCATTTAGTTTTAATATATCACAAGTTAATTTGTTATGGCACCGTACCCCACGAAAGAAGTGTGTACTTTAGCTAATATATACGATGGTTGATCTAACTTATCTTTATTTTTTTAGTATTACAATTGTGTATATCACTAATTTTACTTGAGATATGTATATTTTTCCTTACAGACATAGTATTTTCATAAATTAATTGGCAAGAAACTATCATAACATTAATCTTTTCAAATAGTTCCCTAAGAGATTCTTGATAACTTAACTTATAAATGATGATTTATAAATCCTATTAGAACATTATAAATATGTAAGTTTGGATGGATAGATGTTTGTTACTCAATCACACCAGAACGACTGGACGGATCTGTATGAAATTTGGTACAGAGATAGATTATAGTCTGGAATAGCACACAATTTTCTCTATAAATTAGGTTTAATGTAATCTTGTGATTATACAGTATTCACGCGGGCGAAGCTGTGGGCAGAAGCTGGTTTGCTTATAAATGAAGGAATACTGCCAGTCATGTTCAAAAAAAGAGAAGCAAAAAAAATATTAGTTCCGATAAATCACTGTTATTATTAGATATTCGACACCACAATCACTGTTATTCAAACTAGGTTCACATCATCGATGCATCATTCAGAATCTCTTCATCATATTATAAATTGACAGGCCGCGGCGATCCATCATGGAAAGCCACAATACACAGTTTTCGCATTAATGCAATGGCGGGAAAAATAATATTTTCATTTCGAAGCCAGACGGTTCGATAAGAACCTCATTATAGATTTGCGTTGGGGTGTTTGTTTTTAGTATAGTTTTGGTAGAGATGTTAATTACACAGTTATTTTGTGTACACAAAGACTCAAAAAATATTAGGTCCCCTTTAGCTTTTTTCTTCGCTCCTGTGGTACCTACATCATACTCCGCGATACTATAGCTTTCAATCAGGCAACAGATTTTTGTAATAGGATCAATAGATACTTTCTCAGATTACCTTTTAAAAACTTTCAACAAAAAACATAAACCAACTTAAATTAATTAATTATTAAAAAAGGTTTTTTTTTTGTGAAAAAGACTTTTGTAGCGGGTGACGGAGTACTGTGCACTTGCCCTCGGACTCAGAACCCCTTAGTAAAACGCGCCCTCCACTTTGAAAATCACTGATCTAAAGGAACACTCTTACGTTATTCAATTAGTTGAGATAGGATTGAGTTTTTTTTTTTGGTTTGACTCCACTTGCAGAACAAACTGATAATTATACTAATCCTACATATTCCAGCCTACTTCCAAATCGAAATTCATGCTTGATTGTTTTTCTAGAAAACCACGAACACACCCATCCTTCACATTTTTAATATACAACCGTTCCTTCAGATAACGTTGGCGTGAACCTTATGAATACATTTGGTTAATGCTGCTCGGTCGAAGGGCGAAACTGAATTAATTCTGTGAAGCAAATTGAATAGAAAAGTGAAGAACACACTGTTACTGTTTCAATCAGGAGTTTAACTTTTGTCTTCTTTGCCTGTTTTTTTTTTACTTGAGTATTTTTGCTCAAGTTACAAAGTTTGGCAAACATACTCAGGCTATTAAATACCATACGCATAAAGATATGACCAACGCCGAATGCATTCAATCAATCAAATCATTTATTTGCAACGAATGAAGGTTACATTAAAATACAGGTGGAGTAAATAGGAATGAACCATGTACATTCTGCCTGGAAATAGGCACGCAAAAATTATAAAAAAATCTTAGGTCCCTAAGAGAACCTAGACAAAGTTTTGCTCTATCACCGATAGTGATTATCGAAATGGGGATTGACGTGACAATTCGGTAGCGCAAGTAAATGCCATAAATTTTGGTAGTTTTGACAATCATTATCGCTAAAATTTTAGCTTGTCTAGAGCCATAGCCATATAAAAAAAACATTACAATCATGCTGTGCAGTCGGAGGATACATATTCGCTAGATGGCTGACCAAAACTAAATGTACCCTCCGACTGCACAGCATGATTTTCTTCTTGTTTAAGTATTTTTAGATCGCTTCTTTAGCAGTCGAGTTTTTGATTTTTTTAAGTAAGTTTTTTTATTTATAATTTTTTTGTTTACATTTTTTTGTTTCGAATTGTTTACCTTTAAACATGTAAGTGTTATATAGTTTTGATATCACCTCTCAACTCCCTTGATTTTATACCCCACAGGATGGTAACGAACGCAAAAACAAAATTGGGCCTCCACAATATATCGCCCAAAAGGCGCCATTTTTCTATTTGCCAATTTTAATGGACTGTAGCACCATAATTTTGTAATATTTTATTTTGTCTTTTGACAATTCAAAAGTGCCTGTAACTGGCCTACTTGAAATAAAGTGCTTTGACTTTGAATTTGACTTTGAATGTAGCCAGTGACACTCGCAAGGTTAAGACGAAACGATTGACGCAAGAATCATCAAAATCAACCAACGCGTTTGGTCACTAGAACGCCACATAAGAACAAACATACATACATAAATATACTGATAAACACATTACCCTCCTTCGGCAGTCGGGTAAAAAACACTGTATAGTTTGGTTTTAACTCACGCCTTTTTTCCATAGGTGTAGGCAGAAACTACAGAACGCCACCTGCTACGATCCTCACATACTTATTTTGCTTTACTCACGTTCATACATCTAGTCATACACGCACGTCAGTTATGAGTACTCCGCATCTGGCCTTTCTGAAGAACATCACCAATAAGGCCTATGTATGTCTTTTTAGTTTATGTCAAATTACATATCAACATCGCGCCTCAATTACTTTCCGTTACCCAGCGCAAAATTCTAAAACTTGTAACACTATGAATGATTAAATTTGTCGGCCATGGCTGCAAGTACCGTGGGCTCCCGTGGGGCAACACTTCGATGCACTTCCTCGGGTAGAGTTCAATTGAAATTTGCGAGCAAGTTCCATCCTTAGAGACTTTGTATTACGTTCTGACGTGTGAGTCTATGCTTTGAATTTGACCAGAAATTTCTAAGTGTAGTTGATTTTGGAAATGTGCATGTGTTTTCGGGGTCAGAGACTAAAATTATTTGATACTACCATCTTCGAGCGGCTTCACCCACGTTAAAACAGGAATTTGTTCCACGGGAACCAGGTTAAAAGCTTATGTACTATTCCAGACTATTATAAATTATAGCCTATGTGTTCTGATTAATAAGCTATATTTCTGTTAAGTTTGATCAATATCCGTTCCGAAGTTTTTGCGTAAAAGAGTAACAAACAACCAGCCATCCATTCTTTCACAAACTTTCGCGTTTAAGATAGTGGTAGGATATTAGTGAGATAAGATTAAACAAGGTCAAAAAGTTTGAAACTTTGATAACCAGTCTTAGCAAAGGGTATATTTTACCCAGTTACTGTCTTGTGGAGCTTATATAAATCGTCGACAACATGATAATCAGCTGGGTTTTTTTTTAATTTGAAATTGGCTCGCGCTTGACTACGATCTCACCTGATGGTAAGCGATGATTTGGTTAACAGTGATGCACGCTTGTCTAGAAGTAACCTTTTCAATCTTGACTTAAGAAAACCTTTTTTTTGGGTGGGAAATCATCCAATGACTTCTCCCGCTCTTGGTGAGGCGAGAGGGCTTGTCAGGCTTTTACTGACTAAAACCCACCCGTGTTCTTTTCGTTGCTTGAGCCAGGGCCGCGGTAACTCTTTTTCAAATTTATCCGCGACCCAGACAGGCATCGGCCCTCGCGGACCCCCTCAGTTCTACTGACATCTCTTAGAGGCGCGCGTGGAACACAACGCGCCGTCGACTCGGGCTTGGTCCTTGTCGGACGGCGAGCTACCCATTACGCTGTCCACAAGCCCGCGCCTACGGTGGCTGGGAATCGGCTTGTGACTCCCGACGCCCAGAGCGTCTCCTGCGGTTGCTAGGAGCGTGAGGCGTCTCCGTTGCGACTTAAGGACCCCTAGATTGTAGCTATCGGGAAACACTGACTCCGGCAGGGAATTCCACTTCTTCCACGCTGTACGCATAATAAAAGTATTCTGACGTTGATGCTGATATTATAGATGGGCAAAGGCTAGTCAGATTGATTAATACAGGGTGAAATGAAATTACCAAAACAATCAAGAAAACTTCAAACTTTTAAGTTACACATACACATACATTTTATTGAACTTTGCACTATGTAAAAGACATACGATAAACAAATCGTTTTTTGAGACCACGGGGGCGAGTCTTCCTCCACATTCAGCACGCCCGTATCGCCTTCCAAAACGGTTCCGTAGCACAAACAGCAAACGATTCTTTAAAGCATCATCCATACAATCATCCAACTCATTAGACACAAAAATAATAGGACCCTTAAAAGCTAAAATCATATCAGTTTCGTACTTTACAGGATAAGGATACTTACGTCCTTCTAACAATCTCTTCAACATATTAGGAGCACTAAACTTACAAGAAAATGCCTCAAATAATTAAATCTTAAGATATCCCTTTCGAAACCCTTGCATAAAAACTTAACCATCCCGGGATAAAAAACATACTTCATATCAACACGACCAATCAAACATTATACATAAGAAGATTCTTTAAAGTTACACATTTCGACACTAATTTAAACGCATTTTTGGGCGCAAATAAATACCATAAGAAGACGGAAAATTGCAAAACGGCCACCATACAGGGATAGATTAGTAGTTCAATAATGCAAATAATCTTATTTTGAACAGATACTTTTAGTCGTTTTTTCATGATATCTAGACACCCAAAGGTCTGTTTAAAACATTTCGCGCGCTCGGTTTCGTCCTAAATCATTATCCATTTCGCTACAAATTTGCAAAAGTGTGTATTCGTAGGCGAACTAGCTTCCTACTGCTCATCACAGCATCTATCTCTTCCGCACGTTTTGTCGGTTTATATAAAACGCATTTTTACCCCGCGCACAAAATAGTAAGTGCCGTTGACTAGTGTAACCTTAAAGCACGTTAACGAATCTGAACTATTAAAACTATGCTGCGATATTAGCAAAGATAAAAACGTAACTATAAATTATCCCTAAAAGAAATAGTATAGACATATGCAAACACTTCGCCCGAAAGCGTAATAGACCAGAAAACTAATTCACATGTATCACAGCAGGGCGAAAAGTCTACAAATCTTGGTCCCAAACGAATGATCCAGCAGCGAAACGTGCAGAACCCGCTAGTTAATCAGTCAGTCGAGACGAGAGAATCTCTAAATCATTTATAAGAACGCCCTAGCCTTCGCGACGAGAAGAATTTTTCTTGTCTTAAGTAAATAAAAATCCAATCAGAGGCAAATCCAATTTTCATTCCGTTTCTCGCTGGATTCACTCGGGATTCTAGCCCGGGCTCATTTTTTAGGTTTTTTTTTTGTACTTTTTCACACTATTTCGTTTCGTTACGCCTTCGGGTTGGGTGCAGGTTTGTGGAGTATCTTGATTGTCGGTTTTAAGGGGCTGTAGTTTTAATAATGTGGTGTTTTCGGGCTTTAGTTTTTCAGTTTAAAAAATAAAATAAAGCTTAGCAATTGGTTGGGTAGCCACATGCAAGATGCATGGGGATAGATGGGCCAGGATTGCCACGCTGAGGGCACCTGAAAACGGACGTCGTAGCCGAGGCTGGCCTTAAAAACATTGGCGTGACGACCTTGACTCGTTCCTGACGGATTAGCCAAATAAGGCAGGGAACAAAGTTGGCTGGAGGAATATGGGGGAGGCCTTTATTTATTATATTCTTTATTGTACACCACAAAAATATATATACAGGACAAATAAGTATAAAAGCAAGTGTACAATGGGCGGCCTTATCGCACAGGGCAATCTCTAGCAGTGGGATTAAATAAGCTAAATAAAAAAAATGGGTAGCCTATTCTCTAGCTACTCAAACGAAAATTGTTGCGGTAGTTCAATACACGTTAGGTGCTAAAAGTGAATAAATTAACATCAGCCAATCGCTTCACTTGACTTGCAATTTATTTCTAGAAACTGTAAAAAATGTTTCTAAACAGATATCTTTTGATATCTGAGAATCATGTAACATCGCCATAGCACAAAATATCAAACTCAATAATATATCACATTTAAATAACAATCGAGAATCGAACTAAAGGCAACCCCGCGAAAATCTGAATCATACGATTCTGGACACGGATACTGTAAGATTGGAATGGACAGATGACATGAGCAGATTTTATTCAATAAGAAAGGATGTGGGTAGAATTGATTTGAAAATATGTTGGTGAACTTTTGAACAAAGTGGATTTTGTATTCATCTACAGTAAGAGAAGTTGTTTAGCAGTTTGACTTTTTTATTTATTTATTTGTTATTGGCTCGCCTTTGACTACTATCTAGCCTGATGGTAAGCGATGATGTGTTCGACAGTGAAGCACGCTTGCCTTAAAGTGACCTATTCTTTATTGATTTAAAGACCCTTAGGTTCTTGCTTCATCAGAAGGCTTAAAGTCGCCCAAAGGGCAATGGAGAGGGCTATGCTCGGCATTTCCATGCGTGATCGAATTAGGAATGAAGACATCCGCAAGAGAACCAGGGTTACCGATGTAGCACGAAGAATTTCAAACTTAAATGGCAGTGGGCAGGATACATTGCTCGCAGAACTGATGGCCGAAAAGTTCTGGAATGGCAACCGCGTACCGGAAGACGCAGACTATGTCCAGCAGTGGACGTTTTTCGGCTGAAATTATGATGATGATGAGGTTCTACATATCAGTAAATAACGACTTCGACAGGGAATTCCACTCTTTAGCTGTACGCACAGTGAAAGTATCAAAAAATTACGTCTGTGATTTGAAAATTGACCAGCAAATTGTTTACTTTGCAAGTTACGTAAGCAATAGTTTTCACGGACTTGAAATAGCTTGGACTATCGTTATGGGCACTCAGAAGACCGAAAGTCTGTCAACTAGGCTTACCAAGAGGAATTGTGTTTGGTACCTAGTAATTTAATTGTGGAGGTTAGATAGGCAGTCACCGTGGTAAATACTGGTACAGTTGTTCCATCTCACGACGGCGGGTTGGTCTTAATGGTTTGTATAGATGCATGTGCATATTGTGTCTTAGTGCTCAAACGATACTGAGCGCTCCCGAGCTTACGCACCCAGAAACATTGTGCATGTGCATCTACACACTAAGACCAACCCGCCGTCGTGAGATAGACCAAATGTATTGAGCTGCATCGGGGTAGACTGAAAGCCAGCCCCAATATAGTAGGGCAAGGTTAGGCAGATCATCACGATTAGCCGCAATTACCGAAACAATTAAAAAGCCGTTGTAGCTCGCGTGGATCCACGTTTCAGACACTCAAGGGTTAATCTTTTCTTACCATAACAAACTCAACATTTTACTCATTCCCATACTCCTTGCATCGTAACCGCATTATGGTTTCAAAACCTTTTTCTTGGTTATGTTTCTCCATATGCTTCTACTTTTAGCAACATGCACGGCTTCTGAGGTTTCATGTTCAAGGAGATGCGGATTTGGTCTGACCAGCGTAAAGGACTTCTTCCTCTATATCGTTTGCTCTCGACTTCGCCAGTGGCAATTTCCTTCAGAATGTTGTCACCAGGTTTGCGGGCGATAAGGTCATATATATGGAGCAGTGGTGGCCCAGTGCTAACAGCCGCGACTTACAAGTTGTAGGCACTTTGTTTTGTGTAAATTATTTCATCACGACTGCTCTCAAAACGGTGAAGGAAACACGGGGATATAGTGAGGTAACCGGCATGTCCTAGAACCAAAAATTCGAAGACATGTGACATCTACCAACCCGCACTGGGCCCGCATTGTGGATTACGGTTTTAGGGCCCATTCCCTCTCACAGAGTAGAGGCCTGTGTCCCAGCAGTGGGCACATTAATAGGCTGGTGATGATGATGTCGGCCATAGAAGTCGAATACACATTCGATAATCTTGGCCTTTTTTCAATTTTGAGCTCCTGCAGTATCAAAATGTACTCATTACTAGTCCTACAAACATTTGTACAAATTACTGCGCTGGAGATGTCAAAAATTTGTCTAATTCATGTTAGTCGTCTATTTCACCACATTCATCAATAGATCGATCTATTTCTAACTTTCAAAACATATCCTCCTTTTCGCCTCCAAGTATTCCACCCTAAGCCGTTGCGGAATGAGAATCCATTATGTGTTATTTATGGAGTGGCTGGCGCAAAATATTTATCTGTGTCGATTTTCGATAATGCGTTGGACGCACCCCAGCTCCATCGAACGACGCTTGGACTTCACGAAACCCACAGGAAATGAAATCGGATTCACTCCTCGGCGCTGCCTTTTGTAAAATATTATTATAAGGTTTATAAATAACAATAATGGAGGTCGGATTTTTCAGGGTGTCTTTCGTGTGGCCAGGTTTTGGTGAGTTCAGTTTGTGTTTTGCTTGACTTTATAGTAACAGAGATGGGTTGTTTAGTACAATGATTATCATATAAAATTATTAATTAAATTTTAAGCAAGAGTGTCCCACTGTGGTCAGTGGTTGCGCAGTTGTTTCGACCCCGACTTTTTGTAATTTATTTCATCACCATGACTGCTCTCAAAACAGGCAAACCATCGTGAGGAAACCAACGTAGTAAAAGTACTAAAATCGAATATATTTGTTATCTACCAATCCGGGCCTATAACAGCCCACTCCTTGTTACAGAAAATGACTGATTATGTTGATCAGTGGTGTGAGACTCACTGTACACACAATGTTCTAAGAATAAAATTCAGAGACACTTATGTAAGAATCGTCACCGTAATACACTCTTTAATCTCCTTTTCAAATCACAATTTACGAGTCATTAAACCAAAAAATACAGGTATTGTACCGAAAACATACCGGTGTGCATTTCAATAATATCCGCTGTGTGCTAGACAGGAAATGAGTAGCGTATCTGAACAGCTAATGGGATGAGTTTAATATGATTACGTGAACATTCCGACGGATTAGCCCGTTTTAGGCGATAGCGATTCGGTTTGGATTGTGTTCGAGTTACGTTTGTGTGTATGTGTGCGAGCGTGTAAGTGTCTATGTGTAAGAGAGATTTTTGATGTATGTGGGAATTTGTGAAGGATTAGTGTAATGTGTGTAACGAATCGAAAATACAATTATGATTGAAACTAAATAATAATAATTGCAGTACTGCTGGACACGGCTCGTATTGTTAGGAGGTTCCTTTCTCTGGAGCCCTGACCGCCGGGACCCTGTTCCCGATACCGGTGGGCCTCTATTTTGGGTGATCCATGGTCCTTATATGGGGCTGACTATCCGCACTTCGAAGCGTGGTTGAAAAGAGAGAAGCTCATCTCCTACAGGCTCACTCAGGTACTGACTGGGCACGGTTGCTTCGGTGAGTACCTAAACAGGATAGGGCCTTGCTGGCAGAGACAGAAACCTGGAGGGCAATGGCCTCCTTCATTCCGTGATCGTCCAGAAGGAGGCCATTGCCCTCGACTCTTTTCACCCACCAAGTGACTCCAGGAAAGACGGTGGCACAGTGATCACGTGCTGCCGTGCACAGCGAGGCTCAGGGGAGGCGCTCTTTCAGACTTCCCAGGGATGTGCCCTGAAAGGAGTTGCACAGAGGGGGCTCCGGGGTGACCTTTTGAGACGTTACGGGACCTCCTCTACCTGCTGATAGTGATCACCGGAGTGGTTTTAGTCAGGTAAAAAGCCCACATTCCCTGGTATTCTCCCCAAAAGTCCTGGCGCCTTTTGAAGGTTGCCATCAAGACATCGATTTTGAGCATCTTTTGCGGGTTCTAGTGCTTTTAAAGATAATGTATCATCAAAAAGACTTATTGGCTTCTATGTTATCCAATAAACATAGATTCAATACATTATCTATGGACACCTAACTAAACAAAATTATTTAAGTAGATACCTAACGGTACCAAAAATACGGCAAAGAAAAAACCCACTAATCGAACACTGCCTTCATCAAAGCTTCGCAGTTCTACTTTCGCAGTCAATTCCGCTCTTTGAAAAATATTTTTTACCATCGTACCTATTAAAACCTGACTGAACCAGCAGATTAAAAAACACATTTTCATACCGGCAACCAATTTGCCGAAGGTAACTTTTTCTCTGTACCTGCGTTAAAAGCTTAATACAGCCGTTCTATAATAAGAGTGTCACTATCTGATAAAATCATATATTTTGAGTTATAGACGAAAAACAAAAAAGTACGCGAAATAATAAAAATCGATGCTGTTTATCAACTATTCGCAAGCTGTTGTTGCTGTTTCTGTTTAAGTATATTCTATTCTATTAAACTTTAAATCATATTGCGAGAGTTTCCGGTGTCAAAAAATTATCTAATTACGCACTTTCGAATAGGCACATTGTAAATTTAAATCAAGTAATCTTATCAAAATAGGGTTACGAAAATAGCAACTTTGAGAATTCCTTTTCTCTATTGATAGTAGAACAAAAAATTTAATTAAAAATTTTAAAATCCCTTACTAAAAAACCTCTAAACAGTAAAATAGTGTACGAGTGCAACTAGTGAATAAAGGACGGATTTAAAGCGATTTAGAACTTAGTCCTTCAGGTGGACCATTGTGCGCGGCATAGATGAATCACTAGCAAGTGTAGGATTCTAACAGCTGAATCACGACCGTAGGGAGTGATTCATGATGATTTCATTGAATCACGAGCTTAGCGAGTGATTCAAGTGTTAGAATACTGAGCGAGACCTCGATATAAATCTGTTATATTCAAGAGTTGCATACTATATTTTATACCATGACTACGAGAAAAAAAGATAAAGACGAGAGAAGAAGAAAAGCACAAGAAATAATAATAAATAAATTGTTTATTACCTTCAAAATTTACAAAAAATGTGAAACCCTGACCCCTGAGTTAGGTAACAGCAACTGTGTTTCAGAGGCCAGTGACCAGGTCCGTTACGTTACATAATTATAGTTAATTAAACACCAATGCTATTAATATTAGAATTAAAAGCCAAGTAAGTATTCACTAAACATCGTATTGTCCATGTTCATTTTAAGACCCACTCTTTCGGAAGCTCTACTGAGGTCATCGAGCATTTTACTGAGGCTCTCCATGGTCTCAGCCATGACCACTATGTCGTCGGCAAACCGAAGGTGAGTGATGTACTCGCCATTAACGTTGATGCCAAGCCCTCTCCAATCCAGAACCTTGAAGACATCCTCCAGCGCAGCAGTGAACAGATTCGGAGAAATGACGTCTCCCTGTCTCACGCCGCGCTGGAGAAGGATTGGTTTCGAGGTCTGATTCTGAAGACGGACTGACATAGTGGCGTTCTTGTACAAACACTTCAACATTTCAATGTACCGGTAGTCGATCTGGCACCGTTG
This sequence comes from Orthosia incerta, assembly GCA_948252205.1. NCBI lineage: Eukaryota > Metazoa > Arthropoda > Insecta > Lepidoptera > Noctuidae > Orthosia > Orthosia incerta. Next base: position 21,451,118 of record OX411742.1, read on the forward strand.
GAGAGACTGCAGTACAGCCCAAGTCTCGATCGAATCGAAGGCTTTCTCGTAGTCCACAAACGCTAAACAGAGAGGTAGGTTATACTCTTCGGTCTTCTGTATAACCTGCCGCAGCGTATGTATGTGGTCTACGGTGCTAAAGCCTTTTCGGAATCCGGCTTGTTCGGGAGGCTGGAAATCGTCAAACCTGCGTGCGAGACGATTCGTGATGACTCTTGAAAACAACTTGTAGACATGGCTTAGAAGTGTGATGGGCCTATAGTTCTGCATTGTCGCCCTTTTTGAAGAAGAGTACCGCCACACCCCTGCACCATGCCTGTGGCGTTTTGCCCTCGAGTATGACGGAATCAAACAGCTTCTGAAGGACCTTAAGGACCGGTTTTCCACCCGCCTTCAGGAGTTCAGCCGTGATGCCGTCATCACCCGGCGGTCACCCTTGTTATTTTTAAGCTGTTTCAGAGCCATCCTAATCTCATACAGGCTGACGTCCGGAATATCTTCGGTATAGTGTCGGGTCAATCTAGACCCGCTTGGGTCGTTTGCTACACTCGCAACGGGCTTGCTGATTGATGTGTACAACTGCCCATAGAACACTCTCGATCTTCACCACGTTGTTCACAAGTGACTTGTGGACGATAAACCCAACACCACCCAACATATTTAATGAATATTTAAAATGAATTTATTGATCAAAATCTAAATCTAGAATAATTAATAACGCCTTAAATGAAGTATTAGTTTTGTTTTAGCTTTTATATAAATGATAATCTGTACTTAACAAATTTTTAAAACTTTTCTCAAATAATAAAAACTCTATGCGGCGGGCTGACGTTGGAGTTGAAAATTAAAAAAGTACAGGAAAGTAAAAAGCACTAGTAAAAAAAAGTTACACTTTCCGCACAGTTAGGCTGATTGGAAAACGCTCTTTTCGAGGACATGCATTATAAATTAATTTTTATTTCACGCTTTTTAAACAACAATTATGCACTTATTAGTTTTAGGATATTTTTCACTAAAAACTCAGAATCGGGAAAATATCATTTATAGCCGATTTCTGATTTGAGTATTGGACGTTAACAAGGTGTCAAACCCTAAGGCGGTTATCACACTGCCACGCATCACGCTGCATGTTGCGTTAAAACGCACCTAAACGCACCTACGCGCGTACTTGCGTGCGTTTTTTCTATACAAAAGTACGCGCGTAGGTGCGTTTTCACGCAACATGCAGCGTGGTGCGTGGCAGTGTGTTAACCGCCTAATTTAGTTGTAAATTTTAACAGGTTTTCAGGCTAAAGTACAGTTTGAGAAATACTCAACTTCAAATGCTTATTTCAGAAATCGGGGGATAGTGACACTCTAGCTATAGAATCTCAGAATACCGGTTTTACATCTACCCCCAGTCGGCACTCAATTTTCTCCTGCATCAAGGCATATTTCATGCTGGTAACAAGCCAGAGGGATTGGTTAAAAATTGCCCTTCATGTAGTCTATAAATTCGGACGCTTAGCCCCGCCAACGGAATGGATATTGCATATATTTTATGCGGGTGCTTCGTACTTTAAAATACGTTTTTCGGTTTAAGTAGCGAAGAGTGAGAAGATGAGAAGATAGTAGCGGTATTTTACTATTATTTGGTGTCTCAGAAAATACGTATTTAAGAAAAAATTGTCAGCCTTTATCAGAAACCATATTAACTTTGTTTACGAAAAATTTGTACTCAAGGAACCCAGGATTTTGAAGCCCAGCAATCACTATACACTATCAATAATTAGGCAAGACCATAGTCAATTGTAGGGTAGATGATGTGCGTACATGGTTAAAAACCACAAGATATTCACTTTTTGTTAAAAATTAGGCTATAAAATTCTGTGGTAACCCCACAGAATGATTACACTCAGCTTCTTTGCGCGGTTGTTTCTAACTGAATGCTGTCAGCCTGCATCAACCTACCGATGTGCAAAAGACTCTCGGTTTTCTTAACTTCAAGCATTTTCGATCGAAACTAATATGGATCACTGAGCCCCTAGACAAGTGGCATTCTATCATCGAAAGCGTGGCGACTGCGATTGTCAAAAATCACGTGATTGACCCCTTACGTTTGGACATTTCGACTATCAATCAATCAATCATCATTTATTTCGGACCATGATTCATATTTTTTTTTTTTTTTTTTTATGGGTTTGCTCTTGACTCTAGTCTAGGTCATAGGTGACAGAGACAGAATTTGTTAGTAATACACTTAAAAGTGTGTTAGTAAATTAACATATTTAAATAATATCATCCTAATAAAACTGGCCAAGTGCGAGTCGGACTCGCGCACGAAGGGTTCCGCACCATTATCGCAAAAAACGGCAAAAAAAAACACTTTTATTGTATGGGAGCCCCCATTATCATATCGGCCGCGACTTACAAGTTGTAGGTCGTGGGTTCGAGCCCAGGCAGGCGCTTTACTTTGTGTAAATTATTTCATCACCACTGCTCTCAAAACGGTGAAGGAAAACATCGTGAGGAAACCGGCATGTCCTAGAACCAAACATTCGAAGACATGTGACATCCACCAACCCGCACTGGGCCCGCGTGGTGGATTACGGCCCATACCCTCTCACAGAGAGGAGGCCTGTGTCCCAGCAGTGGGAACATTAATAGGCTGATGATGTGATGTGAAGTGAATATACAACTAAATATTCTGTGAATTTTATAACAAGTTGCCTAAGTCAGTTATAGAACTGACCGATGGAAAGTTCAAAAACTACATCAAACGTGTCCTTATTAAAAAAGCATATTATAAAATCAAGGACTACGTTGAAGATAAAAAAATTGGCTTTAGCTCCCTCTGCGCATGCGGCTTCCCTGGTAACTCATAAACGGCACAAATATATGGATGTCTCTAACTATTCTCAATCTCATTTTTTTTCTCTTTTCATTAAATTTTTTTACAATATTTTTCAATCATCTTTATAGCCCTTTGCTAAGAATAGTTACAGCAATGATAATAGTATTTGTGCCACATGTTAAATTTAGTGTTGTGTTTATTTATTTTTTATTAATTTGTTTTTTTTTTTATTTTACCTTTGTATAGATCCTTTTACCGATTGTGAATGTGTGATTTCTAGATGATTGTTAACATTTGTTAACTTTTTATTTCGTTTAACATTATTTATTTTGTTTGTTTTTTTTAATTTCGTACGACTTATTGTCGGGCCTACGTTGTCCCCCCATATCCAAGTACTAATGCTGTAACATGGAAATATTGTAAACACAAATTTTTTAAAAGAGTAACCATGGAGTTTCTTGCCGGTTCTTCTCCAGGAAACGACTAACCCGAACCGTGCACCTTTTGTCGACGTTTTATAAGTGCCCATGTAGGCCTATGTAAAATAAAAAAAAAATGATTTTGATTTTGATTTAGAGACAAAATACGGCTTGAGACGAGTTGGGAAACTGACTACATGTACAAAGAGAGGTAATAGTGAAAGATACCTATTAGAGATAGCGACGAGATAGCTAGTGTGACGAGTTGTCATCACAACCCAATATATAAGCAAAACACTAAATTCGCCCGTGTATGTCCTGTAAAAACTGTCCTCAGAGCTTAACCCAGATGCTTTGGTGACGGCCTATCATGCATAGATTGGGGGCATCACTTTTGCGCAATGGTATAATATTTTGGGGTAACTCTACGGACAGAGAAATAGCTTTTAAAGCCCAAAAGAGGTGAATTCGGGTTAAGTTACAAAGGACTGAAAACTGCTGTGTTTTCGCGTAACAGATGTGACAATAGCCAACTCTGTTTGCACTCGGCAAAAACTGCCCTCATGCTTTTCTTGTATGGCCCCGAAACTATACAATACAGTCATATAAAGCTATGAATACAAATCAATTTAGAAAAAAGTTTCGTAATTTATTAATAGACAAGTGTTCTTAAATTTAGTTCAATCCAATTTTCATGTTTATAGCTCCATCGAAGAACATTCGATAATTTTGCCAAGTTGGTGATAGTCTGTTTACTATTTATGTGAGTAAATTGGGCAAACTTTAGAGAATTCAACGTAAGGCCCTGCTTTGGGTCTGTTTTCACTCTTGCAACAAACACAGTGAAAGGAGCCCTGTCGCTCTCACTATCTATTTATATTAGAGTCGCTCTCAAAACCTGGCTTTGTATACCTACAGACTGAATCGAGTTAGACGGCGGCATATTACTTTTAGCGTCAACTAATTTAGAGTCTTTTGCGACCATCGTCGGAGTTCTGAGAGCACTCCATTAGTTCTACATCTGGAGGCGTTGCTCCAACCCCGTCAGGGGGTTCTTCGCCAAAACAGCTTAAAATACAAACATTAAAACTAGGTTCCTCCACAAGACAACACAAAACAACAGATACAACACTAAAAACAGATTTTTTTATCAAAATAAGCTGTGAGATGCGTGCTAAGTATCACCTAGACAATAGTAGTAGTAATACAATTCAAGTGTTATTATAATTTAGGTGACTTTTAGACAGATTCCTTTTGACATGCTGAAATGTTTATATTATAAATGATTGATATTGTTATTCTTATAAAGATGAATACCAAATGTATACGAACCATCAGTCTTTAGTCTTGAGTTTACTGAAATAATTATTTGTTTGTTATATAAAAAACATTTTTGTACGTCTCGTCAAGCAAAACAAGTACGGAATTTTACCTGTATTTAAGATCTTGCATGCTTGATTTGTATGTAAACGCATGTTTGACAAATAAATTATATTTATCTTTAATTTTATACCCGTTACAAAACAACTAGAGCAGATTTTTTTATAGAGAAATACAAACAGACAGACACAGGGGTGCACTGTGCATGACACACAAAACGTTGAAGATAAGCATCTCTCTCGCACAATGCTCCACTATGGATGAAACGTGGAAAAAATGTGTGCACACGACATCAGGCTTGACAATGAACTGTTGTTGTACTGTAAAAGTCACGTCAAGGGGCTTTTTTATCGGATGCAAATTTACAGGCTCCCGCAGACAGATGGTGAGACAATGCGGCACGTAGTGTTGGGTGACTTTTAACAGAAATTTGTCTACTGCACCCGTACCATGACGTGTCTAAACTATCATGGTGCGACTGGACAAAAACACTCGAAATAAACTTACCTACTCTAAGAGCTTATAGTTACCCCCCTGATTGATATAACTCGTAAAATCGTGAAAGCTATTGATTTATGCAATCACTTGCTTTTTCCCCCGAATTCGTCTGCGACTGCTTCATGTCCTAGTACTTCGAATAGCCTTATTTTGTCGCACATCTCATTGTAGGTGTCGCCTACTTCTGAAACTATATATAAAAACTTCCGCTCCCTTACCAGCGCCATAAAGATGATTTCCGGGATAAAAACTATAAGATACGATACGATTACGATAGATCCTTTGTCCCCTAAATGGCACAGAAGTCCTCTATTGCGATTGTTCTTGAGCTTCAAGCTTGACTTCGCTCCACGTCGTTCCAATGCTCGCCGCTTCTGCAAATACCTACAGTAAGACACCAGGTTCGGCGAGGACGGCCACGCTTGCTTTTCCCCAGAAATTGGCCTACAGGTATAAATCAAAATCATTTTATTTTAATTTACGTAGGCCTACATGGGCACTTATAAAACGTCGACAAAAGGTGCACGGTTCGGGTTAGTCGTTTCCTATGGAGAAGAACCGGCAAGAAACTCCATGGTTACTCTTTTAAAAATTTGTTTGGTTTTACAATATTTCCATGTTACAGCATTAGTAATTGGATATGGGGGGACAACGTAGGCCCGATAATAAGTCGTAAGAAATTAAAAAAATAATGCAAAGTCGTGCCGTTTAATATTATAGTAGGTGCCTTTTAGGTGCCGAGCCTATAAGTCCCTGACATACAACTGTGTAATTAATATTGAAGAGGAGGCAATATGTTAGGTTACTTATGTGCAACTAATTCAAATGAATTTATGTACATAAATGAAAAACCAATTTTTTCGGTAAAAATAATCCTAATTAACCCCAGACTGAAAAAGAGGGCTGTTATAAGATTGAAGTGTGTATCTGTGTATTTGTGTATCTGTCTGTGACATCATAGCTCCTAAACGGATGAACCAATTTGGATTAAGTGTTTTTTATTTGAAAAATAACTTTGTCGAGAGTGTTTTAACTAAGCTATGTTTGATGATAATCGGTTCAGCCGTTCAAAACTTATGAGCATTTTACTCTTCGAAATCGGGGTATTTTCGCAAGATATCGTGTTTTATTTATGTTTTTCGACGGATTGTCGATCGACGTGTCCACTACTAGGTAAATTATGTAATTTAACAAGCGTGGATCAACATTCTTCCATTGTAGTAATATTAAAACACTGCTTCAAAATCCAAGAGTACACCGAGTCTTAGCAACTTTTCTGATGGTTCGAAGCGATTTGATTTATTTCAAACTGATAAGCGACTTTTACTATTTTGTTTTTTTTTATCTAATATAGGCTCGCGCTTGGCCTCTATCTCACCTGATAGTAAGCGATGATTTGGACGACGGGGAAGCACGCTTGCCTAGAAATAACCTATTCACTCTTGAATTAAAGACCCCTAGATTGTAGCGTAGCTATCGGGAAACACAGACTCCGGCAGGGAATTCCACTCCTACTATGCGAACACAACCTTCCTACACAACGTTCACATACAATGAAAATTTTCCTAGCAAATACGTGCGCGATAACGACTATTGACGCAATTTAAATTGCGTCGCGCCATCAGAGGTCGAAATGCCAAAATGTCATAGATTGATCACGTGAGAATGTAACTTGTTTTCTGGGAGGTTTTAGAGTAAGGTTATTTTAAGTGTGCGTAAGGGACAGATGTATACAATTGTATACATCTATGGTCATATGTTCACCCCCCAGGATGGAATATTACTATTATATCGTGTAAATGCGAGTATTTTCACAGGTAACAACGTTTTGTTGAATACATGTGAAAGTATATACAATACTAATAACAAATACGCATTTTTTTAGATTTTTGTCTTACTGTTTGTTCCGTTTAATGTCCGAAACGGCTGGACCGATTTTGACGGGACTAGGGTTCTTTTTATTTACTACTAAGGTATAGATATATAAGGTGTAACATAGGCTACTTTTTATCACGAAATAATTAATACAGTTCATGTTGGAAAAAAAAGAAATTACGAATTTGACGCGGACGAAGTCGCGGGCAACAGCTAGTTTTCTAATAAAATTATTATTAAAAAAAAAGTTAATTTAAAAATCAAAAACCCGCCTGCTTAAAAAGCGAACAAAAAGCTGTAAACAAGAAAAAATCATGCTGTGCAGTCGGAGGATACATATTCGTAAACTGGATGACCCCTGATCCTCCGGCTGCACATCATGATTTTTTTCTTGTTTACAGCTTTTTTGTTCGCTTTTTAAAGCAGGCGGGTTTTGATTTTTAAATTAACTTTTTTTATTTACAACTTTTTAGTTATCTTTTTTTTTTCGAATGACATTTAAACATATAAGTAGTTTATATTTTTGTAATCTCCGCTAAAATCCCTTCATTTTGATAACCCACTCGATGGGTATGGAATAAAAAAAAAATTGCAACCCCCACAATATGGCGTCCAAAATCCGCCATGTTCCTTTTTTTTTAACGGCACTAAAACCTATCTAACGATGTCCTAATTATAAAAATCCACCAAGTAGTTTGAAAGATATGAGGTAATAAAGAATATTACATACATACAAACATAGAAGATACGCGCGAAAAACATAACCCTTACCTTGCAGCCGGGTAAAAAGGGCCAATAACTTGTAAGTTATCTTGTAAATCTCTCTATCTAAATAACTAATCTCCACAAAACAATGTTATCCTGGCATCCCTTCTAATACCCTCTAATTAACGAAACTTTTCTCCTAAAATCCAGAGTGTAACATCATTAGTGGAACTCATTAAGGCGACGATCTTACTAACTGCGATGGACGTCGGACCGGTCGCGTAAGTGCACCTTAATGTAGTTATGTGTTACTCCCCCTTAAGCTGTTTTAGCTGTGTGTGTTTGGGATGTTTTCTTAGTAGATTTACTGAGTTAACGAGATATATCTGGGAGGTGACCATAAGCTCTTAGAGTAAGGTTTTTTTGAGTGTGTTTAAGGGACAGATGTATATGACTTGTATACATCTGTCCCTTACGAACCCTGGAGCTCTTACGAAGCCTGGACATTTTTAACCGACTTTCCAAAAAAGAGGAGGGTCTATGTTCGACTGTATGTTTGTTTTTTATAATGTACTTTTTGCATTTCTCCGTCAATTATTGCGGACCGATTTTGAAAATTCTCTTTTTTTAAATGGACGATAACGGACCATTTTGAGCTTCTTGGCGTTACGTTGACGTTGACCCTCAATTTTGGTCCATTTATTGATGCTAAAGTTCAGCTGGCTGCCAAAAAGTTGGGGATCCTTGACTTGAGATGGTACGTCGCGCCAGAACAGTTTCTCAACTTGTATCAGGTGCAAATTCAATTATGCATGGGATACTGCTCTCATATCTGGGACGGATCTGCCAAATACCAGCTGGATGTAATTGAGTCGATCGAAAAACGGGCCAAGAGGCTCATCGGCAATGAGCTACTGGTCGAGTCTAGGCTCCAGAGCCTTGAACATAGGCGCCGATTTGCCAGCCTGTCGATTTCATAGTAATAGGCCTTTCATAGTAATTTACCCTTTGGGTACGGAACCCTAAAAAAGCTTTAGAATTTTTATAGTAGGAGCTCGTGCTTTATTAATAGCAGCAGCACGGGTTGATCTTCAAGGTTAAGCAAGGCTTGCCGAAATAGTTACCGAGACCCACCCAGTTAGACTGGAAGCCGACTCCAAACATAGTTGGAAAAAATCGAGGCAGATTGATTCCATTTATATCAATATGTAATAGTAATAAGCCAATATGACCATTTAATACTTTTATTAACTCATAAATTATTTGTTAGTTAAATGCATGCTTAATTACAATCGACGTATTAACGCTAAATATGAATCCAAATTAAAGTCGCGAACTTTTCGGATCGGTTTTAATACCAACAACAGATTCCAATAATAATTGATGCGAAAAGCTTTCAAACTGTGTACTGGTACAAACAAAAGTGCTTAATGCAATTAATACGTGTCACTTAATTTGTAAGCCATACTTTTATCAGGTATTATGTACATTTATTTCTGGAAGTAACCTGTTCAGATTATTGTATCGATTTTTAATGGGTCTTAATTTTTAGTTTAATTTTTATTTGTGTCTCTTCCCTCGTTGCAATTTGTTTAAGTTTTTTGAAGACAATTTCGTTAGTCTAGGCTACTGCTAAGCATACGGTCCTGGATTTGATTCCCGGGCCGGAAAAAGTGTGCAAGATATTTATTATATATGTCGGGTTTATTCAATAGTACGGAAGTCAAAACAAATCGCAAGCACGCCATCTGGCGGCAAAGCAAGAACAACTCGAGGTTTTTAATATTATTTACACGAATGTTTTAATACCTAGTTATGTGCAGTTTCATACACTACTTTATCTACACTCATACATTTTGGGATTGAACCTAGTAAATACCTTTTTTTTCATAAATGCATCATATAATAATCTCGACTTTGCTGGTAAGATATTATGAGTAATTTGCTTCGCCGCATATATAATATTTGGCGGAGTCAAATTTTCGTCACATTCACTAATATCAGACATTTTAAGCAAGAATTTAAAAAAAACTCATGAAATTCAGTACAGCGAAACCTGCAAAACAAAACGTATAAATGGCGCCAAAACCCAGCACACCACCGCATTTTTTTATTTTATTTTTTATATTTTGGCTTCGCACGGTTTGTGCATTTAGCCAGTGTCAAGTTTAGAATATAAGTTCTAGTTTCTTTAGATTTTAGTCATTCAAGTTAGGCTTCAATAAAATGGCGGTAACTTTATTGGAAGCTTCTACGGAGTTTTGTCGACACCATGTACAAACTCTTGTTCTACCGCTGTGTTTTACTTGCCCACACTCGTGCACGTTCACTAATATTATTAGAATAAAAAACCACCATTTTTACACTATTAATATTCAATTTAACACAATTATAGGAAAATAAAACAGAGAAGCAGTATAGACGCCATCACGTTCCCGCCAAAACTCCCATCACCGCATTATCCGCGCATGCGCTAAGGCTTAGCACACGCACTGCGATATTTATTCGCGAGATTTTTTTCCGCCCATTCTGCGACCTATGGAATTGTATGAAGCTGCTCGCATTGCGGTAAAAAATCGTGCGGCAGTAATACCGCATGAAAGCCGTGTTTTGCAACAGAATCCACCACATCGCGGCGCAAATTTAATTCGCGCGAATATTTTGAGCTCTTTGAACAGGTAGAAAGAGATAAAATTCGCGCGAATAAAAATCGCAGTGCATGCTAAGCTTAAAGCGGGCATTGTCACAGACAATTTAAAATTTGAATCAAATCTTTTTATAATAAGTACTAAAATGGCATTACATAAAAAAATATTGATGGAAACTCCTTTGTGATTAACTTCTTGGTTTTGTCCTGTATCGTAATAGAAAAAAATGTTTTATAGCATTATTTTGTTAGAGAAATAGTGTTGTAATGAGATTCTATTTTTAAATTTCAGTATTGTGTTTATAAAGTATGGTTATATAAACTCGTTATGAAGTTTATAATTCGAATATTACGATATGAGAGTAGATAAAATAATATACTAATAAATATCAAATATAAAACAGAGAAAGGAGAAGAATAGTTACAGAGAAAGGAAATGCTCCTTCAACATTTTTTTAAATGTAGGTAATGTTTGCGCACGCCTTACCTCAATAGGTAATGCATTCCACAAACGAGCTGCTTGAACCGTGAAATATTTGTCAAAGAAGGATGTGGAATGCATACGAATGCTTAATTTTAGGTTTTCCGATGATATCAAGGACCGAGAACGTGTGTGACAGAGGAACTGAAAGCGTTCCTTAAGATATAAAAGGACTAGAAGCACTAAAGAGCACATTATATAGCAAAGAAAGTATGTGGAATAGGAAGCCATTTGAGCTTGGTTCGAAATTCAGAAACATAGTCATACTGGCGCAAGCCAAATATGAACCTGATACAGAGATTTTGAAGTCGCTCAAGCTTGTCCAATTGGTCTTGGGTGAGATCGTGATAGCTGGCAATAGCATAGTCCAGGATAGGAAGAAGAAGAGATTGTGCTATCGCAATTTCAGTGGTGATGGGAAGAAAGTTACGAAGGCGTCCCAGGGAGCCCGTCCCAAGGTACAGCCCTGCCTTACCCATCGAGGAATACGGCCATGACATTATTAAGTTATGTTTATTGAAGAATGCCTTAAAACAAAACAATTCCATTTATATATTATTATAACAAAAGGTGTGTTTCACAGTAGTTGGAACTTGCACTAAAAAATCAAGTGTCAATAAAACTGGTTTCACAAATTTTACATAATTCAACTCGTATATGCCCCGAATGACCATTCCCGTGCCTATTCAAAAGTGAAATACAGTCGAAATTTTTGTGTGGATAGACCTACCTACACAAAAATGTCGACTGTATTTCACTTTTGTCAACAACTACATTGATAGTTTAATACCATTATAATAAACGTGCAAATCAAAGATAACAAACGTAGTTATGGTCATAATAAATTAATTGAGTTAATTAATGCGTTGTAGTTTTGACTTGATAGACCTAGATGAGGTGGTCCAAAATTATAGTCTTAACAACCTATGATCACCTAAAAAAAATGTTAACCACTTTATACTTTTTCACTTTAACTGTTAGTTCAACAGTAAGGTTGTGTCTGTCTGTCTGTCCGACTGTAAAAGGTGGTCCCTTCGATAGGGCTGTAGTATGATCCACAGCAAAATGGCTAGGAAGGATGATGAGGAATGTAGGGTACTTACGGCGTCACTTAGCGCTGTTGGTTCGTGCCGAGTTTTGCTCCCAGTACTATGACGCTGCAAACTTGGTGTAAAGCTTTGGTTCTTGCGGATTTTAAAGTTCTGGGACGTCCCTTTATTGATTGATGATGATTTAACACAACCCCTTCACTTGTTACATGGTTTTATGATTTATTTCACGGAGCTCGGCACTTGGGCGGCTAGTCACGGTTTTAGTTCGAACGAGAGTCTTTTTTCATTCGTCAGATGGCGCGGTTGTAGCGCGCGCCAGTAGAATAGTGATGAGGCCAAGGATGAATTTGGAGGGAAATAGGGATGTGAAAACATACTAAAAATTAACCATTATCGGTTCTTAAGGAAACCTTAACACCGCCCGTCCGTCCTTCCGTCGGTCCGTCCGTCCGTCTGTCTCTCTGTCTGTCTGTTTGTCTGTCTGTCTGTCTACCATCTTCACGGCCAGCGACCCCAAAAAACTTCTAATGACCACCGGCACCCGGAATCAAACAAACTTGAAAATCTCAACATTGTTCAAATCAACTTCTGAAAACCCCAAACCGACTGGTCACCATAGGGGAAGATGACCGCCACCTTCCAGCAAATGAAACATCCAAAAAACGTGAAAACAAAATCTAAATAGCCACCCTGAATACCCTCTCATTAAGAACAACAGAAAAACTTCTTGAATTGGAAACAGCTTTGGGTAACGTTGATTGGGATATCCTCGGCATGAGTGAAATTAGACGAATAGGAAACCAAATAGAAAAACATGAGAACTACATTCTGTACTAAATAGGTGAAACTAAGGGGCAACATGGAGTAGGCTTTATGGTTAAGAAGCATCTTAAGAATCAAATCTTAGAATTCAAGGGCATATCTGAAAGAATCGCCGTGCTGAACATCCACTTTCCAGGCTATAAATACAGTTGGACCATAGTGCAAATCTACGCACCACCAGAAGCAGCAGAAGAAACTGTTAAAGATGTGTTCTACAATCAGCTTTCAACTACATTGGACATAAACCTAATTGTCATGGGCGACTTTAATGGCAAAATAGGTAAACAGAACCAAGGTGAAGAATCAGTAGTTGGAATCTATATCACAGGGAAAAGAAGCAAGAATGGTAAAAGAATAGTAAAAATGGCCTTCGAGAACAACTTAACAATTATGAACAGCCTTTTCAAGAAAAAACCAGCTAAAAAATGGACCTAAGAGAGGAGCTATGGAGCCCAAAATTTTTAAATATAAAGGAGGAACAAGAAACTAGGAGACAGCCAATTCTGAAAATTGCAAGAGATTATTACTGCAAACTATACTCTACCCAAATCACATTAAAAGTGAACATAGACCTTAAAGACAACACTGAAGAAGTTCCCCCAATCCTCGAAAGCGAAGTTCAGTACGCAGTCATGACCCAGAGAAAAAAAAAGCTTCCGGAACTGATCACATATCCAATGAGATGAAGAAAGTGTCATTGCCCGAAACCTCAGCAAGACTAACCAAACTATTCAACCTTATTTTAGAGACAGAAAAAATACCCATCCAATGGACAATAAGTTCTATAATTCTGATTCAATGCTAATGACGTGAAACAGTCGTTGAACGAAAACTTCTTTGGCCGCCTGAATAAAGTACTAAATCACAGAACAGAGAAGACAGGCGTTTTTTTTTTGTTCTGTGTACTAAATAGTATTTTATCAGGCGAAAACAAGGTGCGCGCCTTCAACGGCTGGGTCATGCCGGTGTTGATGTACTCTTTCGGCATACTCAAATGGACTCAGACAAAACTTGACGCCCTGGATAGGAGGGTCCGCCCACGTTCATCGGTTATGAGACTGTATATCCCACGGAAGTGCGGAGGTCGTGGCTTTTTAAATGCCCTGCACAACCGCGAGGTATGCAGTCTTAGGGAATACTTCTAGGCCGCCGACGTGTATGCGTCGAGATGTAGTAGCGGTAGACAAGGGCCTCACCCCGCTCTCCTTGGCTAACGAGCAAACCTATATTATTAGATACTAATGACCGCAGGGAGGTATGGCAGAGCAAGGAGCTTTACGGACGCTTCTACCGGGTCCTACATGGGCCCGATGTAGATCTTTTTGCATGGCCTGGCTGCGATTTGGTGACCTTTTCGGGGAAACCGAAGGTTTTGTCTTTGCGATTATGGACGAAGTTGCGTCCATGACAAACAACTAACGGAAATATATTGTGAAGGACGGCACAGTTACCATTTGTCGGGTATGTCACCGGCCGGGGAATCAATCCAATACATTATCTCCGGTTCGTCAAGTCTGGCTAACGGAGACTATGTGTATAGACACAACCTTGTAGCCAGGATTATCCACCAGCAACTTGCTCTTAAATACAATCTTGTGGTATCCGAAGTGCCTTACTATAAGTATGTGCCCGACCCAGTTCTCGAAAATGGCAGTGTCACGTTGTATTGCGCCAGTCAAGGCAAGTGTCGACGAGCAGACCGAGATCCTTAACCTCGGAGCCCAACGGGATTGCTACGTTGTTAAAGATTATGGCCGTATAGCTTTCTCAAGCTATACGGGCTCCCAACCCAACTATAATAGCCTGACACTTTGCATGGTTAACCACCACTCCGAATCGGTCTGACCAGCTTTTAATCGCGATTAAAGCCCGGTTATGTCTCTTGATCGCATCCGATAAGTTGTCAACACTTGCCTGACAGTAGAGCTGTAGATCGTCAGCGTAAAGATGATACGCACACTGAAGTTCGGAGGTTATAAGATTTATGAAAATGGGGAACAGTAGAGGAGATAAAATACCGCGTTGCAGGACGCCAGCTTCAAGGTCACACCACCCCGAGGAAGAGTCTCCAGCACAAACTGACTGCTGACGCCCCCGAAGATAAGAGGAAACCCATTCCCGTACCTCGTGAGAGACCATAAGATAAGAAAAGATACAAGGACATCGTATCTGACGGTATTGACCACTTGTATTGAAAGTAACTTTAGTGTTTTCTATTCCCCGCATATCGTCTGTCACTTTAAGAAGAGCTGACACGGTACTGTGCTCGGGCCTGAAACCGAATTGAAACGGGCTGATAAGGGAGTTGTGGTAAATGAAGTAGGGAAGCTTTTATGAACACAGGCCTTGAGTACTTTGGACAGAAAGGGAAGGATGGAAATTGGGCGTAAGTGACTGGAAAGTGTGGGATTGGGAATCATGGGCAGGGCTCGAACATGGGCTTTACGCCGCAAGGAAGGGAAAGCACCGGAGAAGAGAGAAAAGTTAACTATGTGGGCGATTGCAGGAAGAAGCTGATCCAGAGCTGACACGATCATATGACGACTGATGTTATCGCAGCCCACAGCTTTGGATTTAATGGAAAGGATAATCTTTTTGATCTCTCCCGGGTCGACTGGTGTGAAGACCAACCGGGGCAAGGTAGTCGATAGTTTGACGTTTGGTTAGACTATCTAGCATAGGGGCAGTGGAGAAAAAGCGGTTTAGATCGTCCAAGCTAATTGTGTTAGGAAGTTCTGAATGCCGCGATTTGCCGATACCTAGGTTTCCAAGGAACTTTCAGATATCGGCAGAAGAGGTATAAGAAATATTATTTAGAATGTGGCGACGTTAAGCGTTACGTATCATCTGATTACAGCGATTCCTAGCAAACAACACATATACTTTAACAAGGTCCAATTTATTGTCCTCTGAGCGATCCTTTTTGAATGCACTAAACGCACGGTCCCCCCGCCGCCGCATTGCTGTTAGGGCATGCAATATCGCAAGGTTCTCAATCGGAACTGAGTTCCAATACTGGAGATCTGATGCCGGAATTCCGGAACTAGTAACTTTTAAAGTTTGTTTTAAATCAAACAAGATTTAAACTTACATCGGATTTTTTTTTATAACAAACTAAACATATTTGGTCATCTTTCTCCCTTATTACTATTATTTACCAAACTTAAGTGGCAGTGGGCAGGGCACATTGTTCGCAGAACGGTTGGCCGATGGGGCAGAAAGGTTCTGGAGTGGTGACCGCGACCGCGTGGACCGATGACCTGGTGAAGGTTGCGGGGATTAGCTGGTTGCGAGACGCACGAGACCGGTCAAAGTGGTGACGCTTGGGGGAGGCCTATGTCCAGCAGTGGGCGTTTTTTGGCTGATATGATGATGATGATGATGATGACGCCTCTAATTAAATATTTTAAACCGTAAAATCAACAAGATATATCTTCTTGTCGCTGGCACGACAATCTTTCAAAATTGTTTGGCCCAAAACTTAGCCACCTCCATGACGTCACATAGATCACCCTATTTGCATGTTTTGGGGCACAGAGGACAGGACAGGAGGAGGTGGAGCATGGTTTGCGACTCAGCACCACATGCACACCCTGCCGCTATTCTGTCGAGGTAACCCCATTTTGAGAGGTTGGAGTTACACCTTCCTACCTTCTGAGGCAGTTCAGGGACTTCCATGTAGACCACGGAAGGTTCGATCCTGCGGGCAGATGCTCGCTTGGAGGTAAAAAAGGGGGTTGGTGGGGGTAAATTATTCTACCACTGTCTGCAGCGGGCGTCGGCCGGGTCTCCTGGCAGGGGTAACACCGTTTTTAGGAAGCTGTGTCTGCTTTTCAGCCGTAGCGTCGGTAGTTGTGCACCAAATCGTGCGTGGCTGGTTTCACGCTCCTGCTTTTGTTTCTCGGCTGCACTCGCTTCAGACGTGTGGAGGTGCTATTACGGCGGTGGGGTATAGTACGCTGACTGGGGTTGGTTTGAGGCAGCCGATAATTTTACGGCTGTGTCGTAAAGAGCACTACTTCCTTGGAGTGGGTGTAACGGTGCCGCACTGTGCCGAGAAGCAGAGTGCTATGACAGTATTCCGGAGATTGTCAGCAGCAGCAGGAAGAACGCTCACCAGCTGGTGCGCCTTGAGATGAGGCCCCCAACTGGCTGCTGATAGGCGTTGTCGCGAGACTCAATTAATCACACAATAGAACTAAACATTAATAATATGAATAAAAAGATCACGATATTTGTACCGTAGTATGTATCACGTCATCACGTGTCACGTACATTTCATACCACATAGTCTCCTTCCAGTCTTAACACATTCATAAAAAATAATCAAAAATGTATGAATATCGGTATTCCGGAATTACTCCATCAAAAGGACGTTCGTAGGGTGCTGCGTACTCTTGACGTGAACAAAGCTAGTGGCCCCGACGGGATTCCGGCAATTGTTCTCAGAACCTGTGCGCCTGAACTGTCTCCAATCCTAACACGCCTGTTTCGCCTTTCGTATGAGACGAGAAAAGTGCCGAATGCTTGGAAGCAAGCTAACGTTCAGCCTGTGCCCAAGAAGGGCAGTCGGGCTGACCCGGCCAACTACAGGCCCATTTCAATAACGTCCATCCTCTGCAAGAGTATGGAATGAGTTCTCAACTCTAAGCTCCTGGCATACCTAGAAGCTAATGACATCCTCAGTGACCACCAATATGGCTTCCCCCAAAATCGGTCAACTGGAGATCTTCTAGCGTATGCCATTCACATCTGGAGTGGGGCCATCGCGAGGCACGGGGAAGCGCTTGCCGTCTCCCTTGACATCTCGAAGGCTTTTGACAGGGTCTGGCATGAAAGCCTTATTGGTAAGCTTCCTGCATTCGGTCTGCCCAGTGATCTGTGTGATTGGATTGCAGACTTCCTGAGGAACCGGTCCATTCGAGTGGTAATTGATGGCCGCTCATCTGACCAACTGTGTATTAATGCCGGGGTCCCTCAGGTGTCGGTTCCCTCAGCAACATTGTTCTTGCTGCACATAAACGATCTGCTAAAACCCGGCACCTTTGGGTATGCGGACGACAGCACGGTTGCTGAGAGATACGGGTACGTCGTGCGCGCCACTGGACCTCAGATCCAGTCTCTCCGGGAGGCCATGGTTGAACGCTTGAATCTGTCCTTGAAGGCAGTCTCCGAATGGGGCGATGCCAATCTGGTCAAGTTCAATGCTGCTAAGACACACTGAAAAAAAGACACGCCTGGGGCGTGTCTTTTTTTCGCTAAAAGGAGTCAATTCCACCCGGCTCCTTCTTTCCGAGGTGTAACCGTGCCGATAACGCATCATCTTGAGGTTCTTGGCATTACGTTGACATCAACGCTCAATTTCGGTCCATTCATTGAGGCAAAAGCTCAGCTGGCTGCCAAAAAATTGGGGATCCTCGCGAAGGTGAGACGGTACTTCACGCCAGAACAATTGCTCAACTTGTATCAAGCGCAAGTTCGATCATGCATGGAGTACTGTTCTCATGTCTGGGATGGATTTACCAAGTACCAGCTGGATGCACTTGAGTCGATCGAAAAACGAGCCAAGAGGCTCATTGGCAATGAAGTACTCGTCGTATCTAGGCTCCAAAACCTCGAACATCGGCGCAGAGTTGCCAGCCTGTCGGTTCTTTATCGGTTACATTTCGGGGTGTGTGCGTTGGAATTGCATGAACTTATTCCTCCTAGCCCGTTCCATCATCGGACTACAAGACGTACGGCGATGCGTCATCGGTACATGGTGGACATCCCAACCATACGCACCAAACGTTTTGGGAATACTTTTATTATGCGTACAGCAAAGGAGGTGAATTCCCTGCCGGAGTCTGTATTTCCTGTTGGCTACAACCTGGGAGCCTTTAAGTCAAGAGTGAATAGGTTTCTTCTAGGCAAGCGTGCTTCATCGTCGACCACATCGTCACTTACCATCAGGTGAAATAGTGGTCAAACGCAAGCCTATAAATAATAATAAAAATTAAAAAAAAACAGAATTTAAATATTAGAAAAATTGATACGGAATTCCGGAATTAAGAAAAACCGGCATTCCGGAATGCATGCCCTAATTGCTATCCGGATTCCCCTATTCATACAGAGGTCAGGTGGCCGTTTTAGCCTTACTTTACTCTCCTGACTGGAGCATGAGTGTCATACAGTTCGGTCACAGTGTTGTTGAAAACACAAACTTTGTAATCAACTGTAGCAGCTTCCTGTAGGAGTGTCCAGTCAATTTTCGATGCATCTTTTTGAAGTTGCTCACTATCCATACGTACAAAAGCACGCCTGTACTGGAACGTAGGTTTCGGTTTAGGATGTTTAGGAACATACGAGTAGGATAGGTAAATAAGGTCGTGATAGGAAAAGCCAGGGGCATAATAATGTTGGCCATGTGAGGAAACTAGGGAAGGATTAGAGGAGGATCAGGACGACACGGTTGGCGTAGTGGTTGAGCAATCGGCTGCTGAGCTGCGTGTTGCGGGTTCGATTCCCGCACGGAACAAATATTTGTATGACCTACAGATAGTTGTTTCGGACCCCACGCACAACGGACCAAGTAGGAGTTTAAGTGCGGAAAAGGGAGTCCCTACTACTACTACTAGTTGTTTCGGATCTGGGTGTCTTATGTATGTGAGTTCAAATGTTTGTAAATGCACCCACGACACAGGAAGAAATTCCTAGTATTCCATCGCTATAGAAGTGTTATTTAAGAATAAAACGTGGTATCCTTTGATCTAGGGTAATGCTCGGCTGCATACCACTATTCAACTCCAGCATCATCTTAATAATTTCAATATTGCCGTTTTGGTGGCGCCGCGCCGGCGAGATCACCAGATATGCATCCCATTGAACACGTCTGGGACCTACTAAAATGAAGGGAAAAATGTATACTCGTTACATCTGTCAATGTGGTGAACTGCGAAGTGCTGTAGTAAAGGAATGATAAAGACTACCAGAGCAGACAATGAATAACATTATTCTCAACATGTCCAGGCGGGTGAAAACTTTATGAGCAAGTGGAGGATACACGCAATATAATGTGATATTATTTTATTGTGAAACTGTTTTTTCAACTATTCTTGGTAACCTTAAAATATCAACAATGTCCAGTTTTCCCATTAAGTCATGTTACTCACAAAAAAAATATTAAATGCGATCTCATTTTTATTTTAAAAGGTGTATTTTTAAGAAAGGAAAAATGTCCTAATGTAAGTTTTTAAAATTAAATCTTTTATAAAAAATAAACGTCATTTATATTTTGCGCCGCTAATGTTGCTGGTGTGTGTATATTTATTACAACAATTTTTGAGGCACGTAATTAAAAAACAGTAATAAAACTCAAATTTTCCATGTAATTACCATTTTTTGCATTGTAATTAGTAATTTTAACGTTAGACCTTTATTCTCATTTATTTAACTTAATTAAAGACATTTAAAAAAATTATATTCTTGACAGTTTTCATTCAAATAAAACAAATTATGTGATTGAAATTTATTTTTCTGTACATTTTGGTTCTAGGACATGCCGGTTTCCTCACGATGTTTTCCTTCACCGTTTTGAGAGCAGTGGTGATGAAATAATTTACACAAAGTAAAGGGCCTGCCTGGACTCGAACCCACGACCTACAACTTGTAAGTCACGGCCGATGCCACAGGGCCACCACTGCTCCTAAACCAAAAATCCGAAGACATGGACATTCACCAACCCGCACATTCCCTCTCACAGAGAGGAGGCTGTGTCCCAGCAGTGGGAACATTAATAGGCTGACGATGTGATGTGATGTATTGTGTGTTCAAAATGTATGGAGAAAATAGGCACCCTGCGCATTTAGTGCGTCAAATTAAAATATGCAAAGCAAAAGAAATTCCCTTGGATGAAATTCTGGATGAAAACCTAACGCTCGCCGGTTTAATATGACAAACTGGCCTTCTTTTTTCTCTGACCTTGTATCAGTGTTGTGAACATCCCGCAGACATACTCATACATCTGACTTGATAAAGTTAGCTAGTTGGCTCCGACTGTATGAAATCAAAGCGTACTATTTATAACATACGTTAAAAGTTAGGATTGGCTCTGATACAATGACCAGATTTCCACAAAGTGGGAAACTGGCCCCGCTCAAGGCACGCTCACATGGTTAGGTTAGCTCTGGTACAAGGTTAGCTTAGTTCACAAGGTTTGGTTAGGTCTAGTACAAGGTTGGCAACCTGCGGATTCGCCGTTCGCGTACCGGCCCAAAGTGCTAGACGAGGTGGGTAAGCTGTTCGAGCGGATAATCGCTGCCTACCTCGTCAGCCACTTGTACAAAGAGGGCCCGGACCTGGACGAAAGCCAGTTCTGCTTTCGGCATGGGCGCTCCACCATCCACGTGATATCGCAGGTGAGAGACCTGGCGGAGGAAGTGCTGAGTGACCCAGGGGTGAGTGATGTTGGCAGTTTCTTTGGATATTTCCAATGCCTTCAACACCCTGCCTTAGAGTTGTATTCGAGAGGCACTGCGGTATCATCGAGTGCCTCCCTACCTCCGCCGCCTCGTCGAGGTTTATTTGGTGTCACCTACGTGGGACGTGATGGCATCGTTAACCCGTGTCGTACGGTTTTCACAGGCCCAGCCCTGTGAAAACCTTGGGCCCGCCTCTGTGAAACATCAGGTACGACTACGGTCAGGACGATACGCTGGTCACCGCCCAGGGGAGTTCGTATAAGGAGGCAGCGTTGCTGGCGACTCACAGGTGGTGAGCCGCATACGGTGCCTAGGCCATGATTATTTCATATGGATCCTCGATCTGGGCGGCTGACCTGGGGGCCGGCAGCATCGCTGTTCTGTGAAAGCTGCAGAGAGCGATGGCGGTCAGAGTCATCAGGGACTATCGCACGATCTCCTATAAGGCGGCTATGTACTGGCCGGTTGCCCGACCTAGGATCTGGAGGCGAAGGTACTCGCGTCACTGTATCGGTTACGCGAGAAAGCGCGGGCGCGGGGCGAAGGGCCGATGCAAGCGACATATGGAGTTGCGTCGGTCTCAGCTCCGCGAGGTCCTTGTGGCAGAATGGCGGGACCGGCTTTCACGCCCTAGCGCCGGCCTCGTCACCATCGAGGGGTTCGGCCAATGCTTGAGCGCTGATACTTAAGACTTATCAGAAAAAACAATGAAATGAAACAATAAATTATTGAAAAATAAAAGAAAGACTTACTATTAAACCATTCCTGGCATGATAGCCGTTACAGCAATAGTATCTCTCCTCATTAGAATTAATATTTGTTTCGGGATAATATCCCGAAACAAATATCGGTGCCGAAATATCGAGCTCTCAACAAAAATCAAAATATACATGGTAAATATCCCGAAACAAATATTAATTCTAATGATTGTGACCATGTCAGCTTAAAAACTTATATCTCTCCTCATTTTCTTTAGAACGTACCATGGAAAGCAGGGTGCCATCAACGCAACCTAACACGCCGGGAACTTTGAATTTGTATCATGTTTTATTATGACTATAGAGAGTTAGAATAACAAGAAAATGTTCTTTTGGTGCTTACCTTGACTTGAGCACTTGCCGTTAATTGAAGTTTTGTGGAAATCGAATATATCTACTAACAACTTTTGTATTATTCAGAGCATCAACAACTTCGTAGATTGCTCTAGAGACAGATGTCTGAGATACGTAAGTGTCTAGACTCATGCCAATGTTTTTTTGGTAACTTCCGTTAGCCAAAAATGATAGAGTTCATAATATCTAAAATAAAACATCAAGAATTAAACATTATAATTGTGACCCATCATATCTCGTCGATTAAAGAAATATAGCTGAAAATAGACCTTCACCAGCACGAACCCGCGGTTGCATGTATGGAGCTAATTCGTTTTCCAGAACATTACTTAAATCCTCAGAAAGCCTGTAAATATGAATAAAATCTCTGTAACGGGATAGTGTATGCAGCTTTCTTTATTCTTTCGCCTGTCGAGCTTTTTTAATTTATCACTTTTCTTAGCTTCTTCTAATAAATGTATCTTAATAATTAACCGAACAGCCATTTTCTTAAAATATTATTTATTAATTCAAATCGTGAGACTTATTCTAGCATTGAATTAAATCCAAGAATTTACGCTTTTGGATTTGACAGATAAAATCGTGGCTGTGAGCGAGGATGTCAGCGAATTCGACGCTGTTTTTTCTTACGGAATACCAAAATACAGCCAAAATGTATGAAGTACTGTCAACTTTATCGACTGCTGCGGCCGTTACAGCTTAGAGCGCTAGTCGCTATTCGCGTCTAAATGAATACCAAACCCACCAAACTGTAGTTTCATCCATAGAGTATAGTAATAGATTGGTTATTATATTATCTGGGCCCTGGTTACATCGCTGGCGCAGCGCTGCGCTCAAGGCTGTAACCGAGAATAGCACAGCATATAATTGAATTAATTGTAGGTACTGTATATTTTGAATACAATCACAATGAGATTCTAGTGTTAGTTAACTAAATAGAAAATATTCTCAAAGATTTTTATCTTCCAAACAAAAACTCGAAACAATAAACTTTAGTTAGTGTTTAATTTTTTTTTTCGAGTTTTGTTCCCAACAATAGAATATAAATTTTAAGAATTTGATATATGCGGTAAACCGTCACATATAAACTATGACAATCACTAGGAATTACAGGCTTCAATCCTTAAAAATGATAAATGTGTAAACTTTATCTGTGTAATTGATCTGCTTTGGTACCTACATTGTTCGTTTCGGCAAAACGCTTCTTGGTTTAGGTCTCCTGGGCAGTCTCCTGCGTAGTCGTTATCATAATTCAGTTTGTATTTAATTGGACCTTATGGTGTATAAAATAAATGTCAGAATAGTCTTATATCCGTAACTACTGGGTCGTTAGCAATATTGCCTGATCGAATTTAATCGTACAACGTGAGAGATTTAGAATAGTTATGCCAAAAGTAGTATTAGTATTAATATTATAAATCTGCTCTGAGGACGACCTTCCTTTGAAAGAGACTCATACTGCGGGGCAAATATATCAAATTTTATCCGACTTCCCAAAAATGAGCAGGTTCTCAATTCGGAAGTTTAAATACATATATATTTTTATTTTGGTATGTTCGGGCATAACTCACATCTAAACGGATTTGCAAAATTCTTTTTTTTTCGTTAGAAGTTTATCCCGATGGTGTTTTTCCAAATTTAAATGGTACCATTTATGTTTCGTAAAGATCTGATGAAGAACTTCGGAGATATACAACAGAACTTATCAATAAATGACGGCAAATCTCTCGTATATACACCATTATATAACATACTATCACGCCAGTACGCTCTAAACGGGTACGCAGATGTGTACAGTTCACCTGGTACACTCTCATTCTACCGGTTATGTTCAAGTTACATGTTATTCGAGTAATCCATTCCAGCATCACGGGCCTTATAATTAAGGTACCTATAGAATTTGTCCACTAAAGCTGAAAAATAAAAAAAAACATTTTTACAAAAAAATACAACCGACTTCCAATTAAAAACACTGCAAAGTAAAATCCTGGGTAGGCGGCTACAATAAAACACTACAAATTAAAAATCTAGAAGCCTGGGTAGGCGGCTTAGTGGTAGGTAGATTAGTTCAGTTTGCGCAATAGTCGATGGTAAGCTTGAATTCGTCTCACGATTACTTTACTTTCCACGGTATTTAATCAATGACCGTCAGCGTCGTTCCTTCAGTCGTACAGAAATTTCACTTCTACTGCTGCTTGCTAAAGGAGTTCATACACTTTTCTTGGAGCTTTGGTAGTTCCTTCTTTGTTTGTACAGCAGGTACCGACGTTGCACAGGAACAGAACTTATTTCAATGTAAACTTTAATGTACAAGAATAATTACAGAATTAACTAGCTTTTGATAACTAGTAGGATTGCCTTGTGCGAGCCCTACTCGCACTTGGCCGGTTTTTTATATGACAAGCTCACCACACTATTCACACCATTGCGATTTCTGAATATCAGATTCAACAGTGGCAACCGCCAGAAAAACACTGAGACAGTCAAGCTCTACAAGTCACGGAAAAAAGATTCCACAGTCTTGGATCCCGCAACGAAATTAATCATAGGTTCAGCAGAGGAGTATGAAAAACATCATTTCTACTGCCAATAACTACTAACTACTTGAAGGGTTAGGGAGAGGTGTACCTGCACATCCACATTCCTTCATTATGACTTACTCTCACCCATGTAATAGGCGACGAGCATATTGACTCAGCAGAAATTTAGGCTCCGGAAGAAAATCATGATAAAAAACCTAATAACAACTTACTCGACCCGGGAATTGAACCTCAAACTCGGCAGTAGCGCTAGCAACTACTAAGACTATATTTGAGATACTTGTCCAGCGCAAAAAGCAGCGTGGATGAAGTTCGTTCCTTGAGGGAGGCTATGGTGGACCGGACAGATTTGACCTTAAGCCTTGTCTCCCAGTGGGGTGATGACAATCTGGTCTCTTTTAACGCTACCAAAACACAGGCGTGTCTTTTTATCGCTAAAAGGAGTCTGTTCGATCAAACGCCTACTTTTCGAATTGAGTCTGTTCCTGTGACTGATCGGCTCGAGCTCCTAGGCCTGGAGTTGACATCCAGTCTCAACTTCGGCACCTCCATTGAGTACAAAGCCCAAATTGCGGCCAAAATACTGGGCATCCTAAATAGAGTGAAGCGATACTTTACGCCTGGACAGCTTTTAACCCTATACAAAGTGCAAGTCCGATCCTGCATGGAGTATTGCAGCCACCTTTGGGATGGCTCAGCTAAGTATCAGCTTGCCGCGCTTGACTCAGTGGAACGCAGAGCCAAGAGGCTCATTGGCGACGTTGAACTGGTGGACGCCAAGCTTCACAGCTTGGCTCATCGCCGCAAAGTTGCCTGCTTGTCGGTCTTCTACAGACTGTACTTCGGTGAGTGTGCTCAAGAACTCCACAACCTCATCCCACCAGCCTCCCTTCTACCATCGGACATCTAGATGCACTGCAAGTTATCATGCTTATCTTGTTGCCATTCTACCAATTCGAACCAAGCGCTTCCAAACATCCTTTATAATGCGCACAGCGAATGAATGGAACTCACTACCTGCGTTTGTGTTTCCGAACGCATTCAACCCGAATCTCTCCAAAGTTAGAGTGAACAGGCTTCTTCTGGGTAAGCTCACTCCATCGTCGACTCTGTAACTGTCAACTATGACCTAGACTAGAGTCAAGAGCAAACCCATTACAAATAGAAAAAAAAGTGCAGCAATTTCAGGTGTGTCGAATCTTATTTTTTGAAATGACTATAATAGGCAGATAGATTCTATAATCATCATCTGCCTAGCCTTTCCCCAACTATGTTGTGGTCATCTTCCCAGTCAAACTGGTTACAGGTTATAAGTATGATAGTGAGTGAACCTGTATATTCACAAATATACACGTTCACTCACTAACATACTTATAACATACAGACACACTCTTCTAACACCAACACAACTGACACAAATCACAGCACCATGCATACACCCTTCTTTACCTATTTTTAAGATTTAAAATTGTGCCTTTAAGGTGGATGCTCTGATCGACCGTCCATACAATGTTTGTAGGGATTATACGCTAAAAATAGACACCCTTTGTTTAAAACGAATCATTTTATCACTTTTGAAAAAAAATAAACGGAACGAAGGAGCCTGGATCTCACGACAAAGGAAATCCTAGTGTGAGGTCTAGGTTCGTTCATTCATCACTTGAATGTAACGTTATCACATTTTATTCTTATTCATTACATTATTAGGTACGAGTACGTACTGGGTGACGCGGTAGTTAGTTTAATCATCAGTCTTTCGAATTCTCACGACCCCTAAACAAGACAACTCTCAAAGATCTACGAATGACAGCCCGATACCCACGGGTTAACGTGCCTTTCGAAATAAGTTCTTTGCTATGTACTATGTAATACAACCGTGAATACAACCAACCATGGATCGATCTGCTGCAAATCTTGATCCGTGAATGCGGTAGTTTTTTTTTGGAACGAAGTTCCTTATCGCGCGTTGTGAAAGGGGGACGGAAAAAATTCTTACGAAAAGTTGTCACGACACTTTTTGCTATAGTTGTATGCCGTGCGGCGTGCGCGTGTTTCGTGCGTGTTCTAGCCTATACGCTGTTGTGTCATACATATATATATGTGTACATGTATATATGTGTGTGTATGTATATATATATATGTGTATATGTATGTATATATTTAGTTTCTTAACGCCAGACGTACAAAACCCTCCACCACAGGCCGACTCGAGTCGCCACTACTCGAAAACTGACCCCGAGCCGCCACTAATAACGAACCGGCGATCTAATCAGAAAACCTAAAAACCTCCATATCTCGGAAATGGTTGGAGCTAGCTCAATTCTGAGTAAAAAATTGCCCCCCTGTCGCCTGTCGCTTCAGGCCGGAGAACAAGATAGGATAACCCCCCCCCCCTTAACTGTTCACCTTCCCCCCCGCAATTTATTTTTACCCCATTCTAAAATATCAATATGAAAAGTCTATAAAATCGTGCAACAAACCCCTCCCCCCCTCACTCCTCACCCGCTCTCATTTACTCGAAATCCTTTTCATAAAATAATTTTGAAACATTTTTTAGGTGAGATCGAAAATATACGAACGACCGAACCAACTATTCAAATTGTAAAATCCACATTTGTTAACCGTCACCTAGCGCCATCTGTCGCCATCAGATGGAAAAAGGAACTTCGTTCCATCCGGGTGTCCCTTGACACCTCTCAAGTTTTTTTTCTACTTCTTTGGTTTAAGAAAAAAGGACAAGACAAATGAGATTAAGCCCCAAAGAGGAGGAGGCACAAGCATATTATGGTAGCTGCATCTTATCTCTTCCACTTCTTTACCAGGTAAGTATATTTTAGTTCTAGGTCCTAGCAAGTCCCGCCAAGCCTACTTAAAATCCTATCTTAGGGTAAAAATTGAGAAATGGGAAAGAAAGCCCAAAACTATCCAATTTAAGACCGTACCCTGACCAAAAAATCAGCATGAGATATGAGCATTCCTATTGGCCTAGCAGCACTGGTGGCGCATGAATTACGGTAGTGAATGCGCCCAGATTTTAGAGTAAAATCTTTATAAAATCTAATATTGGTATTTTGAAGAAAATAAAACTTACAAAATGTTCGCTATCAAATTGTCTATCCATTAGTGTTAGTATAAAAAATAATTAATGAAAACTTTACGTGGAGATGCATGCTATCAATAATTATTTCACATGTTTATGGTTTTGTTGGAAGGAGATTAGTGAAACATATACCACTTTAAAAAAAAAGTGTACTACCATTTTAGAATCAACATTATGTAGAAATTTTAGGTATTTTCATTATTTGATATTTCTTTTTAAATAAAGGCATTTTGCTCGGGGAGGCGCCTTAAAAGGTATAGGTTGCAATCACGACTGCTGAAAGTTGCACCGTCCGATACAATGATACAAACTTTTTTTTTGAGATTGAGCGAGTTTTTGGATTTGTTGTCAAATTTTTTTGTGTAACTGATTTGTACATTATAAAAATTAACTGCCGGTGGATCACGTGAGCGAAGCCGCGAGCTCAGCAAGTTTCAGCAAAAATTCAACAGAAATTTAAAAAATATTTATTTTAATTATTTACTATTTGTTAATTTTATTTGATGCTTTTTAAATCAAATCTTTATACAGTAGTAGACACGCTTCGATCAACAATCAATAATAACACGTAATTATGACACGAGAACTTGCGAAAAATACCCGCTCTAAAGAATAAAATTCGCATAACTTGTGGACGGCTGAACCGGTTTTCATTAAACATAGCAAATAACAGTCTCGACTAAGTCACCTTTTAAACAAAAAAAACTAAGTCAATTAATTATAAACTATGCTGCCCCAGTCATATACACAATTGCAAACGTCAAACTTAAAAAGGTCTATCCACACATATCAGGACCGTGCCCGGGACGAGACAGGGCTGGGCCCAGGCATTGAAGCTTCGTCACGGGCCCGTGCACGGACGTGTATGAACGAGTTCATATAAAATGTACACACCGATATTTTTTGAGCCCCTGACGGGGCACGATATGTGTGAGTAGACCTTATCACCCCTCTTTTTACGTCGGGGGTTAAAAATGTACAGATTCTGCGGAAAAGGCCACGGAAACGAAGCCGCGAGAAAAACCTTAGTAAATTGAAGATTCACTTAGTATAAAATTTTATCAACAAAATAATTAAAATTGCTCCAGTTTTTTGCTGCTTATCTAAAATGATCTATTCTCAAATTATTCATGTGAATACGACTTAACTGCCGACAATAGATTATATTATAACTAGCTATCCGCCGCGGCTTCGCCAGCTACCCTACCCTATCTAGGGTTACTCTACCTACCCTACTTTACCTACCAACCCTACCTACCCTACCCTATCTACCTACCAACCTACCTTCTTACCCTACATACCTTACCTACCCTACCTACCCTACCCTCCCTACCGTACCTACCCTACCCTACCTACCCTACCCTACCCTACCTACCCTACCCTACCCTACCTACCAACCTACCTCCCTACCCTACCCTACATACCTTACCTACCCTACCGACCCTACCTACCCTACCCTACCTACCTTACCCTAACCACTGACCTACCCTAGCCTACCTATCTTCTTTTCTTATCCAAAATGTAGCCTATGTCCTTCCTCAGGATGACATCAATCTCCTTGCCAAATTATTCAGTTCAGTGGTTTAGGCGTGAAAAGATAACAGACAGACAGACAGAATTATTTTCGAATTTATAATATTATATTATATGATATGCATTATAAACTGTTCAAATTACCGAGTCTATATAAAACTCGGCAATTTGAACAGTTTAAAGTATTCATCAGCCGATTGCCATAGCGTGAAGAAATAATTTAATTATATTAAACAAGTGAGTGGGTAGTTTAAGGTTCAATAATGGATTACTTGAGCGGCTGGTGTAATAGTGAGAAAAAGCTCGAGGGTTTCACTATCATAGTGACAGGTAGCAACACTGGGATCGGTAAGGAGACAGCAGCCGATTTTTACAGAAGAGGTAAGTCAAGTGTAAAATAAATAAAATAAGGAGATAAAGCAATGTCTTATATCACGGCACGGGTGCCATAATCAGGGCCGCACTGCCCGTG
This sequence comes from Orthosia incerta, assembly GCA_948252205.1. Lineage (NCBI taxonomy): Eukaryota > Metazoa > Arthropoda > Insecta > Lepidoptera > Noctuidae > Orthosia > Orthosia incerta. The sequence goes on from OX411742.1 coordinate 21,481,046, forward strand.
CTGCCCTTATGTGTGAAGTACACACAGGCGCCAGGGCAATAGGGGCGTCACCGGATGAAATGCCAGCACCTCTTTCTTAAAAATAATTGCATATTGTTCTTTATAGTTGAGTATCGATAAGTAAGTAGATACAATTCTCCCAAGACAATTCACGTGTGTGGTTTAATTTCAAATTAAACCACACAAGATAATTGACTCACTTTTTACGTTTCGCCTTTCGGGTTTAAGTTTACATGGATTACGAGGTCTACGAAGAAGCTTGAGATCTGACACCAGTCTTGCCAAGGGGTACCGTGTTACCCAGTTACTGGGTTGTGGAGGTCTGATAGGCAGTCGCTCCATGTAAAACACTGGTACTCAGCTGAATCCGGTAAGACTGGAAGCCGACTCCAATACAGTTGGGAAAAGGCTAGGCAGATGATGAATTACGAACTCTACGCTAAAATCAAAAGAACCGCCACAGTCGCTACAATAGCCGACAATTTTATTACAAAAGCCGTGCTGTGGATGAGTTTATGAACGCAACCCACACGCTGCGATCCGTCGCGAGCGGGGTGGGGTCACCGGGGATCAGTGCTGCCACTGCTGCAAACTCGTCTAAGCAAAAACGCGATGTTAGTTCTTTAAAAAAGCTGTAGGGTAGAGTGGTATCCAATGAACCACGTGTACCGTATGAACAATACTACCTACAGGCAATACGCGAAGTTACCAGCTTGTTAGAATCATGAATGGAACTCTATATAAAAGTATTGATATCTACCAAGATAGCAAGCTTTGAATGTCAAGATGGTTATTGATTATTTACTGTGTATCAGGGTTCAAATGTATGCGGTGTGTAAGGCAAGGGTTTTATGAATAAAAGCACAGAAAGACAAGACTAGGTATTTATTTAAATAAGGCTTGTTAATTTATATTTAGAAGGCTCATCGAGCTTACTGCCCATTCGCTAGACCTAGTTCTCGTGTGGAAGAAGGGCAAGAAACCCCACGGAAGCTCTTTCATAGTATTTATCGATATCTTTTACAACCACAAAGTATTTACAATATTATATAAACAAAATAACAAGGATAACTCAAAGGACATAGAATAGCCCTTAACACATTAAACGCCGATTCAAATTTAGTGATGTTCCGTTTGGGCCATGGGGATCACCGGTGAGCGACAGCAATACTACCCGTTCAGGCCGTGGGGCTCACCGGTGACCGCGCGACGGGCTCGTGTTTGAACTCAATTTTCTCGCTGGAGGACACAGTGCCGGTACAAAACTATATTGAGCGTGCCCGGCGCGGCCCTGGAGAACAGTTTACGCATACTAGCTCTTTTCGACACTAGCTATAAAAAAAGACTTTGTTGATTTTTTGGCTAAGTACACAAGATGTGGTTTTTTAAAATAAAAGAAGGTTTCAAAAATATATGTTTTATTAGAAAATATTTAAAAATGTTTTATTATTCGTTAGGCAATCACTTATTTTTGGACTTAGTAAAAAATAAACTAAACAAACTTCGAAAAAAACTTAAAATACTTCTCAAAAAATTACTACGAACTTAAACTTTGTCATGAATATTTGGCACATAAATGAAATCGTGTTAACAAACATAATTCCTTTCTTTGAGGCAAAAAAATGGTCAATGATGAAGCACATTGAAGCAAGATATGCAAAGAAAAGGTTTCTCCGGGCATTGTGGACAAAACGTTCTCACCTTTTTAGTCTTGTTTTTGGCCAACTTTCTGCCGTAAGTAGCTACGTTAATTTTGTAGCAATTCACACATGTTCGCCTGCTTGTTCTGGCTTGTCCTTCTTTTTGTTGCAGCTTGTGTGCCATTCTTCTAGGTCTTGCAACTGGAACATCTTGTTGGCTGCAAAACGACTTGAGTAATTCTAGCCGAAAGTTTGCCATTTGTATTTTCTTGCCAGTGACGCTTTGATACAAGACCAGTGCATTGACCACTGCTGTGTTCAGGAGAAGGTTGATTGCATACTTCTTGTACCATTTTATCGATTTCCTCAGTGGAGTTGAGTAAGCAGCCATCTGATCTGACATATCTACAGCCCCTTTAGCGCCGTTATAGTCAATGACTATTTTCGGTTTGGAAATAGTTTTGTTGCGTTTTCGGACATTCTGGAATCGCACTGAGTGTTTTGTGGACAGCAAAAACACGTCTCTTTTATCCTTCCACTTCATTACAGTAATGCCCTCACTGCTTTCCTTCGCCACGAATTGGCCTCGCTTCAGTTTAGCATTTATTACATCCTTTGGCAGATGCTTCCGGTTCTTCCGAATCGTGCCTACAAGATGAGTCTCTGCATCCAGAAGTTTTTTGGCAAGATCTATACTGGTGTACCAGTTGTCGGTCACTAGTGTATGTCCCTTGTATAAAAGATCGCTGCATAGAGACATAACGACGTTCAACGGTGTAGTATTGACTTCGTCGTTGTTTTTTCCTGCGTATACATTTATTCTGTATGTATACCCAGGAATGGTACATAACTTGAACTCCTTTATACCATATTTATGCCTTTTTTGTTTATTATATTGTCGAAAAATTATTCGTCCGCGAAAAGGCACCACGCTTTCATCTATGCAGATCACTTCGGAAGGGGTGTAGTTTTTTTGGAAGTTCCTGTTCACAACTTCGAGCAATTTCTCAATCCTGTGTAATCTATTAGATTTATTGTCTTCGTCTTGCTGAGAAAAGTGCAGCATTTGCAACAGCAGCTCAAATCGGTTTCGACTCATTATTGTTCGAGGAAAATTCTGTTCAAGTACAGGATCTTTTGACCAATAGTCGGATATTGTTGGTGACTGTTTGTCTGGATGTTACTGTTGACTTGTTGACTAGATAGGGTTCGCTGGCGGGAGTACTTGAGCGGCGTTATAGACACAAAAGAAAGCCTTGTTGGATTGATAATTACTCGTTGTTTATTTTCTTAGAATGTACACTGGTGACGCTACTGATTCGGAATGCCCGACCGCACATGTGGGCCCTCTATAAAAACAGACGCATCCCCCGCTTGCGCGGGGAAGCGTGGTCTCTACTGACCTAACCAACCACAACACTAGAATTTGCGCGGACATCTGACTTTAAGACCGTTGACCAATCAGGGCGCTCTTACATGTTCGCGCGTATCCCGTGCAGCGTGGTATGGAGAACTGTCTCTGCCTCTTTTCTGCGGTAAAACATCCCTTACAATGTTGAACTTATGACTAATACATGTTGAAACACTTATTCTATCTAATTACAATACATTTCAACGATAAACCTTAATTTAAACACTAAAAACACCGAAATACTGAAATCTTTGGTGGCTATCGTTTCGCCAACGCGATTGGCCGAATGCGCGGCTACCTGAAACCGATTGTACGTCGGGAGGCGGGTCGCATTCCAATCTTATGGTGAAACTATTATTAATTCTATGCTACTATGCCTTGCTGAATACAGCAATTCATTATTCCTAGCCTAAACTTAGATGTCTACTTGATCATTATACAATTTTAAAGATACGAACCTACACTTAAATGACATCTACGCTTAAACTTACTCTTTATTTTATACAACTTATGTATCTACGCTTAAAAATATGATTGACCTATTATGATACTTGTGTCTCGTCGCTAACATTCTCCCCCACGGTGCGTTGCACTGCATCTTCTTGAAGCGACGAGGTGGCGGGTACCAGCACGACGATCCGTCGCGTTGGTCGTCGAAGCACTCCTCCCGTCGTCCGCACGTCCAGCACTCGAACTCTTCCATCTGGCCCGGGGTACGTCTTGATAACTTCCCCGCGAGGCCATGAGTTTCGTGGTAGGGTAGCGTCGTGCGGTGTTTCCGTGAAGAAACTTGTTATGATAGAATCTTATTAGGAGGCGAGTGATTGTCTGCTTCCTAATTAGAATTACGGGATTCATTTTTCTTATTCCTTCGTCGCGGAACTTCATTGTTCTGCTCCGTAACTTGACGATCCCGTCGTCTCCCATGTAGACGTCTATCCTCTTGAGCCGACTAGCGCTTTCTAAGGGCTTTTCTGCCCTTAAGTTCGCTATATCTGTCGCGAAACTCTCGTTCTGGCTCATCCTTAGCAATATTTCTTCGGCCTTCCTTAGGTGTTCTTCTTCCAGAGGTAAGTACGACCATTTCTTATCCTCTTTGTTGGCGGCTCGACTGGTGATTGGATGTTTCTTATCTTTCTGGCGTCTTCCTTGAGGTCTCCAGGGCTCGTCTGCCCGATGCGCGGCGGCAGTGGTCGCCTTGCGGGTCTTTTCTAATAAGAGCCGCGTGAACGCAACAACTCTTGCCATTGTGCGCAGCAGTCGTTCCCAGCTCGAAAACCTCCCCAGATCGATGAAGGTTTCTTCCACAGCCTTCATCGTCATCACCTTTAGCTTGCCTCTTTCTTCCGACGTGGTATCTTCAGGCTTGAAGTCCCGAAATGGCCACTCTTCTTCTGGTTGACGGAGAAATGCCGGACCTTTGAACCATCTGGCATTATGGTTGAATTCAATTGGAATTCCCCTTGTGGCGTCGTCTGCTGGGTTCTCCTTTGTAGGCACCCATCTCCAGCTGTCTGGCTTGGACTTCTCCTCGATCTCAGCCAGTCGATTGGCCACGAAGGTTTTAAACTTTCTTGGTTCTGCCCTGATCCACTGCAGTACGGTACTAGAATCCGTCCAGTAGGTCTTATTGGAAATCTCTAATTCCATCTCGTCTTGGATCGCGGCTGATAGCCTGCTGCCAAGCAAGGCAGCTTGTAATTCTAGCCTTGGAATTGACACAGGCTTCGTTGGCGTCACTCTTGCTTTGCCAGCGATCAGTGAAATGTGTACGCTTCCGTCTGGTTCAACTGTCCTCCAATATACCGCCGCGGCGTATGCTTCTTCGCTCGCGTCAGTGAACGTGTGCAATTGTCCCTTCCTTGTGCGCAGCAGCACGCCAAACAGTGATTGTAGTAGGTCGGGACCCGATAAAAAAGCGTCATTCAGGCTCTTCCCTTCGTACTTAGCTGCTGCGTCGAAGACTATTCTTGGCTTCTTCTTAATTGGATGAACGACGGCAAAGTGAGGCAAGTAGAAAAGCCTCCCTTCGCTCGCGTTCGCCGGGGCCAACTCTGCGTAACCTTTTCCAATTAGATTCTCAATCTGTGTCTTGTAAGAATCTTGCAACTCTTTGTCTTGGTCTAACTTCTTCTCGAGGTTGAATAGGCGTCGGAGGGCGTGCTTATAATTATTAGGCAGGCTCTCGTCTTCCCCTCTCCATTGAAGTCCGGTCTCGAATTGACCGCTTGCCATTCTCTTCGTAGTCTTCTCGAGGATTTCTAAGGCTCTTCTATCGCTGTCGTTTGACGGTGAACTATTTTGAATCCCAAGAGATTCTAATTGGAAATTTTCACGGACAATTTCCTCTACACTTTCTTCGCTTGCTGTAGCTCTGCCATAGTGAGTGAAATTCACTAAGGCGTTAGCTCCTGATTCGCATCCGTGCAGCACCCACCCTAGGTTGGTAAGGGAGGCTACAGGTTCGGATGGCTTGCCTTTTCTCAGTTTTCTTGTCACAATGAGCCCCCAGTTGTCTTGACCTATTAGCAGCTTGGGCCTCTCTGTGACGTAGAGTACTTGATTTTCGATCGTCCTTAGGTGCTGACAGTTCCTTACTGTATCCTTATTTATTATCTGTTCAGACAGCTTCAGGTCGTCGATGGTTCTTACTGTGATAGTTCGCTTGTCTCTTCTATGAGCCCCCTTAATTCTCAGCTCAATCTTTTGCGAACTATCTTTTCTAATTAGTTTCCCACCGACAGTTTCGATCGTTAATCTTTCAAGATTCCCTTTAGCTCCAATCTGTTTGGCTATCGATGCGTCTAGGAGCGTTATTGTTGATCCTTCGTCGAACAACGCGAGCACACGAACATGACCCTTCGGTCCATAGAGGTCCACAGGGATGATTTTCAGGTATGCTTTCTCTTCACCTTTAGCGTTGTTAATCGAAGCAACCGTTTCTTCTGACGCACCGCCTTCTTTGTTGATTTGCTTCCCTATCGATACAGGTGGCTTGTCGGAGTGTAGGATAGTGTGATGCCATCTCCCACACTGCTTGCAGACTGGAGCTTTACAATTGAGCCTTGAATGTTTAAATCGTAGGCACTTGAAACAAATCCTCGCTTTCTTGATTGTGTTCCATTTTTCGTCGATGTTAGCGTCTCTAAACCTTTTGCATTCGATTGCGAAATGCTCTTCTTCACAGGTAGGACACGACTTCTTATAAGATACTTCTTGGACGGTATGTACGGGTTTTCTATTCACTTTGTTATGCTCCGAAGACACTTCAGGTGGAGCAAAGTCCCCGCACATATCGGCCTCTATCTCCAAGAACGCTTCAATTAACAGCAATTCTTGGAGTTCTTCGTCTCTTCTGGTTCTATGGTAAGCGAACCATCTGAATTTCATGGAGGTTGGCATCTTGTCGACTACGGCCTTCAAGGTTTCGGGTGAACTGAGGTATTGCGGTTTCTTCAATGCCTTAATCGTTTCGACTGCATTTTTCACTTTACTTGCGAAAACGCATATGTCGCTTGGGTTTTCACCCACCTTTGACAAATTCTTTATTTTGTCGAGTTCCGCTAATGCTAATGCCCCGGGTCTTCCGAATCTTGACTCCAAGCACTTGATGACTTCACGAGGCTCCTCGGCTGTGAACAGCAGGCTCTGTACTGCTTCTTTAGCTGTCCCTTGTAACGCTCTTCTGAGACGCGCTAGGTTTTGCGCATTGCTATAAGAAACAGCACTGTCCTCGTACGACCTTTTGAAAGCTAACCATTCGTCGCATGAACCGTTGAAGTAAGGGAGCTCAACATGCCGCGGTGTGTTAATGTCGCGTGACTTTTCTGACAGCTTCATTATCACTTGGGCTAACTCTTGTATGTCGCTCCTTTTTTCTTCTATTTCAGCCGGCCTCTGACCCTTTGTAGGTCCGGCTCCGGTTTCAATGAACCAATTCTCGACCTCTTGCGTTCGTTCATACAGCTCGGCACCATCCTCTTCGTCTGACTCAGCCGCTGCGAGTTCTAATTCTGCTTGAGCCACTCTTGTTCGCGCTTCCGCCAATTCCATTTCCCTTAATGCCACCGCTAGCTTGGCTTGCGCCTCAGCTTTCCTTCTATGTGACGAGCGGACAGATAGTGTATCTGTGTCGCGGGTCGTCTTATTAGCGTGAGGCGGTCGCTGCAGGCTCCCTTCTATTGACGTCGGTGTACTTCCTTCTACTCGACGCAATTTCACAGCAACACTTCTTTCCGGGTTCTGCTGCGTAGGGTGGCTCTCTTCTTGGCGTGCGTGACTTGACACTTCTATTCGTTCAATGGTACGAGTTGTGTGGGGTGCGGTGGAGGTAGCTTTCCCAGATGATTCCTTCACAGCAGCATCCTCTGCTAGGCGAGCATTCGCGTCGGGCGGCGGCGACATTTTATGTGTAGATCGACTCGCCTCCGACGCGCTTATAGTTGACTCACTTGCGTTTTCACTTGGCGTGTGCATGCTGCAACCCGACGACGATGTGCTTTCTTCTGTAGTTTTCGAACGTCCTGCTCCGGCTCTTGTTGAAGGCATCTTCTTTCTTGAACCCGATCCGGCTCGAAGGACCACTGTTGGTGACTGTTTGTCTGGATGTTACTGTTGACTTGTTGACTAGATAGGGTTCGCTGGCGGGAGTACTTGAGCGGCGTTATAGACACAAAAGAAAGCCTTGTTGGATTGATAATTACTCGTTGTTTATTTTCTTAGAATGTACACTGGTGACGCTACTGATTCGGAATGCCCGACCGCACATGTGGGCCCTCTATAAAAACAGACGCATCCCCCGCTTGCGCGGGGAAGCGTGGTCTCTACTGACCTAACCAACCACAACACTAGAATTTGCGCGGACATCTGACTTTAAGACCGTTGACCAATCAGGGCGCTCTTACATGTTCGCGCGTATCCCGTGCAGCGTGGTATGGAGAACTGTCTCTGCCTCTTTTCTGCGGTAAAACATCCCTTACAATGTTGAACTTATGACTAATACATGTTGAAACACTTATTCTATCTAATTACAATACATTTCAACGATAAACCTTAATTTAAACACTAAAAACACCGAAATACTGAAATCTTTGGTGGCTATCGTTTCGCCAACGCGATTGGCCGAATGCGCGGCTACCTGAAACCGATTGTACGTCGGGAGGCGGGTCGCATTCCAATCTTATGGTGAAACTATTATTAATTCTATGCTACTATGCCTTGCTGAATACAGCAATTCATTATTCCTAGCCTAAACTTAGATGTCTACTTGATCATTATACAATTTTAAAGATACGAACCTACACTTAAATGACATCTACGCTTAAACTTACTCTTTATTTTATACAACTTATGTATCTACGCTTAAAAATATGATTGACCTATTATGATACTTGTGTCTCGTCGCTAACAGATATTTTGGGTAATTTTACGATCCCCATGAAAATAATCAATCCGAAAAATCGTTTCATCTCCGCTGCGGATGTTGGTTTCCACTGGCGAATTCGCGCAGATTTAGATGCTGCGCCAGACCCTGTGACTTTATTGATAGCGAAGCTATTCGTATAATCCGCCACCATTTCAAATACTTCGTCTGGTACTAAAAGATGATAGAAATCTACCGGGGTCTTACCGATCATTTCTCTTACAAGTCGTGGATTTAATCCTGGGAATTCAGTGTACGGGATAATCCGACGCTGATTACCTTTTGGCTGGTGCCATATGGTAGATGATGCAGGAAGCGACGCGGTGTGACCAGAAGTACTTGGCACGGCATTTTCAAGTTCAATGTCGCTCGTGTCAGTAATGGACAGAACTCGTCGACGTCGCTTTCGTAAAGGTGGTTGTAAGTCATACTCTTCCTCAGACTCCGAACTTAGCTGAAAGCTACTATTGAGCAAGGAAATTTCAATGTTATCAATCTGCGTCAAATCGTCATTTGTTATTTCAAAGTCTTCAAAACCATCCATGATTCACACCACCGTTTTCCTTAGAGTCAGGCAGGATACAGTTTATTCACTTTAGAGATAACCAGGGTAAAACTTTCACTAAAACAATCCAAAATAATTTTGTAACATGAAATGTAAACAATGCGCGTGACCTTGCATGCGATTACTCTCTAATGGCGCGTATATAGCGCACGCAGTGCTTCCGGGAATCTCGGAGGGCGCGGGGTGTGGCCGGCGCCCCGACCCCCGCGGCCCCGCGCGAACGAAATGCAGATTTTCTACGGCGTGCGCCGTGGTGGTCACCGGTGTACGGCAGCCATTATTTCGTTAATTCTTTGGATAGTTATAAGAAATAATTATTTAGAGTGGGGTTATTGACTATTTTAAACCGTATGAGCCAATAAAATATAATGTGTAATATTTGTCGAAATCGCGAATCGGCGTCAGCCCATATGGAAATTATAGTGTCGTTCACCGGTGACCACCACGGCGTTCAATGTGTTAAATCAATATAACATATTAGGAATAAAGGCCGTAATATGATATAAATACAGTTTCAACACAACCATTAGCAATAATAAAGTTATAATATCAAATAACTTACGTTAGCCTTGTGTAGTCGATCTTACACCAATTATTGATGATAAAGGAAATATAATAATATATCTGGCCTGTACTGGCTTGTAGTTCACAGAAAAGTAAGTCAGCTTATCCATTACACAATATTTTATAATCTCGGGTCTATCAGTGTCTCAATACCTCCAATATGAGAAAATGGCGCGGTATCCCGCCATTTTCTATATTGCTTTAAATAATCTCACAATTAGATGAACAATAATAAATTATCATGTAATGAATCCATTTTAAAACGTAACAAAACAATTAAGGAATTTAATAACACCTCTTTTGTAATTCATAATCAATATTCGAAAGAATATTGATACTAACAGACAGTATTGTACCAATTGTTTCAAAGGACTTATAATACTAATGTAGCAATATAAAATATAATCTTTCAAACAAAAAAAGAATTTTCAAAATCGGTCTTCAATTGACGGAGATATCGGTGAACATACATAAAAAAAAAAAAAAAAAAAAAAACATACAAGAAGTCGAACATAGAACCTCCTCCTTTTTCGAAAGTCGGTTAAAAATCCAGGATACATCACAATAATCATTTCAAATTACGTAATAATTTATAGGAATATCATCAATGTGGCTTAATACAAGTTTAAGAGTTATTTCCTGTACACAACAATATTTACTTAGGTGGGTACTCTTTTAGATTTGTAGGTAGTTGACAACACAATAATAATTTAGGTCGGTACTTAAACATTTGTCGGTAGGCGCTTGATAAATATGACAGGTATGTATTATATAGCAAACCATTGTCACTTGAAAAATGAAAATTCACGATTTAATGACGTCACACATACTTCAAATTCTAACAAGCTCGTGCAAAATAGTTATTTATGCTACAAGTGCGGGAAGTAGGTGATTTCCGATGAGTGGCATTTTTATTCACGAGCGAGCGAAGCGAGTGAGTGGATAAATCGACACGAGTCGGAAATCATCTTACGCACGTGTATCATACAACATTTTACTATGCATTGTGCGAGGAAATAAAAAAATATATCTGAACCAAGCAAGAAATTAATAAAATGGCGCTTATTCAAGGGCGCTCAGCATATCCACAGATTAACTAATAGTTCATAGTTCTACTGCGCATGTGCAATAGCTGTCACGTCATAACGCAAAAAGGCACGAGCAAAATATTAATTCTGCCAAACATATTTAATGAATAATTAAAATTAATTTATTGATCAAAATCTAAATCTAGAGTAATTAGAAACGCCTTAAATGACGTATTAATTTTGTTTTACTTTTTATATGAATGATAATCTGTACTTAACTAATTTTAAAACTTTTCTCAAATAATAAAAACTCTATGCGGCGGGCTGACGTTGGAGTTAAAAATTAAAAAAGTACAGGAAAGTAAAAAGCACTAGTAAAAAAAAGTGACACTTTCCGCACAGTTTGGCTGCTTGGAAAACGCTCTTTTCGAGGACATGCATTGTAAAACATTTAACGACTCGCTTGACTTGCCGCCCAGTTTGATCTACTCGCCGGCCGCCAGTCGCTACAAATGCATTATAAGTTAATCTATCTCACGATAACGGGTTACGTGACTTTAATGACCCGAAATAAGAATCATTTTGCTACGATTCATCCGTCATCCTGCGATAGAACAACTATACGTGCGCCGCGTCCTTGTGTTTTGTTTATCAAAAAGGACGAAAAAGTCGTGAGTTTATTTTTGTAATTACTTTATTATTTGAACTCTTATTAAACTATGAGTGAATTGTATGTATAATGTGGGTCCTTGCGCTTGTTTGACACAACTTATTGGATTTTCTTCTCAACCGTTATTATGTAAAACATAACCTAAAATTTCCTAAGAGGGGATGGGTACGCAGTGAGCCACAAAGAGTACTACATCTAATTGCTTTGCCTAGTGCTATTTTTGTAGGTAACACTGATTGTATAGATATGGATTTGTCACATAAACAGGTGGGGAGTATTATTCCAGTCAACCTATGATTGTTGAAGTGAGTATCATGTACTACTTCTTTATTTCAGCATGAGTCGAAACAAATTAGGGTGGCAAGCCCATACAAAGGGTTATCACACAGCAGCAGCTAATCAAAAAGGAATAGACTAACATTTGTCGGGGCTCAGTCAGCCGAAACAGCTAATCTTTCCTATCCAACACTGCGAAGATACATTGAAAAAAAACGCAACAATCCGTCAGGGAGCCGCATTACGATGCAAGTAAAATCTTGAATGATGAACAAGAAGACAGCATCAAGGAGTATTTATTGGATTGTGCACTTAAATTCTATCGCCTAACTTCTACAGACTGTAGCAGAGTTGCCTACCGAATGGCAGTGATTCACAAAATTTAAATGCCGCCATTGTGAAAAGTCCATGGCATGGCAGGCCGAGATTGGATGAGGGCAAGACATCCTGAATTGTCAAAAAACCGGAGGCTTGTAGTATGGCAAGAGCAATATTTAATAAAAATTAACGTGCAAAAATTTTACGACAACCTGAAAAAAGTTTTTAGTTGCTCTCCATCTTTTGCTAATCATCATCTGCCTAGCCTTTTCCCAACTATATTGGGGTCGGCTTCCAGTCTTACCGGATTCAACTAAGTACCAGTGTTTTACATGGAGCGACTGCCTATCTGACCTCCACAACCCAGTAACTGGGTAACACGATACCTCTTGGCTAGACTGGTGTCAGATCTCAAGTTTCTGACTACCCGTAACGACTGTCAAAGATCTTCAAATGACAGCCGGGACCAACGGTTTAACGTGCTTTCCGAGGCACCGTGGAAACTCGGTATGTTGAAATGGTCACCCATCCACGGACCGACCTCGTCAAGTGTTGCTTAACCTTGATGATCGACCCGTGCGGCTGTTATTATTTAGCAACGAGCTCCTCCACATATTTTGCTAATGGAAGCCGAATATATAATCTGGACGAAACTTCTACCACAACTGTGCAACGACCTCATAAAGTTCTGGCAGCTAAAGGACGCAGTGTCTGTGAAGTCACAAGTGGGGAACGTGGCATCTTGGTTACAACTTTCTGTATTGTGAATGCGATTGGTCGGGCATTACCTCCAGCTATGGTGTTTCCAAGAAAAACTATAAGGCACATAATTATGCTGTATGGGGCACCCCCAGGGACAAATGGGGTAAGCCGCACCTAGCGGTTGAATGTATGCTGAATTATTTGTTATTTATTTTCAACTTAAAAGAAGCAATTATAGGTTTATCTATTACTGTGATTAATTGTGTACCACCTGGATCATTAAGTCCCACACCCCCCGGTTCAACGTGTACCCTTGCTGGTACACTATGAACCATTTCACTTGTTTAAAAAAATCTAATTTAATCAGGCAATAGTAAATATTTTCCAAAATTTTGAATGCAATATGGGCTTATTAAATTACCTATGTGGTGATAGATAAAAATATTTTCTTAGACTGCAATAACCACCGTGCTAGAGCTCTTTAAAATTTTGGTGGTTCATTGGCTATCACTCTACCCTACTCGGCGCCAAATTGAAACAAAACGCCCAATAATTTGAGACTAGGGATTTAATAGTACATTATGGTACAAAAGTGCAATGTTGGTGATTACCGCTGAGGCGCCAATGAGACCCGAGTGAGGGTCTTAAGAGAGCCGAGGGCGATAATCATCAATACACACGTGTATCATACGACGTTTTTCAACACACTTTTGAAGATAATAATACAAAAAAATCATTTTCAACAGTAAAATGAGTTGTGAAATTTTTTTCACAATGGCGGGCAAAATTCATCTGTTTTCCTATGCGCGCGCATTTAACAATGGCGATCGGCCATAGACTAAAAGAATGAGGTTTCTTTTTTTTGGCTTGACGTAGATAGTCTTTTAGCCACGTACAATATAGGGAATTTAAATTTTTCTTAATTACAGACCAAATAAAATGTATATTTGAGTGAAAGTTTTATTTATTAAGCACGTACAAGTTGAAATTATCTATTTAATAAATACGAAGTTGCATGAAATGAGCAAGCAATAGTATAATTTATTTGTACTATTGAGCACGATCTTTTTTGTATCGAAACTTTTTTAAGAACAAAGCAACTCAACCAATAAATTAAAAAAAAGACTCTATAACTCACTTGTGAATAATAGCAATGAAAAAGTCACAGTTTGATAACAGGTATCATTATGTGCCTCATTGCGGTGAAATTAGAGCCACTTTATGAGCAAGTGAGTTGAAAACGTATTTTATCTACACTCACAACGTAAAGTTCCAAATATGAATTCAAAATATATTGTATATACACATACTTTATATTCGTGGATAGATAAAATAAAAAAAAATAACCATTACAGTGCAACATTTTCCTTCGATTTTCAAACAACTGCATCATTAAATAACTTTTTAATTTTTATAGCACACTTTTACTTTTTAATTCATTGGCGCTTATGGGTTCATCGACTTAATGTAGAAAAATCGTGTCACTGTCTTTGGATGCGCGCGCTGCGCAGTCATGTGCAATGAGAATCTAAATTGCCCGCCATAGGTACCACATTGAGTATACGTAACTAACAATAACTAATCAATTAATATTGAATATTACTAACATATCAAATACTTAGCGAAATACCATTAAGCGAAAAAATTTACCAATATAATAATTATATAATTTTTGTGGGAGTTGCGTCTGCCAATAAACTGTCGTACAGTTTGGCAGAAGTTAAATCTTTTTGGTATATGCGCTATATTTTGAGTTTTTTTTTTTTTCCATTTCCATTTTTAAAACATTATTTAATTAAAACCCCTATTATATGACTGTTGCTTAAACTACTATTATAATTTTTACACACACTTACACATTATAGTACTTATACGTAAAAAAATAAAATTACGTGTTAATATAATTATAATAAAAAATAAAATAATTAAATTTTATTCATCATCGTCTGATTTTACTACAATTGCTTCTGCCGCCGAATTATGTTTGCAATGTACCGGTAGTCAATCTGGCACCGTTGGAGAAACTGCAGTACAGCCCAAGTCTCGATCGAATCGAAGGCTTTCTCGTAGTCCTCAAACGCTAAGCAGAGAGGCAGGTTATACAGACAGACATACAGAGCTATTTTCGAATTTATAATATTATACACACATCAACACGGTCTAGGGATATTTTAAAAAAAGCGAATTACTATCAATGTGTTAATTATTTATATGACATGTATATATTTAAAAGATACGTTATTTAATATTCTACCATTTTTTAATAATGGTTAAGGTACTTTGATTAAAATTTCAGGATTTTATGGAAAAATTATGAAGCATAGACGGAAACCGTATACGAATAAACTTTTAATTTACGAGTAAAAACTGAAAAAAATAGAAAAATCATTTAATTTGTGTGTATAAACTTGAAGTTAGTAGTCTGAGAAAGCGCCCATGATGTTCATAACACATCGGCAACGATTCGGCATGCTCAGAACAAGGTTGTCAATGTCTTGCTGCGGAATATTTATTTATTTATTTATTATTTATTTATTATATGCTTTATTGTACACCATAATACAATTATACAAAGAAACTTAAAATTAATACAAATACAATGGGCGGCCTTATCGCATTCCGCGATCTCTTCCAGGCAACCTGGTATGGACAGTAATTGTCTGGACTTGAAGTGGGGTTGTCATTGGTGTGACATAACATTGATGACTTAATATATTATAATAAATACATAGATAAATACATATGCTTTGTAATATATACATAAATACATACATAATAAAAATAATGGCAATAAAAATAAATGATGAATGACTTTATTGACAATCACAAATGAACACGCTAAGACGAAGACAGTGACAGGTAATGTTCCTTTACGAGTCTTTTGAACACATGCAATGATTGAGCACGTTTGATTGGATCTGGCAATGCATTCCACAGACGAGTAGCCTGGACAGTAAAGGATTTATCCAAAAAAGTCGTGCAATGAGTTGGAATTTGAAGTCGTAAGTTGTCTGATGACCTAAGAACTTTTGTGTGAGAATCGCGGAGAAACTGAAAACGTTTCTTAAGGTACAAAGGGGTGGAAGGAGTAAAGAGCACATTATATAAAATGGAAAGAATATGAGCATTCCGGCGAAGGCGAATTGGCAACCACTTGAGCTTCACTCGAAATTCGGAAACATGGTCATATTTGCGCAACCCGAATATGAACCTTATACAAACATTTTGAAGCCGCTCAAGTTTATCGAGTTGTTCTTGAGTAAGGTCAAGATAGCTGGCATCAGCATAATCAAGTATGGGTAAAAGAAGAGATTGTGCAAGCGCAATCCTGGTGGCAGTCGGAAGAAAATTACGCAGTCTCCTCAAGGACGCAGCAGATGCAAATAGCTTACGGCTAACCTCCTGCAGTTGGGCAGTCCAAGAGAAGTTCCTATCAATGAATATCCCCAGGTTTTTAACTTTCTCACAGAACGGAATTACTGAGTTATCGAAAATAACCTGGGGAATAGTAGTCCAATCGACTTTTGAACCCATCCTAGAACTGCCCACCACTATCACCTGCGTCTTTGTGGGGTTAACCGCAAGTCCATACCTTTTGCTCCATTCGCATATGCGGGCCAGATCACGATTTATTGTTACGATAGCCTCAGACAGATGTCCGAGAGGAGCTCGCGAGTAAATTTGTAGATCGTCCGCATATAGATGGTAGGAAGAAGTTAGTTCACTGGAGATTGAGTTTATAAAAACTGCGAAAAGTAAAGGAGATAAAACGCCACCCTGCGGTACCCCAGCAGAAGTACTACACCAGGAAGACAAGGTCTCTCCAATGCATATACGTTGCCGGCGACCAAACAGGTAACTACGAAACCAGTCAATCACTGATGGAGATAAATTAAGAGAGCATAGAATGCCAAGCAAAACATCGAAATCGACAGTATTAAAAGCATTACTGAAATCTAGCAATGCCAAGACCGTCAGATTACTGCTTTCCATGGCTGACCTTATATCATCCGTAATATTGAGAAGAGCTGTGGTGGTGCTGTGACCAGGACGGAAGCCGGACTGGAAGGGATTGAGGAGATTATTTTTAGATAGAAAAGTACTAATTTGGTCGTGGATTAAACGTTCCAGGACTTTGGACAGGAATGGTAGGACGGATATTGGACGGTATTCTGAAAAGGATGTGGGATTGGACTTTTTTGGTAAGGGGATAATTTGAGCATCTTTCCATGAGCATGGAAAGACACCACTGGACGCAGAAAAGTTGAGGATGTGGCAGATGACAGGAAGGATTACGTCCAGCACTGGGAGTATCATTTTACGGCTGATACAGTCACTTCCTACTGCATTGGAAGTAATCGATAATATGCTCTTCTTAACATCACATGCAGAGAATTGACTAAAAACAAATGGAGAATAACTGGGGCTCGGAAGTGATGAAAGATAATCCAATGTATTAAATTTTATTGTCCTATCGAAATGGGACGACGCTGTAAAATGTTTATTCATTGAATCGATGTCAAAATTTTTAGGTATTGACTCTTGTCGAGTTTTACCGATCCCCAATGATCTAAGAAAATTCCAAACTTTGGATGCGTCCCCATTTAGGACAGAGTTATGAATGTGTTGGCGATTAGCATTCCTAATATTGTCCCATGTCCTTCTGAGGTGCGCAAAAAGTTGATCTTCTGTAGCCAGATTTTCAGGAACTTCCTTCAGAGCTCTTCTTTGCATCATATCCCACGCATGCTCAATGGGATTTAGATCTGGCGATTGAGCAGGCCAGTCTAAGGCCCGAACATTGTGTGTATGTAACCAAGCTGCTACCGTTCTCGCCGTGTGTGCCCGGGCATTGTCGTGCATGAGCAGGAAATCTTGCCCCATTTGTGTTCTGTGGGGCAAGATTACGGGCCCCAGCACCTGTCGGACGTATCGTTCTGCCGTCATATTGCCCCGCACCCAAACGAGATCCGTCCGTCCTCCAAGACGAATTCCTGCCCAAACCATAATTGTTTCTCCTTGGTATGGGTGAACTTCCTGAGGGTTCTGAAGACGGCTCCATCGTCCAGGAACTCGCCAAACACGCGTCCTTCGTGAATCTGGATGGAAGCCGAACCTGGATTCATCCGTGAACAGCACATTGGACCATTGCTCACGGCCCCAGTCCACGTGGTTCCGAACCCATTCTAATCGTCGTTCACGATTGCCTCTCCGTAAAGGTGGGACCCGGAGTGGTCTACAAGAGCGTAGATTGCTTTCATGCAGTCGCCTTCTTACAGTTTGGTCACTCACAAGCACTTGGTGTTCCACTCGCAGCCTTTGGACCAATTGAGTCACCGTTGCATTTGGTTGAGCTCGCGCAGTAATTTGCAAAAATCGGTCTTGTCTGGGGGTAGTGATGCGACTTGGCCCCCGGTGCCTCTCCGCTATTTCACCTATGGCACGATAGCGTGTCCACAATCTTGAAATTACATTTTGGTGGGTCCCTATGGACTCAGCAACATTACGCTGAACAGACCCAGCTTCCAGCATTCCCACAGCTCGTAACATCTCCGCCCTCGTCAAATGTTGGCCTTGCATGGCTACAATACCTCAATTTTAACTTTATGTCTCGTTTAAAAATGAAAAAAAACTGTAACTAAACGTAATTCGTATTGTTTTCTAAATTACGCACAAATGAAAATTCCCTCTCCTACACATCAAGACATTTTTATGCCACCGAAACAAAAGAATTTTCAAAAATTTGAATATGGAATTAGTCTGAGATAAATTACAAACAAATCGGTGTATAAAAGATGCCAATGCGGCCAGTACTTTTCGAGTTATTTAATTGAGTATGAAATATCCCTAGACCGTGTTGATGTGTTTATTATATGGTGTTGGGAACGAACGTTTCGTTCCCTTTTGTTATTTTGTTGCAACACAACGTCAGCACGCTGTCATTTGATTTGAGTTTTGACGTTGACTTGTAAAAACCTAATAGTCTAGAAAGTTTTGTGTGAACACGTGCAACGCGAAAAATATATCTTGTGTGATTATATATACAACGTTTACAAAATATCAACTGGACAGATGAAGGTGTAAATGGATTCCTTAAAAAACTTGGACAAATATTTCGCACTAGCTTTAAAAAAAAGAAACGAAAGGTTAATCCTAAAAAAAATCATGGATCACCATGGATAACAAAAGGAATAAGAGTATCAAGCAAAATGAAGCGATTCATACTTCAACACAAAGGTAAGATAACTGGCAATGAGAAAATAGGGATGTATTTTAAAACATATATTAGAATATATAGACAAGTCTTAAAAAAAGCCAAACGTATATCGGTTAGGAAAGAACTTGAAAAAGCTAATGAATCTTCAAAAGCTATATGGGGGGTAATAAATAGACATAGGAACACTCAATCGAAACGTGAAAGTAGTAAGGACATTCTTTTGAAAAGGGAAAACATAATAATATCAAATCCCCAGGAAATAGTTGACATTTTCTCGAACACGTTCGACAAAGCCGACCTTGTTGGGGAGCTCAATACTTATGAACAAGCCATAAACACCTTGAAAGATAGTGTTAGTAGAGTTAGTGTAGAAATGTCCTGCGGAACAGTGACTGCAGATGAAATTAAAAAAATTGTAAATGCAATGGCCAACAAGAAATCGGCTGGTCATGATGAAATCCCAATACAAGTATTTAAAAATCATATTGACTTATTGGCAAAACCACTGGCACATTTTATTAATAAGTGTATGGATGAGAGTGTTTTCCCGGAACAACTTAAGATAGCTAGAGTTCTGCCAATTTATAAAAAAGGTTGCAAATTCGATCCCAATAACTATCGACCTATTTCTCTCTTACCTATAATATCCAAAATTTTTGAGAAAATATTAAAAATAAGGCTTTTAAGACATATAAATCGTAATAAAATTCTAAATTATAAACAATTTGGTTATCAAAAAAATGTGGGCACAAAAGACGCAGTGAATATGCTAATGGAGGAAGTAATAAAAGGAATTAATGATAAATTAAAAGTCGTCGGGTTGTTCCTTGATCTAAGTTCTGCTTTTGACACAGTAAATCACAAGCTACTACTAGCAAAAATGGAGCATTATGGAGTCAGAGGATCAGTTTTAAACTTATTTAAATCTTACTTAGAAAATAGGAAACAATATGTAGAAATTAAAGTTAAACAAGAAAACTGCGCGAAAATCTACAAATCGGGACTAAAACAAATAAGGCAAGGAGTTCCACAAGGCTCAATATTAGGGCCAATCTTCTTCATCTTGTTTATTAATGATTTAATTAACTACATTATGAAACAAGCTGATACTAAACTCGTTCTTTTTGCCGATGACACGAATGCCATTTTTACCGCGGAAGATATGGGAACTCTTGGTAGTAAGGTAAATAAAGCTCTGGCACTCTTCCATTATTGGTTTACCATTAATAATCTAACCTTAAACACCAATAAAACAAACGCTATGTTATTTAGAACAACGTCGAGAAACAAGGATTCAATTGACATAACCTTGAATGGCAATAGAATAATATTAGTAAATAATGTAAAATTTCTGGGTATTTATATTGACGAAAGCCTAAATTGGAAAGAGGAACTATCAGCTATAGAAAGTTCAATTAGCTCAGCGTGCTATGCTCTTAGAAGCCTTCGAGATGAAATTTCTATCGACCATTTAAAAATAGTATACTATTCGCTTGTGGAATCAAAACTTAGGTACAGTATTGCTCTATGGGGAGGTAGCTATGAGTACAATGTAAATACTGCTTTTGTAATACAAAAACGAGCTATAAGAACTATGGTGAGAATTCCGCAGTGGGTATCGTGTAAGGATTACTTTAAAGAACTACAGATATTAACGGTCCCTTGCTTGTACATATTAGTTCTACTAACAGACCTTATGAAAAAACTACTTGATTATGAGACACTTGAGGACAGAAATAAGCGAGAAGCTACAAGACGTAAGGATTTACAAAATAAAATACAACCGCATTTGAAAGTAGTCAGTCATGCTGCGTGCTATCAATCAATTAAACTATTTAATAAACTACCCGTAAAATTAAAGTCAATTTATAATCTAAATCAGTTTAAGCACCAGCTGAAGTCATTTTTGAAAGAAATGTGCTATTATACACTCGATGAGTTTCTCAGTGATAATAATTAACCACCTGTTGACATGATCAATTTTTTGACATGATTGGTATTGTTTTTTTTTAATCTTTTTTAGACATGATTATTAATGTTTTTTTTATTTTTTTTCCTTTTTTGACATTATTATTATTTTCTTTTTTTGACATCATTATTATTATTTTTTTTTGACATGATTATTGTGATTTTATTGACATGATTATTATTTTTTTTTTTTTACTTAATTTATTTTTATTGTAATGGTACTTTTCAATCACTTTTATTTTTTAATGTACCTACTGAATTTGTAATTGTATTATTTTATTTTTGAATTGTAAAATTTAAATCCGTGATGTGTTAGTTTTAATGAGTTTCGATACAATGTAAAAATTGTTATGAACTAAATAAATAAATAAATATATAATCGTTAAATAATCAACCCCAGCTGCATCAGAATTGCATCCGCGATTCACGATTTGTATTGTGCGGCGTTTTGTGCTTTGGGTTTTGTGTATATTTTGCGCACAGCGAGGAAATTTTGGCGGGAGCGTGTCCAGGTATCTGCAGGGAATCTTTGCCTCCAGACCACGCCCATTACCCTTTATTATATATTATCCTATCCCTAATCTCTCGACCTGGCACGGTATTGAACGACCCCAGGAGCTCACTGCGGGAATCAAGGTGAGTACAAGTGTTAATTAGTGTAAATGTACCACGTCCCACCTGTCAGACAGGAACCAGTATCTCACCCCAATAAGGAATAGACCCCTAGCTTTCCACTGCTGCGAATCGCAGTTTCGTGGGTTCAGGATCTGATAGGATCCAGGACTCGCAGCGTCGCTAATGGGCCCCGGTGATCGCCTCTTGGTTTTGTGATCCGAAGGCCTGTACTAAACATTTGGTTGCAAGAGCGTGGTTATATTCCGCCATCATATTATACGCTAGGACACTCGTTCACAGTGAACGCTGTATTGTTTGTCGGTTTGTTTTTCATTGTTGAGAATATTTTGGTTGGAGAGTGGTACATTTTTGAGTCATTCAGAGGTGGCTGTGTCTTGTTGGGTTGCAAGCAACCCCCACAGTTGTACTCCAACCTGTTGAATGAAATGTACAGCTCACAACTTAAGATTTGTCATTCCGGAATGAAAGTTTTAAATTTTTGTTATTGAATTTTCTTATTTATTAAAAAACAATATAGGTTTGGTGAAGACTAAATAGTCTCCCCTATTTGTATTTAATTGGGTTTTAATTATTGTTGAACCTTGAAACTTTCATCTTGGCTTTATAAGTTTGTTTTTTTTTTGTAACCAACCTCAGTGCCCGCCTGCCTGAATAATTGTTGTTGGGTTACTTTGTTACCAATTGTTTAAGTTAATTTATGATTCATCATCATCATTTCAGCCGAAAGACGTCCACTGCTGGACATAGGCCTCCCCAAGGCGTCGCCACATTGACCGATCCCGTGCGTCTCGCATCTAGCGCCTTCCCGCAATCTTAACCAGGTCATCGGTCCACCTTGTGGGAGGCCTTCCAACGTATCGTCTTCCGGTTCGCGGTCGCCATTCTAGAACTTTTCGGCCCCATCGGCCATCCGTTCTGCGAGCAATGTGCCCTGCCCACTGCCACTTAAGTTTGGCAATTCTTCGGGCTATGTCGGTAACCCTGGTTCTCTTTCGGATCTCCACATTTCTGATTCGATCACGCAAGGAAACTCCGACTTTGAGTGACTGTAAGCTTCCTGATAAGGCCCATTGTAAGCGACCACGTCTCAGAGCCATATGTCATCACTGGCAACACACACTGGTCATAGACTTTCATCTTGAGACACTGTGGTAAGTTGGACGAGAAGATACCGCACAACTTCCCGAACGCTGCCCAGCCGAGTCGGTTTCTACGGTTGACCTCTTTCTCGAAGTTGGCCCTACCCAATTAGATCGTTTGTCCCAGGTAGACATAGTCGCCCACAACTTCGAGTGTAGAGTCTCCGACCTTGATAGGAGTGGGTGTAAGATGGGCATTCACCATGACCTTGGTTTTGTACATGTTCATTTTAAGACCCACTCTTTCGGAAGCTATACTGAGGTCATCGAGAATTTTACTGAGGCTCTCCATGGTCTCAGCTATGACCCCAAGCCCTCTCCAATCCAGAACCTTGAAGACATCCTCCAGCACAGCAGTGAACAGTTTCGGCGAAGTGACGTCTCCCTGTCTCACGCCACGCTGGAGAAGGATTGGTTTCGAGGTCTGATTCTGAAGACGGAATGACATAGTGGCGTTCTTTTACAAACACTTCAATACTTCAATGTAACGGTAGTCGATCTGGCACCGTTAGAGATACTGTAGTACAGCCCAAGTCTCGATCGAATCGAAGGCTTTCTCGTAGTCCACAAACGCTAAACAGACATGCAGGTTATACTCTTCGGTCTTCTGTATAACCTGCCGCAGCGTATGTATGTGGTCTACGGTGCTAAAGCCTTTTCGGAATCCGGCTTGTTCGGGAGGCTGGAAATCGTCAAACCTGCGCGCGAGACGATTCGTGATTACTCTTGAAAACAACTTGTAGACATGGCTAAGAAGTGAGATGGGCCTATAGTTCTTCAGCCGGGCATTGTCGCCCTTCTTGAAGAAGAGTACCACCACACCCCTGCACCATGCCTGTGGCGTTTTGCCCTCGAGTATGACGGAATCAAACAGCTTCTGAAGGGCCTTAAGGTCCGGTTTTCCACCCGCCTTCAGGAGTTCAGCCGTGACTCCGTCATCACCCGGCGCCTTGTTGTTTTTAAGCTGTTTCAGAGCCATCCCAATCTCGTACAGGCTGATGTCCGTAATATCTTCGGTATAGTGTCGGGTCAATCTTGCTCTTGGGTCGTTTGCTAGACTCGCAACGGGCTTGCTGATTGATGTGTACAACTGCCCATAGATTGTCTCACTCCCCCTTAGAAGCTCCGGTTTGGCGGATAGGATCCTGCCATCGTCGGTCTTCAGTTTCGTGAGCTGGCTCTGCCCAATAGCCAGATCTCTTGAAAAAACCTTGGAGCCTTTATTTCGCTCGATCGCGTCTTTAATACGCTCGGTATTAAAGCGGCGGAGGTCTCTTTTCAAAGATTTAGAGATCTGTCTATTGAGCTGCCGGTATTTGCACGCCTCATCTGAAGACTGCAGGATCATCTCACGCCTCTCCTTCATAAGCTTGAGGGTAGGATCAGAGAGCTTTTTCTTTCTATCTGGAACGTCAATAAAAGGCGGTGGTTAGCGACAAACTGTTTATTCGGGGCACAGTACCCGGCACTGTATACGAGTGTAATATTACTATGCTTATACCTATGTTTCCGGTCGTCACATCTCTCCTCGCCAAGACCGTTACAAATAACTAACTAATTTAACTGTAACTTAAACAAATTAACAAACTTATGTTACTTAATCATTAAAACGTTTAGCCCGATTGAACGCACGCAGTGCTCGGGCAGATTCACCAGGTGGTGTCGGTTGTGGTGTACGAGGTGAACGCTTTTCTGATTCAGCCTCTGGTGCTGGTCGTGTTTCTGTTAGTGGCGCCTTCGCCACCTCCCCGTCACCACCTGTTGCATCCTTGAACATATCATCGTCGGCTCCCTTATCGACCATTCCTCCAGAAGAAAGATTCTGGGTTTGTTCGTCCATGGCTACCCCACTCATTCGGGATAGAGAGTACCTACCTTTTTTACTATTTATTGGGATAATTTGATCGGCATGACGCCGCCATTCTACCTCACCCCCAACATTAACTTTGTACGATACGGGGCCGGTCTTTTTAACCACTGTAGCTTCGGTCCATTTGTCCCCCCTTGTCGTATAATCGCGGGCTAAAACCGAGTCTCCCACATCAAAATTCCTATCAGTGCCTGAGATGCGGGCGACTTGTCGCTCTTGCTTGGCGCGCACAGTGGCCGCCACGTCCGGTCGCAGTGCGTCCAGCCGGCTGCGCAGTCGCCGCCCCTGCAGCGCCACTGCGGGTGATACCCCGGTCGTCGCGTGTTCACAGTTGCGATATTGTAATAGAAATTTACAGAGAGCCGCATTTACGTCGTCATTTTCGTACAACGCTCTCTTGATCGCCTTTTTTACAGTTTTAACTGCGTTTTCCGCCGCGCCATTTCCCTGCGGCCTGTAAGGAGCCGACGTTGTATGTTTTATACAATTTTTTTGACAGAATATTTTAAATTCTTGAGACGTAAATGGTGGTCCGTTATCGGTCACGAGCTGCGATGGTAATCCGAAACGCGCGAAAACACTTCTCAAGACTTTAATTGTTGCGGCTGCATTTGTATATTTCATTGGTAACGCCTCAATCCACTTAGAATGCGCGTCCACCATCACTAAATAACGAATGCCTCCACAATCCGCGAAGTCGGCATGTACGCGCTGCCACGGATGCAGCGGGAACTCCCAAGGATGTAACTGCGCGTGCGGTGGCGCATCGCGAACTATGCGGCACGCGGCGCACGATTTACATAAGTCCTCTATATCCTTATCTAAATTCGCCCAATAGATATAGTTTCGCGATAAACTTTTCATTTTACTTATGCCTAAATGACCTTCATGCATTTCCTCCAAAATTTTCTTTTGTAAGGCAGCAGGCACTACTATTCTATATTTGTAAATAATACAGCCCTGGTTTACCACAAAATCTTGTTTCCTGGAAAAATAAGGTTTTTCCGCATCGCAGCTCGGGGCCGTCGGCCACCCAAACAGCACATAACCTTTAATCTTACTTAGAAACACATCGCGTTCCGTCTCTTTTGCAATATCCTTATAACAAACAGGCAGTGACGCCTCAACTAGATTTAAATAATCCACGGTGTTTGTGTCCGCAGAGTGACCCTCCTGAGGTAGCGGTAATCTGGACAAAGCATCAGCCGGACCGTTGTTCACCGATCGCACGAATTCTATACGGAAATCATACGCGGCCAGGCGTGCCGCCCATCTTTGTAAACGACTGGCTGCGGTTTGCGGAATGCCGCCCTTTTCCCCAAAAATATGCGTCAGTGGTTGATGATCAGTACGCAGTATAAATCGCCTACCAAACAAATATTGGTGGTGTTTTGTGACCCCAAACAAAATAGCCAGTGCCTCCTTGTCTAATTGACTGTAGTTGCGCTCGGGCGCACTAAGCGTTCGCGACACACAGCTGACGGGCCGCTCGCTGCCGTCCTCGTACCGATGAGCGAGCACTGCGCCCAGGCCGTACGCGCTGCTATCTACCGATAACACTAGCTCGCGTCCCTCCTCGTAGTGTGCCAGTACACGTTCACTCAGGAGGTTTCGCTTTGCTTCCGAAAAAGCCTTTTCACACTTAGAGTCCCAATTCCAGCAGACCTCTTTTTTTAGCAAATTATGCATTGGCTGTAATAAAGTGCTTAAATGCGGTATGAATCGCCCATAATAATTAAGCATACCCAGGAAACTTTTAAGTTGAGTTACGTTTTTAGGTCTCGGTGCGCTGGAAATGGCCTCTATTTTCTCTGGATCTGGCCGTAAACCATCTTTATTAATTATGAAGCCTAAATATTTTACACTGTCCTGTAAAAATCGACATTTACTTAGCTTGACAGTAAGACCCGCCTTACGTAATCTTTCGAGTACAGCTCGCAGATTTTTTATATGTTCTAACTTGTTTGAGCCTGTCACACATATGTCATCTAAAAATACCACGCACCCGGGCACCCCGCGCAGAGTTTCCTCCATAATCTTTTGAAATTTCTCAGGGACGCACGATAAACCGTACGGTGTGCGTCTATACACATAGGTACCCATGTGTGTTGTTATCGCCGTATAGGCTTGCGAATCCTCAGACACAAAACATTGCTCATAAGCATGACGCAAGTCAATTTTTGTAAATTTATCTCCACCGCTAAGGTTTGCAAATAATTCTTCAATTCGCGGTAATGGGTAATAATCTCGTTTTAATTTGGGATTGATTGTGACCTTGTAGTCACCACAGATACGTATTTCCCCATTTGCTTTTACGACAGGAACGATTGGAGTTCCAAAATCAGAGTAATCTACGCGATAGATTGTACCATCTGCCTCTAAACGTTCTAATTCCCTCTCAACTCTCGCGCGGAGTGCCAGCGGCATAGGTCTCGCTCGCACGTACACCGGTTCGTTATCTGCGAGCTGTAGTCGGATGGATTGTTTACACGTTCCTAACTTATCACAAAACACTTCTGGGAATTCAATACGTAATTGTGTTACTAAGTCCTCATCTACTATTTCATTGAGCGTAATTTGAGTTATTTTTAGAATGCGCATCCACTCTCGTCCCAATAGAGGTCGTGCGCCACCCTTAATAACATAAAGACGCAATGAATTCCCCTTTATTTCCCCTAAGCACACATCTACTAAAATATAACCTAATGACTCAATTCGTGAGCCCGAGTAACAACGTAATAATAAATTGTCCGCGATAATTTTTTTATTCGAAAACATCTGTTTGTACATATCCTCACTTATGGCCGAAATACGGCTACCTGTATCTACTTCACATTTAATGTCCATGTTGTCAATTGTCAATTTAATAAAATATGGTTTGTTACCTCGAGCTGCGACTTCCATGTTGAACATACCGTCATCCGACTCTCTATCGCTCACGTAATTCTGCCGACCACCTTTGCCGCGCACTTGTTTACACATCACCCTCAAATGACCTTTTTGACCGCATTCATCACAACTATAGTTTTTGAATCGACATCTATCAGCCAAGTGCGCCTTGCCGCAACGCCAACAGGATGCGCGCGAGCTCACCGGCTCCGCGCCTGCGCTGCCTGCTCCTGCGCCTCTGCTGCTTGTCCCTGCGCCTCCATTCGAGGCCCGCGGTTGGTGCCCGCGCTGGCCGGCTCGGCCGCCGCCGCCGCGTGCGTAGTGCAGTCCCTCGCCTGCCGCGCCATCCGCTATTGGTTTTGAGTCCGCCGCCGTCACCGCCGCAGTGGTGTTGCCGCTCATCTCAGCATGTTTCTCTGCTGCCTCTAGAGCCAGAGCTAGCTCCACTGCCTCTTTATATTGAATAGTTTTTTCTGCAAAAATCCTAGACCGCATTGCGTCGTTTGCTAAACCCGACACAAACTGGTCGCGCAGATTTTCTTCCAGGCTTGTGCATGCGTTACATTTGCCGAAATTGCACGTCGTGGCGAGATGTTTTAACGCTTGTAAATATTCTGTGAGGGATTCTCCTGTTTTTTGCCTTCGTAACCTGAACACATGGCGCTCCGCTATCTCTGAGCGTTGTGGCTCCAAATGATCCGTCACCAGTTTTATAAGCTCATCGAAACTTTTATTTTCTGGGAAACTAGGAGAACACAGATCACACATTAACGCATATGTTTCTTCACCGACCACGGTTATTAACATCGACACTCTCAAGTCATCGCCAATGTTATTTAACTTGATGTATTGGTTAACGCGGCGGATATATGCTGGCCACTGGTTGGAATTTAAACTAAACGGTTCAATTTTTCCGATCGGCATATTGTTAAAGTCCACGCACAATACTAAAGCCAAAAAAAAATATATTAATCCGTACTCGTCGCCAATGGAACGTCAATAAAAGGCGGTGGTTAGCGACAAACTGTTTATTCGGAGCACAGTACCCGGCACTGTATACGAGTGTAATATTACTATGCTTATACCTATGTTTCCGGTCGTCACACTATCTATACGACGGGTCTTGAAAACTTAGACCCGACCGTATGGACAGCTTCCACGAACCCGTCGGCATAATCGTCCACGGAGCTCCCTAGGCACTCGAAACGATTCTGGAGTTCGAGCTGAAAGCTCTCGGGGTTTTGGACCTGGATCTGTGCTGGACGGAGCGTGGACTTCATCAGTCGAGACCTTTCAAGCTTAATATTAATGTTCAATGTGCCTCTTACCATGCGGTGATTGCGCCCGGTTTTTACCGAATTGATCACAGAGACATCATTGAACATTTGCTTCTTGGTTGACATGATGAAGACGATCTCATTTTTTGTTGCACCATCGGGGCTCTGCCAGGTCCACTTCCTGTGTTCACGCTTTTTGAAGAAGGAGTTCATCATGTAGAGGCCCTCCTTCTCCATAAAACTGGCCAGTAGGTGACCCCGGTGGTTCCGACGTCCAACTCCAAATTGCCCTACTTGCAGCTCATCCTCGTCTCGTTTGCCCAGTTTCGCGTTGAAGTCCCCCATGACAATGCTGAAGTGAGTTTTGAAACCATGCATGGCTCTGGAGATGTCCTCATACATGGTCTCTACCTCGTCGTCGGGGTGTGCCGAGGTTGGGGCGTAGACCTGTATGACCTTCAGCGAATATCTTGAGGATATTCTGAGTATAAGGCACGCCACCTTGGTCGACACACTCTCGATCTTCACCACGTTATTCTCAAGGGACTTGTGGACGATAAACCCGACACCACCCTGGGACTGCCGGTCACCCTCTCGGAAATAGAGCAGGTTACCGGATTTGAGGATTATCGATTCCTCCCCCTCTCTTCGGACTTCAGATAACCCTATAATACTCCATCGCAACCTGCTCAATTCCTCTTCGAGTTCGGTGATCTTCTCGTCGGTCAGAAGTGTGCGCGTGTTGTACGTTGCCAGGTACAGTAGTCGGTAATTCTTTGGGTAGCCGGATCTCGTCCGGAGATTCTTGGCACCCCTTGCCATGCCGTAACCTCGACCGTTACCGTAGTTGAGGGTAGGCAGGCTGCCGGGCATTAGGGGCCATTTTTTATTTGTGCTTTTCATGGGGGGGTTTTTGCCATAATCGCCACGCTTGGCAGGCGGGTTGGCGATCGCAGTATGGTTGTTGTAGAAGCACAGAGAACGCTGCTGCCCATTCTCTAGTTTGTCCCTTAGTCGCCTCTTACGACACCCACGGGAAGACATGGGATGGTGAAATTCTTTACGTCCGGCACCATACGGAAAAATTAATGATTGATTGTTTGATATTGACAGTAATATTCTAAATTCATTCAAATTAAAGTCCCTGTTTCCAACTATTGAAGTAAATTTAATATTGAATTTTATTGTAAAAGCAACATACCCACTTGTGCGTTGATAATTTTGTTTTTTGGAATACCCACTTGTGTGCTGATAATTTATTTAGTTGTGTTACCCATTTTGTTTTCATAATTTTATAAATTGATATTTGGGGTTCCTTAGTATTGAAAAATAATTAAATAAATGCAACAGGGTTCAGTATTATTTGTTGAATTAACTTGTAGTTTCTCTTACAGTCTTTATTATTTGATAATTAACTTTGATAAGGGAATTACTGTCAAACTGTTGTTTGTGTGACCACACCATTATAATTAGTGAATTTAAAATAAAGCGGGACAAATTCACTTCATTTGTAACCAAATTTAAGCCGATAAAAGATATATGTAGGGATAGTTTTTTTGACGATTTGTCGCAATTGAGTGTGGAACGAGCTTCTGAATTTTCTAATGTTATTGACATGGTCGACTATTTAATTATTGTAGAATAGAATAGAATTTATTCATCCATCTTAGATACAGTACACCAGTAGTAAACATTAAAACATGGTTATAACTAAAGTACAAACATAGTTTCTACGTTTTTAATGTACTATCACTAAGTTTATAAGGTACACTTGCACTAATACACAGTAAGAACAAAACGTAAATAACGATTATTAAGTATAACAAAATAACATTGCAACTATGCAAATAAACTTGCTTACTAGTAACTTAAACGAATGAAAAATGTCCATTGACGGTATACATAAATAAATATGACTTTACCTTCCGCTAGTTCAAACTGTGTTACGGCAAGGTAAGATTCTCGTTCGATGATTAATTTTCAATCGTATCGTAATGAACATAAAACACCAGTTAGCTAAAAGTTTTTTTTTAACAATGAGAAATAGACGTCGATGACGAGTTACATGTTTAAGGCGGCAACAAGCCCCAGCGACCTTGAGCGATTGGGAGGAGCTTGCGCCTCACCCCCGCGACCCCGCAACTACACGCTCGTAATTTCGTAGGGTAACCATACGCTTCAGACGGTGGGGACTACTGACTGTTTTTTTATGTTGTGAGAATTAATAAGGTAGCATCCTGATAATAAATATTATGTTAATAGTGGTAAGATCCTACTAATATTAAAAATGCGAACGTATGGATGAATGGATGGATATTTGTTCCTCAATCACACCAGAACGGGTGAACGGATCTAGGTGAAATTTGGCACAGAGATAGATTATAGTTCGGAATATCACATTTATTTCATCCCGGTAAAATGTTCCCTTGGAGTAACAAAACACTACACGCGGGTATAGCCGCTTGCGGAAGCTAGTGGTTTAAATATTTACATTAGTAATCAATGTGCTCATTCATATATAGGCAATTAGCTGTCCCCCGCGGCTTCGCTCCCGTCAACTGGCTAGGTAGGTACCTACCTCTCTACCCTACCACAGATAATATAATACTAGCCTACAGATGCCTCATCCCATACAAAGAAACCGTGCCGAGGTAACTAGCGTTTTTCATCTGATTATACCGATTATTTTGTGTAAATCGATCGCGTACGGTGCCAGTGCACGGCGATAGATATATCACCATCTATATCCGTGGAACGGAACCGAACGCGATTGATGTACAAAAAATAATCAGTATAATCAGTACAGTACGACGGCACGGTTTCTTTGCATGGGATGAGACACCACTGACCCTACCTACCTACCCACCGACTTACCTATCTTTCTACCCATAACTACCTACCTACTTACCCTACCTACCCTACCCACCTACCCTACCTACTCTACCCAACTCTACCTACCCTACCTACCTACCAATAAAAAAAATACTAAAAGTAGCCTATGTCCTTCCTCAGGATGCCATCTATCTCCATGCCAAATTTCATTGAATTCCGCTTAGTGGTTTAGGCGTGAAAAGGTAGATAGGTAAATAGTGTAAAAATAATAACAAGTGATAAAAACATAAAATAAAGATATGTGATTTGTGTGCATGGGCGGATCCAGGGAGGGGGGGGGGGGTCGGGGCACGGGACACTTGAAATAAAATGATGTGAATTATCAACATTATTTTATTAGCTTTAAAACTCTGCAAAACTGAGAACACTCATATCCATACGATGTGTTTCTTAGTTGTTTGTATTGTCTTTTCTTTCTTGTATTATATCGTCTTGTGTACTTGTGTCTATCGTCATTGCTCGGTTTTTCCTTCGTTTATTTTTATTTTCTTTTTCTACTTCTTATTCTCTTTTGCGTTCTACAAGAATATATCATATATGTACGGGGCGGACGTGATCGCTCGAGTTAAGTAGAATTCGGGAGGTTGTAAGGCTCCTGCTCTAAGTGCGTTGACGCCCTTGCACCTATTGTTCAGTTGTCAATAGGAAATCAGGAACCCAGGAGTTGTTTGAGGGCCGCTAGGTGTTCTCAGGTGAAGGTCTGATGTCCAGAAAATAAAATACTTGATTCTTCTTAACGAGTTGCGATGTTTTTTGAGGTTTTCGTTACGGAAAGCTGCGTGGATTTTTACTTGTGAAAATAATGGCTACGAATTGAACGCCGCACATGCGTACTATTCAACCACCAAACTTTACCGTAACGAGCGCCTCGAATTTGCGCACGCGCCGATTTTTGGAACGAAGTTCCTTATCGCGCGTTGCGAAAGGGGGTTAGACTGAAAAAAATCTCACGAAAAGTTGTAACGACACTTTTTGCTATAGTTGTAAGCCGTGCGGCGTGCGCGTGTTTCGTGCGTGTTCAAACCTATACGCTATTGTGTTTACGACGAAGTCGAGAGCAGTGGCGGCTGGTGGATCATAGAAATAGTAGTGCATTTTGCTGTCTCACTGGGTAATTGTGTTAGATTTACTAAAATTCACAGGAGCCTATGTAAATCGGCAAACAATCTCGCTAGCGACTTCTAATTCGACGCCAACGCCATCCAGTTACGTCGTTGTACAACTTGTAATGTTGGTACTCGACCCGAAGATAAATTGCGTTCGTCAAACCTCGCCCGCTCTCGGTAATCTTCGGTACGCTGGGGCGGCGCACGAAATTGGCCATATTTTGCCGTACATTTTCTATTGAACTATCTCTGTCTCACGCGCCAGGCGTTTTCGCTTGTTTCTCGTAGAAGTTGTATGAACTCTCGCCGTGCGCTTCAGGCTGCTTCACGGGGAATATTTTACAGCAATATACGTCTTATTACTTTAGCAAAGAGCTTAAATTGGTTCGTCATAATTTCGTGAATATTGAATAGATCATTAATCAGATATTATTTAAAAAAAATTTTTTTTTCTATACCTATTAAAATCTGGCAGTTCAGCGCACGAGTGAAATTAAAGTACTTCCGCCCCTGGTCGAGAGAGTATATATACATATAAATATGTATATATATACATACATATATATATAATATATATGTATATCTGTGTGTGTATATATATGTATATACATGTATATATATATCTATGTGTATATATATGTATACACATATATATATACTAAAGGAACTTCGTTCCATCCGGGTGTCCCTTGACACCTCTCAAGTTTTTATTTACAAAGAATTTTATTACAAACCTTAGCTAAAAACCGACAGAACCCCCCTATCCCTGAAGGGGTCAGGGAGTATGATACATGGTTGGATGCGCCCTGGAACGGCGAATCTTTGACCAGGTTCCTATCTGGTACTCCTGAAGAGATTCTCCAGGAAGAATGGGAAATGCAGGGAATTTCTGCCGATTTTGGGACTTAGAAGCTATTATCTTCTAAACTATACAATACTAGTACTAGACTACTGTACGGGTCTTAACGCCCTTCTATAAGGCTATAGAGTCACGCCACTTTTATGCCTGTATCTATATCTTCCAGGCGCTCAGCCGCCTGGAAGTGTCAAACTCAACGAAAAGTACCAACTTTTAACATAAAAGGCTATTCCACGCTCAAACTATCCGAGGGATCTCCACTCATCAAGCACCATTCGATAGTCCTTGCAACAAGCTACCCTGTGGTAGTACGTTGGTGGGTGCAGCCCCAACCCTCGAAGTAGAATTCACCTTGTAAGTGGTCGGCGCAACAAGAAAGCTGTGGAACACTGTAGTCTTTCAACAAGGTTATCTCCCCAACCACCAGAGCTAGGCTCCTTGCAGAAGTGTGGTTGGATAGGCAGGGAGTTGGGCTGTCGAATGATGGTACCCTGATGGGTGTACAACCAGCCCTTCTAGAGTTCCAGGCGCCAGGAAGCGGCCAAAATAGGAAAATGCGTGTATTTCCAGCTTTAATGAGCCTGTGTCATCAGACGAGCCACATACTGGCACTGAGTGATGACTGGATCCAGGCGCCTGTCTGCGGGCTGTCGAAGGTAACGCCTCTGATGGCATGTCAGTAACCCTTCAGGCACGAAGTGTGTCTGAAGGTGGTGAGTCCGCTGACAGACGCATAGAAACGTCTATTGTGGTTCATACAAGCACATTATCTCAAGTAAACAGAGTTAATGATCTTGAATTACTTAAGCGCCACTTAGTTATAGGGCTTAGGCAAAAGTCTAGGCCGCCTAAAAGCACAAGATTTGCGAATGACATTTCTTCGTGTTTGCTTGAGGGAAATGTGTGTTTATTCACCTTTCTAGGGTGAAATTCTATTATCCCTGGCTATGTACTGTTATTATGTATTGTTTTTTAGTCATAGCGCCAGGATAGGACACCTAGATGATGTGTCCTAATAGACTAATGTGTGTAAGGTAAATACGAGTAATACGATTTGGCACGTGAGCGTATCGCACATGGCCCTACAAGCGACCCTGCTTTTTTGAGGGTTTTAGGATGAAAAGTAATCAATTTTATTTAACTAAGCTATTACATGGCTCACCTAAATATTTCACACATAACGCTAGTACATAAGTTATACTGAATTTTTCTTACGCACAAAACTAAATAACAGGTGCCGCCACCTCGCAAGTCATTGTGAACTAAGATGCGACGCTGATCACACGTCTTTATGGATTACGAATTTACGCTTTCTTATTGCGATAACTATAATCAGTATGTATCTATTTTACTAAGTTTGGACTATAGAACTCTATCACATACTGATAAACACCAAAAACATTATTTTAGTGCCTTAAAAATGCAAACGAAAATTCTTTACTCAAAAAAGTATAAATATCGCCGCAACGTCCAAAATGCATTTAGTATGGGATGGCACGGTGAGGTAAGCGGACGTATCTAAGTCTAAGTATCGCATGTATAACATTAGTATATAAGCTATAACGTTCATATATACGATACGCTAATATATGCTACGTGACGCACCGTCGCGAACTTTAAAATCATTGTTTACCTAGCAGGGACTGATTCCTCTTTTTCATTCACTTTGTGAAAGAATGATGGATCCCCTCAGATATAGTTGTTTTAATTACTGCAGAACTGAAATATAATTACAATGATAAATAAAACGAAACAATCTATACTGTGTCCGCAGGGGCAAAAAACGAAATATGAACAAACCATAATAAAGTTTTTAACAGTGACTCCTTTGCTTTCAGGCTGTCACGAGATGCATCATGAGATGCTTATTTCATACAACAACCAAATACCAAACACTCAAATGCATAAATATGGCAAACATTTAAATTATTAGAATTAATATTTGTTTCAGGATATTTACCATGTTCCCAAGACAAATATTTATTCTAATGATTGTGACCATGTCAGCTTAAAAACTTATATTTAAATTATTATTTTACTAACTATATTTTACAACAATATTAATATTTTCATGTGTAAACAAAAAAATTGGTATTACTAAAACCAAAACCAATAGCCGACATTAAAACCATTGCCCCCCCCCCCCCCTGGTATCCGCGCCTGGTGATTCCAAATATAAATAAATACTCTTATATTAGTAAAACTATCTTAAAACTATAAACAGCAGTCTAATTGCGTAAGTGAATTCGACATGGCAAAGGGATTGACCCCATGAAAGAACATGAACAATTTGCGAGATGAAAGACGCGATGTGGATTTTCGTCTATGTGATTGGTCGATTGTTCATATTCTTTCATGGAGTCATATAGTCCATTTGCCTTGCCGAATTCACTAACGCAATTAGGCTGTTGATATTATAATGAAAAATCTACTGATACATTATTATATTTAAATAATACTAAAGTCGGAATATTAAATTAGGTATACATTTACCTATTGGCACTTATGTCCATATTTTCATGATCAATAAGCGGAGTTGCCTTTTTCTTCTGTTCTGTACTGCTGGAGCTACAATTTCAATGTGTGTATTTAAGTATAGATAAACCATTATCTCATATTATGCGAAATTAGTAAGGTAGTCGTATATGACGTACTGCCACAAAACAGAGCCAAATAATTACATCTTCGCATCCGGAGATGTAATTCAAGTACAACACGGTCAGAATAAATGTGCACCTCGCTGGATTGCGAACCCACTTCTGCCAACCCGCGCGGCGCCCTACGTTTGTCCCGAGCTAGAGTCGAACGTCACTACGACAGAGTGACACTGACGTGAAAGTGCCAAGTGCACAGTTATTTTCCCCGAGCAGTACGTACTTGGAGTGGAGTACTATACTTACAACTATGCCAAAAATTACATTAACATACTTTTTGAAACTGTTATCCGGACTGTCCCTACTAGGATGGTGGTATGTTTACATTGAATGCAATGCCAATACGCACCTCCTCTCTGCATTTATTTATGGATAATCTTTGTTATTTGGTATTTTTTCTAAAACAGAAATAACATAATTATTTTAATAAAATAAAAGTATGTTTATTACAAATTTACTTTATATTTATGTTGTGTATTTTTTTATTTAGTTACGTACCTATACTAAATTAAACTTCATGAATACATTATTGATAATTTTATTGATGATTAAAATATGCTACTTACCCAAGTAATCTATCTCTTTTTCATTATAAGGCATCTCTTTTTAAAAAAAAAATATTTACCAACCATTTTAGCGCGAACCTTATAAACAAGCAAATAAAATTGTGTCCTTTTGCTCCGAGCGGGCGAGCGTCAGCGTCCATCCGTGACAGTGGTCACCGATGCACTGCCGCCCGTCGCCCGGTAGAGCCCCCGCTTCAACGCGCACCAAGTTTAGTCGGCAAAACTAATAACCTTGATTTACTACGCACAATTTAAAAAAAAGCTTCAGATTAAAATTTTGATATTTTAATTTCTTTTTAGATGGTGAAAGTTTCATAAAAATACGCCCAGTGGTTTTTGCGTGATTGTCGTTTTTTGGTCCGCGTTAGGCGTTACTTTGCAAATTAATTAAACTATGTTATACTAATATATTTTAAAATGTACTCAAATGAAATTATTGAAAAAACGCTCTAGTATAACATATATTTTTTCCAAAAAAATACAACTAGCCGTTTAGGCGTGATTCTCATTTCAAAATCAGCTACTCAAGGGTATCTGCGCCTTAACGTAAACAAGTAGTACGTGTAAAATAACTAGACAAGCATGATGCGTAGTAAAATAAATACGATATTAGATTTAAATGTAGATACTAGAATAAATATAGTTTAGTAATGAACGTACTAATGAAAATAGATACATCAATATTTTGTTTTGTCATTCATTATTTGGATACTAAAACACTGTTTACCTGCACTTACATTTGTATAATAATGTTTTATAAGTATATATTAATTCATTAAAACGTGGAAGTAATTAAAGTGATAATTTTCATATTTTAACATGCGAGTATAGGGGTATAAAATAAATAACATAGCGTATATCCTATATATATACATATATATATATATATATATCTTTATAAATTGTTCATTCCGTTCGTAATCCAATTTACCCAGAAACTCATCCAGTGCCTTTCTACAAACATAACTAGTCATATGTTTTAGGAGTTTTATTTTACTAACACGATTGTACAATAACGGAGCCAGGAAAAAAGAGAAAGCTGGGACA
This sequence comes from Orthosia incerta, assembly GCA_948252205.1. Classification (NCBI taxonomy): domain Eukaryota; kingdom Metazoa; phylum Arthropoda; class Insecta; order Lepidoptera; family Noctuidae; genus Orthosia; species Orthosia incerta. Next base: position 21,518,762 of record OX411742.1, read on the forward strand.
ACGTACACGTCATGTGATCTTCTTGTAGATATATTAGTTGGTCTTTCGCGGACATGTTGTTTTAGAACTATATTCTGTATAAAAAGTTGACGAACGTTTAGGACTTCAAATTCTTTGTACAGTGTAGTCGTTGGATACCTTAATCCCTTGAAATTAATAACTTTCAGAATGCATCGGTGTACCCTTTCTATTTTTATGATAATACTTTTCCCAGCACCACAGTGTAAAAAAACAGTTCTATTAGTGGTTTTATCATATAAATTTCTTATTTTTTTTAAATTGGTATCTGTTTGCGTATTCGAGATTTTAAATTACTAATATGCTGTTTCCAATTAAAATTTTTCTTTTTCGATGCCAAGATATTTAATATTATCAGTTGAAGATAACAATGAACAAACGCAATTATTATTATTCACACAATTAGAACAATGAGCTTTCAAGGTGAAATCTGAGGGAGGTTGTAAATTATTTTTTATACTAAAAGTTACATATTTTGTTTTTAAAAGATTCAAGGTAAGTAGGTTGTAATCAAGCCATTTCATGATGTTTTGAAGTCCTTGCTCGGCTGACAACTGGATGTCGACCCATGTATCTTGTTGGAATAAGATTACTGTATCATCAGCAAAAGTAGTCACCTTAGCGTCGGCTATTTCAATATTACAAATATTATTTACATAAATCAGAAACAATGTGGGTCCAAGGGCTGATCCCCGAGGAACACCGAAATTAACAGGTTTCTTAGAGCTACAGATATTACCATTTTTAACAGTCTATGACCTGTTTGTCTGGTAGTCCTGGAAAAGATTTAGTGGTATTCTTCGAATACCTATGGCCTCCAATTTACATATGAGTAGGGGAATTGAGACAGTATCGAATGCCTTGGCTAAATCTAGAAAGACACCAAGGCATTTTTTCTTGCAGTCAAGATTGTCAACTACAGTTGTAACAAAGTTTTCAACTGCATCTATGGTCGATTTATTCTTCCTAAATCCAAATTGGTTTTTAGAATGAACATCATTCCTATCTAGATAACTAATTAGCCGGTTATTTATAATTTAGTCTAGAATTTTAGCAAAAGTAGGTAAAAGTGATATCGGACGATAATTAGTGATATGATCTCTTTTCCCCTATATAAATACAAGTATATTTATATATAACTAATGAGTCCTTCAGCATTTTTGGAAACTTCCCGGAAGAAAAACATAAATTAAACATATGTGTTAAGGGTGTAATGACAAATTTAGAAGATTTTTTAATAAACTCAGGATATTCCATCCCATCCAGTAGACTTCGTATTTTTTAATGACAAAATAGTTTTATGTACCTCTGCTTCATCAGTCTCCCAAAAGATAAATGAGTTCATCGGACTATTTGTAACCTTAACTTTGTGCACAAGATCATTCTCCGTAACCTGTAACTTTTCTAAAATACTGTTTGACAATTTAGAGCCCATATTAACGAAAAAGTTATTTATGAAAGCCACAGATACTTGCAGTGTTGACTTTAATTTTAATAATTCAATCGGTACTCGCGACTTATTCGATACATTTAGATTACATACACGCTTTATAACATTCCATGTTCTTTTTATGTCATTCCTGTTATTTTTAAATCCGATTTATCATGTTCATTTTTTAAATTGTGGAGAATGTTGTTGCAGTGATTTCTGTAGCGTTTTTAGGTAACTTGTAGATCACGATCATTTGGTGACTTTAGACATCTTCTATGCAACGTATCCCTAAATCTAATGCAACGCAATAGACCCGGCGTTACCCACGGTTGGAAAGTTTGGTATCTATTGGGCATGGCAATCGTGTGACTAAGTACTTCAGCGGCTTTATTGGGATCTTTTAAAGATGTTATATTGGCCCAGTCCAATTCTATCATCAATTCAAACATAATTTAGTCTTTTCATTATTTAGTTTCTGCAGAGTCTTTTTTTGTTTATTATTTTATTGCTCAGTTAAAGGTACACTAATGTAAATACTACTATGATCAGTAACCGACGATTCACAGACAACAGTTATTGTTTTGTGCCTTGACTTGACAAAACAATGATCAATACATTTATTAATTCGCGTCGGAAGCTGGTGACTCGGTAAAAGACCGTGAGTTGATAGAAGATTCAAATAGTCATCAGATCTTTGGTCAGTACTACTAACACTGATATCAATATTGATGTCTCCAGCTATGTAAACATGAGGCACGTGTTTTACATCTAGCAAAATTTCCTCCAAAGAACCAAGAAAATTGGTGAGCGATGCAAAAGACGGCGATCTGTACATGCAGATAAAGGCATGGCTGTTGTAAATTTTTACTATCAAGCAATCAGCGTCCACAAAATTTGGCTCATAAACTGTGACACCCGTTAAATGGCTTCTTATATAAACGACTACACCACTGTTCTGATTTATTCTATTCTATTCTTGTAATAATATAATGTTTTTAGTTGATGATTAGAGTTTCTGCAATTAATAAGCATACTAGACTTGTAATAAACATAATAGAATGATATAATACGCAAATATAATATATATAACATAAAATAAATGTGCTTGCTATGTTGTTACACGAGTTAAGACTAAAAAAACCGATAGCGAACTGAAAATAGTAATATAAGGTAACTAAACTAGAAAAAAGGCAAAGTAGAAAAAAATACCATAACTTCATAATATGTTCTTCTTCGATTGATAGTCATTCCGATATGAGGTCCGTAATTTGACTTAGTGATTTGATGACAATGACAGGCAGTCCTTCCTGCTTACGCAGCAAGATATTTCCTCCTGAAGCCTAGCAGTACTTTAATAATTCATTCTTCACCAGCTCTCTAGCTGCTACTAAAAGCTGCTTCTACATGGAGAATAGAGACTGGGAAACATATATTCGTGAAGAAGCTCTTGTAAATCCCAGGATATCGGTGCTAAGTGGTTTGTCTTTATTATCAGAGTTTTATTTTCTAGCAGTTTTAATTAGTGTTTCTTTGCTTTTGCCGTCCTGGGTACTCGATAACAATTGGTACATTTTTTCTACCTCTTCTAAATACAGTTGCATTTTCATTCATTTGGAGTGTCCCCAAGGTTTTACATATATTAGTGACAATATTACGTACATCTTCTTTGCCATCGTGCGGAATATTTCTAACTTTAACCGTATTTTTCAGAAATTGTTTTTGTTATACATTTAGCTGAGTTTCCAATTCATTAATGCGTTCCACAGCTGCTTCATGCTTAGTTGCAATTACTTGTACTTTGTTGCAAATTTCCTTAAGTAGGCAGCATTTAATTCCAGTTGACTTTTTAATTAGACTCTAGTATCATGCTATTTTGATTCTTAATAACAGCGATCTCAGCAATCATCATTTCTTTGAATGACTGTAAGAGGTCTTCTTTTAAGTCTCCGATTTGTTGTTCATCAGGGTTTTTCTTCCTTATGTTTTTTCTCGTATTTACATTTCTAGTAATTCCTTGCCCTTGCTTATGTGTAACAAGTACAATGTTGCTGAAAGTACCAACCCCTGAGAGACCTCGGCGTTGATATCCAGTTGGTCAGACGAACGGCCATCAACAACCACTCGTATAGACCGGTCCCCCAGGAAGTCTGCAATCCAATCGCACAGACAACTCGCCAGATCGAATGAATGAAGCTTAGCCTTCGAGATATCGAGGGAGATGGCAAGCGCTTCCCCGTGCCTTTCGATGGCCTCACTCCAGATGTGAATGGCATACGCTAGAAGATCCCCAGTGAGGATGTCGTTAGAAAGAAAAGAAAGAAAATATATTTATTTGTGACCCGCACAGGAGCCACGAGAGCTCGTTAGCTTCTAGGTATGCCAGGAGCTTGGAGTTGAGCACCCATTCTATACTCTTGCTCTAAGATGGACGTCACTAAGATGGGTCTGTAGTTGTCCGGGTTAGCCCGACTGCCCTTCTTGGGCACAGACTGAACGGTAGCTTGCTTCCAAGCATTCGGTACTTTTCCAATCTCATATGAAAGGCGAAACAGGCGTGTCAGGATCGGAGACAGTTCAGGCGCACAAGTTCTCAGAACAATTGCCGGTATCCCGTCGGGGCCACTAGCTTTGTTTACGTCAAGTTTGTGCAGCACCCTACGGACGTCCTTTTGATGGATGTGATGGCATTTTCGTCTTGCATCCATCAGGAGAAAGAGGGGGCGCATCACCAAAATTCAGGCGTGACGATTCCGCAAAAAGAGAGGCAAACAAGTTTGCTTTCTCCTCAGCGGAGTGGGCCAGTGTTCCGTCGGGTTTCAGCAATGGTGGAGGTGAGGGCCGGCAGAAGTTGGATTCAACTGACTTAGCCAGGGACCAGAACGCTTTACTATCGGCTGGGTAGGATGCAAGTTTGGTCCCAATACGGCTTATGTGGTCAAACCGAGCCCTTAGCAATACCCTCTTGCAGGACTTGGCAGCCATATTGAAGGCTCTCTTCCACTGGCTCACTTCTTTAGCTTTGCGCATCCAAGCATCGACCCATGCCAGGTACGCCTCATGTTTAAGCGTGTTGGTACGATTGCACTCGGCGTCAAACCATGGCTGGTAAACGCTAGATATACGCAACACATCCGACACTGACATGTACAGCCAAACCCGCCGAGTGCCTCTAGGGCTAAGATCGGGTGGGGAGTAGACGGACACAGACTTCACCAGACTTTTTAAAATTGTCGGAACTACCCAAAGGCGGAGATACCGACACTGAGTAACGGTCTGGATCTGTAGTCAGCAGAAGGTCCAAGCAATTAGCCGTATGCGAATCAACATCCGGCACCCTCGTTGCCCCCTGGACCATCTGAGTGAGATTTAACGCTAGCGCAAGCTTTCGCGTCTCTCGCCCAGCATGGTCAGAGTACTGGTAAAAAAAAAATATATAATATGATAATCCTAATTATTATGAACATTGTTTATGAACTTTAGTAATCCTAATTATTTTGGTGAATGTATCTGTTTGTACGGAACCCTCGGTGCGCGAGTCTGACTCGCACTTGACCGGTTTTTTTTATTAATTACAAGCTGACCCGACGAACTTCGTACCGGCACAGAATTGAAATAAGTGCGACAATGTTTTTTTTGCGTAATGTTTTTTTTGTGATGTTTTAATAGTCATTATGCCCCAATAGGCGGATACAAATTCAACAAATCAAAAATTACGAATATCGGTCCATACCTACCTATAGATTATTTTTGCCGCAGGAGCTCGCGTGATAATGGCATGTCGGAACATTGTCAAAGCGAAAGAAGCCAAACAAGATATTGAACAGTCGGCACTAGGACAGCAGGGCACGGGAGAGCTAGTTGTGGAGGAGCTAGACCTGTGTTGCCTGCAGAGCGTGACTGCGTTCTGCGCGCGCGTGACTTCACACTCGTGGCGCCTGCGTGGCGTGGTATGCAACGCCGGCGTGATGATGTGCCCCGAGGGCCGCTCGCCCGACGGTTTTGAGACGCATCTCGCCTGCAACCACCTCGGGCACGCGCTGCTAACGTTGCTGCTGCTGCCGCTGCTCATACAAAGTGGCCCGTCCAGGATTGTGTTCGTCTCGTCGATTGTTCACTGGTGTAAGTCAATATATGCTTTATTATATCTATTTTCTTATTCTAACTGTCTTCTTCTATATGAAGTCTTCCATTTTCTCTTTTCCTTTGATTCTATCTTCATCATCATAAAATAAATCAGTAGTTTTCTTCGTTTTTGTAGGTAAAATCTGAACACTGGCTATCTGGTGTCTCGTTTGACTATGAGCTTGATTATTTGTGGCAATAGGTTTGCGTCTACCATTAGAGCCATAAACATTACTAGCTAAATGTGAGGGCAATATGCATCTTCTCTTACCTATACGGCGAATAAATTTGTGATGGATAACTACGGACTTCAAAAATAACATACACAAATGATTTGTGGTTTTATGGGCTTTCTTCATTTTTCTTTCTATTAGATGTTAAAAGCATGAAAACCCTAAAAATATATTGTTCCATTATTTGAGCAGTCGTCTACCTATAAAAATAACCCTAAGTACGAGTACCTAGATAGTTTTGAAAGACCATAATTTGATTGTTCATAGATAGTTATATAAAAACAAAAATATTTCAGTGTACAAACTGGACCTAGATGACATGAACTATGAGAAGACTCCGTACACCCCACTGAAAGCCTATTCAAACAGCAAGATTGCCAACATTTTGTTTGCCAAGGCTTTGGATTCCAAACTTAAGGTATACCTATGTTCTTCTTCTTCATCGTGTCGATGATTCCATTTACAATTTTTAATTTAGATGTTGTGGTTCAGAACTCTGCAACGTCGACAGCCCTAATGCTGGCCTGCAAAGGTCTTTCAGGCTGCAGGTGTTTGTGCACAGGGAGCAGGACAACATAATGAGGCATCGCTTGCCTATGTTAAAATATTTGTATGAAACATTTACTTCAGCTAGGGTAAATCCATCGAAGCTGTACGGAGATACGTGCGGCGAGCCCTGGATGTTGAGATTTGAGTTGGGCGATCTCACGCAGTTTGGCGGATAATGTGATGGACTATCTATATTCATCAGTCAAAAACCATATAAATAACTTAAAATACCCCGACACAAAAACTTTTAAAAAGTAAAAATTAAGTCTCGTACTCGCACCAGCGAAGTTACCATCAGTTAAGTATGTAATAACAAATATCGCACGGTGTTACGGAAAAATATGGTTTGACGTGTGTCTGTCTGGTGTCATCCATAAGTCCTAAACGGATGAACCGGTTTTTTATATAGTACTCTTTTGATTGAAATGTGCCTTTGACGAGAGCGTTCTTAGCTATGTTTGATGAAAATCGGTTGAGCCGTTCAAAAGTTATGCGCATTTTTACTCATTGAATCGGGTTTTTTTATGCAAGATTTCGTGTTGTGATTACGTGTTTCGGTAGATGTCGATCGATGCGTTTCTACTACTAGATACATATTTTATTTTATACACACAGTAACACGCTTAGACCATACACACGTCAAAGTTATACATACCTCTTTTTTCTCAGAGGTTAAAATATTTAATGAATATGAATATTTTTGCCTTAAACCAGTACTACTTATTTAGAAGTATAAATACCTACCTACTTAATAAAAATATTAACATAATAAAGGAGAAAGTTTTGAAACTATAATACATTCACGACCTCTCAGCATTGGGGAACTACGTAAGGAGGGAAAATACCTATTTATGCATATACATTTCAGGACAACAACATAAAAAGCGTGACGACATACAGCCTGCACCCGGGTTGCGTGAAGACGGGTATCGGGCGCCATTTCCCGAAGACGGCTTGGAGCATCATCACGTTCTTGTTCCAGAACTATCTATTTAACTGGTGCTGGAAGACTCCCCAGTGCGGTGCGCAGACCAGCATCTACTGCGCTGTCGATGACGAGTGTGAGAATGAGAGCGGGTTCTATTACAGGTTAGTTAATATACAGTCGAGTCATTTATACCTTCATCTGTTTTCTTATTTATTTTTCATTGATTTATTTAGGTACATTTTTAAACAATTTATGAAACAGACAGGTTAGATTTTCTTTTGGTACCTACCTATATACAATAAGTTTCGGCTCTTGGCCTAAGGGAAAATACTCTACTGCCACTGTACACCAAGTACCTAAACAAAACATTCGTTATATAAACAGTCTAATTGTGGTCAGTTGATAAGCCGCAGGCGAATCATCGCCGCTGCCGGCGCCGGCGCGTCTATGCTAAATACTTCTGCTACGTTCGTTAGCGACAGCAGTGTGTGGGTCACTCTGACTTGGCAACCAACAGGGATTTTAATTTTGATAACTCAAATATTTAGTCGCTAATTAGTCGCTATCAGAATTAGTCGGTCGCTGGTTCAAAACTTAGAAGGGTTTATAGGTGGCCGATCTGGAGAGAGTCTCTCCGGCTTGGCCTGCACATTTATATCTCAAAAACTAGGGCACCTAGCGAAGATCTGTTTTGTCCCAGATTTAATCTCTAATTAGTTGAAATTATTAGCCAAGTCACAGATTTAGTCGGGTCTTAGTTTAGAAGATAAAATGAGTTCAACTTTTAAAGTATAGTCAAAGAGCTAGAAAAGTTTACTTTGTGTGTAAAATTAATATTTTCTGGAATTGAACATAAAAATTGTATGTTCTTGTTGAACCAAGTGCTGTGGAGGCACAACATTATGGATTATTTTGCACTTTATTCACATTTCAAAGATTAACGAAATTTGAACTAATCATTTAAAATTGATGCTAATAGATGGCGCGGTTTTAAATTTCTGAGGAATTCCACTCGATTGTTTAAACTTGTGTTGTAACACATTTTGGTTCAATGAAACTAAAAACGTTCAAAAAAATCCTGTAAAAAAATCGTTACTATATTTAAAGAAAAAATATTCACGAACCGAGTTATACCTTTTACTTGCAAGCCGCTGCTAACAGGATCTATCTATCGCCGTGGAACGGAACCGCACGCGATCGATGCACAAAAATGATCAGACGTCTAGTTACGTCAACACGGTTTCTTTTTATGGGATGAGGCACCTGTATGCTAGTATTATATTATCTGTGCTAACACGTTAAAAGTATCGTACCTTAAGTAAAAATTTAAAAATACTTATACGTTGAAAACGTATTGTAAGTATCGACCTATTGCGTAAAATATACTTACCTACTACAATACGTTACAAAAAAAATACATAGTTACCTAATAATCAAAGAGTAGAAACTTTAAAGTATTTTGTACTTGCTTGTACCAATGTATCGATAAGTTGATTTCTTTACAATCTTTTTAATTACACACCGACTAAACCTGTGACTTGGCGACTAATTTCAACTAATTAGCGTCTAAATCTGCGAGAAAACAGATTTTCAAATATCAAATATTTGTGTAATCAAAATTAAAATCCATGATGGTGGCCAAGCAAAAGTGAGCCACACAGCGACAGTGGCAGCAGTCCAGTCGTAGGTACCGACACTGTCGGGAATAGCAGGGACACTCACGTGGCTTGGTGTTTGTTGCACGATGTTGTTATTTTACCGTGACGGACGGCCTATTGTACATTAATTATTTATTTTATTTTTATCCAGCGATTGTTCAAAAGCTCTAACTACGAGACAGTGCCAAAGTGAGAGCGAAGCGGAAAAATTGTGGAACAAAACCATTGAAATGTTGAACATGCAGGACTACGACCCTTTCAGACAGGACTCATCGCAGGAATCGAAGAATTAGATGGACTGCTTGAGAGCAGTCCATCCCCCAGTGCTGTGCTTGCAGTGCTTGAGATATAAAAAAAAACCCAACCCAAAGAGTAAAAAGTGCATAACTTTTGAACGGCTGAATTGATTGTCATCAAATATAGCTAAGAACACTCTCGATGAAGGGTGACTTTCAATCAAAAAATAAATCTAAGTCAAAATGGGTTCATCAGTTTAGAAGGTATGATGCCATAGACAGATACACACATAGGTACACAGTGCAGATAAATACGTCAAACTTATAACGCCTCCTTTATCTTAACAGGTTTGGAATATATATAATTAATATTTGTTGATGAGGACTAGTTTATACGGAGAAGAATTACAGAACTATACATACTATAAATTACGGGCAACCACTAGACTATACGAATATTATAAAAATCTGCTGTGCAGTCAGAGGATATATCTGTTTTAGGTCAGCCAGCTCGCGAATTTGTATCCTCCGACTGCACAGCATGATGTTTTTCATGTTTACGTCTTTTTAGTTCGCTTTTTAAGCAGTCGGGTTTTTGATTTTTTTAATTAACTTTTTTTATTTACAACTTTTTAGTTATTTTTTTTTAGAATTAGGTACATTTTAACATAGAATTGTTCTATATTTTTGAAATCACCTCTTAAAACCCTTTATTTTGATACCCCACACGATGGGTTAGGAAAAAAAAATCCCCCAAAATGGCGCCCAAATCCCGGCATTTTTTTCTTTTCCAATTTTAATGTAGCCAGTGACACTCGCAGGGTTAAGACGAATCGATTCACCTAAGAATCATCAAAATCGGCCAATGCGTTTGGTCTCTAGAACACCACATAGGAACAAACATACATACATAGACTGATAAACACATTACCCTCTTTCGGCAGTCGAGTAAAAAGTTGAAGTTTGTGACGATGTAGGGGGTAATCTCTGGATCTACTGAACCAATTTTGAAAATTCTTTCACCAGTAGAAAGCTACATTATTCCTGAGTATCGGCTATAAAATATTTTCAAAAAAATTAGAGATCCTTATGAAAATTGTGATAATGTAACCCAAAGTAGCAAAATGTTACCTATAAAAAAATTAAATTCATTCTTTGGCGTGCGCTGAGAAAACTATTGACGATACATAAAATTATTAGGTAGGTGGTATGGTAGAGTAGGTATTATAGGTAGGGTAGGTTGGGTAGAGTAGGTAGGGTAGGTTGGTAGGTAGCCAGTAGACGGGAGCGAAGCCGCGGGGGTCAGCTAGTTTCAAATAAAAATAATCTATCATAGTACTAGCATATGAAACCTTGTATAAAATTTGATTATATATATACCAATAAAAATATTTTTACGATAACTTGTGTTTCATTAATGAAGAGATGAACCTGTCGGCAACTCGGTATTCTATCGAATGTGTGGCTGATTCTGGCTTGGCCACCATCAGGGCTTTTAATTTCGATATCACAAATATTTAGTCGCTAATTAGTCGAAATTAGTCGCCAAATATCAGAATTAGTCGGTCACGGGTTCAAAAGTTAGAAGGGTATATAGGTGGTATATCTGGAGAGACTATCCCCAGCTTTGCCAAATTTATATCTCAAAAACTAGGGCACCTATCGAAGATCTGTTTTCTCCCAGATTTAGTCGCTAATTAGTCGAAATTAGTCGCCAAGTCCCAGATTTAGTCGGGTCTTAGTTTAGAAGATAAAATGCGTTCTACTTTTAAGGTTCAAAGAGCTAGATCGAAAAGTTTACTTTGTGTGTAAAATTAACATTTTCTGGAATTTAACCAACTCTCCTCAGCACAAAATTATGTATTATTTTGCTCATAATTCCATTTTTTAAAGTTTATTTGAACGGATCATTTAAAATTGATGCTAATAGATGGCGCGGTTTTAAATTTCTCCAGAATTCCACTCGACTGTCTGTCTGTCTGTCTGTCCGTCCATCTGTCCGTCCGTCCGTCCGTCTGTCTGTCTGAACAAAAATTGCTAAAAACAGAATTAAATCAATATTTAAGTGGGGCTCCCATACAACAAACGTGATTTTTTTGCAGTTTTTTACGATAATGGTACGGAACCCTTCGTGCGCGAGTCCGACTCGCACTTGGCCGGTTTATTGAATTTTAGTTTTGTAAAATCGCTGATCAACCGTGATTAACGCTCGTTTTTTCGCTTTTTTGTGTGAGAATAGTGACTGTTTCAGGCTTGTATTTTTTAAAATCTTATTTAGACCCTAGCTTCTTCGAGCGGCTTCACCCGGATGAAAATTATCCCAAAAGCTACTCTATGTCACAAGACATTATATACCCGTGTGCAAAAGGTAACAGACTGACACATTAATTCTTTTTTTTTGTGAGTACAGTAAAAGCGAACTGGTATGATGGATGTTTAGAATTAATTTTATGATAAAGATTTTTTTTTCTTGAGTCGCTTGATTGATTTTATTTCCAGATCACCTTTATGAACTTTGCACTACTACTTTGCACTACTTTTTTTAGATCGTAGATTTTGCAATAACGCACTATTAAACTCCACTTGCTCTCCTACTACAGTCGCGCACCGCTAGCTAGGACAGTATCCTTTGTCAGTTATCGATGAAATTTCATGGCATTATCATCAATGAATCATGTCCGATGCCCGTTGATTAGAGCACACCGTTTAAGTTGCGTCATACCAGTCTATTTACCAGTCACGGAAATGCATATTGTCTAGTGGAGCAGACTATCGCCATAAATTCAAATAAGGTAAAATTCAACAGTCATTCATTTCTCAGGTATATGACATTGCTCGCTCGAGGAGTGCCCTGTGTGGCTATTATCATTATTTTCATTATTAAGTTCTCTGAGCGGCGGGTCCTAGTTGCCAGGATCGGGTGAGACCTGTCTCTGCCAGCAGTAGTGAGAGCTAGGCTGGCAGATACAGAAAACTGGAGGGAAATGGCGAGAATTTCTGCGAGACCGTGATATTTCAGAAGGAGGCCGTGCGGGCTTGTGAGAGGGCCGATCTCGATGCGTCGTGGAGCCAACAACCTCGACGCCTAAAACGCTGAAAGCACACCTGCCTATAAAAGCAGGCGGGACGCCTGGGTCACGGGCAGTCAGATAGGCGATTCTGTCCGCCCGCCAGATGACTCCAGGAAAAATGGTGGCACAGTGATCACATGCTATCGTGCACAGCCAGGCTCCGTTGAGATGCTTCTCATTCTCCTTAAAGATGTGGACAGCAGTCCAGACACTTTTAATTAAAGTTACCTTGTACTTTCCCACTGCTCGGTAAAGCTTTTGTCTCTTGATCGAAACGCACAACGCTGCGGTATGCGGTATACGATGCCGGACATACTACCGTATGAAAAACGACTAGAATGGTTTTTAGTTCCGCCGTAGTAGTATGCACCGAATACCGCATCAATGTACGTTCCGATCAAGATACCAAAGCTCATTACTTTACAAACATTTTACTAAATATTTTTTGTCACCATTTAGTTATTTTATTAATGTATCTTAACTCGATGATAAGTAGGTACATTTTTAGATGGTAGAAAAAACAATCTTTATTCAAAGTTTGTGACATGTGAAGAATAGATGCCTCATAAAAATTCTCCCCTACACAGACGAATCTTCACTAATGTTCCATTTTCAAACCAACGATCCGTTTTTCTAACGGTCGGTTTTCCCTATACAGGAAACGAGACCACCCAGGGAGGTGCCCGTAAACAATGCAGCGGGAACCCAATCTAAACTTTACCTGCAAACTTGAGCTGCCATATTTTGTAACAATATGTTATTCGTAACTTTAATGTAGTGCCAAATGTATAATCATGTACAAGGTTTATGTATGAGGCTGTAACTACTTTTAATAGCTTTTTTTTCAACTAGCTTTTAATTTGTACTTTCTAAGTTTATCTTGCACATCACAGGCAATGGGGAAGGAAAACATCTTGAGGAAATCTGGACTTACATAGTTAATGTAAGTCTGAAATAGCCAAGTCAGAGGCCTGTGGGGTTCCCAGAGGCGGCTTAATTAACTCTGACACCAGAGGTGGCCATACCTCACACGAAAGAAGAAGAAGATAGCAGATTTTGTTTACGAAAGCAGTACTTTATCTACTATAGATGGACTAGTCTGTATCAGTTTCTGCTCTTGGAGTCTCCCTGGGGTCGAATCCGAGATGAGATGATCCGGTAAAAAATTTAAGTTGTCGACATAGGTCAAAGAATAAGCAAGCTGAAGTGGCAAAGGGCCGGCTATATTACATAACCGATGACCGTTGGAGTAGACGTGTTCTTGGGTGGAAACCACGAATGGGTAAACGTAAGGTAGGGTAGGACGCCCTCAGGCTAGGTGGAGCGATGATTTTCGCAGGATGCCTGAATGAGAGCTACCGAAAATCTTGATGAAACAAATGGCGTGCGATTGGAGAGGCCCATGCCCATTAGTCGACCCCTATAGGTTGATAATATGATAATTATGTTATATCAGTTCTGCTATATTTGCCATTGAGAAAGGAATTTACATAAAAAAAACTTATACAGAAAAAACTAACTAGCAAAGTAAAACTGGCCTTGCTACGACACAGGTAAGCCTAATTCCGTGTAGATAAATAAAGTGTTTCTTACAACACTGTAAACAAACTCAAAGATTAGAGTTGGTGGGTAGAACTTGCCAAATTACACTATTAAGTAGCAATGTTATTAATTGTATGACGTTCAAAAGTGCCGCTTACTGGCCCAATTGACATAAATAAATTTGACTTTGACTTCGACTTTGCAAAGAACATAATATCTTTTAAAGAAATTGAAGAATGTTGTGTATGACAGGAGCTATGATTTAAGGAACTTCAATAGAGCTTGGTATACAATAACTGCGGCACTCAGAAACATTTAACGGTTACTTAAACGACTCCTGATTAAAAAAGAACTATCACTTAAGATCCGCTAAGTAATGTATTATTGGTTAACTATTATATAATAGGTATGATCTATATTTTAACTTCTATAAAATTAAAATAATAATAATTTAATTTAAAGCAGTTGTAGATAATTTATCTTCTACAAAAATTTGGCATTTGAATTTTGTGAGATTAAGACTGCACTTTTGACCCTTTACTGTACATGATTCACTAGGCATTTTAAAACTATCCCATATTCGGCTATAAACAGCAGATGCCATTTCCTGAAACTCGAAACAGAAAAGACTTCGTATGTACACTAAAATGTCAGTTTGTTTCAGCTTCCAGCTAAGGTTACTACCGTCTAGTTACCGTTCATTATAGTGTCGTATTCCTGGGTAAAACGTACCCCAGTATGCGGTTAAATCACTTAGAAAATTGCTCTTAATTCTATGCCGGAAAAACGTGGGTAATTGTATTCTGATGCTCGACTTTTTCGAGCGAAATCGACTTCTAATGTGGGAAGTGGATTTCTTTAACGAAATAGGGCGATGTTTGAGGTATAAGGCCGTTTTTGCACACAAGTATTTTTGCTTCTTGTCGTCAAAAACCAAGATTGATTCGCCGTGTGAAGGGATGGTAGTCTAGTCAAAAAACTATTAGCGTTAGGGAGAGTAGAGATTACCCGTTAAAACATAAAAAACAACAAACAATTTTATCTCTTAAATGTTCATTTATTTTTAGTTTAGTAAAATCATGAAGATGTATTCATTCTTCATGCTTTTTACCATTAAAGGTAACAATGATTGATTATAGAAAGAACAAGAAGAATAGTTGAAGTTGTTGTTAGTTCAGTAACACATTTTTATACACATTTAATTTAATTGTAATCGTCTTTCAAACCCACAAAGTCGAACGCACAACTTAAAAAACAAAAACACGTCTCAATTAAGAATACCAGAAATTTACTAATAGCAATTCTTATTTTTAATATTTACACATTTGTGATGATTTTCATTATAAAGTTTCGTTGTATGTTTTATATCTCGAAAACTGCTTAACCAATTTCGATGAAACTTGCAGTATTCCCTAAATTGAGATATACGTAACAGGTTGAGTGTCGTAATTACCGAAACAATTGAAAACCACTGTATCTCGCGTGGATCTACATTTCGGGCACTCAGGGGGTTAATCCAATAAAAATATTAGTATCAGAATCCGATTTCTAGTATCCGAGAAATACGTGGACAAACATACAACCATACATACATACACTTTTGAAATTTGTCTCACTTGTTTTAGAAGCCCACGAACAGTAATATTTATCTGAATATTGTGCAATTCCAATTACATCCCTACTTATCGAATTTATTTTTAACCTCCTTTTTTTGAAGTCGGTTAGAAACAAAAACACATAACAATTAACAGAAGCAGAACAATTATTTACTAATAGCAATCCTTTTCGAATAGAATTTGAACAAAATATCGGTTCAAAAGCGTGTACCAATTAGTAAGTGAGCCGTCTCGGGTTCCGTAGAACAAGCGGGGCTGAAAATAAGCGAAAAACATCTAAGCGCGCCGGTTTAGGGTTCCTTCGCTGTGTAATTGCTGCGCCTTGGGCGGAGATGGCGTAGACTAGAGGATTGTATAAAAGAGATACGACTGTAGCTGCGTAGGTAGAAACTATTAATAAAACTAATACCAGCGTATTACTCATACTGTCCCACTCCAGAGGCCTCTTCTCATACAGAGAAGGCACGAACATTACGGGTTGGCGATTTCAAACTTATAATAACTATAATAGATCAGTGCCCTCGGATATATATATATATAAAAAGCAGATATTTTGACGTGAGAATTTACGATTGAAAATTAGGGTGCTTTTTCGATGTTAAGTAAAAATAAGGTAAAAAATAAATATTTTTAATCAAAAAAATCACATAAAAAAAAACTTTTTGTAAAAGATAGAAATAAAAAAAACTAAAACTTGGTTACTTGAATTTTTGACATATATTTTCAGGTTATGTGAAAAAAAGTGTAAATACAAAAGTTGTAGATCTTTTTATTACCTATAACTTTGCCATTAAACTTTTTTCCGTAGGACTTGCAGTTTTGCCGGAAATCGAGATAAACAGTTTTCGACCCTTAAAAACTCAACCCCTTGCACTTCCCGAACTCAGATCGCTCGTAAATTATTTTTCCTTCGATTTTTCTTATATTCTCTTCTTTTTCCTATGAGTTTCATCTATATCTATACTTCTATACTAATATTATAAAGAGGAAAGTTTTTTTGTTTGTTTGTTTGTACCGAATAGCCTGCCAAACTATTGGACCAATTTAAAAAAATCTTTCACCAGTAGAAAGCTACATTATTCCTAAGTGACATAGGCTGTTTTTTAATCCCGAAAACGGTCCTGTGGGGTGGTCCACGGGAGCGAAGCCGCGGGCAACGGCTAGTCCAACTATAATTTTTTACCTTTTCAAAAATTATCGACCCTGGTCTATAAGTCCAGGTTGCCTCACGATGTTTTCTTTCACCATTGTCAGCGATGTCGATAACAGCCGCACGGGTCGATCATCAAGGTTAAGCAACGCTTGACGAGGTCGGTCCGTGGATGGGTGACCATTTCAACATACCGAGTTTCCTCCGTGCCTCGGAAAGCACGTTAAGCCGTTGGTCCCGACTGTCATTTGAAGATCTTTGACAGTCGTTACGGGTAGTCAGAAGCTTGAGATCTGACACCAGTCTTGTCAAGGGGTACCGTGTTACCCAGTTACTGGGTTGTGGAGGTCAGATAGGCAGTCGCTCCATGTAAAACACTGGCACTTAGCTGAATCCGGCTTAACTGGAAGCCGACCCCAATATAAAAAGAAAAGGAAAAGGCTAGGCAGATGATGATTGTCAGCGATGTCCAAGTTAAACTTAAAAACTACAAATTAATTAATTAATTAATAATTAATTAATTACGCCTTTAATTCCGTCAACAGGGACACTTTGTTGGCTGAAGCAAAAAAAGAGCTACCAGAAATTTTCGGCTTTTTGTGGCAATGCTATAGGCACCCATCAAAATTATTATACAAAGACAATGTTTTGGAATCTTCAGTTGGTTGCCAACAAGGTGACCCTCTCGGGCCAGTCATTTTCAGTCTGGCTATTCATCCGATCATTCAAAAACTAAATTCGAAATTTAACGTATGGTATTTGGATGATGGAACACTAGGTGGCGACGTAGACACCGTTTTATCAGATTCCAATTCCTGAAAGAGCAGTTCAAATCCATCGGCCTAGACCTCAACCACTCCAAATGTGAAATTTTTCTTTGTGACAGTACCGACAGACAACCGACCCTACAGAAATTCTATGCAATAGCCCCAGAGATCAAAATTTTAGATAAAAGTTCACTGCACCTCCTAGGTTCCCCAATTTTGGAAGACAGTTTTTCTTCATTCATTGATGGCAAAATTAACCATTTTAATGATATTTCGGATAGGCTCTCCAAAATTAACCTTCATTCGGCGTTTACTCTTATTAGATATTGCTGTTTTGGACCAAATTTTATGTATTTTCTCCGCTCTTCCCCTTTATGGAAGCAGACACCTCTCCTAGATAAAATTGACGAAATTATTCGATGCACTCTGACATCTATCTTAAATGTGGCCTTAGATGACCGAGCCTGGACGCAAGCCACGCTACCCATTCGCTTCGGTGGGCTCGGCATCCGCAAAATTTCTAGTATAAGCCTACCGGCGTTCCTGTCTTCGGTCCACAGCACTGAAACGTTAACCACTAATATTTTATCCCTGTCAGTGGTAAACAGTGAAGTGCCGTGTTCGAGCGACGCAGTGTGCGCCTGGAAAGTGGCTTGCCCGAATACGGCGTTGCCCGAAAACCCATCTTCCCAAAGACAGTGGGATGAGCCGCTCTGCAGATTGGAACGGAATAAACTCATAAATACGTCCACCAATACTGCTGAGCGTGCTCGCCTACTGGCTGTGGGTGAGTGGGAGTCGGGCCTCTGGCTACAGGTATTACCGTCACCCAATATAGGTACAATGTTGAGTGACACTACCTTCCGGATCGCTACATGTCTGCGCCTTGGTACTGCCAGCCGAGCTCCACATCGTTGTCAATGTGGTGAAGCAGTCGACCGCCTCGGACTCCATGGCCTATCCTGCAGTAGGAGCGCTGGTCGGATAGCACGGCACGCCAGCATTAATGACATCATACGTCGAGTTCTTGTCACCGCCGGGGTGCCAGCTGTTTTAGAACCCAATGGGTTGACACGCGACGATGGGAAGAGACCGGACGGGATGACCATAATGCCTTGGAAGTTGGGTAGGCCTTTGGTGTGGGATGCAACATGTGTCGATACCCTTGCGCCATCCCATCTTCTTAGCTGCTGCTGGTGCAGAAAACCTCAAACGGCGCAAATATAACAACCTTATTGGCAGTTATATGTTTGAGCCGTTTGGGGTTGAGACATTAGGTCCATGGGGTCCGAGTGCTCATCGAGTGTTTCGAGACATTAGTAAACGGTTAGTCGACTGTTCGCGTGACCAGAGGGCTTGCTTTTTCTTCAGCCAGAGAATCAGCATTGCCATTCAACGTGGCAATGCTGCCAGCGTTCTGGGCACGTTTCCCATTGACATCTATGTGGATGAATTTTTTGATGCGCAATGAGCCCCTTTTCCTCTCCCCTTTGTATGTAAGTTTGTTTTGTTATTAGGCATAAGTTTAGAAATATTCAATTGTATATATTGTTTAAATTATAACTAAATTAAAATCCTAGAAAAAAAAAAATACTACAAATTAATTGTAAAAGTCATATTGGTGTGCCAGGATTCGAAGCCACGAGGGGCGAGGTCTTAGCCACTTAGGTAGAAAATGCTCGGATTATAATCCTCCGTCACTATAAGCCTAGAAGAGGTTTCAACTACGACCACTGATGTGGGTTCCTGATTTAGATCGCCATATCTGTCAAAGAGTATTAAGGAGTTTGCACGTTGTATAACCAAGTGGCAACTCGGAGTTTGGATAACTACCCGATTAACAACAAAAGGCTCTTCAGTATTTTATGGGATTTAAACATAACAAACCAAACGCAGGTATATTCAGCCCTTAACGATCCCACTGCTGGAATACAGGCTTTCTGTAAGAGGTATTTGGGCAAAATTCACCTCAGGGGTCCACATCACACTTACATCACATCATCAGCCAATTAATGTTGCCACTGCTGGGACACAGGCCTCTTCTCTGTGAGAGGGAATGGGCATGTAATCCACCACGCGGTGCCAGTGCGGGTTGGGGGATGTCACAATGTCTTCGAATTTTTGGTTCTAGGACTTGCCGGTTTCCTCACGATGTTTTCCTTCACCGTTTTGAGAGCAGTGGTGATGAAATAATTTACACAAAGTAAAGCGCCTGCCTGGGCTCAAACCCATGACCTACAACTTGTAAGTCGCGGCCGACACCACTGGGCCACCACTGCTTTCCCAGGGGTCCAGTGTGAGTTAATATGACAAGGAGTGAGACGAAAGCCATCACGGGGTGTGCGAGATGCGATGTCTTCAATTTTTTAGTCTAGTACATGCTGCTTTAATTCTCAGTGTTTTCACTTCTGTATTTTCGTAAATTACAGACATGTTATAATTTGCCATTATTTTATTCTTTCTACTTAGATATCTAATTTTTAACCCTCGACGCAAAACCGACGGGGTGTTGTAAGTTTGACGTGTCTGTGTGTGGCATGGTAGCTCCCGAACGGATGAACCGATTTTGATTTTGTATTTTTTTTTTGTTTGAAAGGTGACTTTGTCGAGAGTGTTCTTAGCTATGATTGATTAAAATCGGTTGATCCGTTCAAAAGTTATTCGCATTTTACTCTTTGAATCTTGGGTTCTTCGCAAGATATCATGTCATAATTACGACTTTCGATACATTGTTAATTGAAGCCTGACTACTACTAGATATATTATATGTAGTTTAAAAAGCATGCAATAAAAATTAAATTATAAAAACCCCAGAGACAAAAACCTCTAAAAAGCAAAAAATAAGCCTCGACAAGTCATTAAGCAAATAAAATAAACTGCTGTAAACGTTGGCGGTTCCCCGACGTGAGTAGGGCCTCATATTTTAAAGTAAATAAAGTGTAGGTAAGATTTGTCGCATCTATCTGCATTGAATAATGTTACTCTATGGACTGGCTTAGAAAGAGCGCTTCACTCGACTCCTTTATACCCAATCAATCGGTGAAGGCTTTTTTATTGTGCTTAAATAACGTTTAAAAAAGAACTCTCAGATTGATTATGTACGTGTAGGTACTTATTTTACTGGGTTACTGACTACTACACGGTTAAAATAACTGCGCCCTTGGAACTGTCAATATCATTCTGACATTTGATAACGACCTTGAAGGAACAAATCGCGCACTCGTTTCACGCCGGTATTTTCCGTATTATGTATGAATTAAAAAAATGGCGCAACGCACTGGGCCCGCGTGGTGGATTACGGCCCATTCCCTCTCACAGAGTGGGAACATTAATAGGCTGATGATGTGATGTGATGTAAAAAAATCATGCTGTGCAGTCGGAGGATACATATTCGCGAGTTGGCTGACCAAAACCAGATGTATCCTCCGACTGCACAGCATGATTTTCTTCTTGTTTACGTCTTTTTAGTTCGCTTCTTATGCAGTCGTGTTTTTTGATTTTTTTAATTAACTTTTTTTATTTATTACTTTTTCGTTAATTTGTTTTTTTCGAATTATGTACATTTAAACATATAAGTGTTATATATTTTTGAAACCACTTCTTAAAACTCTTTATTTTGATAATCCCCACACGATGGAGAAGGAAGAAAAATATTGGGCTCCACAATATGGCGCTCAAAATCCACCATTTCTCTATTATCCAATTTTAATGTAGCCAGTGACACTTGCAAGGTTAAAACAAATCGATTGACGTAAGAACCATCAAAATCGGTCAAAGCGTTTGGTCTCCAGAACGCCACATGGGAACAAACATACATGCTTACATACATAGATGATAAACACATTACCCTCCTTCGGCAGTCGGGTAAAAAATCCTTAGATCAAAATGTAGATAATTCAATTACCTTTGCAATGTTGAAAATTTTAATTTAAATATGCCTGGCGGTTTTGGTGCGATTTTTTTGTCCGTGTTAGACTAAACTCTACAAATTAATTAAGTACACTATGTTATACGAATAAAAATTAAAATGTTCATAGATCAAATTATTGAGAAAATGGTCTAATGTAACATATATTTTTTTTCAAATCAATCACGATTAGCCGTTTAGACGGGATTCTCTTTATAACACGCTTTTATTAGCTTGGTATGTATGTATCTATGTATCTATGTATCAATGTAACGGAATCTTTGAACGTGATTTTCACCCACTTCAAAACGTTGGATTGATTTGAAACTTTGCACACTTATCAAGGACCGATGACAATGCAATAATTTTAACAGTTTGTCCCATTATCCTTACCATTAAAGCGTGTTTTTTAGTTTTTAGAACTACAATTTATTAAAATCAGCTAATGAGGGGTATCTGCGCCTACCCGAGGGGAACGCGGGGCGTCACGCGGGTAATCGTGAGTGGGGTCATTTGACACTTGATGTGTACAGTTCTTCTGACAAACAACAACAAAAAATAAATATCACTCTCTTGTTTCGGCGACAGTTTATGTCATAATTATGAGGTGTCGTTGAATTTGTCTCAATTGTGGAAGTGACATAGGCTATATAATTTTTAAATAAGGCACCTCCTCCGCCAAAACAAGTGGATGATCATTTTTTTAACACGCTTTTATTAGCTTGGTATGTATGTATCTATGTATCTATGTATCAATGTAACAATGTATCAATGTATCAATGTAACGGAATCTTTGAACGTGATTTTCACCCACTTCAAAACGTTGGATTGATTTGAAACTTTGTACACTTATCAAGGACCGATGACAATGCAATAATTTAAACAGTTTGTCCCATTATCCTTACCAATAAAGCGTGTTTTTTAGTTTTTAGAACTACAATTTTTATTTTGGTTTCATAATAATACTGGCCGCCCATTGTACACTTGCTTTTATACTTGTTTGTCCTGTATATATATTTTTGTGGTGTACAATAAAGAATATAATAAATAAATAAATACTGGTATCAAATGAAAGCTACCAAAAACACACTTTTATGTTACGCTTATAATCTTATATCACATAACTGATTTGGAGAACTCGTTCATTAATAAAACTAAAAATTCTGAAATAAAACAAATTATTATAAAAACCCAACTGATAAAAATAATAAACTGAAAAGAGAATCGACAAACTAACTATCGATTATAACTTAGATATAGTGCTTGTTCAAGAACAATATCAAAACGCGCGGTTAGGTCACAAAGTAGTACAGTTGGATGGCAAAGCACGACCCGGCATTTACGTGGCGCATAATTCTAACTTCACAGTAACGTCTTTGCGTAACCTTATGACACCCTATTGTGCCGTTGCGGAGGTATCATCGTCTTCTTTTAAAGTTTACGTTGTGAGCTGCTACTTTTAATATTCAGACCCTGTTGCTCCTCATAACCTCCGTCATTTCTTGCACTCGCTCGAGGGCTGCAAAGTTATCGTTGGCGCTGATGTTAATGCGTCATCGACTCTATGGTATGGCTGTTCGGACTACGGATAATGAACGATGTTGCGCTGTTGAAGATTTCATTGCTGAAATGAATCTGACTATTCATAATACCCCTGACGCACCACCAACCAAAATCAGCTACTGAGGGGTATCTGCGCCTACCCGAGGCCCGAAGGGAACGCGGGGCGCCACGCGGGTTATCGGGAATGGGGTTGTTTGACACTTGATGTGTACAGTTCTTCTGACCGTGTGTAGGTACGTGTAGGAGGGGCTAAATAATAACAGCCGCACGAGTCGATCTTCAATGATAAGCAACGGGTGCCGAGTTCGGTCCGTGGATCAGTGACCATCTTCGCATAGCGAGATTCCTCCGTGCTTCGGAAAACAAACTGTGGATGCCTGTTGTCATTAGTAGATCTTTGTAACGGATGGTTAGAATCCAGGCAGTCTTGCCAAGGGGTATCGTGTTACCCAGTTACTGGGTTGTGGAGGTCAGATAGGCAATAGGGATGTTTCCTGGGTAGAAAAACGATAATTCTATTTAGTCCGTCAGTGAGATTTTCAAATAATATTGGATACGTATTTTTGTAGTATTCCCGTTTGAGCACCAATTTTTTGAGCACCTATGCATTTGCTAGGTATACCAAATCAATACAAATTTACAAAGTTAAAGCGCATCAAAGTTCAGGAGTGGGGGCTTGTGACGTCACTAAGGCAATATAAAATGTACTTGCGCGCGGCGTGACGTTTCATGATATTTCAACGCATTATATCGTCGTCACTTTATGTTTACGTGTCAAAAGAAAAATACGTGTTCAATATTTTTACCCGACTGTGCTGCGGGAGGGTAATGTTTTTCGAACTTATGTATGTCCATTTCTATAACATGCATGCTCTACAGCCCAAACGGCTTGACAGATTATGACATATGAGGTGTCGTTGAATTCGTCTCAATTTTGGAAGTGACATAGGCTATAAATATTTTTTTAAATAGCGCCTCCCCTAAAAAAGCGGGTTGATACAATTATTTTTTTCGTTATCCAAACAATATGGGTATCAAATGAAAGCTACTATAGATTTTTTTTTTTTTTTTTTTTTTTTTTTTCTGCGGGGCGTCTCGTAGTTCGGTCAAAGTGACTGACAACTACTTAACCGGACTTTCCCTGTGGAGACTAAGCTTATATAGCTTAGTCTCCACAGGGAAAGTCCTCCAGCTGGGCACAAATTTCTAAAACTAAGCGACAACGCTGAGGGCTACCCCAGTTGGGGTCGAACCTCGGCTCAGGGCGTCGCTGGGGGGGCAGGCAATGCTGGATCTGACAAGTGATTTTACCATCCGTTCGGAAACTACCTACGTGGAGAAGAACGGACAAGAAACTCCTTTTGAGATCTAATAATTTAACTAGTGCTCAGCTTCGCGGGCTGGCGGGCTTTAATTGAAAGAGTACGCGACGGGCCTCGGCGGCGAGGACTGAACGAATCGGTCTGTATGCTACATTGTTCCTACTCCCTAGGCTCTTATGGAGCAGAGTGGAGATCATGGGGGGTCGGGGATGAGCCTCAGTTGGCGAAATCCTAACGGAAATGGTAAACGAATGCGACTTATATGCGCACCCATTGACCGTTTCTGAAGACAAGGCTATCAAGTACCTCGGTAATGTTGGGGTACCTTTTAAACAAGTCTTTGGACTCGGGTGCAGGCATATCACCGGCTGCTTCGATCCTTCTGATCTCAGCAGCCAACGATCTGGCCTCATCCGTCATCCAGACGGCATACGCGCTGATGATAACATCAGCGACGCAGCGTCTGTCAGCGGGGTTTTGGTGGGGCAGGCTCTCAGCGGCGACAGTGGTGGGAGCCACTTGCCGGTTTTGAGCGGGCTTGGGGACGGCAGGAGCCTGAGGGGGGGCCGGAGTGGGTTGTTCCAGCAAGCCTGCGGTTGGCTGTTGGACGGTCTGGGGAGCCACCTGTTGGTGGTTTAGTTTGCCCCATGGCGAAGTCCTCTGAGGGGCTAGCCGGGCGGGGGGTAGTCCGGAGGGAGCTGTGTGAGCTTGGCGCTCAGCGTGGCGCTTGGCCATTTTGGGCGCCAGCTTGGGGGCTTTCGGGCAACCCTTGAAGTTGGCCGTGTGATCGACCTGGTCACATAGCACGCAGCTGGGAGGCTCCGTGCAATCGGCCGGGTTTTTGGGGCGGGGGCATTCTCTAGTGCTATGGTCGCCTCGGCACTTAACGCACCTGGGGACGCCAAAGCAGTTCTTTTGGCTGTGGCCGTATTGTTGGCAGTTGTGACACTGACCAACAACAGTGGGACGGTAGGGTTTCTCAATGGAGATCCCTGACAGAGAGCACAACGATTTGATTTTAAAAATCGGGTTGTAGGACTCGGTTGGGTCGCATTCGACCGAAACCATATCATACTCTTGTCCACCTCTAGCTTTACGCATGCGGTGGACAGCAGTTACTGGGACCTTCTGAGCGACGAGATCCTCGAAGATGTCCTCAGCGGAGATCTCCTTCGGGATGCGTCTGATCACTACACGTATGGGAGCCTCCGAGGGGAGAGTGTAGGTGTGAAAAGGGATCCTCTGGGTTTTCAGGAGCCTGGTCAGGTTCCTAAAATCAGTAGGAGTTTGGAGAGAGATTTTAATGCCCGCCTGACAGGAGGTGGCACTAAGATAATTGATTTTGCGATCAACGCAAATTTTTGACAAGTCAGTCCACTTTGACTTTTCGTGGACGAAGATGGGTGGGACTTTCTGCTTCTTAGTGGGAGCAGGACTGGGGGCGCGGCTCGACTTTGGGGAAGTGTCGGCCAAAGTCAGAGGGCTACGGGAGCGGCTCATGGGGGTGGGGGAGCGAGCCGGACGCCTGGACCGCTGGGAAGCGGTGGCGGGGGTGGGTTGCACGTCGGCGGAGGTGGACGGCCAAGCTGGGGAAGCGGACGGTGCTACCTTTTTGGCCTTAGAGACCTTGGGGTGCGTCTTGATTTTACTCCTCTTTCTGACACCCTCAGAGGGAGCTTTACAGCTTTCTGGGGCGGAGGAGGCGTCGGTGTAGTAATTTTCCGAGTTGTCATCATCTGACATGGGAGCGTCGATTGGAATGTCGACTTGAGGGGAGGCGGGATTCGAAAACACGGTTTTCGAGCGGACACTTTCCACTATCGGAAATTTGATTTTGTTGCCGTCGGCAACAAAAGGTGTTTGACTTACGTCGTCAGAATCGGGGGCCGGGGTGCCTAAGGCAGAACAGGTGGCAAGTGATTGCCGGATGGTGGCGTACCTTTCTTGGTTTACGCTGCGCGGACTGGGGTCATCCGACAGCATATCCTCGATGAGGAACATCAGCAACTCTACAGGATGCATAGTTGCTAATGTAACTAATCAAGGAGAAAAATAAGAATTATCAAGATAAGATAAGGTATTGCAAACAATACCCTATCTTATCTATCTGAAGGGGATAGAGAGACTCCCCGGGTAGGTGGGCCCGGGGTGTGTGGTCCTACCCTCCCAGCCGGGTTAGACTGGGAGGTGTGTGCCTGGTGAGCCCTAAGCTAGTAAACCCTGCACCAATCTTATTGTGTGACAGGGGCCCTGAGGTACCGGTAAACCCACCGAAGGTGGGCCACCCACCACTGTGTACCGAAAGTCTGGCACGTCGGGGTAGAAACACCGACCGTGCCAGGTGATTGTTGTGGAACGAAGACAGGGTTGACTAGGCTATCTACCAAGGCCAACGATCCTGCTCCCG
This sequence comes from Orthosia incerta, assembly GCA_948252205.1. Lineage (NCBI taxonomy): Eukaryota > Metazoa > Arthropoda > Insecta > Lepidoptera > Noctuidae > Orthosia > Orthosia incerta. The sequence continues at coordinate 21,545,283 of OX411742.1, forward strand.
AATCCAATGACTGCCGTGCCCTGAAGGGGCTTGGCGGGTGCTTGGGTCGACACCCCCTTGGGTTTGTTAACACCGTTAGGTATCCGCCAAGGACCACAAGATGTGTATTTGAAAACGCGTCGGCCGCGGCGACGACCCGCAGGGGTGCAGCGGGGCGAGGGCGGGGCGCGGGGCGCGCGGCGGTGAGACGGCGAGCGGGGGGCGCGTCGGCCGCAATGACGTCACGCAGGAGCGAGACGAGGCGGAGAGTGGGGGGCTCGCAGCGGCGAGCGGGACGGCAGCGGGCAGCGAGACGACCTCTCCGGGCGGCGGCTGGCGGTGAATGCTACTATAGACGATTCCAAAAATATATACATATCGCTAGTCCAAGGAGATGGCGAGGTAGACCGAGACGTAACGCACCGGATCAACTCGGGATGGATGAAATGGCGACAGGTCACTGGCACAACTTGCGACCCACGGATGCCCCTCAATTTAAAGGGTAAAATTTACAAGTCCGTGATAAGACCGACAGGTCTTATCATGGACTTGCAAATTTTACCCTTTAGAATCATATATTTTAGAATTGTGAATATGTGTCTGTAATATAGTACTGTCGTACTGTATGGATCAGAATGTTGGGCTGTGAAAAAGATGGATGAAAAGAGATTGCATGTAGCAGAGATGAGAATGTTGAGATGGATGTGCGGAGTGACGAGAGTGGATAAAGTGAGAAATGAAATATTAGAGGAAGTTTGAAAGTGGCGGTTTGTTAGTGGTGGTTTGAAGTTGATCTGATGAGGAGGGATGAAACGCATGTTACTAAAAGAGTTATGAATATAAATGTGGATGGATGGAGAGGGAGGGTACGGCCAAAGAAAAGATGGATGGATTGTGTGAGGAGTGATATGAAAGAAAAGGGAGTCAGTGATAGCGTGACGGGGGACACGACGGTATGGAAGAAGAAAATGTGTTGCGCCGACCCCAAGTAGCATGGGACAAAGGCAGGAAGATGATGAACACTTTTATATTACAATTTTGCCACAAATTGAAGATAAGCGTAACTTTGATAGCAAAATAAATAATATTTTACCAAATAACTTATTTGGGGAACTCGTTCATTAATAAAACTAAAAATTATGAAATAAAACAATTAAAATAAGCCTAGTTAATTATTTTTAGCAATCGGGTTTATTTGTTTTTATAATAATTTGTTTTTTTCCTTCACAACCCGTCAAACATACATCATGATGAGGCGTGATTTAATGTCTTGGTGGCCCAGTGGCTACGACCTCGTCTCTCTTGCTTTCTCGTAGGTTCAGTCCAAATCCAAGCAAGTAAAATCAATTCTCACGTACTACTAAATTAATCGTGGACATCGCTGACAACGATGAAGAAAAACATCGTGAGGAAACCTGTTTCGAACCAAAACGTTCCGTTCCTTCTTTTGTTAATTTGTTGCAACACTGTGTCAGCTCGCTGTCATCGAATTGAAAGTTTTCGATTGAGCTTGACGTTGACAGAGGACTCGTAAAAATGTGACCGACCGCGCTAGACGTGACGATTCGGTCTTCGAACTGGTTTTGTGGAAATTGAATTTAAACCAGCCGATCATTATCCGAAATCGTGTTCGCGGTGTGCGAGTGGTATTGTGGGTCGCCCGTGCATTTGGTTGTGTATATATTTCGCGCACAGTGAGGTATTTTGTGTCGACAACGTGCCTGGTGGCTGCCGGAGCTTCCGGTCCAGAAGACGTCGGTTATCCTTTTCCCCCTAATATTATATATATACCTTCACACGATAACTCTAGACCACACACGGATTGAACGACCCCAGGGGTCCCTCGCGGGAATCAATTTGAGTAAGAGTTTACCTCCTGGTAATTAGTGTACCTTCGTATCTCTTTCCACCTGGCTGACAGGAATCAATATATCTAAAGAACAAATCCCTAGCTTACCGCTGCTGCGAGTCGCAGTTTCGCGGGTATTGACCTGGTAGAATCCAAGAGTCGCAGCATTGCTATGGGCCCCAGTGTTTGCCTCTTGGCTTTGTGATCCGAAGGCCTGTATTCAACAAAACCTGCAGCCGAATTGCGCAAGTGAATTCGGCAAGATGAAGGGTTTGATCGCTATCAAATCGACCAATCACATGCGAGATGAATGACGCGATGTGGATTTTCTTCTATCTTTGGACTTATAGAGCTGTTTTGTGCGCCATTGGTGTAATTGGTGCAAGGCTATCTCTTTCCATTCTCGGTTGCCTGGAAGAGATCGATAAGGCCGCCTGTTCTATATTTGTTTTTTTTTTTTTTTTTTTTTTTTATTTGTTATAGGCTCGCGTTTGACCACTATCTCGCCTGATGTTAAGTGATGATGTGGTCGAAGGTTTTGTTTTAAGGTTACATTATGTATTGTATTTGTCTTGGTGTGCATTAAAGTATATAAATACCCATTGCATTCTGTTAAAATGTTGTCTATACAAAATCTAATTGAAGCACCATGCCATATCGATCTGGCACATACGAAACTTAGACAAATGCAGGCGAAGGCTTTTAGCGGTGTTCCGGCGGGGAGTGCATCGTGACGTCACATCCGGCCCGTCTGTCCGACTTCCCGCCGGCGGCCGGCTCGGGAACTCGGCAAGTTTAATGGTTGTCACATGTACTTAGGTGGGTAACTTACCTTTGTGCTCTTTCGCGGTAGAAAACCTGTACTATAAATTTTACGTTATTGTTTTCTTTTAACTAAGTATACAAGTAAGCTTTGTGATTATGCTCGCAACCTAGATGAAGTTCTCTCACTGCTGGGAATCGTGACTCGAATTCAACTTGTTAATGGTCTTTTTCCATTTTTTGTTTTGTTTCTGGTGGAGTGCAGCGCTGATCGGTAGCTCCAGATGCTCCGATATTTGGTCCGACCAGTGTTTGGGGTTTCAGCTTCCAGGTTATTTTGCCCTCTATTTATCCAGTCACCGTATAACGTTCCATCGGTGAACTACTAATAATCTACAATCTACATGTACAATCAATCAAACGATTAGGGTTAAACATATTCGTCTTTCCATTTCCTAAACTTTTTCCAATAGGGATCCATCTTTAGTGACTATGTAGGTGTAACTGCAGCGTCAATGAGAAAGGGCACACCCAACATTTTTTCAAAATTGAGTTGAAATTGTTGTTTGTATTATCTACATAAGCGCAAAGGGCACATCTGACATCCAATCACATCTGTTATCTCAAAAAGGAACATTTGACGTCGATAAAGCTGAAAGGAAACAAATGAATAGGTATGAATTTTATTTCAATAGAATTTTGGTGTCTTGTAGAAAAGGCTTCTTTGGTAGGTGCTAGATTAAAAAGTCGGATCTATCAGATATATTCCGTTTCTATCTAAAATGAACATTCCTAAATAAAATCAATAATTATTATAAAAATAAAGCACACCGCACAAGTGGTCAGTTAGGCCAATTTTGCGTAATAGATATTAGAGCGGCAGAATAGATATTAGAAAGACAATTGAGCATTACACATTTTATTATTTTAAACCAAATATGGCTTTTTATTATAACATTAAAACTTGAATTTAAATGTAACGTCACATTTGGTACGTTGTGATTTTTCAATGTAATAAAGATAGTTTAAATTGTTTTTTTTTAATAAGTTGCAAGGGAAAATTATAATCTATACCAAAATTATAAAGAAAAAAGTTTTTTTTGTTTGTTTGTTTGTACCGAACAGGCTATTGAAACTACTGGACCGATTTAATAATAATTCTTTCACTTATGGAAAACTGCATTAGTATAGTAACGTACATTAACTACAAAAAAGGCTACGAGAGAATATATACACTATCATAGTTAAGTCAGAATAGCAGATTTTGTGTTCTAAAATTTAATTAGATCGCTGGTAGAAACAACAGTTGGTTACATTCGTATTTATTCAAATATAAATAGTTTAACAAATCGGTAGGTAGGGTAGGATAGGTAAGGTAGGTAGGTTGGTTAGATGGGTGGGTAGGTAGAGTAGAGTAGGGTATGTAGGGTAGGTAGGTAAGTGATGTAAAATATCTTGACTACGAACAGTTTTAGTGAGTGATACCGTACCTTCTAGTGGGATTTCAGATTATTTCAAAAGAGAATACAATCTCTTTTGAAATAACGACACAAACACAGTGAAAAAACATCAACTAAGCAATTTATTTTAATGAGAAAATCACTCAAATATACGGAGCGAAAACAATCGGTTTATCATTTTTATTTTTCCGCATTGTCTTCTCACTTAGTCAGATGAGAGTAAGTACTCCAATGACCCACACTGTCAACATTAAAATAATTAAAAAAAACACATTTTTTGCACTTTGTCCCAATTCTAAGAGACAAGTTGCTCACAAATCGTCCATTAGGTATACAACTTGCGGTGTACCCCAAGGGAGTGTCCTTGGGCCCTTGCTTTTCCTCATTTTTATAAATGATTTGCCGAAGTGTACTGACTTTCAGACCGTCCTGTTTGCCAATGATAGTACAATTATCATACCGTGTGATGACTTAGAATCATATGAAAATTAAATAAATAATTCCATTAATTGCATTATAGATTGGTTATGTAAGAATAAACTTAAAATGAACTTAGGAAAAACACAGATTGTGACGTTCCAACAAAGAAAAAATCAACTAAATTTAACTATTAAATACTCAGACCAAAAAATACCTAAAACTAACAATGCGATAGATTTAATAGATCCAATAGATTTCTGGGAATGTACTTGGATAGTCATCTAAATTGGAAATGCCATGTGGAAACTGTTTGCAAAAAACTTAACCAATATTCATATGCCCTATAATCTCGCGAAAATATCAAGTAAGTCTGTTGTTTTGATGGCATACAAAGCGTATGTCTCATCAACGGTGCGTTTTGGAATAATGTATTGGGGAAATTCCACTGACAAAAACATTGCGTTCAATGCTCAAAAGAGGTGTGTTTGGGTTGAAAAAGACTGATAGTTGTAGGCCATTATTTAATAAATACAAACTTCTTACTTTGCCTTGTATGTACATCTACGAGACAGCAGTATTCGCAAAATCAAACTTGCATCTGTTTCAAACACTGAGATCGAAACGTCGCAATGGAGAGATATGTGCTATTCCACACCAGACTGCATTATACTCAAAGAGCTTTTTAGGAATGGCACCCAAGTTATACAATAAGTTGCCCATTAAAATAAGAGATCTTGACAGCATAAACCACTTCAAAAAAGCTCTTCTTGATCTATTGGGCGATAAAGCTTACTATACAGTCAATGAGTACCTTTTTTTTTTTTGGGTGGGAAATCATCCAATGACTTCTCCCGCCCTGGGTGAAGCGGGAGGGCGTATTAGACTTTTACTGACTAAAACCCACCCGTGTTCCTTCAGTTGCTTGTGCCAGGGCCGCGGTAACTCTCTTTCAAATTCATCCGTGACCCAGTCAATGAGTACCTGGAAGACAAATTGTAATCTTATGACATTTTATTGATTAATTTTGAATGTATTATTATTTCTTACCAATTATTATTTAAAAATTATAATTAGAATATTTGTACGCCGTTGATGGCAAGACATAGCGTTCATTTTATTAACATTGTCAACTGTACCTTTTATTTACCTATGTTCTACAAATAAAAATATTTGAATTTGAATTTATTACCCGGCCCTATAAGTGATGGGCATTTTTCAGAAAGCCCGTTCAATTTGGTTATTCCGATAGTTTTTATCATGTTGCATATTGCCTGGGCATTATGAAAAATGTCATTATTATACCTTGACAATCTCGGACCCTGGGGTCCCGGTCCTTCAAAAGGCGTGCGAGTTGGCTTCGGCCCCTCGCACGCCTTTTGAAAGACGCAGACTACCATCTAACCTACCTACCTTACCTAACCTACCCTACCGACCGATTTGTTAAACTATTTATATTTGAATAAATACGAATGTAACCAACTGTAGTTTCTACCAGCGATCTAATTAAATTTTAAGTGAATTTCTAATTCCGATGGCAGGTATAGCTCATATTGCAGCGGGTCAATTGAAGAGAAAAATCTGTGGCTCCTAAAGCTTCCCTCTCTAGCTAAGTAACCTCTGCAGTCTGCAGAAAATCTCACTGCATGTCACAAAAATCTGTAAATCGACTATTAAGCCAAGTGGCGCTGCAGGAACAACTTAGTCAGATGAGAGTACTCCAATGAATCACACTGTCCGCATTAAAATAATTAAAAAAAACACATCTATTTATTAACCGGTCCAATAGGTGCTGGACATTTTCAGAAAGCCCAGTCAATTTGGTTATTTCAATAGTTTTTATCATGTTGCCAACTCATATTGGGCATTTTCAAATTGCCTGGGCATTATGAAAAATGTCATTATTATACTTTGAAAATCTCGGGACCCTGGGGTACCGGTCCTCCGAAAGGCAAGCGAGGGGCCGAAGCCAACTCACAAAGGCCTTGTAAGGCATGTATCAGGAAATGTGACACCAACCGACGATTATCCCTGTATGCACTGCACAAGTCTTTTTTTTATTATTATAGATAGGCTCGCGCTTGACCATTATCACACCTGATGGTAAGCGATGATGTGGTCGACGGTGTAACACGCATGCCTAGAAGTAACCTATTCACTCTTGATTTAAAGACCCCGAGGTTGCAAAACATGAAGAAAAAATGGGTTAGTAGCATTAGTTCCCAGTTGCGATAGTCCCCGAAAACAAAAAGGAATAACTAGTTGCGTTTTTACCCGGTTTCTTGCAAGGTACAATGGCGTTGTAAATGTAACTGTTTGTAAATTTAAGAGCAATTTAATGTTCTATAGTGGGATGTTAATTTAATACTTAATACATGTAATTTATAAACGTTGGGTATTAAGTTGAAATTAGATTGTGAAATAATGCTGTTAGAGCTAAATCTAGTCTCCGTTTCATTCTTAGCTCTAACATAAGTAAAAAAAATTGTAGGGCTCGTATAATTTTATGTTATTAAAAAAAATTTGTTAAGTATCTATTTGTTAAATAGCATGTGCCATGTTTTTCACAATAATAAATCTTCTCGCCGACAAAGGGTCGCACGCAGCCAAACCGGTTATTGCTTTCCTACTGAATCTACTGATAACACGGTCGTTCTATCTCTTTCACACGCGGTCGTTCTATCTCTTTCACACGTGTGGGAGAGAGTCCATTGTATTTGTCTATCTTTATTTATTGCCTATGCACTTGACCTACTCAGTGTGCTAATTGACAATGTCGAATGAAGGTGGTTCCCGGGGTGTAACAAAAAATTACGAAATATGCGGAACTGTGTTATTACATGCAGGTCACAAATATTATAAACATCGCAAAAATAAGAATTCAACAGTGTGGACTTGCGCCAATAAAAAAAAAATTAAGTGCAGTGGCATAGCTAATTTACACCACGAAACGGATTGTGTTGTAATAAAAAACAAGCATGTATCCCAATGTGTACCTAAGTTTGATGAGAATGAAGTGAAATTATTATTGCAACAAACTAAAAAAGCTATTTGTCAAGATTTTTCAGACACTGTACAAAGCGTATACGAAAAAAATATACAAAAATTAAAAGATAGAAAAGGTTTGGATAATATTTCTAAAATTCCGGACTTTCGAAGTGTAAAATATCAGTTTTAAAGATAAAATTCACAAATCCGGATAGCGTTGTGATCCCCGAAAGGTTTGTGAAGTACATATTATTTGACTGCAAAGAAAACGAAAGAAGAATCATTGTGTTTGCATCACCAAAAGTCCGAATTAATGTGCAAAATATCAAACATTATTTTTGCGATGGAACTTTTAAGTCATGTGTAGAGCCGTTTACACAGTTATACACCATCCACGGCGATATTGGCAGTGATTTATATCAGTCAAATATAGTGCCGCTATTTTACGCGCTTCTAACCGATAAACGGGGCATTACATACGAAGCTCTATTTCAAAAAATAAAAGACGCTGTACAAGAATTTCGCCCCATTCAATTTACTATGGATTTTGAAATGGCAGCTATAAATGCTGTAAAAAATGTGTTTCCAAGAGCAAGTATTCATGGCTGCTTTATACACTTTCAAAGAAGTATTTATAGGAAAGCAACTTCGTTGGAATTACTTGAATATGAAGAGACTAAACAACATATAAAATTATGTGCTAGTTTAGCTTTTCTCCCAAAAGAAGACATAGAAGATGGTTGGTTGACACTAATGGAAAACAGGTAAGTCTTAACTTATAAAAATAAAAAAAATGTTTCGTAGTATTGTAATATTTAAATTGGATAGATTTTATGTTATATCCTCCAGGGGCACACTCACATACACTACAAACATAATGTATATAAAGATTGTGCTGCGACCCCGAGGTCCTCAAGCTCTAGCAGATCTGTCACTATCTATTGCTTTCCATGACATTAGTATCCTTCCCTAAGGTCTTTTCATTTTGTTCCTAAAATCCATTCTATCTGTATTCCTTAAACAGTGTCCGATTATTATTAGATATTACGTGGGGCCATTTATTTGAAAAGGCGAAAGGTGGGTGTTTAGCAATGGCTAGCCTGTTAGGGATACGACGTGAAATATGTATGTATTTAAACATAATTTAGGTACCTATGTTTATATCAGTCATCTGGTTGCCATAATACAAGTTCAATCAGTACTTTTACTGAATTAGGTTTAAATTGGAAAAGTAGGCTGTTACATTTCTTTTAATTTAGTTTAAATTTTCTTCAACAGTTTTCAAGCAGAACCAGTGACGATATTCAACAATTATTTTGTAGAGCAGTGGCTGGAACCCCCCGAAATGATACCACTTTGGTGTTGCTTTAAAGAACATCACAGATCAACAAATCTTGTTGAAGCGTGGAATGAAAGGTTCCAGCGATATACAGGCTGCAAACCGAGTTTGTTGCTGTTCCTACAAACCGTGGCAACAGATATTTCTACTCACGATATTGCACGAGAAAGGTATAATATAAAATCTCCTTGGCTTGTGTGATTAATTTCATAATATAAACTGTAGACCTTTTTTGTAATTCTAATTTATATTATTAAAAATATATCATTAACTTTCAGGTTACAAATGAATGGTATACCTATCCATAAAAGGAAAAAGACAAGCATTCAAAATGATGAGCTGATTAATAAACTGACCCATCAATATGAGAATAAAGAACGTTCTATTACAAATTTCCTACAAGAAGTTAGCAGTGTTTTAAAAATTGTTTTTTAAAAATATGATTATTATGAACATACTTATTAAGTAATTTTTGTTTCCTTTGTTATTTTTTGGTTTGTTTAGGTAAGTTGATTTTAAGATATTTTTTACCATTTGTTGATTAGTAAATAAAGCATAATAATTGTAAGATAACAGCTCATTTATGAGAAATTATTAGTAATTAAAATTATATAACTTACTAAAGTTAGGTTATATGTTTATATATACAAACTGTGATTCTAGTGCTGTGATTTGTAATACCAATTTAGATATAAGTATACAATTATACGAGTATATATTTACCTCTCCACGAGATTTATTTTGATAAACAATACTCATTTTTTTTAAGTATTAATAAAGGCTGATTTAAATTTTGTAATACTTTTTTTATCATCTGTACAAACTTCTATTTGTTTAAGTGTTAATAAAGACTGATTAAAATATTGTAACAGTTTTTTTATCATCTGTACAAACTTCTATTTTAATAGGTATAATTCTTTTCGGGGACTACCGCAACTGGGAACTAATGCTACTAACCCAAATAATATTGCACTTACGGTTAAAGAATCTTTATGTCTCAAAATAATTACATTGGCATTCACTTAAATGAGAAACTTTCATATTTAAACAATACAAATAAGTTATGTTGTAGCTTGTAACATATTTTGATTGTATGATAATTTTAACTTAGTACAAATTCAGATTCCGAGCCACTATAAAGTAATTCACATAAAGATTTTTTTCTAAAGGATTGCAAATTCCCAATTCACTTTGCCCGCTTTAGTAATCGAACCCCGTAATCTACGATCACCTGTACGAGACCGACACAATGACACACAAAACGTTAATGTTTTGGTTCAAAATGGTGAAACTCTCAAATAATTTCATATTGGTCCCCAAGATACAGGCGCCACCGCCTTCTAGTTTGTCAAAAGATAAAGGACAAAGGACAAGGTCAAGGTCAGAGCCAGCCAGCTCCTAACCATGTGAGTTAACCTAACTTTGTGAGCTAATAATTTTTAATTTGACCTCAGGCATAACATTCACGTCAGGCGTAAACCTGGCCTCGGGCGTAAATTTGAGTTCAGCCGTAAACATAAATTCAGGCGTTAACTTGAACTCGGGCGTAAATTTGACTTCAGGCATAAACTTGACCTCGGGCGTAAATTTGACTTCAGGCGAAACAACCAAACACATCAAGTGTAAACTTGACGTCGGGCGTATCTTTGACCGATGGCGTAATATTCACGTCAGGCGTATCTTTGACCGCGTAAACCTGACATCGGGCGTAAATTTGACTTCGGCCGTAAACATGAATTCAGAATGTCCACGGACGTATCTTTGACCGCAGGCGTAACATTAATTTTAGACGAAAACTTGACCTCGTGTAAATTTGAACTCAGGCGTAACAACCATGTCAGGAGTAAAATTTACGCCAGACGTATCTTTAACCGTTGCTGTTAAATTCACATCAGGCGTAAAACTGACCTCGGGCGTAAATTTGACTTCAGCCGTAAACATGAATTCAGGCGTAAACTTTACGTCAGGCGTAAATTTGATCTGTGAGTTAAATTTGACCTCAGCCGTATTTGACTGACTTTAGGTGGAACATTGACTTCCGACGTTACTTTGACCTCAGGCGTAATCCCTCGGGCGTAAATTAGACCTCAGGCGTAACATCGACGTCAAGTGTAAACTTCACCTTAGCCGTAACTGTAACTTCAGGCGTAACATTGACGTCAAGCGTAACTTTGATCTCAGTCGTAAAGTTTGACATCAGGCGTAAACATGGCTTCAGGTGTTAATTTGACCTGAGGCGTTAACTTGACCTCAGGTAGTACATACGCTTCAAGCATAACTTTGACCTCAGGCGTAATTTTGACTTCAGCCGTAAACATGAATTTTCAAAATCGGTCCACAATTGACGGAGATATCGGTGAACACACATAAAAAAAAACAAATATGAAGTCGAACATAGAACCTCCTCTTTTTTGGAAAGTCGTTTAAAAAGTACTGAAGTAGATACATACTACTGTTATTACAACATTTTATTTTAAGTATTATTAAGAAAATTATTGTGACGATTAAATTAGAATGAATAATTTATTTTCATTCTTATTTTAAGTTTAATTTATTATCCAGAGAATCGGAACGACAACTACAATTTCGGCTTCTTTTAAAGTTCAATCTTACAAGTATCACGACATTGCAGCGTTATGAATCGTGAGTAGGCAATCGATATTGTATATCTATACTTATACATATTTTAGCACATAATATTGAGGGGAGAGAGCCAATAGATCTGATGCCCCGGGCGAGGACATGTTAATATGAAGAGCCTTTTATTGCTTCGCTTCGTTCGCGCGATGTATAAGAAGTTATAACTGTTTTATTTGATCTAGCTTCTTCATTTTTGGCGATGTATTGAATGAGACCGATAAGACCCATAGGTACTTATTATTTTATAAAGTAAGACAGGATATGGTCGTTGTAATGAAAATATAGCTTAGTTAACGGTGGCAAAAGTAAATCACCATACAACATACATGGAAAGAGTAAAGCAAATTTGCTGCATTTGGTATCTAATTAGGTTTCTTTAAATAGTGTTCGCTTAATGGCAAATGAAACCTCACATCACATCACATCATCAGCCTATTAATGTTCCCACAGCTGGGACACAGGCCTCCTCTCTGTGAGAGGGAATGGGCCGTAATCCAGCACGCGGGTTCAGTGCGGGTTGGTGGATGTCAAATGTCTTCGAATTTTTGGTTCTAGGACATGCCGGTTTCCTCACGATGTTTTCCTTCACCGTTTTGAGAGCAGTGGTTATGAAATAATTTACACAAAGTAAAGCGCCTGCCTGGGCTCGAACCCACAACCTACAACTTGTAAGTCGCGGCTGATACCACTGAGCCACCACTGCATGAAACCTGTTTCATTCTAATAACACTAGCTGCTGCCTGGGGTCCTCGCCGCGTGCAATTAGTACTTAACTCAAAATCTTCATATATGACCCATGTGTTATTTTGGCGCATAAGCTTGTAAGGCAGCTTTTCCTTACCCAACCGGCTAACTCTTTGGTAGTAAGTAGCTTGAGACAATTGCAGGGATTAACTCACATGAAGCTGACTGAAGTAAAACACACTTAAGTTTGGTCAACTAATTTAATTCTTCAAGCACACATTCCATCAATACAATAAATTGAGGTTACAAAGTATGAACCACTCACTTTCTGAAGGGAATAGATTACCCACAATATTCAATGCTGGAGATATGAGTCCTCAAACAGCATCGTTCTCTGTGTAGCTGTCCGTAAGCTTGCTGTATATCAGATGATGTCAATTATGCTCGGAACCTTTTGCAAGAGGAGACTGCTGTAGCTTGAACGGCTAGTTGACCATTAGCTTTAACTATATATATATAAAATTATACCTAAAGATAGCATTTGGGGCCCTGCCAAGGAGAAGAAAATTGCATGTTAAGATCAAGCGCACATGTGTCATGAAAATGGGCATTCAGACAGATTCAAAATAATACTCACAGCGCCTACATCATTGATTATGATGTGCTTTTCATTTTGACGCTAGCCAGCCTTGCCCCATATAACATTACGTATACTTTTAGGTCCTTGCCTTTGAGGTTATTTCTGGACACCGTCCACTCAATGCAAGTTCACTCGTAGTAAAGGCTCAAGTCATTGCAACTACCGATCTTGAATACTTTGCTTTTAAGCCATAGGCCTTTTACTAAATTATCATTTTTTATGTAACTAATTTGAAAAGAATTTAATAATTTATTAATTTGTATGTTGAATTTGTGTGTTTATTGAATTAAATGATTTCACACAAATAGAATATATTTTATTTAAACTTTCATCTATGTCATACATATGTCAGCGCCATCTAGTACCCAAATGCTCAAACAATCGATCAGCGACACAACTAACCGAACTTGTTTGGCAAAAAGGAGGCAGATGTCGCTAACATACATAGTGTGAACAAAATCAACGCCAGATGTTGCTAATATATGCACTGGCAATTTTTACCCGTTACAGTATCTCCTTTCCCGGTTAAAAAAATTGAGAAACAATTTTTTTTTAATATAGTTACTATCAATGCACACTTTGAAACCAACATACTCCTTGACAGGTATTGAGGCAGTCAAAAAAAATTTATAAGAACTACCTACATTAAGTTTTCTAAAAAAAGAAATAAGTTCTAAACTTATTTATCAAAGTTAAAAGTTTTTAAGTACAAAATGTACTAAACATTAAGACAAAGGACAATGTACTATGTCCAGTTAAACTAACAGAGAAAAAAAACCATAATTGTTCTCCTCCAAAGCAAATTTGACATACTCAGCAATTGTCACAAAACAGATAGCAATGTATAAAATACATCTATCACAACACAATTGCCAAGCAGTCCAAGTCCAAGTTCATTAGAATCAATGTATGATTCATTCAGAAAATAAGTATTTTAAATGTTCAAGAGACGGGTTATAATCCAAACGATTAACCCATATTTTATTTAAGTGTAGACAAATGTCTAATCAAGTTAAGTTTTTACAACAACAGGGAACACTGCCATTAAAACAAAGCAAGTGCTATATTAAGTACCAAGTTGTTGATCAAATGTAAACAAACAAATGTAGGCAAGTACCACATCAAGTTAAGATTCATAATGAAGAGCAACGTTGCTTTTTAAAATAGCAAACGTCACATTAAGTACCCATCCGTTGTATAGATATAGGAACATACCCAATCAAGTTAAGATTCGCAACAGAAAGTAATCACCCCACAACAATATGGAGTGCATTACATTGAGCACCCATTCATTGAATAGATGTGGGTAAATGTCTATTTAAGTTGAATTTTATAAAAAGGAAACTACCAAGTTTTTGCTCATATATGACAAATACCTAATCAAGTTAAGATTCATAGCAAAAAGTAACATTGCTTTCTAAAATAGCAAATGTTACATTAAGTACCCATCCGTTGTATAGATAGGACAATACCTAATCAAGTTAAGATTCGCAACAGAAAGTAAATACCCCCATAACAATAAGGAAAGCATTACATTGAGCACCTATTTGCTGTATAGATTTCAGTAAATGTCTATTTAAGTTAAGATTATAATGAGAATACTACTAAGTTTTTGCATCATTGTGTTACCTTTCATCCTTCATATACATACATAACCTATAAATGATTGTTTAAACGAATAAATTTTGAAAAAATATCCTTATACCCTACCAGCATTCATTCATCCCTTTCTTAATTAAATATTTGCACCTCCATTATTGAATTGGTGCAAATATTAAACCATTAACACAACAATGATTATTAACTAGAAGTCTCCATACTTTAAATTAATGTATGTAAATCAATTGAGGACCATTATTGACATGGACAGCTTCAGGCATTCCGTGTACAAAAAACACTTATCTTTTACTATGGCATTGTTTGTTGTATTCCGTATAGGAAACAACATAACATATCTACCATAATGATCAGAGTATAATAATACCACATTGTGTTTCTTTTAGTTGACACCGGAAAAATAACCTAATAAGCTTAAGCATTGTTCACATGTACAAATTTAGGCATTCTGTGTACAAAAACACTAGTATTTTGACCATAGCAGGTGCTTGTTGCTTCCGTATAGGAAGAAATCAACATAACATAGCTACTATGATACTCAGAATTTACTATTTAATTGTGTTTCTTTTAATTGACACAGTATAAACATCCTAATAAGTCACTACAAATTGTTAGAAATATTTTATTTTATTTACTTTAAGATTGGGCGCCAGTGAGACCATCATTAAATAGATATATAGATGTCCCACAACTTCTCTTAGCATCAATATCTTCCAAGAGAATTTAGAAATTAAGTTTTATTTATTTTTAGTTTGAATGATTTAGTTTGAAAAAATAATCATTTGAGAAATTCTCATTAAGTGATTTTAAAAGCGAGCTACGATACATATAATTGTAAAAGTACCTCCTGAATTTACTTTTATTTAAATGAAACAGCTCAGCAACAGGTTTCCGAACACATGTGTACCTTATCCGACAACGTATGTGCGGGTTAGTCCATTAGTTTGATGCTTCAAATCCACTACAGACTACACAGGAACGACACTGCTTGCAATCCACGTCTCCAGTTGCTTTAAGATCTGTTGACATATATAAAAATATTTAAGTACATGTTTAATAAGTTCTTCTTTATGAAGATAGACAAACAAAGTTGCTTTATGCATGTTGAACAAAAAACACTTTTTGTTCTAAATATTCAAAACCAATTATCAGTAAAACAAAACATTCATTAGTGAAAAGGTATATAGTTTAAATCTAAAATATGTGACTATAACCCCACTTTTAAACTTTTATATAATGCAGGTGTTTTGTTTTTTTATTTTTAGTTTAAAGAAATGCTTTATGCATGTTGAACAAAACAATTGTTTGATCCTTAAATATATATCTAATTAACAGTTATAATAACTATGTTAAATTAGAGTAATTTATATTAAGTTTAGCAAAATGCTTACTAGTGAAAAGTTAAGCTTGAAAATAAAAATGTGTCTATAACCGCACTTTGAAATTTTATACAAAGTTAATGTTTTGTTATTTTAAGATTGAAATTAAACAATATTGAAGTTAACCAATAGTTTGGTTAAGTTCTTAAGTAAGTATTAAAGTTATTCTAGACACAAAATTAAGAATTAAGTACTTCAGTAAGACTTCATGCGACACGTTGGGCGTACAATTGTAAGGTAGCTTTTCCTTACCCAACCGGCTAACTCAATGGGTAGCAAGTAGCTTGAGACAATTGCAGGGATTAACTCACATGAAGCTGACTGAAGTAAAACACACTTAAGTTTGGTCAACTAATTTAATTCTTCAAGCACACATTCCATCAATACAATAAATTGAGGTTACAAAGTATGAACCACTCACTTTCTGAAGGGAATAGATTACCCACAATATTCAATGCTGGAGATATGAGTCCTCAAACAGCATCGTTCTCTGTGTAGCTGTCCGTAAGCTTGCTGTATATCAGATGATGTCAATTATGCTCGGAACCTTTTGCAAGAGGAGACTGCTGTAGCTTGAACGGCTAGTTGACCATTAGCTTTAACTATATATATATAAAATTATACCTAAAGATAGCATTTGGGGCCCTGCCAAGGAGAAGAAAATTGCATGTTAAGATCAAGCGCACATGTGTCATGAAAATGGGCATTCAGACAGATTCAAAATAATACTCACAGCGCCTACATCATTGATTATGATGTGCTTTTCATTTTGACGCTAGCCAGCCTTGCCCCATATAACATTACGTATACTTTTAGGTCCTTGCCTTTGAGGTTATTTCTGGACACCGTCCACTCAATGCAAGTTCACTCGTAGTAAAGGCTCAAGTCATTGCAACTACCGATCTTGAATACTTTGCTTTTAAGCCATAGGCCTTTTACTAAATTATCATTTTTTATGTAACTAATTTGAAAAGAATTTAATAATTTATTAATTTGTATGTTGAATTTGTGTGTTTATTGAATTAAATGATTTCACACAAATAGAATATATTTTATTTAAACTTTCATCTATGTCATACATATGTCAGCGCCATCTAGTACCCAAATGCTCAAACAATCGATCAGCGACACAACTAACCGAACTTGTTTGGCAAAAAGGAGGCAGATGTCGCTAACATACATAGTGTGAACAAAATCAACGCCAGATGTTGCTAATATATGCACTGGCAATTTTTACCCGTTACAGTATCTCCTTTCCCGGTTAAAAAAATTGAGAAACAATTTTTTTTTAATATAGTTACTATCAATGCACACTTTGAAACCAACATACTCCTTGACAGGTATTGAGGCAGTCAAAAAAAATTTATAAGAACTACCTACATTAAGTTTTCTAAAAAAAGAAATAAGTTCTAAACTTATTTATCAAAGTTAAAAGTTTTTAAGTACAAAATGTACTAAACATTAAGACAAAGGACAATGTACTATGTCCAGTTAAACTAACAGAGAAAAAAAACCATAATTGTTCTCCTCCAAAGCAAATTTGACATACTCAGCAATTGTCACAAAACAGATAGCAATGTATAAAATACATCTATCACAACACAATTGCCAAGCAGTCCAAGTCCAAGTTCATTAGAATCAATGTATGATTCATTCAGAAAATAAGTATTTTAAATGTTCAAGAGACGGGTTATAATCCAAACGATTAACCCATATTTTATTTAAGTGTAGACAAATGTCTAATCAAGTTAAGTTTTTACAACAACAGGGAACACTGCCATTAAAACAAAGCAAGTGCTATATTAAGTACCAAGTTGTTGATCAAATGTAAACAAACAAATGTAGGCAAGTACCACATCAAGTTAAGATTCATAATGAAGAGCAACGTTGCTTTTTAAAATAGCAAACGTCACATTAAGTACCCATCCGTTGTATAGATATAGGAACATACCCAATCAAGTTAAGATTCGCAACAGAAAGTAATCACCCCACAACAATATGGAGTGCATTACATTGAGCACCCATTCATTGTATAGATGTGGGTAAATGTCTATTTAAGTTGAATTTTATAAAAAGGAAACTACCAAGTTTTTGCTCATATATGACAAATACCTAATCAAGTTAAGATTCATAGCAAAAAGTAACATTGCTTTCTAAAATAGCAAATGTTACATTAAGTACCCATCCGTTGTATAGATAGGACAATACCTAATCAAGTTAAGATTCGCAACAGAAAGTAAATACCCCCATAACAATAAGGAAAGCATTACATTGAGCACCTATTTGCTGTATAGATTTCAGTAAATGTCTATTTAAGTTAAGATTATAATGAGAATACTACTAAGTTTTTGCATCATTGTGTTACCTTTCATCCTTCATATACATACATAACCTATAAATGATTGTTTAAACGAATAAATTTTGAAAAAATATCCTTATACCCTACCAGCATTCATTCATCCCTTTCTTAATTAAATATTTGCACCTCCATTATTGAATTGGTGCAAATATTAAACCATTAACACAACAATGATTATTAACTAGAAGTCTCCATACTTTAAATTAATGTATGTAAATCAATTGAGGACCATTATTGACATGGACAGCTTCAGGCATTCCGTGTACAAAAAACACTTATCTTTTACTATGGCATTGTTTGTTGTATTCCGTATAGGAAACAACATAACATATCTACCATAATGATCAGAGTATAATAATACCACATTGTGTTTCTTTTAGTTGACACCGGAAAAATAACCTAATAAGCTTAAGCATTGTTCACATGTACAAATTTAGGCATTCTGTGTACAAAAACACTAGTATTTTGACCATAGCAGGTGCTTGTTGCTTCCGTATAGGAAGAAATCAACATAACATAGCTACTATGATACTCAGAATTTACTATTTAATTGTGTTTCTTTTAATTGACACAGTATAAACATCCTAATAAGTCACTACAAATTGTTAGAAATATTTTATTTTATTTACTTTAAGATTGGGCGCCAGTGAGACCATCATTAAATAGATATATAGATGTCCCACAACTTCTCTTAGCATCAATATCTTCCAAGAGAATTTAGAAATTAAGTTTTATTTATTTTTAGTTTGAATGATTTAGTTTGAAAAAATAATCATTTGAGAAATTCTCATTAAGTGATTTTAAAAGCGAGCTACGATACATATAATTGTAAAAGTACCTCCTGAATTTACTTTTATTTAAATGAAACAGCTCAGCAACAGGTTTCCGAACACATGTGTACCTTATCCGACAACGTATGTGCGGGTTAGTCCATTAGTTTGATGCTTCAAATCCACTACAGACTACACAGGAACGACACTGCTTGCAATCCACGTCTCCAGTTGCTTTAAGATCTGTTGACATATATAAAAATATTTAAGTACATGTTTAATAAGTTCTTCTTTATGAAGATAGACAAACAAAGTTGCTTTATGCATGTTGAACAAAAAACACTTTTTGTTCTAAATATTCAAAACCAATTATCAGTAAAACAAAACATTCATTAGTGAAAAGGTATATAGTTTAAATCTAAAATATGTGACTATAACCCCACTTTTAAACTTTTATATAATGCAGGTGTTTTGTTTTTTTATTTTTAGTTTAAAGAAATGCTTTATGCATGTTGAACAAAACAATTGTTTGATCCTTAAATATATATCTAATTAACAGTTATAATAACTATGTTAAATTAGAGTAATTTATATTAAGTTTAGCAAAATGCTTACTAGTGAAAAGTTAAGCTTGAAAATAAAAATGTGTCTATAACCGCACTTTGAAATTTTATACAAAGTTAATGTTTTGTTATTTTAAGATTGAAATTAAACAATATTGAAGTTAACCAATAGTTTGGTTAAGTTCTTAAGTAAGTATTAAAGTTATTCTAGACACAAAATTAAGAATTAAGTACTTCAGTAAGACTTCATGCGACACGTTGGGCGTACAATTGTAAGGTAGCTTTTCCTTACCCAACCGGCTAACTCAATGGGTAGCAAGTAGCTTGAGACAATTGCAGGGATTAACTCACATGAAGCTGACTGAAGTAAAACACACTTAAGTTTGGTCAACTAATTTAATTCTTCAAGCACACATTCCATCAATACAATAAATTGAGGTTACAAAGTATGAACCACTCACTTTCTGAAGGGAATAGATTACCCACAATATTCAATGCTGGAGATATGAGTCCTCAAACAGCATCGTTCTCTGTGTAGCTGTCCGTAAGCTTGCTGTATATCAGATGATGTCAATTATGCTCGGAACCTTTTGCAAGAGGAGACTGCTGTAGCTTGAACGGCTAGTTGACCATTAGCTTTAACTATATATATATAAAATTATACCTAAAGA
This sequence comes from Orthosia incerta, assembly GCA_948252205.1. Classification (NCBI taxonomy): domain Eukaryota; kingdom Metazoa; phylum Arthropoda; class Insecta; order Lepidoptera; family Noctuidae; genus Orthosia; species Orthosia incerta. The sequence continues at coordinate 21,565,400 of OX411742.1, forward strand.
TAGCATTTGGGGCCCTGCCAAGGAGAAGAAAATTGCATGTTAAGATCAAGCGCACATGTGTCATGAAAATGGGCATTCAGACAGATTCAAAATAATACTCACAGCGCCTACATCATTGATTATGATGTGCTTTTCATTTTGACGCTAGCCAGCCTTGCCCCATATAACATTACGTATACTTTTAGGTCCTTGCCTTTGAGGTTATTTCTGGACACCGTCCACTCAATGCAAGTTCACTCGTAGTAAAGGCTCAAGTCATTGCAACTACCGATCTTGAATACTTTGCTTTTAAGCCATAGGCCTTTTACTAAATTATCATTTTTTATGTAACTAATTTGAAAAGAATTTAATAATTTATTAATTTGTATGTTGAATTTGTGTGCTTATTGAATTAAATGATTTCACACAAATAGAATATATTTTATTTAAACTTTCATCTATGTCATACATATGTCAGCGCCATCTAGTACCCAAATGCTCAAACAATCGATCAGCGACACAACTAACCGAACTTGTTTGGCAAAAAGGAGGCAGATGTCGCTAACATACATAGTGTGAACAAAATCAACGCCAGATGTTGCTAATATATGCACTGGCAATTTTTACCCGTTACAAGCTATATATAATACTGTAAAGATTTGTAAAACCAGTTTATTACTTTTTGAATGAAAGAGTAACAAACATCCATCCTCAAACTTTCACTCTCTCAATATAAATATTATTAGGATAAGCATTGCATTTGCATGAGAGTAGAATAGAATAGAAGAGAACAGAGCAGAACAGAACAGAACAGAATATAATTGAATAGAATAGAAAATAAACAAACTACAAAGGCGGTCTTATCGCTGACAGCGATATTTACCATACAACCGTACCGTACCGTATCGTACCGTTTGAATTTTTCACTATTGACTCTTAGGTATATTCAATTAGAATGTCTTTAGAAAACTTGAGTAGTATTACTTACCAAACGTTTAATGTTGAAAATATAGGTACATACATAATCCAAAAAAAAAATGTCATGGAAACGATTTGCTTAGCAGATTGTTTCACTACGTAGCCATTTCATACAACGTGTACAGAAAGACGGTTGTTATTTCAATATACCGCCAATTTAAGTTGATAACCAATTTGCTAAACAATTCGTTTCATAACTGTATATTCCAATTTACCGAAGCAACTAAAACCCATAATAAATAAGAAATCACGGGAGCTGCTCAGTCCATTCACTACTTATGTTTATTTACAGAATTGATAGTGCGGGAGCAGGCAGGGTTTTAAAGCAACAAGACAAGCATATTCAGGGCGAACTGGAAGATGTTTTGGAAGGCTACCCATTATATGTTTGTTGTTGTGTGTGGAAGAGATCGCAGAATGCGTTAAGGCCACCCATTGTATGTTTTTGGTATTAAGTTTCTTTTTCTTGTTTATTATGGTGTACAATAAAGTCTATATAAATAAATAAATTAGGTGGACCGATGACCTGGTTAATGTTGAACATTGAATTGTTGATTTAACCGCCTGGGGCCTATATGTCGAGCAGTGAATGTCTTTCGGTTGAAATGATGATGATGATGGGCTTTTATAAAATCAGACTTTTTTGAAAAATTCCATTCTTGATAAAGGGCTCCAATTTGAAAGTTTTCAAATATATTCGCGGTGTTCTCTCAGCTTTTCACCCTGAATATGCTTGCTCAAAAACCCTGCCAGCTCCCCCTCTATGGGGTGTGCTTTAGTGCAGCTTTCCCCTGCAACGTGTATGGATTTATTTATGAAGTATAACATACACCATAAATATCCAATCTTGTGTATTGCGACGGTCTTCCAAAATATACGGTAGAAAGTTATTACGGCTTCGAGAAAATATTGACTTGATCAATCAAGTTTTCAATTGCCCCGTTGGACTTTTGGCCGCAAATGTGACTGTCGAGCATGGGGTTCTGGGTTTTATTACCAGGTCAAGAAAAATTGGGTATTTTCGTTAGATATTTGCCCGTTAAGCCGTTGACCGACGAAACACCAAATTTGCCGTGGGCGGCAAGCTTGGTGTTTCGTCAGTCGTCGGATATCTATCAGTTGTCCTTTACACTTGGTGCAGACGGACGCTCTCAATCAACTTCGAAGTATGATAACCGGCAACTAGTAATCGATTTTTCAAGCACTTCCTGACATCCGATTAAAACTTGGCGTACTTATCTACTTACTTATCATTACTTATCATTTCAGCCGAAACACGTCCACTGCTAGACATAGGTATCTCCCAGGCATTGCCACATTGACCGTACTTATGTAACTTTGGAAACATTGTAATTTTTTTTTTTATCTCTTATAGGCTCGCGCTTGACCACCATCTCATCTGATGGTAAGCGATGATGTGGTCAACGATGGAGCACGCTTGCCTAGTAACCTATTCACTCTTCACTTAAAGACCCCTAGATCGTAGCTATCGGGAAACACAGGCACCGGCAGGGAATTCCACTCCTTAGCTGTACGTATAATAAAAGTATTCTCAAAACGTTTAGTGCGTATGGGTGGGATATCTACCATGTACCGATGGCGCATCGTCGTTCGTCTGGTAGTACGATGATGAAACGGGCTGGGCGGAATTAGATCGTGCAATTCCATCGCACACTCCCCGAAATGTAATCGATAAAATACCGACAAGCTGGCAACTCGGCGACGATGTTCAAGGCTCTGGAGCTTTGACTTAACCAGTGCCTCATCGCCGATGAGCCGATGAGCCTCTTGGCCCGCTTTTCGATCGACTCAAGTGCATCAAGCTGGTATTTGGCAGATCCGTCCCAAATATGAGAACAGTACTCCATGCATGATCGAACTTGCGCTTGATACAAGTTGATCAGCTGTTCTGGCGTGAAGTACCTTCTCACCTTTGCAAGGATCCCCAGCTTTTTTGCAGCCAGCTGAGCCTTAATAATATAACAATATGGAGCTGTTCTCATGATGGAGCCGGCAGGTAGCCATAAGGACTCCTCAACCAGACAAGATGGCACCACCGTGTTTGGGCTTTTATTAGGTCAATATAATATATCACATTATATAGTATATAATACTATAAAGGCGAAAGTTTGTGAGTTTGTATGTTTTTACTTATTCACGCTCAAACGGCTGAACGGATCTGGATGAAATTTTGCACAGAGAGATTATAGCCAGGATTAGCACACATAATACTTTTTATCCATGTAGTATGTGCCTTCGGGATAATATTCGACTTTCATGCGGGCAAAGTCAGTCTTTTTTTTTTCTATTAGGCCAATAAACGAGACTTCTGAACTCCGAAAATTTATTTTTATAAGTAGTAATAATTTATTCTACCGTCCATTCGGAAAAGTAGCTTGTTATGGAGAAGAACGGACAAGAAACGCCACACTTACTTTAAAAAAAAAGTGTTTTATAATATTTACATACATACATTAATTCATACACTTGAGGACGATGCACCCAGACTAACACTAATATACTACGTATAGATATAAAATATTACAAACACTAACAAGTAAATTCATTCATTTCATAAAAAGGAACATGGTTCTCACATACTTACAAATATTGCAAACCTAGGCATCGTTGTCGTTGTTGTCCGCACAATTTCTTAAACAAAAAGAGAAGAAAAAATAAAACAAAACAATACTATAATTATGAGTATATTTGATTTTGTCTACACTAAAGATTGATGGAGTAGGATCAGCTTGTTTCCAAGCATTCTTAACTTGAATATCATCATCATCTTCCTGCCCTTGTCCCATGTTACTTGGGGTCGGCGCAACACGTTTTATTCTTCCATACCGTCCTGTCCCCCGTCACGCTATCACTGACTCCCTTTTCTTTCATAACACTCCTCACACAGTCCATACATCTTTTCTTTGGCCGTCCTCTCCCTCTCCATCCATCCACATTTATATTCATAACTCTTTTAGTAACATGCGTTTCATCCCTCCTTATCAGATGACCATAGCAGGACAAACGGTTTCCTTTCAACTTTTCTGTCACTGGCGCCACTTTCAAACTTCCTCTAATATGCTCATTTCTCACTTTATCCATTCTCGTCACTCCGCACATCCATCTCAACATTCTAATCTCTGCTACATGCAATCTCTTTTCATCCATCTTTTTCACAGCCTACCATTCTGATCCATACAGTACGACAGGTTTTTTAACGGACTTGTAAATTTTACCCTTTAACTTGAGGGGCATCCGTGGGTCGCAAGTTGTGCCAGTGACCTGTCACCATTTCATCCATCCCGAGTTGATCCGGTGCATTACGTCTCGGTCTACCTCGCCATCCCCTTGGAAAAGCGACCCTAGGTACCGGAGCAAATTGGTATGGGCGTTCCAGCGAGAGCTATGGTCACGGAACTGAAGAGACCGCCAAAGTCACAAAACAAGTAAACAGTTTTTTTTCTGCTCAATTTCAGGCCAACACTCTGCAGTCTGTGCCCCCACACCTTCAATTTGCTCTGGACCTCTAGGCCACTCTCGGCAACCAGCAATTCTTAACTTGAATATAATCATCTAATTTGTAATACCTATGCTTATTTATACTGTGCTATTAACTAAATTTTAAAGTGAAGCCGCAGGCAGAAGCTAGTTGGATATATATTGACCAGCTATACTAAATTTCGTGATTTTTAGTCCATTAAAAGATTTTTTTAAACATAATTTACCTAAACCAGTAAAATTCCCTGAATCAAATCCTGAAGATATTTGGGGCCCTGTTTTTCATAGCTCAAAATATGATCACGTAATTTTTATTTTATTTTATTTATTTAGGTAACCAACAGCGATACCTTAAATATTTTACAAAATATGCGTATTACAATTTGTATGGCCAATTATTCTCTGTGTAACTGGAATAAATGTATAAAACATGCGAACGAACTAACCACAAATTTAAAATAAAAGATGCAATACAAACCAAATTTACATAAAGTTAAGTTAAATCATAATTTTGAATTGGTAAAAACAAATAAGGTTGAATAACAGAAGACAGAAGATCGATTGACTGTCACTCATCTCCATCTTTAGCATTCACTATTCGATTTTTGAATGTAGGTTTAATCGCTATTAGGACTCATATTCACCCCTTAAAAATACCTACAACTCTACTACAACTCTACTACTACAACTACTATAGGACTCTATATGAGCATCAGAAATATTCAAAGAGTCATCTATACATTGAGCAGATTCTATCTGACTAACTTCCCAGTTCCATACTCCATACAATCGCTATTCTTTGTCCGTGCCAACGATTTACAGTGCGCTATACGTACATTGGCGCAACATAATCACTAAAGAAATACAGGAGAGAAGTTAAAAAGTTCGCGCATACGTGCGTTGGGTTCGAACACTTTTCCCTCTAGTAAAGTGAAGTGAACTATCTCACTTTCAACGGCCTTACCTCTCGAAATAAAGTAGCTAAGTTAGAGTCGAAGGCTTGGTAAGGATGGAGGTGACATTATGAAAAAAACATATTTGAACCTAATAGGGACAAAATTCAAAGACAAAGTCAAAGATATTTTATTTCAACTAGGCCACCAAGCGGCACTTTTGAACGTTACATTAAAATTTACAAGGAATAAAAATTGATTCTACCGTGCAATCGGATAGTAGCTTGTTATGAAGATGAATGCACAAGAAACTCCATACATACTCTTTTAAAAAAATAGTGTTTATACAATATTTAGGTACATAAGTACATACTTTAGTAAATTCATATATGTGAGGACAATGCACCCAGAATAGCACTACACACTATACTACGTACAAACATAAAGTATTAAAAGTACTCACACATGTGTACTGTGCAGTTATATAGTAGATACTAGAAAAACATTAATATCCGAAGCAGTTAAGTTATGACCAATCCCAACTGACGGCGTCCGTACACGAAAATGACGCATGAATTGGCACCACCCAGCTCAACCATCATGAAGGGAACCGGCTGATCCAACATACGCGTCACCATCAGAGATAAATTTGAGAGAGCATGACACTCAATTACCAGGGTACACACAAGTCAACGAACGACAAACAGGTACAGTAAATGGTGGATTTACAGTGGGGTACATAGTACTCACACACGTGCTGTGTAGTTATATAATACTAAGGAAATTGAGTTTATACAATACAAATCAATCAATCAATCAAAATTTCTTTCTTCAATTAAGCCATTAAGCGGCACTTTTGAACGTCAAAAAAAAATGATTTACAAGTAATAATAATTGATTCTACCGTCCATTCGGAAATGTAGCTTGTTATGGAGAAGAGTGGACAAGAACACACTCCATACTTACTCTTTTAAAATAAAAAGTGTTTTAAAAGTATTTGGTTACATATTTTTTTGTTGAAAAAATACATATATGTGAGAACGATGTTAAAAGACGTGCACGTAAGAGCGTCTAGAGTAAAAAAAAAACAGTTAAAAAATAACAATACATAGGTAAAAACAGGCCGAGGCAGCTAAGTTATGACCAATCCCAACTGTTGGCGCCCGTTCACGAACATGACACATAGATCGGCACCACTCAGCTCAACCATCATGAAGGGAACCAAATGATCCAACACATGTGCCACCATCAGAGAGACATTAAAGAGAGCATGACACACAATTAACTGCCAGGACACACTAGTATAGTCAAAAAATATATTCATACAGTCTTCAGCAGGTCCAACAATACTTCAAAACAATAATGTTCTGCAATTGTTTATTTATTCATCCTCGCACTGGAACGCCTTGTATTTAATTAGTGATTACATGAATAGAACACAAACTTATACTAACTATAAGTCCAAGTTTCCTTAAAATGTTTTCCTTCTCCGTTGTCTGCTATGTCCAAGATAAACTTAGAAAGTACATAAATGTACTTTCTAAGTTTATCATTGCTATTTGCCTGGATTTCAACTTACGTCCTTGAAGTTGTCGTGAGGACCTCTCGTCTCGTGATTGAGTACGAGAGGCTAGGTCTAAGCCACTGAGCCACCACGACATATATAGTTAAAGAGTTTAGGCAGACAGTGTCACATACCAAATAGTTTCATATAAACTATCACATTCACAAATAACAAGTAGTTACCGCCACTTATGCAATACCAGAAGCACCACCACATACATTGCCATTCTAGAGAAAAAATAAATGTCACCATTAACGCTTCAAGCTGAAAAGCTGCAACGGTGCTTGGCCGCAGAAATAAACTTGCGGGAACGATCTTCATCTGACGAATTCCATCTCAAAAGGCTACTTATCCATTATCAACGACCTTTACCCGGATAGAATATAATAGAATAGAACAGAACAGAACAGAATAGAACAGTATACAATAGAATATAATATAATAGAATGCTCTTTATTATGTACACCATATAAGATACCTTTCTGTATCTAAAGTATAGACGAAGAAAACATCACACTGGGTGACACAATGGGCGGCCTTATCGCTAAAAGCGATCTTCCAGTCAGTTTCAGTCTCGGCTTCCAGTCTAACCATTGCAACTGAATACAAAGACTCTGACTGCATATCTGAATCACCACTATAACCCACTCACTGGTTACAAGATTCCCTTGATAAGATTGATTCTCAGACGGAGGGGTCTCAGTAATTAATAAATAGTAATTCTTCCACGGACAGACTTTAGCAGGCGTTACGTAAGTTTGGAGATCGACACGTGCAGCTGTTATTACGTACAAAGTCCGTCCGTATATATTATTGTTTTTATTTTGGTGTACAATAAAGTATACATAAATAAATGATATAAATACATAAAGTGTCATTACATAGGCAATTTTCAAAACTGACAAAATGCATTATGATCACGTGACTTTTCGATAGCGATTGATATTTTCATACGTTTTGACATTGTATCAATCGCAATCGCGACGCTTTCGTTAATAAATCGTCACTTGTCTTCGTTGTATGCCCTTCCCTGCCTTTGATCCATATACTTCTCGGTCAAATAACTGTGCACTTGGCGCTGTGACGTCACTCTGACGTTCGAGTCTCGCTGTTGATGCACGAGGCGAACGCGTGGCGCCGCGCGGGTAGGCGGGAAGTGGGTTGATGCGTATTTTATTTTCCGGAATGCCTTCTCCACACGTTCGCAGCTTGGGACAAAAGGATGCATCAGTATGCGCCCCGTGGCCTCTAAACGCCGGACCGCCTTGCAATACTTATAGCAGTTTAGTGTTGGCCCGGTATTGTATTACACGGGGTATTATGTGCATAGCAGTAACCCTCCACTGCTTACGTGACCACCCGTACTTTGAATATTTTTCAATTATATTGTTTTCTTTTCTTTAAAATGTTATTAAGGGATTACTGTATTACAAATATAGATTGAATACAATGGTGTAGAACAAAGATTCGTTGTTTATTTTTACTGAAAGCTAATTACAGAAACATAGTTTATATTAAAGCCCAATTACAGAACGTTAACGTCCCTATAAATAGCTATTTTCCTAACTTTGCTCTGTCTCCTGCTTGATAAGGAGTGAAGAGAAAATTTTATAGTGGGATCCAAGACGGTTAAATCGTTTCTCCGGCAGGCTTATTATTTAAGAATCAGCAATCATCGCGCGATCATAATAGTCGTTATTACCTACAGTGTAGTTATCGTACTACACAATCGTTTGCTAATCGCTCGTCGTTTGTCAAATACACTTATTTCGGAAAAAAAACCTCTAAAAGCTCTAAAACTTCTGTATTGAAGAGTGATTATTGCGTAAAGTCGCTATCGTTTTGCTCTTGCAAGATACGTAAAAAGCCTACGGGACTCCTCGACCTTTATTGACTAAACGCCTTTTTGGTGAGCGTCACTGTTTATTCTGTTTGGGAATTGACATATTTGTAAAGGGTAATCTCTGAAAGTACCTAATTGATTATGTAAATTATGTCACAAATAAAAAGCTGTTCTGTGATTATTATCAAAAGTGCACGGTTTTTGCGGGATAGGCCATAGAAGCAGAAACTGCTGAAAAAAATAGTCCGGTTGCGCTTGAAACATTAGGGCCATAGAGACCGAGTCATCAAGTTTTTCGGGACATCAGTAGAAAGTTTTCGACTCTTCACGTGACCAGAAGGCTGGGCTTTACTTCAGTCGAAGATTCAGCATTGCTATTCAACGTGGCTAATGGTACTAGCGTACTGAGCACTTTTCTCATTGATAAAGATGTGGAAATAAATTTTCGATGCCCATTGAATCCCTGCCCCAATCCCCTTTTTATACGTGCTTGTTATTTCGTGTATAGTTATTTTATTTTTTTTAACTTTGCCCCACCTAGGAATTTCTTCCTGTATCGTGGGTGCGTTTACAAACATATAAACTCACATACACAAACACCCAGAGCCGGAACAACTATCTGTAGGTCATACATATATTTGTTCCGTGCGGGAATCGCACCCGCGACACGCAGCGCAGCAGTCAATCGCTCAACCACTGCGCCAACCGTGCGCCAAACAAATACATTGTTTACATCTATAATTTTATAAGTCTTTATTTCTTTGTTGTATTAAATAAAATAAATAGGAGGAGCTCGTGGCTAAATAATAACAGCCGCACGGGTCGATCATCAAGGTTAAGCAACGCTTGACGAGGTCGGTCAGTGGATGGGTGACCATTTCAACATACCGAGATTCCTCCGTGTCTCGGAAAGCACGTTAAGCCGTTGGTCCCGGCTGTCATTTGAATATCTTTGACAGTCGTTACGGGTAGTCAGAAGCTTGAGATCTGACACCAGTCTTGCCAAGGGGTACCTTTTTACCCAGTTACTGGGTTGTGAAGGTCAGATAGGCAGTCTCTCCATGTAAAACACTAGTACTTAGCTGAATCCGGTAAGACTGGAAGCCGACCCCAATATAGTTGGGAAAAAGGCTAGGCAGATGACAATTAAATAAAATAAATGTTGTATAGTGTCGGTCATCTACATAGTTTCCTAGACGGGATGAAAAAGATTATATATAATTAAAACCAGGTCAGGTTGCTTGGAAGTCAAGCAAGTTACTGAAGATCTACTTCCTGCCCCCCTAACTATCTTATCGCGAACACATTAACAAGTACCACGGAGTAATTAACAAATGAAGTGCTCACTCGGTCACTACAAAAGAACTTGAATGGTTTACCGTCGACTACGTCATCGTCGCTTACTATCTGATAAGACAGTGGTCAAGCGCGAGCTTACCAAAAATCCTATTGATAGACACAGCTTGAAGATATTCATAAGATAAAAACTGCCTAAGGGAATGGACCTATCGTACTTCCTTATAATAATCAACATTTCAGCCAAAAGACGTTCACTGCTGACCATAGGCATCCTCCAAATATCGCCACATCGACCGGTTCCGTATGCCTCGGATCCACCAGATTCTCACAACCCTGACCAGAGGCCTTAGTGCAAGTTTTTTAACGTACTCACCCGTGATAACTTAACGATCTCTTATGTCGAAATGTATACAAAGAAGAGGTTTCTCCTTACCGTCTCCAGATGGCACTTATCCAGTTTCAATAAAAATTAATGTTTACGTTTACGCGATTGAGCGTGAGTAAGGCCTCATATCATCGGGTCACCTAGTGGGAGACCTTTCAACGCAGCGTCATCCGGTTCAAACTCTCCAGAACTCGACCATCCGTTCGGTGAGCAATATGCCTACTTTCTTATTGCGGGTCAATATGACAAGTTAGCATATTACCGGTGTTACTGATAATATAACAAGGCCAAATCCAAAGTACCAAACTGAAAGCTAGTAACTACCCCGGCTTAATCATAGCACTAGGTACTATTTATCTTAACAAAATTGAAATTGTCTATAGTGAAATTTATTTATTCGACACGGAAACAAAACCCACAATCCTAAAGTTATAGAATAAAATAAAATTAAGAGGAAACGGGGGCAGAGAACGCCTACTGAATGTCCTTAGTAAAAAGTCATAATTCGAGGTTTGGCTCTCGTGTCTTTCCTCCTCCAATATTGGACCAATTTAAAAGATATTCCGTAAACTGAAAATTAAAGATATATACTATGTCTTTATGTTTTCCTTTTTGATGATACATTATCTTTAGAAGCACTAGAGCCCTCAAAAAATGCTCAAAATTGCGCTGTTAACAGAGGCTTAGTGTACAAATTTGACAAATATAAATGAAAAAAGGAAAACATAGGGACATAGCTCTCTGCCCATATTTCCTCTTAAACAACGTTGGCGTTGAGCGATTGACTGCTGCGCTAAGAGTCGCGGGTTTGATTCCCGAACGGAACAAACGCACCCAAGATACAGGAAGAAATTCCTAGTGTGGGGCAAAGTTTTTTCAACAAAAAAAAAAACATGCTAAATAAAATGGGCTGGGTTTGCCCATACTGAAAGGGTTACCAATACAGCATAATGCTACGCGTTATCTTGTGATTTTCTGTCAGTCAAAGAGTAAAGCGTCGACGAACCTAACATTTAAGATGAGGACTCTCATTGCTCTCTCATCTGTGTCATACCACCAATGTGTAGAGAAGGACCAAACTTTTCTAATTAAGTTCCCTCAGAAGTTTTTTCGTTAGCCGAAGTTACAGTATACTTTTGTTATACGAGTACTTCTCACGTTGTCTTTCGGCAGATATCACATGCTTACCTTCTATGGGAAAGTAAGTCTTGCTGTCATACAAAGAAACCAAGAATGTAAAATCCTAGAATATGTAGTTTTCCAATGGTATTTTTCCTGCTTTAACAGACTACTACTATTTCATATTTACGTATAGCGATACGTTTTTGCTGGTAAATAGAGGCGATTATTTATTATATTCTTTATTGTACACCACAAAAATATATATACAGGACAAACAAGTATAAAAGCAAGTGTACAATGGGCGATTACTAATAAAAAAAAAAGATTGACCCACCAAAATATTTAGCAGAATTCTTATTTTTTGTCTCTTTCAGGTGGGTTTGTCCTTGACTCTAGTCTAGGTCAGAGGTGACAGAGACAAAGTCTACGATGGAATGAGCTTACCCAGAAGTAGCCTGTTTACTCTAACTGTAAAGAGATTCGGGTTAAATGCGTTTGGTTACACAGACGCAGGTAGTGTGTTTCACAGAATAGTTAAAAATAGAATTTCAGGGTCGATTTTGAATTGAGAATTGTTTTTCACAGATTTCAAAATAGAATTTAACGAATAATCAAATTCTTAATTCAAATCATGGAAAGGCCAATCGACATCTATCATGAATTCATGATCCTTAACTCTTTAGTAAAGAAAAAAGAGACAATGTAGTTTATTTTTCAAAAGAGCTATGACACGCATCTACCTATGCTGTTTCTGGTATATCCAACTTTTCTGTGTTGAATCACAATATTCACGAAAGCTATAATATTGATACATGGGATAAAAATCTTCAGGAATAAACGGGTGAGTGCCTATCACTAGGTGATGTCATAATGTAGGCCCCCAGGCATTTGGCGGAAGCCAGAGATGTATGAAACGTTATTTTTATGAGGCTCTTCGTCGAGCTCTTTTCGTTCTACTTACTACGAAATAGAACTACCAAAGTCAATTAATTACATTATTACAACACTTTATAAAGACATTATTAATAAAAAAACAGAAATTCAAAATCATATGATCTATTACATACAAGGTCTAACTGTAAGAATTGGGGAGCCTGGTGACCCGTAACACAGGTATTCAATACCTTCTTCGGCACCAGTCTCTCACAAATGTTTTCATTTTTTTGTATTAGTTTAAGTATTTTCTGTACCTTCAACATTTGTGATGAGAAAATAAATTTATTATTTATTTATTTATATATAAAAGAACAGACTTTTCTGCTTAGGACTTTTTCACTCAGTCACACATTCATCCACAAAACTATCATCTCCCATTCTGCCGAAAACATAATCAAAATCCGTGATTTGGTCCAGGAGAGCATTAAGTGCAGAGAGTGTCCGTGGTATGGGTGATTTTAACCGCGCAACTGTACGACATGTGGGAACTTTCAAGAGCCGGTGTTTTCTGCCACGATTGTAGTTGTCCGGTACATATAAATTATAGATAATTATATAGTACATGTGCGACCGAGCTGCTCGGGTGAAAACAGAGAAAACTACGTTTTCTAAAAATTTAACCTAGCTAGATCGAATTATCACCCCCGAAACCCGCTGCATACAAAATTTCATGAAAATCGTTGGAGCCGTTTTGAGATTCAGATTTTTTTTTTTATTTTTTATTTTATTTTATTTTATTTTATTTGGGAAACAAACAGATGCAATAACAAACATAAGCATACAATTAGTTCAACACAATCCAGAAACAGTTTCCACAGATTAATATATTACACAGATAATTATATATACACTAGCTGTTGCCCGCGGCTTCGCTCCCGTGGACCACCCCACAGGACCCATTTTCGGGACAAAAAAAATAGCCTATGTCACTCAGGAATAATGTAGCTTTCTATTGGTGAAAGAATTTTTCAAATCGGTCCAGTTGTTTCGGAGCCTATTCGGTACAAACAAACAAACAAACAAAAAAATATTTCCTTTTTATAATATTAAAAAATATATTAGTATTAGTATAGAAGTATAGATATATACATACCTAAAAACAAGAATTGCTCGTTTAAAGGTATTAGATATAGATCAGAAACATCAATAATTCCTCTGAGTATCTTGAATGCTACGGAAGTGGAAACTTTAATGGCTCTTCGGCTGTCACCTTATATTATTTTCTTTGTGGTTCCAAAGGCATTTAAACTATTTCGCCGGAACTTGTTGACCTTCATTCACCTAATGCCGCCTCCACACGCTTGCTGTTTGTCACAAACAGGGCGAACAGCAAACACGTGCCGAACACTGACCACAAACACCCAACACAAACACGGCATCCACACGCTTGACGAACATGCTAGTCTATCCCGGATTGGCAAACATGGCGGACGACGAGCTTGCTGAAGCAGCGATTACTTTCGGGTTAAACTCCTCATTTTTACTTACAATTTAGATTAGGAAACACAAAATGTCAAGTTTCGTAAATTTGACCACCACTATTAACTCCGTCCGCTGCCCGCAACCTTGTGCTTACTACTGAACTGAACGAGCGTGTGGATACATCGCAAACACGTTTGTCGAACACCCTTTGATTTGTGCATAAAAACCGACATCGATGCCGAACACGGGCAAACACAAACAAAAACAGGCAAACACAATCAAACACCCATCCACATGTTCGTGTTCGTTGTTTGTTGTTTTATGTTCGCCATTGTTCGGCAAGCGTGTGGAGGTACGGTACGGTAGCATAACGTTTTGTACCGAACACAATACGTGATGGCAGGTCTGAACACAAACCATATCCCGCGCGGGATATGGAAATCGATAGCTTGAATTGATAGTTGATTGAAGATAATTACACATTAAGTAAAGTCACCGGGCCTACTCAAGAATTTGTCACGCTACAGTGCTGAAAAAGAAAAATCTTGCTGATTCGTGCATAGGTTCGACAAAATTCTTGTCGCGTACATGATGAATTGTTTGTGTACAATACGAATTATTGCGTAGGCCCGATGACTTTTCTTAGCGTCTACAAGTGGCCTTAGGAAGCCACGCAACTATTTACGCCAGTTTGAACAACATACTACTTACAAGCCGTTGACACAATCGGTGCGATTGTATTTCTTCGCACACGGAATTTGCTTCAGTTTAGCTAGAGCTTTATCCATCTGATTCTGACCAGCTCACGATCTAGTTCATAGAAGTAACCCTGACCCAATTCGAAGAGTTATCTACTCTAGTCTACTTTGCCAGGTGACAACTGAAAGCTTTCAATGCCAAGATCGCAATCGAGTTGTTCATAATATAGTTATATGAGGAAAGTAGGTCATTGGTATTCGATATCTAGCGGATTGAGTGGCGCAATTAATATTATGAAGTTCTGAGATAAAGAATATAGGACATGGACAGGTCGACGATGTGATTGGCGCAGTGGTTGAGCGATCGGCGGCTGCTGCGCAGCGTGTCACGGGTTCAATTACCGCACGGAACAAATCTTTGTATGGCCCACAGATGGTTGCTCCGGATCTGGATGTTCATGTATGTAAATTCCTAGTGTCGAGCAACATTAAAAATCAACATAGGTACATGATTTAAAAGTGAAAATTGCTTATAAGGATGGTTGCGCAGAAAAACGTAATGCTTCTGTGTTAACACCTGTATTCATTTCACTCCTCATAAAATTTCCAGAGAAAATCGATTCTTAAGGAGTAACCTCAAAAAATGGCTACTGAGGTGACGACGATAAATAGGGGTGTTGGACACATAATTGTGGTGATCCCAAATAAATTAAGATTACGGCAAGAAAATGATGATTCATGGTAAGGGCAGATGATGATGGTGAATTCACTGAGAAATATTTTTGACTAGTTTCTGCCAGTCTTCACCTGCGTTATAGTTGGAAATTATTATTCAACGGGAACATACTAGCGGCACGGGGACCCGAGGTGAAAAAATAAAATTTGGTTCCAATAAATGTCACTAGATGGCGCGATATGCACCGATTTGTTATTGAATTGTGTGTAAAATTAACTAACGAGGATCTCGTGGCTAAATAATAACAGCCGCACGGGTCGATCATCAAGGTTAAGCAACGCTTGACGAGGTCGGTCCGTGGATGGGTGATCATTTCAACATACCGAGTTTCCTCCGTGCCTCGGAAAGCACGTTAAGCCGTTGGTCCCGGTTGTCATTTGAAGATCTTTGGCAGTCGTTAAGGGTAGTCAGAAGCTTGAGATCTGACACCAGTGTTGCCAAGAGGTACCTTCTTCTTCTTCTTCTTTCGTGTGAGGTGTGGCCACCTCTGGTGTCAGAGTTAATTAAGCCGCCTCTGGGAATCCCACAGGCCTCTGACTTGGCTAGAGAGGTACCGTATTACCCAGTTACTGGGTTGTGGAGGTCAGATAGGCAGTCGCTCCATGTAAAACACTGGTACTTAGCTGAATCCGGTAAGACTGGAAGCCGACCCCAATATAGTTGGGAAAAGGCTAGGCAGATGATGATGTGTGTAAAATTAACATTTTCAAGAATTGATTATAAAAATTGTATGATCTTGTTCAACAAAATTGTGGAATATTGGGCTCTTAATTCACATTTCAAAGATTATGTAAACGGATCATTTAAAATCGATTCCAATAGATTACGTGGTTTAAAATTACTAAGGCATTCTTCTTGATTTTTAAAATTTGTATTGTAACACATTTTGGTACAATGGAACTGTAAAAACGTGCAAAAAAATACAAAAACAAAATCGCCACTGTATTTAAAGAGAAGATATTCACAAACCGAGTAAACACTTTTAATTGCAAGTCGCTGCTAACACCTTCTATCTAACCGAACACGGATGATATACTTAAAAAAAAATCAGTTTAGTCAGAAGAAAAACGCTAGTTACGTCGGCACGGTTTCTTTGTATGGGATGAGGCATATGTATGCTAGTATTATATTATCTGTGCTACCGGAATAAAAAGGCGTGATTAAGTAACAAACATCCATTCATCCAAACTTTCGCATTTATAATATAAGTAGGAAGAAGCCGTTAAAATGCCTCCTTCTCAGTTCCTGCAGTGCGTCTGTGGAACTCTCTCCCACATTCCCTACGAGACAGCCCTTCTCTGAATATCGTCAAGAGGAAAATTAAGGATCCTTTTCCTTTTTCTGAATCGCGGTGTTAAGATTCTCCGCGGAAGAACGACACTAGAAAAAAATATGGGTAAAATGGAATAAATAAATAAAAAAAATAGCTTATTAAACTTGTTTTTTTTTTGTCTGATATAGGCTCGCGCTTGACTACCGTCTCAGCTGATGGTAAGCGATGATGTGGTCGACGATGGAGCACACTTTCTTAGAAGTAACCTATTCACTCTTAACTTAAAGACCCCTAGATAAACTAGACCCCCTAGACTTTATAATTTACAGCAAATAACCCCAACTATCACCCTGTTTCGTTTGATCCACGATTGATTTGTGTTAAAAGACTCGGTAACGTATGAGGCGTTTTTTTTTTTACTTGGTGTTATGCTCATGCATACTGCACTACCACGGGGAGATAGTGCAGTTATGTGGGACTCTGACCCACTAAAACGGCACGCTGTCCTCCTGTGCCGCTTATGGCGGGAACACGGGCACGCGTTAGCACTCACCGCGAACCCGCCGCGGCTGTCAGGCACCGGACAATCCTCGGGGAAGCACCCCCCATCACCGGCGCACCAGAGCACACTATACGCCGTGACAACTCCAGGGACCATACCCAGCACATGAGCGCCAGACGATCCCGTGTATGGTATCCTTGGTCAACCTGTGACGGGTCAAGGTCACTGGCCCCGCCACCTACCATACCGACACTCCTCCTCCCTTGCGGCCCACCACCTCCGCCACGGTGTCGACCCCGTCCAGGCCGCGGAAGGTAGGGAGAGCGGCGCACCGCAATACCGGCATTCCTCTCCCACCGTGGCCTCCAAACCTCAGCCGCGATATCGTATGGGACCTGGGACGCTCCATAAGACATCGCAGCCTCAGGTTCCTCTTCGCTTCACCGTGGGTGACCAAGCCACGACTACTGAGCCGCGACAATGCGG
This sequence comes from Orthosia incerta, assembly GCA_948252205.1. NCBI lineage: Eukaryota > Metazoa > Arthropoda > Insecta > Lepidoptera > Noctuidae > Orthosia > Orthosia incerta. Next base: position 21,583,014 of record OX411742.1, read on the forward strand.
GAACCCACCGGGGGAGGAGGGGGGGGCGTCTTTGTGGCGTCTAGGATCTTGGACTTGAGCACGTTAATGTCAAAAAAACATGCCTTCCAATCACAACTTACCCTTTCCAGTTTGAGTTTGAGTTGCTCCTCTAAAAACATATTCAAAGGTTCGTAGCTCTGGGGCCCCGCTATAGTCAATACAAAGAGGTAGTAAGTAGATTTGCGAGCCCCCACAAGCGCGGCCCCGCGGCTCCGGCCGCTCTTATTCAATTACTGCATCTTCTACGCATTCGATAAAGGAAGGAAGGAGCTCTTTAGAAGTACCTTCTAAGTACTAAAATATCAGGTTTCCGTAGCTTTGCTGTGTGCCGGATGTAAGAGTATTAGTTTTTTTTATATGATACTAGTATTTGCCTGTGGCTTTGCTTGCTTAAATATAGATTTTGTCAATCAATTATGGTAATAAAAACCTTTTTACAAAGATACACTTCCAAATAAAAAACACTACAAAGTAAAAAATCACTTATTTTTCTGAAGGCGGTGTCAAAAAACGAAGAAACGAAAACAGGAACACTGACTTCCGAAATTTATTTGGAAGTCGGTTGTAAATTTTTGTAAAAACGTTTTTTATTTTTCACTTTTTAGTGGCACTTAATGGACTAGTGAAGTTGCCTGTAGCCGATACCAAAAAAAAACAAATTTCATCAAAATTGGTTCAGTTTTCGCATAAGGAAACTTTCTTTTTAGTCTTCGAGTGACTGTTTGGGTGTTCTTCAGATTTATTGGAAAACCTTCTGATAAATAATTTTATTTCTGTAAGTTGGTTTGTACAAACACTTTTACATGTCGATCATATTTTTAAACTAGATGAGGTCGGCGTTTCCTATCTGGCTACTCTGAGAAGAAAGGCCGAAACAAACTCAGAGGTCACAGTCTCTTTTAACGTCCAGACAAAAATCTTGGTTAGATCATGTGAAGACCATGTAGACTGCAAAGAACCAGCCAGATTGAGTGGACCTGTCCAGTCAGTGCACGCATTTGTCAATAACCGAGCAGCTCAACACAGAATTTAAGGAGCTCAACGATTCGACGAACAATACCAAAGAAAGGACATTCGGGTAGGCCGCATAAACTACTCAAACTGCCAGACCACGATTAAAAACTAAGATAAATTAAAAAAAAAAACAAAAAAAAGAATGATCCACATAGTCTTCACATTCACAATAATTAAAATAAAATAATATATTACTTTAAAAAGTAAATGTTCATGTCATTGCAAGAAAACCAAAAAATAAAAACAAAATTCACGGTGGAAAATATAAAAAATCAGAATTTATTTTTAATTGGATCAGCTCAATCTTAAGCCTTTTTGTCCTCAACGTAATCTACAATGGTATAAAACGCTTTCTGGCACAACTTACGTTTAATGAATGATTTGAATTTATTAAGACTTAAAACTTGTACGTGGCTTGGAAGCGTATTATAAAAGCGTACACATTGTCATCTAAACGAGCCACCTATTTTCTTGAGCTTTGTTGTTGGTACTACAAATTTGTGTTTGTTCCTAGTATTTATTTTATGGATATCACTGTATTTTTTAACAATTTTATATTTTTATGGGCATATAAAAGATTTTCATAAATATACTGTGAAGGCAGTCATTACATTAATCTCCTTAAATTTCTCTCTGAGAGAGTGTCTTGGACTTAATTTATAAATTGAACGAACAGCTCTTTTCTGCAAAACAAAGATAGTCTGGATGTCAGCGGCATTTCCCCACAACAGAATACCGTACGAAATTACACTATGAAAATAGCTAAAGTATACTAAACGGGCTGTCTCTATGTCAGTTAAATTACTATTTTTTCTAACATCATATGCTGCGGAGCTTAGCTTCTTTGGCAATTTATCTGTATGTGGGCCCCACTAAAGCTTAGCATCCAAGGTTAAGCCTAAGAATACTGTGCTATTTTCAGGATTTAATTCTTCGCCCTTTATCAACACATCAGTTTGAAAACTGCCTGAAGTTAGGTAGGGTAAACTTAATGCATTTCGTTTTTTTTACATTAAGAAGTAAATTGTTGACATTGAACCAGTGAACTACTTTTGAGATCGCGCTATTTTCATCGTCAGTAACCAGCTGCTAACGTTTAAGTTTACACAAAAGTGAAGTATCATCCGCAAACAACACTATATCATGGTTATCATTTATGAGGTAAGGCAAGTCATTAATATAAATAAGATACAAGAAAGTACTAAGAATTGAGCCCTGCGGGCCTCCCATTGTTACTATAAATCCGGGAGATCTTTTTCCATTAACGTCAACACTCTGAATCCTATTACACAAGTATGAAGTAAGAAGATCCAGAGCGCTGTTCCGGATCCCGTAGTGGCGGAGTTGCCTGATTAGCGTCTCATGAAGAACACAATTAAATGCAAAAAAAGGCGGTAATGCAATACTTTCCGTTCCATTCCATTTTTTTGGACAAATTACAAAAAAATCCCAAGGCATCGCACCTATCTTCCCATGCTTTATAAATATTACCTAAAAGCTCAACACCGGCATCATTAGTAGAACGACCCCTTGTAAAACCGAACTGTTTGCTATGTAATAATTTATGTTTATTAAAAAATCTTTTTTTTTTCTCTAACATTATTTTCTGAAATATTTTACTAAACGTATGTAGTACTGAAATAGGTATATAATTTGTAGGGTCTGATGTACTACCTGATTTAAACAAAGGTATTATTATACTATTTTTCATTAGGTCAGGAAACTCCCCACAGTCGATACAATTATTAAAGATAGTAAACTAGGTGCGGCAATGTCAATAATAGACCTAGCAACTTCGACAGATTGACCCCACAGATCTGCAGTCTTTTTAACAATTAAAGTGTGAAAGGTTTTAATTATGTCTGTTCGCGACGAAGCGTCATCAACCATACTAAATGGTTCATAGAAATTGAAGTTTGTATGTGTAGACATGTCTGCTTACCACGGCGCGCCACCTGATACTAAAATGAATTTTAGAGGCACGTTTATATTTATACTAAAATTTTACCTACATTTTTTGAGATAGTAGTATAATGTTTTTAGTGTTTGTCAGTATGTTATAGGGTTCAATAGTTCACCCTTAACAGAGTAAAATCATTAGAAAGCATACTGATAAGAGTTATCATAGTAAAAAACATAAATTTCTGTCATACGATACGTCTGTGCTCGACGACGGATTAGTTCCGAATGAACCGTGAGAGGGAACCACACGATATATATAGTTTTGGTGGTTTTCGAAAATATTATAGTAATTAAAATCATGTTTTTAAGGGCTTATCCTATGTACTGGACATGAAATCAGTACATAATGATGAAACTATGTGAAGACCACATAGTTTCTGCTATGTAAATAGGAATATTGACTTGATATCTCAAACACCAAATATATGGTTTTAGGTCATTTTAGGGTATATGGGGGACCTAGACCGAGACAGGAAGCCTATATACACCTCATAGTTAGCGTAGTCTTTTATATAAAGCCCATTTACTTGAGATATCAAGTCAGTATATAATAGAAAAACTGCTGTTTATCTGGGTTTTGGCAATCGCTTACGGTTTTAGGTGCCCTAAGTACCTAGAAACATATAGGTGTACTGGTAAAAGTACTACCATTGGAAAGCTTGCTAAAAGGGCTTCCAGGCGGTTTCTAGATGGGAAGAATCGCTTGGATAGTCAACGAGATAAGCAGTCGTGAAAAATGTAAACAACGTAAAACGTTGAAATTTGTAGACCCTTCAGGTGGGATAACTCCATGAAGGGAATAGATGTACTCATGGTGTAAGTACTTTCGGATGGCTTGCTGGACTAGCTACCAAGCCATCACTTTGGAGCGAAAATCGCTCAAGTAGTTTAAGTACAATTCCGGAAAATAGGTTTCTGGAAATGTAATTTTTAGTCAGTTTTTGGCATTTCCCGGGACTATACACCCCTGGGAATTCCGAAAACAAGGAATTTTTGGGGACCTCCCGATGGCCCGTTAAACGCACCATCGTGTCGTCCCAATCTTATTAGTGTTTTTATATCTAATTTCTCTGATAGCTGGGCGCAAAGAAAGTGACCAGCTATCAAATTTGTACATATCAAGGCACCTTATGTGCATATGACCTAGATAGACTTACATAAACACTAGAAATGTAAAGTGTGGTCTATTGGCTACCAGAATCCCCATAATAGGCGGTGATTGTCTGGTTAGCCTAAGTAGGAAGTCCTAAAGTCGGTGAAATGACTTAGGAATTTATAGATTCATTACATAAGGGATGATATCCCATAGAAGATTCCCGAAAATAAGCTTTTTCTAGACGTCAACAGACAGCCTGCTATTGGCACCAGCAGGTCAACCCAACCTATAGATATCCTTAGGCTAGGTTGAAAACTATTAAGGTTTTAACTGGGAAATAAAGGGAATTGTCCTTTTATTTCATGGAAATAGTCTAGGGAAGCTATCAATACCTGGAAATTAGGTATATTGATTAGATACATAGATAGGGGGCGTTACTGTGTTACAGTACGAAGGAATCCAGCTATTGATAGCACCATGGAAGGGGTGCGGTAACCCTATTTTCCAAATATGTATAAGGGTTTTTACATAAATAAAAATTATTTTCGGCGAGAATTTGCGGGGCTCTCAATAATGGCACGATGCGAGGGTATAAAGAACCCCCGGGCCCAAAATAGAATTTGTAGTCATCCAAAGCTAGTCGCTTGTACTTGTCTTAGTAAATAAGAAGTAATTCTTATATAGAATCAAGTCTCTGAAATTGTTGAGAGCCCTAGAATCGTGCCGTGTACTGAATAACTTAGTGTTTCATTTAATTCATCGACTTCAACCCTTATGAAGACATCCCTTTTCGATCCTGTCGAGCTGAACCTCGGAACCTGGACACCAGGAGTGCTGATCCAGAAGTAGGCAACCCGGAATCTGGAAATAACTCGAGTACACCCAACACATCGTTGAATCGTTAGAGTCGATTTGCAACCCTACGTCACTGCTGCAGCTAGGCATCCAAGAACCTTTGTTTTCGTTGATGTGGATGGGGCGTTCAGCGGCAATGGCCAGAAGGTTTACGCCCTTCTTTTCTCGGGGCCAATGAACACGCTACGTCCTGCACATTTAATGGTCCTTGCGAGCCAGATTTTGGAGCCTGGCGTCCCGGCAAAATTCGACGACGGACACACATTTAATGGTCCTATCGAGCCGAATTTTGGAGCCTGGAGAGCCCCAGGACGTCGGGAACAGTAGATCCAGAAAAAACAACTGGGTGCCTGCATATTAAGTCGGCTACGTGCAACACAACGTTGACCCGTTCGAGCCGAAATTCGAAGTCTGGAGCGCCCCAGGACGTCAGGAAGAAACAGTGGTGGAATTAATTTTTCGAATTTTGGAGAAATTAATTTCACAAATAAACCAAAAATCGACGTGCACTGCAGGGAACAAGTCCTACGTGCCCTATTTGCCGCTGGATCCAAGAGGTAAAATTCTGGAGACAGTTATTGAAAATACCCTATTTTTTCAATAATTGTAAGAAAATAGAAGAAATTTTCTGTGAGCCGCAAAATGCTGTATGAAGACAGATGCGCATCCTTGAAGCCCCAAGAATAGTTCCTGAAGACTTATCGCTGAAAACTACCCTTATGTTTTTAGCGATTTGTTTAAAAAACGAGCGCCCGTCAGAAAAATACAAGACGTGCGTTTTAGAAGGCTGATGTGCATCCTTGATGATTGAAGAATAATTCCTGAAGCCTTATGACTGAAAACAACCCCTATGTTTTCAGGAAAATTTTGAAGACTGAATTTTCGTCAGTGAATGGAAGAAACGTACTCTGAAGACTTAGATACGTTTCGGATGTACTGACTATGCGGTTCCTGAAGCACTATCACTGAAAATAACTTTGACGTTTCGGTGATTTATTTGAAGATTGAATTTTCTTCAATCAAGCAAGATACGTGCTCTGAAGATTGATGCACGGCTCTGATGCTTTGGACAAGCAGTTCATGAAGCATCACCACCGAAAAGTAACCTTGACTTTTCGGTGATTTAGAATTTGATTGAATTATAGTCAATCAAATAGAACATACACGTTTATGGGAAAAATAAACTTGTATAGCAAATGCCTGAAGTTTCCTGAAGACTTATCACTGACCGTAAGTTTTTAGTGATTTTTTTTATTTGAAGATTGAATTATAGTCAATCGAAGTGGAGGTTAACTTCTGGAGATCGTCGGTTTGAACGCTGAAGCCCGGAACTGGGACTTATCTTTGAAAACTAACTTCGAGTTTTCAAAAGAAAATATTTCAACAACAATGCCGATAACCAGATCCAAAGGCAAGACGCCGGAGGCATGGACCGTGGAGTTGGATCAGCCAGTTGGCATCAGACATGAGCTGCCGCCGTGTTCACCTTCCACAACCGAAGGGACCGAGCCGTCGGACGAGCAGCGCCATCTAGCGCCTCAAACTGAAAGCACTCCGACGCATCAACCAATAGAAACTGATCAAGCGGTTTCTACCAGAGTAACCAGATTAGAAGGAGCTTCAGACACAACATTGAAACCTTCTCAGAAAGAGAAGATTTCCGAAGAAGACAGACGTACAGCGATGCCGATGACTACCCGGGGTGACGCCCGTATCGAACATAGCCGTCCGCCGTCAACTAGAGTGACTCGGTCACGAAAAAACATAGACAAAGCTCGCGAAGACTTACTCAAAATTAAGTTGGAGCTTGCACAACTGGCACTTCAGAGAGCGGAGGAAGAGGGTTCCGAAGCTGAATACTTGGATGACAGAAACTCGAATGACGAGTACGTGCGTTCATGGCTAGAAGAGGCACCAGAACCTCAGCCTGAGAAGGAGGATAACGTCGTTGAAGGGGGAACCAGAAATTCTATGCATAGACCCCTGACTGCGGCCGCCACCAAATCGCAAATAGAAGGTCAGCATCCTAAGGAGAGAGAAGTGCGAAAGCCTCCAGTTGCAGCGTCAGCTGAGTGTACAGGAGGTCAGAGGGATAGTCTCCGTCCATTCTTGACGGAGTTGACGTCCGCTATAGCGTCGCTAGCCGACAGGAAAATAGAACAGCGGGACCAACCGAACCCCTCTGCGTCGAAATTCGTCATGACATTGCCGAATTTCAATGGTTCTCATACTGAATGGCTATCATTTCGGGCCATATATGAGACAACTCGAGCGTACTTTACGGACATCGAGAATACAGCGAGGCTGAGGAGAAGCTTACATGGACGTGCAATGGAAACCGTCAGCTCAGAACTCATCGGACATGCCAGGCCCGATGACATCATGAAGGAACTCGAGCTGCAGTTCGGCCGTCCAGACTCCATAGCGCAAGCTGAAACAGATAGATTACGCGGACTGCCGCGCTGCAGTGAGTCACCAAGAGACATCTGCGCGTTTGCAAGTCGCGTAAGAGGTGCTGTAGTCACGCTCCGCGCGTTAAAAAAGGGTCATTACCTTATGAACGCGGAGCTTATGCGATTGTTAACAGAGAAGTTACCCAATTCGCTACGAGCACAATGGTACCGATCATATTCGGAGAAGTACCAATCGGTGCCAGATATTTCATTGTTCAGTAATTTTATATCTGAACAGGCACACTTCTGTAGTCCATTCGCCCCACCCGAAGGCATCGCTTCGGCCGAGGCGAACACCAACAGACGCGTCACACAAAGGACGCATATAGCTACGGACCAACCGGTAGGAAAATGCCGTGTTTGCGACGTGGGACATCACTACGCCACTGGATGTGCACAATTCAGGGGCGTAGCTGTCGAGAAAAGATGGGAGCTAGCGAAAAAACACAATCTATGTTATCGCTGCCTTCAACATCGACGAGGCAACCACACTTGTAAGAGAAAACAGTGTGGCCAAGACGGGTGCAGAGATACGCACCATCGGCTTCTTCATAGGAAGAAGCAACAGCAGAGGGAAGCCAACAAGAAGCCCGATGTTCCTGAATCCCGCAAGGATCCTCAGGAAACGGTGGCCAGTTTCGGGTCACCATCGAGCCAGGCGTACCTCAAGATAGTGCCGGTCCGGGTAATCGGACCGGCGGGAGAGGTAGCAACATACGCTCTCCTAGACGATGGGTCCACCGTTTCGCTGATGGATGAAGACATCGCGAGGCAAGTCGGGGCAGAGGGCCCTGTGGACCCGCTCAAGATCGGTGCGATAGGCAACACCATGCTCACCACCCCATGCTCAAGAAGAGTCAAGGTGACGCTGGTTAGCCCGCAAGAGAGAAGGGTACAATTTAAAGCACGTACTATACCTAAACTCAGCTTGGCAAAACAAACAGTGAGCGATAGGGTTGTCGCACGCTGCAAGCATTTAACCGACTTGAGAAAAGAGTTGATGTACAACAATGGCGTGCCAAAAATACTCGTCGGCCAAGACAACTGGCATTTGTTATTGGCCAGCGAGATTCGCAGAGGTCCAAGACACCAACCAATTGCGTCACTTACAGCAATGGGTTGGACACTACATGGCGCGCACAGTAGTTTACTACGACAACAAGTACATCATGTCAATAGAATAACAACTGATGACAATTTGGATCATCAGTTGCGCGAACATTTCGCCATAGAATCGTTGTGCGTAAACCCACAGCGACCTGCCTCTGACCCAGCAAGAAGGGCAGAGGACATTTTGAATCGATCAACTGTCCAATTAGAGAATGGACACATCGAAACCGCCATGCTTTGGCGTAATGAGCATGCTGAGATGCCAGATAGCTTTGAGACAGCTCTGAAGAGGCTCGTCTCAACAGAAAAGAAGCTGGACAAGAACCAGGAACTTCTAAGAAGATACTCAGACCAGATGGACTCGCTAATAGCGAAAGGGTACGCTGAAAGGGCACCCGCAATTAGCACGCCGGGCAAAACTTGGTACCTCCCACACTTCGATGTCTTCAACCCAATGAAGCCAGACAAACTTCGCATCGTACATGACGCTGCCGCCAAATCGAGAGGAATGTCACTGAATGACTTCCTGTTAACTGGGCCCGACCTATTACAGTCGCTGCCAGGCGTAATGATGCGGTTTCGCCGCCACTGCGTCGCAATAACCGGTGACATAGCGGAGATGTTCATGCAAGTGAAGGTGCGGAGCCAAGACCGAGACGCGCTTCGCTACCTGTGGAGGGGAAACCGCAGAGAAGGAGCGCCAGAAGAATATAGAATGACGTCCATCATTTTCGGCGCAGCCAGTTCGCCTTGCACAGCAATTTTTGCAAAGAACTGGAACGCAAACAAATATATAGAGAAGCACCCTGAAGCTGTGGATGCTATACTACGTAGTCATTATATGGATGACTACCTAGATAGTTATAGAACTATCGAGAAGGCGGCAGAAGTCGCTAGTATGGTGCGAAAAATACACCTACAGGCGAGGTTTGAACTCAAGAAATGGGTTTCAAATAGCTCGCAGCTCCTAGAAAAAATGGACCCATCGCATATACAAACTGAGATGGTATCCATTGGAGATATAGATACGTCGGAAAAGATACTCGGCCTCATATGGAGGCCAGGCGAAGACACGCTGGGTTTCAACCTCACACTCGCGCGTCTGCCTGAGGGTATCTTGGACCGAGAGGCGCCCACCAAGCGAGAGGCGCTCAGAATAGTAGCGTCGCTATACGACCCACTCGGACTCGCCTCGCCAGTAACCATCAAGGCGAAGCAAATATTGCAAGAAGCATGGAGGCGAGGCGTCGACTGGGATCAGAGGCTAGATGTTGACCTAGCATTACAATGGAAAATTTGGGTACAACATTTACGCCAACTAAAAAACGTTAGCGTACCAAGATGCTATCCTGGATATAGCGACGCTATAGAAATGCAGGTGCATGTGTTCACTGATGCAAGCGAGATGGCATATGCTACCGCTATATACTGGCGGGCCACGACCGTGGAAGGCAAGCACTTAATAAGCCTTGTTATGGCGAAAGCGCGGGTGGCCCCACTGAAACTGCTTTCGATACCGAGACTCGAACTTCAGGCCGCGGTATTGGGAACCCGCGTAGCCGCAGCAGTGATGAGTGAACACGACTGCAAGCCCACGTCAGTAACGTATTGGTCAGATAGCAAGACCGTACTGACCTGGATTAGAAGAGGAGCGAGAGTATACAAACCTTTCGTTGCTCACCGAATAGCTGCTATTGAAGACAATAGCAAAGTCGAAGATTGGCGATGGATACCCACCAAGATGAACATCGCTGATGCAGCAACCCGTGACGTGCCACTGCGGTTCAACTCGGACCACGAGTGGTACTGCGGGCCGAGTTTTTTGTCTCTTGGGCCCGAATTATGGCCCACAGAGAAACCTCCGACTACAAACGACACGGGAGAAGAAAAAACTTTCGTTGTCACAGAAGGGGACAAGAAGAGCTTCATAGAAGCCGTTCCAGAGCCAAGCAGATTCTCCAGATGGGAGCGACTGCTTCGTGCGACCGCCACAGTTCTGCGTTTTATATCTCTTTGCAAAAATAGAACAGAGATAACGTCCTATAAACGGACGAGAAAAAACGCTGAAAAGGACCCAGACTGGCGCAAGAAGCCCGCTGTACCTGCACAGAAGCAGAAGCAGGCATGCAGAGCACCAACCCAGGTCAACAGACAAATCATAGAAGCAGAATTTCTCCAAGAAGCTGAGAAAATACTTGTCCAGGTCGCACAACAACAATCGTTCGCTTCAGAGTTAGCGAATGTTGAAGAAATAAATAAAAATAGCTCGCTGCGACCTTTACAAATTCAGGTCGTCGACGGCGTGCTGCGACTAAGAAGTCGCATAGCAGCTACGCAAGAGGTAGCTGAAGAAGTGATGCGCCCGCCTATATTACATGGCGACCATCACATAACGCAGTTGTACATAGACTGGACACATCGCAGTCTACAACATAGTGGCACCGAACTCACAATTAATGAGGTACGGCAGCACTACTGGGTCGTGAAGATGCGACCAACAGCGAAGAAGGTGATAGCAAGATGCCTGCATTGCCGTATACGCAAGGCACAGCCACCAGTACCTGCGACCGGCGACCACCCGAAAACGCGCCTCGCTCACCATAAGAGGCCGTTTACATATACCGGGCTCGACTATTTCGGCCCGCTATCCGTCACCGTCGGTCGGCAGCATCAGAAGAGATACGTAGCACTATTTACGTGTCTCACATCAAGGGCGGTGCACCTTGAAATCGCCGCCAGCCTTAGCGCAGACTCCGCCATATTGGCGCTGCGCCGATTCGCCGCACGCAGAGGATGCCCAGCTGAGATACACTCAGACAATGGCACCAACATGCACGGCGCCGACAGAGAGCTGCGAGACGCCTTCAAAACAGAGGCAAGTCGTAGAGGCATCGTATGGCGCTTCATAACGCCATCAGCGCCATTCATGGGAGGCGCCTGGGAGCGCCTAGTTCGTTGTGTAAAAAACACACTATACAATGTACTTACAGAAAAACACCCCACCGAAGAGGTGTTGTCCACACTGATTTGTGAGGCAGAGTACATTGTAAATAGCCGACCATTGACACACGTGTCGGTAGATGGTGATGATGATGAATCCATCACACCGAATCACCTTTTACTCGGTGGGTCAGCCAGACTACCTACACCTGGCACGTTCACCGAGCAAGATATAGACAGCAGGAAAATATGGCGACGATCACAGATCCTCGCTGATATGTTCTGGAGTCGCTGGGTCAGAGAGTACCTGCCGGAGCTCCAAAACCGGCGGGAGCCACATAGTAGTGGGCCCAGATTTAAAGTGGGTGACCCTGTCCTGATAGCCGACGGCCAGCTGCCCCGCAATACGTGGCCGCGAGGCCGCATTGTGGCCGTGTATCCAGGAATCGACGGAGAAATCCGGACCGCTGAGGTACGCACGCTTGGCGGTACCTTGAAGCGTCCGGTGAAGAAACTCGTCCCACTGCCCCAGTAACCAGAGATGCCGGAGCGGCGACCGTCCTCTCGGTGGGCCTGGCCGGCAGCCGAAAAATGCCGTCCGTCGCTCACCGAAGGAATGCAGCGCCGCGCCGACAACACTTCGAGTCGACACAGCGAGTCGACACAGCACTGCACGGCGGGAGATATGTTCGCGACGAAGCGTCATCAACCATACTAAATGGTTCATAGAAATTGAAGTTTGTATGTGTAGACATGTCTGCTTACCACGGCGCGCCACCTGATACTAAAATGAATTTTAGAGGCACGTTTATATTTATACTAAAATTTTACCTACATTTTTTGAGATAGTAGTATAATGTTTTTAGTGTTTGTCAGTATGTTATAGGGTTCAATAGTTCACCCTTAACAGAGTAAAATCATTAGAAAGCATACTGATAAGAGTTATCATAGTAAAAAACATAAATTTCTGTCATACGATACGTCTGTGCTCGACGACGGATTAGTTCCGAATGAACCGTGAGAGGGAACCACACGATATATATAGTTTTGGTGGTTTTCGAAAATATTATAGTAATTAAAATCATGTTTTTAAGGGCTTATCCTATGTACTGGACATGAAATCAGTACATAATGATGAAACTATGTGAAGACCACATAGTTTCTGCTATGTAAATAGGAATATTGACTTGATATCTCAAACACCAAATATATGGTTTTAGGTCATTTTAGGGTATATGGGGGACCTAGACCGAGACAGGAAGCCTATATACACCTCATAGTTAGCGTAGTCTTTTATATAAAGCCCATTTACTTGAGATATCAAGTCAGTATATAATAGAAAAACTGCTGTTTATCTGGGTTTTGGCAATCGCTTACGGTTTTAGGTGCCCTAAGTACCTAGAAACATATAGGTGTACTGGTAAAAGTACTACCATTGGAAAGCTTGCTAAAAGGGCTTCCAGGCGGTTTCTAGATGGGAAGAATCGCTTGGATAGTCAACGAGATAAGCAGTCGTGAAAAATGTAAACAACGTAAAACGTTGAAATTTGTAGACCCTTCAGGTGGGATAACTCCATGAAGGGAATAGATGTACTCATGGTGTAAGTACTTTCGGATGGCTTGCTGGACTAGCTACCAAGCCATCACTTTGGAGCGAAAATCGCTCAAGTAGTTTAAGTACAATTCCGGAAAATAGGTTTCTGGAAATGTAATTTTTAGTCAGTTTTTGGCATTTCCCGGGACTATACACCCCTGGGAATTCCGAAAACAAGGAATTTTTGGGGACCTCCCGATGGCCCGTTAAACGCACCATCGTGTCGTCCCAATCTTATTAGTGTTTTTATATCTAATTTCTCTGATAGCTGGGCGCAAAGAAAGTGACCAGCTATCAAATTTGTACATATCAAGGCACCTTATGTGCATATGACCTAGATAGACTTACATAAACACTAGAAATGTAAAGTGTGGTCTATTGGCTACCAGAATCCCCATAATAGGCGGTGATTGTCTGGTTAGCCTAAGTAGGAAGTCCTAAAGTCGGTGAAATGACTTAGGAATTTATAGATTCATTACATAAGGGATGATATCCCATAGAAGATTCCCGAAAATAAGCTTTTTCTAGACGTCAACAGACAGCCTGCTATTGGCACCAGCAGGTCAACCCAACCTATAGATATCCTTAGGCTAGGTTGAAAACTATTAAGGTTTTAACTGGGAAATAAAGGGAATTGTCCTTTTATTTCATGGAAATAGTCTAGGGAAGCTATCAATACCTGGAAATTAGGTATATTGATTAGATACATAGATAGGGGGCGTTACTGTGTTACAGTACGAAGGAATCCAGCTATTGATAGCACCATGGAAGGGGTGCGGTAACCCTATTTTCCAAATATGTATAAGGGTTTTTACATAAATAAAAATTATTTTCGGCGAGAATTTGCGGGGCTCTCAATAATGGCACGATGCGAGGGTATAAAGAACCCCCGGGCCCAAAATAGAATTTGTAGTCATCCAAAGCTAGTCGCTTGTACTTGTCTTAGTAAATAAGAAGTAATTCTTATATAGAATCAAGTCTCTGAAATTGTTGAGAGCCCTAGAATCGTGCCGTGTACTGAATAACTTAGTGTTTCATTTAATTCATCGACTTCAACCCTTATGAAGACATCCCTTTTCGATCCTGTCGAGCTGAACCTCGGAACCTGGACACCAGGAGTGCTGATCCAGAAGTAGGCAACCCGGAATCTGGAAATAACTCGAGTACACCCAACACATCGTTGAATCGTTAGAGTCGATTTGCAACCCTACGTCACTGCTGCAGCTAGGCATCCAAGAACCTTTGTTTTCGTTGATGTGGATGGGGCGTTCAGCGGCAATGGCCAGAAGGTTTACGCCCTTCTTTTCTCGGGGCCAATGAACACGCTACGTCCTGCACAATGTCACTACAAGTAATATGTTCAAAAATAAATTCCAAATCGCCAACATTAACATTTTGTTTTAGCAAAGACTCAGCAACAGAAGGTGATGAGTTTAGGGATATAGTAGTTAAAATGGGAATATCTGAAAAGAAATTTTCAAAGGCCACTGTGACTTGTGAGTCTGATTTTATGATGCTGTCATTAATAGACAGGTTGTAGTCAATATTTCGGTTACCAGATCTTCCCGTGTCACTATTAGTAATATTCCAAGTCGTTTTAATAACATTAATACAATTTTGAATCTTAGAACTCAAACAATGCGACTTGGCCAAACAACAAAAAAAGAAGTGAACAAATCTGCTTAAAAAAATCTTTGGGAACAACTTAATGCAAACAAAACAAAATATCACTGGGGGTACTTATTTATTTATTTATTTAATACTTCATGCACAGAAACGTACAGAGGCAGACTTAATGCCTTAGGCATTTTCTACCAGTCGACCTTTGGGTGATGCAGAGACCAATAGTGGTAGGTCCAATATTTAAAGTTAAACGTGATACCTAAGGTAGGTTTATTCAAATTCAAAGCTATAATCCAATACATACTATAAATACATACAATAGATACTCAAACATATAAATAAATACACGAATATACTTAAACAACTAGTGGTAGCGGACAATTGGAGAAAATTATCGCTGTGACGATACAACTGCCAACTTCTTACGAACATGCTCGCGTACTACTTCGGTAATACTTCGGTACTTGAGACGGCAACGTGACCAATACGTGAAGCCCACATTCGGGCAAGAACACCAACAAATCTCTAGATTAACAAAGACGCCGACCGCTATATCCAATCAGCCGTGAACATTTTTATGGTGGGTGCTAATTGAGCGCCCTCTAGCGCAGAAAGCGATAAAAGTTATTAATTGGCCACCACCCCCGGGCCGGAAGTTGTAAATACAAGGCTACTATTTCCGGTCAATCGACACGCATCGTGCACACGCCTTTATACCGGAAACTTTCGAAGATGTATGAGTACACTTTTCGGGGTTCCATTTTTGAAATGGCAGAGGAGAAGCCTTCATAAATTGTGTGTAGTTATGTTGTGTTGTGATTGCTTTGATGAAGTGAGAAATCAGACTTTCGAACGATTACTCAAAACAAATCAAACCGAATTTAGTATTTGGATTGGGAACTCGACAAAATGTACTTGTGGGTGAAATCCTGTGAAAACTTGTCCCACCGCGAGGAAGCGAGTAGGTACTATTTTCTCGATGAATAAACGTACAAAACATATAGAATTTGTGTCTATAAAAGAGACACATGTATTAATAATTGATCGCTGGCTGTTCACACTGCCGGCGATATTCACTTACCATTAGTTATTAGCTATCAAAGATAATATTCGCAGCGATGCTCTCTTGGCGGTCAGAACTCACGCCGAGAGACCAACCAGCCGCCGGAAACCAGCAACAGGCCGCCCCGAGCGAGTGTTGAGAATAATCTCCCATCGCACAAGAACACTCGCGAGTGACAAAACTATCGAAACTACACACTCGCTTTTTGCTGCTCGCCAACTCGTATCTAGATCTGCGAGAAGCGAGTTAAGCCAGAGCTTAACTCGCTTCTCGCAGATCGTCGCGTCAGCGGTGGGACAAGTGCCTAAAACAGAGTTCAGGTATGAATCTCAGGGACCAATAAAAGCGTTCTTCAACATAATATAAATTACCATCACGCCTACATTTCCGATGGATTCGGCAGTGATATGCTATTTTAGCCAACGTTATTTGCCTAAAGTTTAGGCAAACATTTTTTTATTATTTTTTATTATGAGCCCGTTACGTACTACTGCAGGGCAAAGGCCTCCCTTCCGTCTTTCCATTTTCCCTGTATCTTGCTACATCTGGCCAATCCTTCAGATAAGCGTCTAGTTCGTCACGCCATCTCTTTCCGGGCCTACCGCGTCGCTGGTTCCTGTTATTCGGAATCCAGTCAGTGGTTACTTTTGCCCAATTCTTTTGCGACATGCGGCAGATGTGGCCTGCCCAATTCCACTTTAGTTGGCGGCTGTTTTGCCTACGTCTGTGATTTGTGTTTTGGAACGAAGTATACTGTTCCGAATGCGATCTATGATTTTGACTCCGAGAATACTTCGTTCCATCGCTCGCTGGCAGACCCCGAGTGCGAACTTTTGACGTTTCGTTAACGACCACGTTTGCGCTCCATAGGTGAGGGTAGGAAGGATGCACATATCCATGAGTTTCCTTTTTAGGGTAAGTGGAAGTGATCCCTTCATTAGGTGTTTCATCGACCAATAGCTCTTCCATGCGTTTTCGGTGCGTCGAGCAACTTCTTTATCTTGCCTCGCCTGGAAAGAGACTATTTGGCCGAGGTATATATACTAGGCAAACATAGTTGTCTTTTTAGTTATCATCTTCCTGCTTATATCCCATGTTACTTGCGGTCGGCGCAATACGTTTTCTTCTTCCATACCGTCCTGTCCCCTGTCATGCTATCACTGACTCCCTTTTCTTGCATATCACTCCTCACACAGTCCATCCATCTTTGGCCTTCCTCTCTCTCTCCATCCATCCATATTTACATTCATAAGTCATCAAATGACCAAACCAGGACAAACGCTTTCAACTTTTCTGTCACTGGCGCTACTTTCAAACTGCCTCTAATATACTAATTTCTCACTTTATCTGAAAGTTGTCTGCTTAGTGTGTATAGTTATAACCTGAAATATAGGTTTTTTTGAATAAATCACGATCTTCCCGAGGTCAGGCCGGTGATCTTCTATTACAAACCGATATTTCCCGAATATCCCCCAAATATCACGGGTAAAGCCGTTGGTCCCGGCTGTGTTTTATAAATCTGTCAGTCGTTACGGTAAGTCTGAAGCCTGAAAATGTGTAACCAATGTTGCCAAGGAGTACCGTATTACCCAGTTACTGGGTTGTGGAGGTCAGATAGACAATCGCTCCATGTAAAATTCTGGTATTCAGCTCCATCTAGTTAGATTGACAGCCTACACGAACATTGTCGGGAAATGGCAAGGTAGAGTGTTGTTTGAATAAACCCAGATCATGCCGGTCGCTACAATTTATACTCCAAAAGAATATTACTTGTGCCTGAGTATGTTTATTTATTTATTTAAACTTCATGCACAAAAGTACAATGGCGGACTTAATGCCTTAGGCATTCTCTACCAGTCAACCAAGAGTGGTGGAGAGACAACATGGCAGGTGCATTGTTGTTCATTGTTTCAATTGTTTTTATTAAAGTTTCCTTGCTTGATCGATCGATCGAATCAGAAATGAAGACATCCGCAAGAGAAACAAGTTTACCGACATAGCCCGAAGAATTTCCAAACTTAAGTGGCAGTTGATAGGGCTCATTGCTCGCAGAACGGATCGCCGTTGGGGCCAAAAAGTTTTGGAGTGGCGACCGTGTACCGGAAGACGCAGCGTTGGAAAGCCTCGACCAGGCAAGGTGGAGCGGCGACCTGGTCAAGGCTGCGGGATTCCACTGGATGCGAATCGCACAGGACCGATCAGTGTGGTGACGCTTAGGCGAGGCCTATGTCCAGCAGTGGATGTCTTCGGGCTAAATGATGATGACTAACAAAACTATTGCACGGTACTTACTAAAACTACATTTTGTGTTAATTTATAACTTTCAAAGCAAACTATTTAGTTTATAGGTACCGCTTTTTCCCATTGTCCAAAATGATTATTCCGATGCTGAATTTGGAGAACAATGGAATGCTTTTAGTTTTAATCTAATTTGGGTGAAATAAGTGTAATCCTGTGTTATTTAAAGTAATTACTGGTGACTGCCAATAAGGCTTTAGTCGCGGATATCCTCTGATAAATGGAAATAATTTTGGTATGCACCATGCCTATCAATTAGGTTGGTTACGGGTACTTTTTAAGAGCGGCAGCAGTGAAAACACTAATTACTATCAGTAGTTCTATTCTTTAAGGATACAGCCTTGAGTGTAGCGCTGCGCCAGCGACGAAACTACTAGTTAGTACACAGTGCTGCACTCAAGGCTGTATCCTTAGAGAATAGCACTACTGGGCTCTATTTTAATATAGGTAACTACCAACGCGACATATTTGTCCAAAAAAAAACCATACATTTTCGTTAAAGATGCTGCTTGCTGCAGAAAAAAAATGTATGAAATAAACTAATGAAAAAAATTGTTGGATTGGCACATGGTCCCCTGTATTTAATAGACTGCTATTTGTCGGTATTAGGAGTATACAATTCAAGAAATCTGCTGTTTCGGTTGTCTAGTGACTGTTGGTCTTGGGTTTAATTCCCAGGGCGACGCACATTTAGGGTTCCGTACCAATTTATCAATATATTGGTATATATATGTATGGCTAGTTCATAGGTCATTGGGTAGTTAAAAAAATCTGACAGACGACAGACTGACCGACTGATGGACAGACAGATGGACACGTTAGTGACAGCAATAGGGCTCCGTTTGGACGATTTGGGTACGGAACCCTAAAAAAAATTTTTAAGTGATGAAATATGAGTATTCTACTTAGAATACATTTCTAGACGTGATTCCAGCTTTTATTTATTAAACAAAAATCTAGCACACAATGAAATAAAATAGAAGTATTTACCCGACCAAAATACTATTATCCACCTGGCTTTTAGAGGCCCAGGAGTCAAGAGGAATACTTTCTTTGATCTGGTCGTAAGAGGCGCGCTGTGTCAGCCACTGGAGTCGGAAATCACTGTAATGGATGGGATGGCGTAGGGCTGGCACGCAACCACACGCAACCTTTGTAAGAAAATGACCAAAAGTTGTGCTGCTGGTGCGTCATTTTATATAATCATATCATTTAATTTTGTATTTGCCAGGTATATTAAAATTATGTTCCTAGTAAATACAAAATAATTTGACTGTATAACGCAGTATAGTGTGTTAAGATAATAAGTTTTGAAAAAAAAAATTCATACGAAAAATTAGTTTTTTTTTAATTGGTTGGTTTAAGACTTCAGTGCTAAACCTGGGGCGAGTTTCAGTTTTTATCATACCGAGATAAGGGAAAGTGATCAAAGCAAACGTGAACTTAATTTTGAAAAAAAAATGTTTTTCCAAACTCGATTCTTATTAATTGCGTTTTAAAATTCTCGTAATAAGTCAGGATTCGAACCTAATCTCTAGTACCTACTTCTATTTGTGTGGAACACGTCACATGAAATTGTCAAATATTTATATCAAATGTCAGAAATTTTCAATTTTCTAGGACTGCAGCCTTATTGCGTAATGATTTTGGCAAAGCGAAAAGAGTATGAACCATCGACCAATCACATAGACGGAAATCCACATCGCGTCTTTCATCTCGCATGTGATTGATCGATTTTTCATACTCTTTGCCCTTTGCCTTGCCGAATTCATGACGCAATAAGGCTGCTGTTCGGTATGACTTTGGTGTCCCGTGTAATAGGTACCTATACGATTTTAGTTAGTAAGTCATTAATCGAACTAAATCTCTGAAACACGACATGTTTGACACAAATAGAAGTAGGTATTGTTGTCACATGAAATTGTCAAATATTTAGACAAAATAACAGAAATTTTAAATTTTCTAGGACTGTTAGAGTGTATTATTAGGTTTGCTCTTGGTGTCCTGTGTAATATACGATTCTAAATTTAGCAGAAAATGATTCTATTTTTGAATACGAAGTCAAAGCAGCCAGCCCTATGCCTTCTCCGCGCCTGCGGCTAATAGATATCCATTACTAGCCACTTGTCCCTGAAGATCACGCAACTCCAGATAAACGGCGATATCTTACACATTTGCAAAACGCGCCAACTCAGAATATGGGCCTTTTTGTCGCCAAATATACGGTTAGGCGCGTTTGCGCGATACGGGTTTATGCATCTAGTACATATCTACGTCTAGCGGTCATTATTAAAATGGATTTATATTATATTGATCAAGTTTTTTTTGTTCTTTTTTGTAGTTATTTATCGTCATTATACGATCTTATGTACATGTATTGTGAAGGAGTTCACCAACTAGATACCTAGGTACTGATTAATTATGTAAAATATAATGTTTATATCCTATGTTGGACATTCTTAATTAAATAATTAAAATAACGTCATTCAGTTGCTAGGATCGTCCTAAGTAGGCACCTACTGGCCCTGGTTTACCCGCATTCAGCGGATTTGATTCGGTGTATTAACAGTTTGTCCGACTATGTTTTAGGCTGACTTAAAAAAATATTAAAAAGACATCATAATTTAAACACCTAGTTACCGAAGTACTAAAATACACGTACTTTAAGTAATACGTTGTGGCGATATTTGTTTTTGCTAATTTTTCGTCTCCTGTGCGGGTCACAAATATTTTTTTTTTCCATTTTTATTTCTATTTGTTTAGTGAATTAAATAACGTATGTAAGTAGTAATAAGGATTAAATTAAACAAAATTCTAATGTCACCAGTAATGCCCCAGCCAACCAGGCAGGCACCGGTTATCAGTGTGCTCGCTCTGACTACGGAAATGAGATTTTTGTCTACCCTCCGTCGTGGAACGAAGCCATTTAACATACCCTAACAACCTATTATTACACAGACTGCACATTTTTAATTTGTAGGCATCTTTACTGAGCTGCCTCGTGGGATGGGGTTCAAATTGTATGTCAATCATTGGAAAGTGTACTATATAAACTGGCAGACATAATCGATGATGTATGTAGGTAATGGAGAAGCTTCTAGTCAAAATAGACTCCACCTTTGCAGGTGCCATCAGCCTCCACAAATTATAGACAGAATTCGTATATTGTGCGGGCAAGTAGACATCTTAATGAGTTGTGCAAGCAGCACGATATTGATCCATTTCTAACTAGTGTGCCATCAGTCAGGAAGTGCTTGAGCCGAAACTTTTTCAACCAGTTCAATGCAAATTAAAGGTTGTTGTGTAGTGTGAGCAATATGTTAGTGATTATTATATAAGTTATTTATAAGTATTGTTTGGCGATCTATTGTAATAGACGCCTTCTGAAGTGTCCATAGATATAAGTAATATGCAATATTTTATAAGTGAAGACTTTTAATTGGCTGACTGTCAAATTTACTGTTCTTGTTCTGTTCACTTTGAGCTGTAAGTTTTCCATGTTATCTAAAGAAATAAAAATTAACTTGCCTAATAAAGGGTAATACTGTCCCAGTGGACAGTGGACAGTGCAGATTATATAAATATTAAAAGGACCTATGCTGACATCATTATTCGGATTTATTGAACTTACTAGAAGTGCCCGTGCCTTCGCTCTCGTCAACTGCCTACCCTACCACTACCTACTCCTTTTTTTTTGTTCCAGTGTTTAAAATCCTCATTGGGTGTCCCCCGCCCTTGGAGCGCAGAGCGAAGGCGAAGGGGTCTGTCAGACTCCTACTGACTAATATCCACCCGGTGTCCTACCTACGCTGGGGGTTGCGGGCACATATACGATCCTTCCGCAACCCCTGGCTGGAGTGGCCCGCATATGCGGGCCTCGACCTCGCGTTGGGGGGAGTGTGGTGTTAGACGCGACGTCTAAGAGGGGCGCGCAAGAATACAACGCGCCACCACCTTGGGTCCTGATGTGTGGAGTGAGACCGACCATCACCATATGTCACTGCATCGGCGCTTCGCCCCACGTCCGCGCTTCCTCGCGCCTGTAACGAGAGTACCTTCGCCTCCAGGTCCCAGGGTGGGCCCGGCCAGTACACAAGCCGCCTCATAGGAGATCGTTCGATACCCCCTGTAGACTCTGACGGCCATCACTTTCAGCGGCTTTCGCAAAAGCGGTGCTGCCGGCATTCATGAAATAATTTTTTCTTTCAGAAATATTAAAATATAAATGCTGCTTAAACATATCTACATATCATTAGCTATCCAACAAGGTATATCAAACTAGGGATCATCAGTCCGGTGAGGCGGCGAGCCTCCTTGCTGGATTGCCGCCATGGGATCTGGAGGCAAAAATCCTCGCGCATATTTATGAGAGTGGCACGAGGAGGCGAAATGCCGGGGCGAAACTCCGTCGCCGCGACAAATCGCGTCTCGGTGGACAGAACTGCGGCAGGATCTTATGGCAACAAGGAGAGGGTGACTGCCGCAACCAGTGCTAGGCACGCCACAATTGCGGCGAAAAGGCCCCTCTTTGAGGAGTTACTTGAGAGGCGTCATGGCGTCCTCACATTCCACCTGACGCAGGTCCTCAGCGGACACGGCTGTTTCGCCAATGCTAACGCGGTACTAGCCGTGCGCCCATTCGGTGCCAGAATATCAATATTGAACCTCCTTTTGGACAGTTTTGTTTGCAAAATATTTGTTAATTTATATATCCTATGTAGGCTAAGAAGAAATTCGAATCATAAATTTTTACGTGTAAAAATATTTTTAAATATCCAAGTCGTTTTGGAGGAGTATGCAAAATAAGCTATATGAATCGTATTGTTAATTATTTTTCTAAAGCAAAAGTATAAGTGATACGAAAAAACCATGTTTTACAAATAATTCACATGATTTTTTTTTTAAGTTTGCCGTTACTAAGGAGTATGCTTTAGAAAGTAACCGTTTTACGGCGCTAATGCGGAGTCAGGGCCATGTGAAAACCTGAATATTTGCACATTTATTAGTAGGTTAATAATGATAAAAACCGGCCAAGTGCGAGTCGGACTCGCGCACGAAGGGTTCCGCACCATTATCGCAAAAAAAGCACGTTTGTTGTATGGGAGCCTCACTAAAATATTTATTTTCTTCGATTTTTAGTATTTGTTGTTATAGCGGCAACAGAAATACATCATCTGTGAAAATTTAAACTGTCTAGCTATCATGGTTGATGAGATACAGCCTACTGACAGACGGACGGACAGACAGACAGACAGACAGACGGATCGCGAAGTCTTAGTAATAGGGTCCCGTTTTTACCCTTTGGGTACGGAACCCTAAAAAAGTAGACAACAAAAGCATAAATAGCTTTTAATACCTTGCTTCAAGAAGAGATTCAGCAACAGGTACAAAAAATACAAAGATATGTCAGTGACTTAACAAAATGCCGTCAACCCATCAATCTGCCTAGCCTCTTCTCAACTGTATTGGAGTGGACATCCAATCTAACCAGATTCAGCTGAGTACCAGTGTTTTACATGAAGCGACTGCCTATCTGACCACCACAACCCAGTAACTGGGTAACCCTTTGCCAAGACTGGTGTCAGATCTCAGGCTTCTTTCTGACTACTCGTAACGACTATTAATGGGACAATTCCACCGCACTATTTCCAAACCACTGCAACTCCTGAAAACCAGAAGCAACAGTGGCGACTACCAGAAAAACGCCGATGCAATGAAGCTCGACGAAGTCACAGAGAATGAATTTAACTGTCTTGGAACCCGCAACGAGATTAATCAGAAAAGAATAACGGAGGAGTAGAAAAAAAATATAATTTTTACTTCCCTCCATAACAAGCTGGAGACAAAACAAACCAAGCCAATAGGCACAAAGGGTCGCTTACAACTGGGATAAGCCCAGTTGCCTAGCACCACGGATAAAAATTAACATTAATATTAATGGGTCCTAGAGTTATATTTGATTCCAATAATAGGTATGGTAAAAACTCTTGAACGCTCTGAATTTTTTTCTAGTTTCCACAAGGTCCGTATAATAAATAACTTTGGATACAGTCTGTACATTATCCATCATACTCGTAACTACTGCCAAAGATCTTCAAATGACAGACGGTACCAACAGCTTAACGTTCTTTCGAGGCACAGAGGAAACTCGCTGTGCAAAGATGACCACCCATCCACAGACCGACCTCAGCAAGCGTTGCTTAACCTTGAAGATCGACATGTGCGGCTGTTATTATTTAGCCACGAGCTCTTATATGATGTAAATAGCTGTCAACTAATAATAATGAAAAACATCGCACTATAGACGCGCATAACTATCGATATAACTTTACAATAACATCACAGGAACGTGCTGGAGGGTGTGAGGGAGGGTGACGCAGGGGGTGCGACGCTCATTTCTCAGGTTCGACTCCAGTATTGATATTGCACCGTATTACGCGCCAAAAGCTTCTGGCGTCCATAGACCTAATGATGTATAGAGAAGCCTAGACTTCATTCTAGTGACTTGACTTCTAGATCCTATTAATTATTTTATTTCAGACACAGGTAGTCAAACAACAATACACACGCATCAACATAAAATTAAAAATTACAACTGATAAAAACCAACATAACATTGATTCCAAATTAAATCTTCAATAACTATAGAGACAATAATGAAAATTGACAAAAAGAGAAGTTATTAAATATTAAAAAGTTATAAAATTTTTCAAAAATATGAATAGTAATCAAAATTTTCTATGTCTCCTAGCTGGAGGCAGAGGGCAGAGGGCGTCCACAGTAGTCCTCCATCGCGACCGGACTTGAGCTTCACGATTCACCTCGCTCCACGTCATTCCAATGCTCAGTTACTTTATTCTATTGGAACAGGATCATGCTGAGGGGGAGCCTTCTTGACATAGTCACAATGTGCGTCTGCCTAGATTCTGTTCCATCCTTTTCCTTTCATTTGTTTTATTTGGAAAACTTACAGTTAAATTTACAACATAATGCAGGAACGTAATTTTATCTTTACAAACGTAATTCAACTACTTCTATTACTATCGTTATTTGTAGTTTAATTTAAAGGCATGCCAGTTTCAGTGACAATAAATACTTATTCCTTCTTTCTATATTTATAAAATAAATTATAAAACCGGTCAGTGGCACTGCCGTACCACTATTTTTACTAACCACTATCTGTCCCGAAAACCCTTATTTTAGTCTTGAACTCTTTAAAAATCCCATAGAATCACCACTATCAGTTTCTTCAGAATTTGATTTTTTTGTGCAATAATCGCAATAGGTATTTTCTTTTCCTTGGTACCTTACTCGGACTATTTCGTCTAGCCGTTCTCAAGTGAAACTGATAATATGCTTATCAACGAACCCCATTTATTTGTTTGTATTTATACACCGTTACATTTTGAATGTTTTAATCCCGTTCCGGAGCATGAAACAGTATCGATCTGTAATGTTAAAATTAAAAATAATAAAAAACCGACGTCCAAAGCAAAACACTAATAGTAAAAAGATTTTATTATTTTTAAATTTTATCGATACTACTTTCATGTACAGGATCGACCCTCCACGGGATTTAAAGGACTAAAATGTAATGGTGTATAAGTAGATAGACTGCTTGAAATGTATTTTTATTTGTTGCAAGTGTCTTCTTTCTTGTTTATTTGTTTTTTTTATGGTAATTTTCCGAAGACAATTCCTGCCAATGTCGTGTAGTGAAGACTCATTGGGTATTATTGAATTTGTTAAATTAATTTTCAATTATAATCTTGAAATTTTTGTGGCGATCCTTTGAGGAGTTGTTTATTTAGTTTGACAGGTTAGTTTTGATTTTATTACAACGTGTTGTATTACTGCTGCTGCCAATGTTTCTTTTTTTGAGGTTATTTGTCGTGTTGTTTTTTATTTTCTTCGCGTTCCCATGTTTACAAATAAAATTAATATTCTCGCCTCGTCTTCAGTGCAATTTTAACATTATTGATTCTTGAGTATGCATTAGAATGCGGATGTAACAGATTCTAATGTTTTTGGAGTATTTGGCAGCAAATTGTATCGAGTCAGGCTTCCCAGTAAGCTTTGCGGAGGTAGTCAATACTACAATAAAATTCTCCGCTCCATTATCCCGAGATCGCTTCTGCCAATGATTTCACATATTGTCCATGTTGCGTCGACAGTTGAGACATAAAACTACACCAATTTTATATCACAATATCCACTAAGAATCAATTTGCAAATAATTTTAACAGCCCCTGAACATCACTAGAAAAAATCCCGCCAAAAACCTTAAAATCCATTGAAAAAGATTTCATAGAGAAACTAGACGCTCTAAATCTAGTAACATTGTATGTGCCATTACGATTGTTATGGCTGACAGAATTTCAATTGGCGGGAGCCTCAGCTTTCTGATGCGCTCTGTGTAACCGGTTCAATTTGTGTCTCGCGTGGATCCGCGTTTCCGACGGTCAAGAGGTTAAGTATGTGATTTACTGCTGAGCTATCATCAGCCTACTTCAGAGGGCTTAACTTTTCAAAGTCAAAGTCAAAGTATTTATTCGTGTGTTTTTTGGTGATACAAAAGGTCTTATAATTAGGATATGGTAACTCAAAAAACTACCCATTAGGGCATACACTATTTTGCAATTTAAGAACATAAAATCGACATTACATACAAATTAACATAAAATTTCAATAGGTTCAATAGGTAATAGGTAAATACAATCTATTTTTATAATGACCATTCAGAATACAAAATTATAAGTCCAAATTTTGTGAATTGTCAAGCATAAATACATAATTATCATTTAGTATATTACATTTTGTCAAAGAGGAATTCGTCAATGGTATAGTAGCATTTTTCAGTCAATAAGTTATTTAGTCTCCGTTTAAATTGTGTCAAGTTAAGATCTTTAATGTCATTTGGTATTTTATTGAATATCTTCGGGGCCATACAGAGGATGCTTTTGTGCATAAGGGCGGTTTTTGAGGGCCTTATACATAATTCATGACGATATTCTTGTCTTGTCGATCTATATCGTTGCTCTGAAGCTTTTTTGAATAGTTCACTATTTTTCTTGACAAATAATGCTGTCTCATAAATGTAAATACATGGTAATGTTAGTATTTTAAGTCGTTTGAAAGACGGTTTGCAACTTTCCGTTGATTTAAGACTGCATATTGATCGAATGCACCTCTTCTGTGCTTTAAAAATGCTCTCTTTTTCGCAGGAATTTGCCCAAAAAATTACTCCATAACGTAATATGGAATCTACATAGCCATAATACGCAGATACAACAGCTGCCTGATTAACTATTTTATTAAGTTTATATAGAGCAAAGGCGAACCTACTTAGTCTTGTTATAATAATTGATGCCTGTTGTTTCCAAGTCAGTTTTGAATCAATTGTCAAGCCTAGAAATTTTATATGTCCTACTTCTTCAATTATGTTATCGTCAAAAGATATATTTATGTCAGGAGAGGTCAATCTTTGTCGAAATTGCATAATTTTAGTTTTATTTAAATTTAATTTTAAATTGTTATGTTCAAGCCAGTTAATTGATTGTTGCAATGCGTCTTTGATGTCACATTCATAGTTTCTATTTTTATTATTTCTTACTATTACCGTGCTATCATCAGCAAAAAGAACCATAGGAAAAGCGACGTGTTTTGGGAAGTCATTTATGTATGTTAAGAACATCGGCGGACCCAATACGCTGCCCTGTGGGACGCCAAAAGTGATTTTACGTTTTCCTGAAATATATTTAAGTTATTTTTTATCCCTTTTAGAAATCCGTCTAATTTCTGTACATTGCGTTCTATTGTCTAAATAAGACTGTAAAAGAGAAAGTGCATTGCCCCTTATTCCATATGCATTAAGTTTATGCAGAAGTATTTTATGATCAACTAGATCGAATGCTTTCGTCATATCCATAAATATGGCGCTAATAGGAATTCTGTCATCCATATCTGTCATAATAGTATTGAGAAAGTCATAGATAGCCAGAACTTACTTGATGTACTGCTCTAAAATTCCACAGTCTGTCTCTGGAAGCTCTAATATCTTCTTCGGCCGTGTTGATCGGCGGGTAATATTTGTTTAATCTGCAGGCAGCGGCGACATCCAGCCTCCGTCGCCGACTCTCGCCGCATAATCTAAGCGCTATATTTAACATCTAGCCCGACATCGGTTATAGCACAAATATTAAACGGAAACAGTTGCCAGATTTATACTACAGTTCGGTTCTGCTGATTAATTTTGCAAGCGATTTCGTAAAGTGCACTCAAGTACCTTCATTTGAGTTTATTTTTTCGTGTACACATTTTTCTAGATGGACCGTTGATCTGCGTTGCGGAGTCCGCTAGATGCGAAATGCTCAGGACCGATGTGGCGACTCTTGGAGGAGGCTTATGTCCAGCAGTGGACGTCTTTCGGCTGATTTAATGACGATGATGTTTGAGCAAATAAATGTAATTATGTTACTCATCTTAATGGTACTCATCTTAATCAAGACTAAATTCTCCCTGAGAGTAGAGAGCAGTTGGAGTCACATCACAAGATTAATTTCAAATCTTTTGTGGTGGTTCCGACTCATCATTTGGAGACCTCCATGAAGGAAGAATTTTGGCCGACGGGTGTCGTGTATCGGCGTTTCCGCGGAAGGCTACATGACACCACGACTCAGCGCAATACGTCAAAGATGTTTTATTTCAACTAGGCCACCATGTCGCCGACCCAACGTACTAAATAGATTTGTGTAAAGATAAGATGAGATTACATAAGATAAGATAAGATATTTATTTTGCAAATAAGGGTACAAAAAAAACCTGGTGACATAAACAATACAATTAAGAACAGCCATATTTAACCAAAAGGCATGCTAAATTTCAAAAATAATAATAAAATAAATGGCGCTAATAGCTACTAGTTCTTCCTCTCGTCACTAGATGGCGTTGCCTTATCTTGCATCATTAATTTGGATATCTGGAAAAAAGTACGTTTTCTGCATTACCCACACCTTTTAGAAACACCACCAGCGTTTCAAAAAATTATAGAGGTACATTTTAAGGTAGCTAATAAAGTATTCAAAAAATGGTAAAGGTACCAAACCGACTATAGGAAAAGAAACTAAAAAAGTCGGCAGATTTTTTTTAAGACCAAAATTATGCACACGTTAAAGATATTAGAGTCTGGCAAACGAAAGTAGAGACTGAAAAAGCGCGGCAAGTTTAAAAAATATCAGCATAGCAACCCCAAAACTAGTATGACATACCTGGAATACAGTTACTTTATTCTATTGGAACAGGATCATGCTGAGGGGGAGCCTTCTTGACATAGTCACAATGTGCGTCTGCCTAGATTCTGTTCCATCCTTTTCCTTTCATTTGTTTTATTTGGAAAACTTACAGTTAAATTTACAACATAATGCAGGAACGTAATTTTATCTTTACAAACGTAATTCAACTACTTCTATTACTATCGTTATTTGTAGTTTAATTTAAAGGCATGCCAGTTTCAGTGACAATAAATACTTATTCCTTCTTTCTATATTTATAAAATAAATTATAAAACCGGTCAGTGGCACTGCCGTACCACTATTTTTACTAACCACTATCTGTCCCGAAAACCCTTATTTTAGTCTTGAACTCTTTAAAAATCCCATAGAATCACCACTATCAGTTTCTTCAGAATTTGATTTTTTTGTGCAATAATCGCAATAGGTATTTTCTTTTCCTTGGTACCTTACTCGGACTATTTCGTCTAGCCGTTCTCAAGTGAAACTGATAATATGCTTATCAACGAACCCCATTTATTTGTTTGTATTTATACACCGTTACATTTTGAATGTTTTAATCCCGTTCCGGAGCATGAAACAGTATCGATCTGTAATGTTAAAATTAAAAATAATAAAAAACCGACGTCCAAAGCAAAACACTAATAGTAAAAAGATTTTATTATTTTTAAATTTTATCGATACTACTTTCATGTACAGGATCGACCCTCCACGGGATTTAAAGGACTAAAATGTAATGGTGTATAAGTAGATAGACTGCTTGAAATGTATTTTTATTTGTTGCAAGTGTCTTCTTTCTTGTTTATTTGTTTTTTTTATGGTAATTTTCCGAAGACAATTCCTGCCAATGTCGTGTAGTGAAGACTCATTGGGTATTATTGAATTTGTTAAATTAATTTTCAATTATAATCTTGAAATTTTTGTGGCGATCCTTTGAGGAGTTGTTTATTTAGTTTGACAGGTTAGTTTTGATTTTATTACAACGTGTTGTATTACTGCTGCTGCCAATGTTTCTTTTTTTGAGGTTATTTGTCGTGTTGTTTTTTATTTTCTTCGCGTTCCCATGTTTACAAATAAAATTAATATTCTCGCCTCGTCTTCAGTGCAATTTTAACATTATTGATTCTTGAGTATGCATTAGAATGCGGATGTAACAGATTCTAATGTTTTTGGAGTATTTGGCAGCAAATTGTATCGAGTCAGGCTTCCCAGTAAGCTTTGCGGAGGTAGTCAATACTACAATAAAATTCTCCGCTCCATTATCCCGAGATCGCTTCTGCCAATGATTTCACATATTGTCCATGTTGCGTCGACAGTTGAGACATAAAACTACACCAATTTTATATCACAATATCCACTAAGAATCAATTTGCAAATAATTTTAACAGCCCCTGAACATCACTAGAAAAAATCCCGCCAAAAACCTTAAAATCCATTGAAAAAGATTTCATAGAGAAACTAGACGCTCTAAATCTAGTAACATTGTATGTGCCATTACGATTGTTATGGCTGACAGAATTTCAATTGGCGGGAGCCTCAGCTTTCTGATGCGCTCTGTGTAACCGGTTCAATTTGTGTCTCGCGTGGATCCGCGTTTCCGACGGTCAAGAGGTTAAGTATGTGATTTACTGCTGAGCTATCATCAGCCTACTTCAGAGGGCTTAACTTTTCAAAGTCAAAGTCAAAGTATTTATTCGTGTGTTTTTTGGTGATACAAAAGGTCTTATAATTAGGATATGGTAACTCAAAAAACTACCCATTAGGGCATACACTATTTTGCAATTTAAGAACATAAAATCGACATTACATACAAATTAACATAAAATTTCAATAGGTTCAATAGGTAATAGGTAAATACAATCTATTTTTATAATGACCATTCAGAATACAAAATTATAAGTCCAAATTTTGTGAATTGTCAAGCATAAATACATAATTATCATTTAGTATATTACATTTTGTCAAAGAGGAATTCGTCAATGGTATAGTAGCATTTTTCAGTCAATAAGTTATTTAGTCTCCGTTTAAATTGTGTCAAGTTAAGATCTTTAATGTCATTTGGTATTTTATTGAATATCTTCGGGGCCATACAGAGGATGCTTTTGTGCATAAGGGCGGTTTTTGAGGGCCTTATACATAATTCATGACGATATTCTTGTCTTGTCGATCTATATCGTTGCTCTGAAGCTTTTTTGAATAGTTCACTATTTTTCTTGACAAATAATGCTGTCTCATAAATGTAAATACATGGTAATGTTAGTATTTTAAGTCGTTTGAAAGACGGTTTGCAACTTTCCGTTGATTTAAGACTGCATATTGATCGAATGCACCTCTTCTGTGCTTTAAAAATGCTCTCTTTTTCGCAGGAATTTGCCCAAAAAATTACTCCATAACGTAATATGGAATCTACATAGCCATAATACGCAGATACAACAGCTGCCTGATTAACTATTTTATTAAGTTTATATAGAGCAAAGGCGAACCTACTTAGTCTTGTTATAATAATTGATGCCTGTTGTTTCCAAGTCAGTTTTGAATCAATTGTCAAGCCTAGAAATTTTATATGTCCTACTTCTTCAATTATGTTATCGTCAAAAGATATATTTATGTCAGGAGAGGTCAATCTTTGTCGAAATTGCATAATTTTAGTTTTATTTAAATTTAATTTTAAATTGTTATGTTCAAGCCAGTTAATTGATTGTTGCAATGCGTCTTTGATGTCACATTCATAGTTTCTATTTTTATTATTTCTTACTATTACCGTGCTATCATCAGCAAAAAGAACCATAGGAAAAGCGACGTGTTTTGGGAAGTCATTTATGTATGTTAAGAACATCGGCGGACCCAATACGCTGCCCTGTGGGACGCCAAAAGTGATTTTACGTTTTCCTGAAATATATTTAAGTTATTTTTTATCCCTTTTAGAAATCCGTCTAATTTCTGTACATTGCGTTCTATTGTCTAAATAAGACTGTAAAAGAGAAAGTGCATTGCCCCTTATTCCATATGCATTAAGTTTATGCAGAAGTATTTTATGATCAACTAGATCGAATGCTTTCGTCATATCCATAAATATGGCGCTAATAGGAATTCTGTCATCCATATCTGTCATAATAGTATTGAGAAAGTCATAGATAGCCAGAACTTACTTGATGTACTGCTCTAAAATTCCACAGTCTGTCTCTGGAAGCTCTAATATCTTCTTCGGCCGTGTTGATCGGCGGGTAATATTTGTTTAATCTGCAGGCAGCGGCGACATCCAGCCTCCGTCGCCGACTCTCGCCGCATAATCTAAGCGCTATATTTAACATCTAGCCCGACATCGGTTATAGCACAAATATTAAACGGAAACAGTTGCCAGATTTATACTACAGTTCGGTTCTGCTGATTAATTTTGCAAGCGATTTCGTAAAGTGCACTCAAGTACCTTCATTTGAGTTTATTTTTTCGTGTACACATTTTTCTAGATGGACCGTTGATCTGCGTTGCGGAGTCCGCTAGATGCGAAATGCTCAGGACCGATGTGGCGACTCTTGGAGGAGGCTTATGTCCAGCAGTGGACGTCTTTCGGCTGATTTAATGACGATGATGTTTGAGCAAATAAATGTAATTATGTTACTCATCTTAATGGTACTCATCTTAATCAAGACTAAATTCTCCCTGAGAGTAGAGAGCAGTTGGAGTCACATCACAAGATTAATTTCAAATCTTTTGTGGTGGTTCCGACTCATCATTTGGAGACCTCCATGAAGGAAGAATTTTGGCCGACGGGTGTCGTGTATCGGCGTTTCCGCGGAAGGCTACATGACACCACGACTCAGCGCAATACGTCAAAGATGTTTTATTTCAACTAGGCCACCATGTCGCCGACCCAACGTACTAAATAGATTTGTGTAAAGATAAGATGAGATTACATAAGATAAGATAAGATATTTATTTTGCAAATAAGGGTACAAAAAAAACCTGGTGACATAAACAATACAATTAAGAACAGCCATATTTAACCAAAAGGCATGCTAAATTTCAAAAATAATAATAAAATAAATGGCGCTAATAGCTACTAGTTCTTCCTCTCGTCACTAGATGGCGTTGCCTTATCTTGCATCATTAATTTGGATATCTGGAAAAAAGTACGTTTTCTGCATTACCCACACCTTTTAGAAACACCACCAGCGTTTCAAAAAATTATAGAGGTACATTTTAAGGTAGCTAATAAAGTATTCAAAAAATGGTAAAGGTACCAAACCGACTATAGGAAAAGAAACTAAAAAAGTCGGCAGATTTTTTTTAAGACCAAAATTA
Source organism: Orthosia incerta (assembly GCA_948252205.1). Classification (NCBI taxonomy): domain Eukaryota; kingdom Metazoa; phylum Arthropoda; class Insecta; order Lepidoptera; family Noctuidae; genus Orthosia; species Orthosia incerta. The sequence continues at coordinate 21,616,633 of OX411742.1, forward strand.
TGCACACGTTAAAGATATTAGAGTCTGGCAAACGAAAGTAGAGACTGAAAAAGCGCGGCAAGTTTAAAAAATATCAGCATAGCAACCCCAAAACTAGTATGACATACCTGGAATAACCTAATTTGATACTTTAGAATTATTTATTTTATTTCGTCTGAATAAAAATACTATAGGTAATTGAGGTAGGTAATATTTTAGATAATAAGTATCAATCTCAATAAAAAACAAAAGTATTATTTAATAATTTTGGTTTATACAAGTTATTACCGTCATTCTAACTTATGAATTCTAACACCACACTTAAACAATATAGTTTTTGTTTGAATTCGACGTCTTTCTCCTGATGTTCTTCTAGATATTTAGACATCATGCGAAACGACATCTCCCGTAATCCACTTTTAATTGTTTTATTCATTTTTCACATAATAAATCTTCCTATCAAGACCACAACAAATCACCAAAAATCGATGTTGACATTAGTATAGCATTGCCATATAAAAAGTTTGCAAATAATTCGAGTGTCTACTTTCGTTTGCCAGACTTTAGATGCGAGTGCAACACTCCCAAGGGAAATTAGTGTAACCAGTTAGCTAGGTCACTCGAAGATCTGCCGCAACGAACACAGGCAGCCAGAAAAAAAAATGGAAAAACTTAAAACTGCACTCGTTTAGAAAAAGATGGAAAATAAAAAAACCTATGATTTTTTGAGTGAAAGCATACTAGTTTGATGATATTTCATCAGAACGAACATAAAATGATACGATGTTTTTACCTGGCTGCAAGGAAAGGGTTATGTTTTTCGCGCATATTTTGTATGTATGTATGTTTGTATGTAATATTCTTTATTACCTCGTATCTTTCAAACCACTTGACGGATTTTTATAATTAAGACATCGTTAGATAGGTATTGGCCGCCCAAGTGTTCTTAGATAAGTGCCGTTGAAAAAAAAGGTACATTGCGGCTTTTGGGCGCCATTATAGGGGTTGCAATTTTTTTTCTTCGTATCCGAGTGGGGTATAAAAATTAAGGGTTTTTAGAGGTGATTACGAAAATACCGCCACCACCACTTATATGTTTAAAGTCATTCGAAAAAAAAGTATAACTAAAAAGTTGAATATAAAAATAGTTAATAAAATCAAAAAACCCGACTGCTTCAAAAGCGAACTAAAAAGATGTAAACAAGAAGAAAATCTTGCTGTGCAGTCGGAGGATACGTCTGGTTTTGGTCATCCAGCTCGATCCTCAGACTGCACAGCAAGATTTTCTTCTTGTTTACATATTTTTTTTGAAAAGCAATAGGATGTCCAACCCTGGGCTTCAACCGCGTAAATAGTGTTTTATCATTCCATAGGAACACACTACCGGGATAAAAACTATCCTAGTCCTTCCCAGGATTTTAAACAATCCCCATATCAAATTTAATCTAAATCGATGCAGCCGTTTAGTCGTAAAAAGGTAACAATCAAACAGAGTTACTTTCCCATTTATCGTATTAGCATAGATTCGTGCAATACGAAAGAAAGATGAAGAAATAATAAGGATGAAATGGAAGTGATTACCTTTGCTTCTGGATCTTTAAAAAAAAGGTGTAGTTCTTCTAGACAGTTTAATTTAATATCAAGGGTAATCCCAACATGTAAGACATGTAACTCATCATCATCATCCACAGTCCAACTTTGCCCACTACTAAGCATAGTCTCTTGTGCCAAGCCTAGTGTTCCTGTGTCAGCCTAGTTATTAATTTTCCTTAAAGATTAAATTTTAATTTAAACTGATTTTAGTTTTTATAATACTATTTTTGTTTAAAATTTTGATTATAATTTAGATTTTAATTTAAAGGGGAATGCCCATTTTGTAAGGGAACTTGGGCCCCTTTGAAAAAATGGTTGTATCTTGATGAATTTGGTTGAATATTGTAGAAAAAACACGTTACATTCAAAATTAGAAAACATTTTTAATTTATTTTGCGGGGTTCACGAGAAATAACGATGTATCTGTTCTTGAAACTTATTACTATGGAATAAGGTGCATACAAATATCCAAGTGAAGAAACCTGATCTGTTGTTGTCTGTACATAAAAAGTAAAGGACACGGATGGAAAAAAACACAAAATATAAATCTTATTTTTGGACAATGTTGAAATCGCAGACACGATACCTCATAAGGGGCCTGTGTGTGGGCAATCTCCTTTTGATTTTGATTTTAATCTTAATTTGACATTAGATATTAAGACAAAATAAAATGGGGAGGGCGCTGACTCCTGTCATACAGGTCCGCCTATTTTTTTAAACCTCTGACTCCCGAAAGTCATAAGTTTAAAAAAACTGGCCAAGTGCGAGTCGGACTCGCGCACGAAGGGTTCCATACCATTATCGCAAAAAAAAACATGTTTGTTGTATGGGAGACCCGCTTAAATATTTATTTTATTCTGTTTTTAGTATTTGTTGTTATAGCGGCAACAGAAATACATCATCCGTGAAAATTTCAACTGCCTCGCTATTACGGTTCATGAGATACAGCCTGGTGACAGACGGACAGACAGACAGACGGATCGCGGAGTCTTAGTAATAGGGTCCCGTTTTTACCCTTTGGATACGGAACCCTAAAAATGCTGTAACCAATTATGTCAATAAAGATTATTTGTATTGGTATTTGTAGCCTAATCCAGGTTCTACCCGCGATGGCAATAATGTCATCTGCGGGAAGCTCGATCCTTCTTCTTCCAGTCCTTGTTCGCTACTCGGTCACCTCCATACTCCAGACACATGTAGCTACAACACCAATCTACCCAAGGAATCCCAAACCAAATTCAATTCCTAAAGAAAATCAGCAAATTGTGTCGCGTTTCGCTCAGAAATAACGCAAACATTTCTCTGTCTCATCGCGTATATGGACCAACAATATAATGTTATTAGGAAAAATCTGAACCGACTCCGAGAATGTAACAGGGCTTAGGGTGCTTTACTACTTGAGATGAGCGAGGTAGCGAGGCGGTGCAAGAATGTCAAAACTCATATCATAATTTCAATCATCTGTTGTCCGCAACATTCTTACAGCGCGGACGCCTCGCAGTTTCACCCACGTAGTTCCCGTTCCCGTGGGAATACAGAAATAAAAAAAAAGTAGCCTATGTCACCCAGGGATAGTGTAGGTTCCCAACGGTGAAAGCATTTTTGAAATCGATCCAGTAGTTTTTAAGTTTATTCGTTACATATAAAATTACAAATCTTTCCTCTTTATAATATTAGTATACTCGTAGATAAAAGTAACCTAAGTTACTCCTTATATTATCAGCTATCGTTCAGTTAAAGTCCCGTCAAAATCAATTTCGCCCTTTTGAAAATTAGCTTAACAAACAGAAAGATTGACAAACAGACAGATAGCATTTTTTTTATTGTTTAAAGAAATAAAGGTCAAATATTGAGTGCACAACGTGTTTTTTTTCCAATTCAACGGGTACGATTCCTGGCTAGGAATATTGATTTTTCATAAATCCAATGATGCAGTTTTAGTTTTTATCAAAACCCTTGTTTAGATTATTTTTCATAATTCCTCATAGTTTCGGATGTGGCCATCCACGCCCACTTGGCAACTACTCACTCTGTATAACTGAGTGGTACGAAGGTGTATAGCGGACTCTTTTCAGCAGTGAGGGTGCTTGGGTATGGTGGCATTCCTGGCGTCACTCGCACACAACTCTTGCTTTTTTGTTGTATGTTGTAACGTTACGTGTAGCTAAATAGCTACACGTAAGCCACGTTAATACAAATAAGAATTATAAAACAAATAATAAAAGGATATAAAGTATAAGAAAATCGTGGGCCGGCTTCGCACGACGTGGGCGGCCCAACCAGGCAGCAGGTCGGATAGGCAGGAAGACGTGGAGTAGGCAGCAAGTCGGTGGGCGGCTAACCAGGCGGCAGGTCGGATAGGCAGGAAGACGTGGAGTAGGCAGCAGGTCAGACAGGAACGCCTCTTGAGTAGTGATATGCTCCAAATTGACAGATAGGCACCACGATGGTCTAGCTGGCACACGGGTTGGTATGCTGTTATGTAGGCATACGGTAGTCGGATACGTAGATTAAAACCAGACAGTATATCACACACAATATATTAAACTGGATAAACTTCAGATAATATGGACATACACGAGCTGGATATTTATAGATTTGTCTTCAGATCAAGACTTGACATTTAGTAATTCAAGGTAAAATCGTCTTTCGGAGTTCATTGCAGATTCCAGACTAATTCCAGACTGCCCCAGGAATGTCTGGGAAAAGCCTTTTATAGTCAGCGTTTTTCCAAACAAACGTTTCTAGAATTCCATTATTCTTTCTATAATTTTTACATTGTGAGTTGCCTGTATTTAAAACGGCCTGTATTAATCAGTCATAAAATAATTCTGTGAGCATTTCATTATTTTACAAGCGTAAGAAGATAAGAAACTACTATCCAGTAAACAATAGTAAATTAACAATAATAAGAGCTAACAACTAATAAAAATAATTTAAATTACTTCAATTAAATTAAACCTTCATAGTCACTAAGAAAATTACACAAAATTAAAGAAAAGTATATGACAGGCTTGACAACTGACGTAATGTCAGACAAAAAGTAAACATTGAAAAATTAAATTCAATATTCTATTTCAGCAAAATAAAGTTAATAAATCGAATTAGGTCGATTTTAAGACTTAACAAAAATAAATGCCACCCAGGCGCGACATAATATGGAAAAAGGACAATTTATAAAAGATGAGAATGATTGATAGTAAAAGTGTAAGTATGGATACTATATTTCCAAACTGTAACGTTACGTGTAGCTAAATAGCTACACGTAAGCCACGTTAATACAAATAAGAATTATAAAACAAATAATAAAAGGATATAAAGTATAAGAAAATCGTGGGCCGGCTTCGCACGACGTGGGCGGCCCAACCAGGCAGCAGGTCGGATAGGCAGGAAGACGTGGAGTAGGCAGCAAGTCGGTGGGCGGCTAACCAGGCGGCAGGTCGGATAGGCAGGAAGACGTGGAGTAGGCAGCAGGTCAGACAGGAACGCCTCTTGAGTAGTGATATGCTCCAAATTGACAGATAGGCACCACGATGGTCTAGCTGGCACACGGGTTGGTATGCTGTTATGTAGGCATACGGTAGTCGGATACGTAGATTAAAACCAGACAGTATATCACACACAATATATTAAACTGGATAAACTTCAGATAATATGGACATACACGAGCTGGATATTTATAGATTTGTCTTCAGATCAAGACTTGACATTTAGTAATTCAAGGTAAAATCGTCTTTCGGAGTTCATTGCAGATTCCAGACTAATTCCAGACTGCCCCAGGAATGTCTGGGAAAAGCCTTTTATAGTCAGCGTTTTTCCAAACAAACGTTTCTAGAATTCCATTATTCTTTCTATAATTTTTACATTGTGAGTTGCCTGTATTTAAAACGGCCTGTATTAATCAGTCATAAAATAATTCTGTGAGCATTTCATTATTTTACAAGCGTAAGAAGATAAGAAACTACTATCCAGTAAACAATAGTAAATTAACAATAATAAGAGCTAACAACTAATAAAAATAATTTAAATTACTTCAATTAAATTAAACCTTCATAGTCACTAAGAAAATTACACAAAATTAAAGAAAAGTATATGACAGGCTTGACAACTGACGTAATGTCAGACAAAAAGTAAACATTGAAAAATTAAATTCAATATTCTATTTCAGCAAAATAAAGTTAATAAATCGAATTAGGTCGATTTTAAGACTTAACAAAAATAAATGCCACCCAGGCGCGACATAATATGGAAAAAGGACAATTTATAAAAGATGAGAATGATTGATAGTAAAAGTGTAAGTATGGATACTATAATGTACAAACTAGCTTCCACTTGCGGCTATGCCCCTCAATATCCTTACCAATTATAGCCTGTGTGTTATCCTGATGCTATATTACTGAAGAGTTTCATCAATATCCGTTCAGTTGTATTTGAGTGAAAGAGTATCAAATATCCATACTTACAAACTTTCACATTTGTAATATACTTAACGTCGATAGCCTTTTTCCACCAGATCTGAGCTAAGCCTGGCAAAAAAAAAGATCCTATTGGAGGATTTCTTACCCGCACACCGTCTCGCACATCTCCAGTGGAAAAGCGCCCTTACAAGACGAGGTTATTAAATTGGCAGGGACATGTAGACACTCGCAGTAGCGACTATATTCAGATTCTGAAGAATAATATCTTAGAATTACACATTCAAGATTTTGTTAGACTTTTCTGAAAATTGTGTTCAGTTTTTCAGGCTTGAGGATGATTTAGAGGGGTCCAGGTGAAATTGAGTTCTTTTTCCGAGAATGGGAGAATTTATATACAGCTTTTGAATGTTTTTAAAATTACTTCGAAGACACTCTTACTGCCACACTCAGATACGTTAACGGTTACTTAAAGCTCTCCTTAGTAGAGATTTTTAGTACAAAATCTATACTAAGGAGCGCGTTAAGTAACCGTTAAATGTCTCTGAGTGCGGCAGTTAAGGTGATTTGCTATATCACAGATAATATTATTATATTAAATACTACAGCTAACTTACATAAACAACAATTAAAGCACCGAACATTGCTCAAACGAAGGGACAAAATTAACTTTGCCGTTCGAAAACTGTTATCCCCATACTATCATAGTATATATATCATCAATATAAACAAAAAAAACTTTTCTTAGTACATTTTACAAGTAGGTAGGCTATTATTCGCAAACTTGTGAAGCCTGTGGTTTTTTTCTTCATTTTATTTTACCACTTTGTCAGCGTGATATTTATATCCATGCCAAATTATAGCTTTGTAGTATTAAGGCGCCTCCCTGAGCAAAACGCCGCGCTAATCGTTTTTGTGCAGTTTTTGAGAGCTATCTACTCTTTATTTAAAAAGAAATATCAATTAATAAAAATACATTACATTTCTACATAATGTTGATTCTAAAATGGTAGTACACTTTTTTTTTAAAGAGGTATATGTTTCACTAATCTCCTTCCAACAAAACCATAAAATGTGAAATAATTATTGATAGCATGCATCTCCTCGTAAAGTGTTCACTAATTATTTTTAGACAATTTTTTTTTTTTTTTAGACAATTTGGTATCGAACATTTTGTAAGTTTTATTTTTTTCAAATGACCAATATTCGATTTTATAAAGATTTTATTCTAAAATCTGGGCGTATTCACTACCGTAATTCATGCGCCAACAGTGCCGCTAGGCCAATACGAATGCTCATATCTCATGCTGATTTTTTGGTCAGGGTACGGCCTTAAGGTTCCCCTAGTCGACGGCACGAACTATTTTGTGCGCGGGGTTAAAAAGCCTGCTATCACATCCGACAACACGTGCGTAAGAGATAGATGCTGTGATGAGCTATAAGATAAGCTAGTTCGCGTACGAATTAGCACTTTTGCAAGTTTGTAGCGAAATGGACGATGATTTGGGACGAAAACGAGCGCGCAAAATTTTATAAACAGGCCTTTGGGAGTCTAGATATCATGAAAAAACTACTAAATGTATATTTTCAAAATAAAATTATTTGCATTGTTGAACTACTAATCTATCCCTGTATGGTGGCCGTTTTGCAATTTTCCTTCTTCTTATGGTATTTATTTCCGCTCAAAGATGCGGTAAAATTAGTGTTGAAATATGAAACTTTCGACGCTCATAATTTTCAAATATTTTTCTTTTTACTTTTTTGTTTCCATACAGGGCTAGATAATGATGAGACAAATTGATATAATTTTTTATTTTGATCGTACATCGTTAAACAGTGGAGTAATCGCCAGACTACGTTAGTATGGAAGAATGATCGATTAGTGTAACCTTAAGAGTCTCTGAGCTAATCTACGACAGAAGGACATGGCGAAACTATAAGGGTTCCTGTTGATTTAGGAACCCTAAAAAGCTTGTAATAAATAATGCCAGAAACGGTTGCATAACTACAAAACACAAAAGTGAATCGAGCGCTTTTGGTATCGCTGAACCCTCCGCTTGCTAAGGGGATATCTTCAGCCCATTTAATAAATTTATGTATTACCGAGTTCAGTTCCGTTTTATATCGCAGTTTAGTCATTCAACTCCCCGGTTACACATTTGTTTATCACTTTATCCGTCTGTTTGTTGATGTCGTAAAAATTCAATCTGGAAATTGCTACTGTTAGGCGTCGCTTGGGCTGGTGGTAGACGACGCGTGTGTGGGGAATTTTGAAAGAATGTCACGGGAATAATATTATATTAGTTATTTGGTCTTAACCAATATTATAAAGGACGGACGAACGGACAGACGGACATGGTGAAACTAGCAGTGGTTCCTTGTTGACTACGGAACCCTAAAAAGAGACCGAATTTTGTGAGTTTGTTCAGACATGAAAGGTGGTTTCTGGAACCACTACAACTATTTTTAATTATTTATTGTACACAAAATGACATACAATATAAAGTGATCATAAAGTTGATCGTGCGCTCGCAAGCTATTTGAAAAAAATATTTTATCATTTGAAATAAACATTATGCCGAATGGCTGTAAATTATTATCACCCAGGCAAAACCAGGGCGGGCCTCTACTAGTTATTCTATAAAATATGACATGGCTAAGAAAGGCGGTAACTATTGTGATTATTTAGGCAAATACGTATGAAAGAAGATATTCTGCACCCACACTAATTGGGACAAAGTTAGGAAGATAATCAGTTCGTTAGATATTCACTTAGGATATGATAGATGGACCCCTTTTCCACACTTATACTCCCATTCGGTCCGTTGTGCGTGAAGGCCTCCTCTCTGTGAGAGGGAGTGGGCTGTAATCCACCACGCGGGCCCAGTGCGTGTTCGTGGATGTTACAATTCTTCGAATTTTTGGTTCTCAGTCATGCCGATTTCCTCACGATGTTTTTCTTCACCGTTTTGAAAGCATTGGTGGTGAAATAATTTACACAAAGTAAATCGCCTGCCTGGATTTGAACCCACGACCACTTCCATCAAATCCACGACTTAAAATTCGTTACCACTGGGCCACCACTGCTGTTTAGATATTTACCTATTTTTACTGTTTTACTTACGTATTTTTTTCATGCCTGGTCAACTAGTTTTATGAGTATACCAAGCTTAACCTAGACTTGAATCGTTTAAAAATCTAAACCAGACCAGAGTCATTAGATAAGTGACATTCTATCATCGAAAGCGGCGCTATAGCGATTGGAAAACTGTCAAAAATGTCATGTAGGTTGCTTTTGTAAGACGACTAAAATTCCACGGTGTATATGTGATCAGTTTTTGAGGGGCGTCTAAGGGACTTTACTGATGGCGCGACGCAATTTAATTTGTGTCGATAGGCGATATCGCGCAAGTAATTAAAAAAAAAAAAAACAAGTTATAATCGGTCGAATTACATCGCGTTGCGTCCATGTGAGCATAGAGCATACCTGCCATTTCGCTTAGCAAAAAACGCATGTCGGTGTGATATACCTAAATCGAATCGCGTCAAGCAATCAAGAACATCACTAAATGTGGCAGTTTGTGATTACTTTTGTTAGCTTGGTTTCTTACGACTGTGAATACAAACGTATGCTATCATCATCTTTCAGCCCTTAACCCATGTCTCCCATCACGCTATCACTGACTCTGACTCCCTTTTCTTTCATATCACTCCTCACACATTCCATCCATCTTTCCTTTGACCTTCCTCTTCCTCTCCATCCATTCACATTTATATTCATAACTCTTTTAGTAACATGCGTTTCGTCCCTGCTCATCACATGACTATACCAGGACAAACGATTTCCTTTCAACTTTTCTGTCACCTGGCGCCACTTTCAAACTTCCTCTAATATATTCTTATCCACTTTATCCATACTTGTCATCTGTGAATGATAAAAATAAGTAATTGTATATCTACTGAAAGTCTTGATAAAAAAAATCCTCATATTAATTTTCCTTGTCTCCCTTGTGAAGTTGTGAGCAGAGCCTTACACAGTAAAAGCATCGGAACGATCTCCGCGCAGTGACTGTAAGTTGTAAATGAAAAATGTATCAACACGATATTGTTTTATTAATTTTGGGCTCACAGTGGCCATTGTTGTTGCAATTTCAGATTAGATAAAACCTTTTTATATTGTTTTCTGACGTACAAATGACGCAATGGGTATCACTTGTGTTCTACTCACTACATTTTGCCAATTGTCCTTTAAAATTATAGCATACTAGCTGTTGCCCGCGGCTTCGCTCCCGTGGACAACCCCACAGGACCCGTTTTCGGGATTAAAAAATAGCCTATTTCACTCTGGAATAATGTAGCTTTCTATTGGCGAAATAATTTTTTAAATCGGTCCAGTAGTTTCGGAGCCTATTCTGTACAAACAAACAAACAAAAACATCTTTCCTCTTTATAATATTATATAGTATAGATTATAACTAGCTTCTTTCGCGACTTCACCCGCGTGTGCTTGTACCGCGTTTATCTGAATAAAGATTACTCACACACACTGACTATGTGCTATTTCAGACTATAATCTATCTCTGTGGCAAATTTCGTCCAGATCCGTTCAGCCATTTTTTTTCATTCTTTAGCTATACAGTCATGTTATACGATTGTACCCATGATCAAAACATCGAAAATCCAAAAGAAAGCAAAACTCTGCGTGTATTGTGTTGTTTTCAATCAAACCCATTCTGTATCGGTGTAGGGTTCCTTATGGTCTCGGCTCACTTCTGTACCCCAATAAACAGTGACAAAGGGTTACGAGACACGAAACCCAACGCGATGGGTGAACATTTTTCGTACCGAGAGCGACGTCTTGAAGTATTTATCGTTTGTGAAAAGACGTTCACTTTAAAGGGTTGAAGGTTAAGTATTTTGTTTTTGTTTTGATGTTCTTTTTTTGAAATCAGTGGAGCATCGAGTTTGGTTTTGACGTTTTCGATAATTGAAGTGTTTTTTTTTTAAACACCAAATCAGCAGATTACATGCAGTTTTATTTATTTGCCAATTTATGTTTTGAAATATGTAGTCAGGCGCAAATAGACTCTTTTATTTTATTTCTTTCGAGTGGTAAAACAAAAAAAATACGGGCATCACGCATCGGTGGCATCTTCTTCATGTTAGGTTACTTTAGACCCCGCAGACAGATATAGGAGCCCCGCAATTGTTGCTAAAATAACAATTATTTTTTGTGTTAACAATTTTTCTGTGCAATCAGTATTTTTGATTGACATTCGGATATTTTTTGGGAACAATATGTTTTTTTTAATTTGTTTTTACTTCCTACCCAAATAATATTTATAGTCGTATTTGCAGTTTCATTAAAATTTTCATTGTTTTCACATTAATATTTCAAGCCTGCTATGCCTATTGCTATATAGCAAGCCATGTTTCTTTCTGACTGTACGTGTATATGTACTTACAGTCAGCAATAAACATAAAGAAACACTTCAGCTTTGTTTATAATTTGGAGTTAATTATTAGATTAAAATAGGAATAGAAATATAAATTACTCTTAACTGTTGCATAAAATGTTGAAAAGCTTTATTAAATCATTTTGTATCAATTTTCATGATAGTAGCCGTGTTAATTGAATTTTACAATTATTTCAGATATCTATTCATACACAGTTATTATAAGACACAAAATAGAATCTTGTAAACATTGAAAAATATAAATAGGTACACTATGAAAATTTTGTTTATTTAAACACTAGCTGTGCCCGCGGCTTCGCTCCCGTGCCTGCCAACCCGGGTAGTGTTGGCAGGCACACCTTACTGCCTACCCTACTAACCTATATACTACGTACCAATTTTTGTCTAGTGTAATTCTTTCGCGTAGAATCTTAACACCGCGATTCAGAAAATTACTTTAAATGCACAACGCCATCTATCAAATAGCGAGTTCAACTGACCAAGTAACTTGATTTGCTTGTGTTGTGATAATTTTACTTCTTGAAGACTTTAAATTCATCTAACTTTTGATAGGGTGAACCGATTGCGATGAAACAAAAACTAAGTAATTCTTCAAGTTACGCATAATTTTATGTATAAAAGTTATCTACATAGGTTTCGTACATTTCACGTGATGCGTGCACAAATAAACAGACAAAAATTCCAAAAATGCTGGAAATGGGTTCTGTTGGTTATCCCTGGCTATTTTTTATGGAATATTTTTCGATGTACAAAAATTATTTTTCTACAGATTTATTATATGTATTGATGATGCTGATGATTAAATTAAACTACTTAAACTAATTATAACATTAAATTCATTACAAAAAAGTCAAAAAGTGTTAGTGACATCCATAAGGTTTTCACACCACAACACCGTTTCAAAACAAGCCAGAAAAAACCCCAAAAACACATTTCAACCGTTGACTGCTGTAGCAAGTTTCCCAGCCACTTATCTCGTCCCCCAATGGCATCATGGCAGTGTCTCATTGATAACTATCCACATTTGCTCCAGTCTTATCGGACCAGTATCGGCGATCCTGGCTTCTAATAAAACCGAACGGTCCGACCGACCGCGACCCTCACTATGATTATTTTTATCTTTTCCAGTTATCTGTCGACTATTTTTTAGTTTTTTGAAACTGGTAAGGATTTTTCTTTTTCGTTTCGTGATCGGGGAAGTAGGATTTGAATAAGAATTTTGATATTTTGACTGATTGTAGGTAATCATAGTATTGTATGTATGATAGAAAAATTTAATAAAAACATATTCTTTTCTTTATATTTCTTTAGATTGTGCAAGAATTAAAAAAAACCGGCCAAGTGCGAGTCGGACTCGCGCACGAAGGGTTCCGTACCTACCACTATCGCAAAAAACGGCTAAAAATCACGTTTGTTGTATGGGAGCATTCCTTAAATATTTATTTTATCTGTTTTTAGCATTTTTTGTTATAGCGGCAACAGAAATACATCATCTGTAAAAATTTCAGCTGCCTAGCTATTACGGTTCATGAGATACAGCCTGGTGACAGACGGACAGACAGACAGACAGACGGATCGCGGAGTCTTAGTAATAGGGTCCCGTTTTTACCCTTTGGGTACGGAACCCTAAAAAGAAAAGAAAAATATGATTGTTTCTTTTTTCTTTGTTTAAGTATTTATGTTTTCAAATAAAAACATCATTAATTTGGTCATAACAGGTTAAAAGACCTATTACAAAAGAAAAGCAGATACACCGTAGTATATTTTTTATCCTGATGGTGTAGAATTTTAGATTCACAAAATAAAATTAAATAATTTTATTAAGTTAGTACCTACCTAAGTATTTTTTCGAATAGTTCCCCCAGACGGAGTATAAATATTATATCATATCAATCGCAAAACAAAACACGTAAAACTACCCTCCATAATGAGATAAAGATTCCATCTGGAAGCACGTACGTATATCCACACATCCTCTAGGGAATATATTGATATACAGGATGTGTTTTATAATGAGGATTACTACATGTGGTGCAGTACCTGGCTATACATTTTAGCTTTTCCAAAGTTTTTAAATTGTGGGACTACTTTACTTAGAACAAACGATCTTGAAAAGTTATTGATATTTAAGAAAAAAAAATATTTTTTATCTCAACAATAAATTGATGCATTTGGGAGACAAATTTTGTTTCCCAATATATTTTTAAAATCTATGAAAAGTATATGCCTTATAATTGGTAACCAATCTCTACGAGATTCTTATGTCGAACTTGTAAAGCCATAAATGTTTTTTCAACATTTTTTAAACGTACGTATATATTGACATCAATTGTTAAAATACAAAAATATTTATTTCATCTCATACATAAACTGAGGCAGCCCCAGTAAGTTACAATAAGTCTCACTTTTCCTTTAAGTGATACCTAAAAAAATTAAATTTTCATTCGCTTTGTTTCTTAAAAATCTATAGGTCGATCTATCGATCGATCTGCAGGTCAATACTCGTACTAAAACACGTTCTAATTAATGTCGCAATACCAAGCGATAATCAATGTGATGGAAATATGAACGCCTACGAAAAATATCATAGCAAACACTTGTACTATTGTGTACTTTATTTATTTTATAGAGAATGTAGGCTCTCTCACTGTCATTGTTCGAATGGCTGTCGTAGTCTGGTAATTGCCTCGTTCATTTAATTTTATTTTAATAGTTAATCTCCTCTAAAGTCCGTAATTAGAATAAAATGTGAAAATGAGTAAAATGTGAAATATGGCTGTGAAAAAAAATATTAAAAGAGTTTACATGTAGCAGAGATGAGAATGTTGCGATGGATTTGCGGAGTGACGAGTTTGGATAAAGTGAGAAATGAGTATTTAAAGTGGCGCCAGTGATAGAAAAGTTAAGAGGAAACCGTTTGTCCTGGTATGGTCATGTGATGAGGAGGGATGTAAGCATGTTATTAAAAGAGTTATGAATATAAATGTGGATGAATGAAGAGGGTAGATAATGCCAAAGAAAAGATGGATGGACTGTGTGAGGAGTGGTATGAAGAAAAGGGAGTCAGTGATAGCGTGAAGGGGGACAGAACGGTATGGAAGAAAAAAACGTGTTGCGCCGACTCCGAGTAACATGGGATAAGGGCAGGAAGAAGAAGAACAACTTAATCTCCTAAATATTGCACAATGTCCAAAACTTTTCAAAATATGGGTACTTCGGGATGTTTTTGACAGATTGCGAATGCGATGCGAATTCAAAAGTTGTTTAAAAATACAGGAATTGCCCCTCTGTTTAGAACTCATTCTGTACACAAGCATAGAGAGTATATTTTGTTAACCGTTGTTTGTCCTGCTTAACGAACCGGACAACGAACACACTACGAAACAACGTTACGTTCGTGAAGGGTTGCTCGTACATGGTATTTCTATAAGAAATTATTACATACTAGCTTCTGCCCGCGACTTCGCCTGTTTCAAAAGGGTTTTATTATCCCAAGGGATCGTTATACCGATAAGTTTGTAGTGATAAAAAGTGTCCTATGTACCTATTCCATCCAGGTCTTAAACTGTGTGTAACATCAGTCGTATTTGCGTGATTGAGACACAGACATACACAATCATTCAAATTTATAATACTTGTAGAATTCTTCTTCTTAGCGTGTCGATAGTAAATATAGTCTCTAAATATTATGTTTGGCCCAGAATTCTGCCACGGCAATACCAACCGGTGACGCAGTCTTAAGGTCTTCATATGCACAGGTGACAGGGCAGGAATGAGTGACTTGTAGAATTAGTAGATTTTTGGTCTACGTTCAGAGTCGCATTATGTTTTTTTAGTAACCACCTGAATACTGAATTTGTGCCCGGTTTAATAAATTTCTCGTTATTACGTGGGACTAATTAGTAATAACACACATTTAAATTACCTACATTATCAACATCATCATTTCAGCCGAAAGACGTCCACTGCTGGACATAGGCCTCCCCCAAGCGTCGCCACACTGATCGGTCATGTGCGTCTCGCATCCATCGGATTCCCGCTGCTTTAACCAGAGGGGTGACCATAAGCTCTTAGAGCGGTATCAATTTGATATCGAATAAGGGACAGATGTATCTGCCACTTACTCGATTTCAAATTAATACCGCTCTAAGAGCTTATGGTCACCCCCAGGTCATCGGTCCACCTAGAGCAGGGATGGCGAACCTTTATTAGAAAAGGTACCATTTTTTTTTTGACAATGACGTGCCGCCAAAGAATTTTGACTTTGTGACATAATTGACAGAAAATAAAACTGTATGCTATTAATTAATCAATTATTTATTTTCAACCAGAAATTATTACAACAATAATATTTATATAGAGTTTTATGTTATCTATACTAATATTATAAAGCGGAAATAACACACGGAACGTCACTCAGGAATAATGTAGCTTTCTATTAGTGAAAGAATTTTTCAAATCGGTCCCGTAGTTTCGGAGCCTATTCGGTACAAACAAACAAACAACCAAAAAAACCTTTCCTCTTTATAATATTAGTATAGATTATTCCTGAGTGACGTAGGCTATTTTTTATGCCGGAAACGGGTCCGGTGGGGTGGTCCACGGGGAACAGCTGGTATTTAAATAAAAATAAGAGTTGGTGTCATTTTTGCTGTAGCAAATTACCTAGATGCTAAATAAACTCATTTTGGCGTGCCCGAAATATTTTGTTGTGTGCCACCAGAGCAAAGCGTGCCATAGGTTCGCTATCCCTGACCTAGAGGGAGGCCTTCCAACGCTGCGTCTTCCGGGGGACTTCCTACATTATACTAAAATGTTTTTTTTTGGAATTGGTCCGTCTCACTTGTTCTCATTACAGCAATTCCTGAAAACCAGAAACAAAAGCGGTGATTTAAAAAAAAGCTCGCAAAATACTGGTATAAAGCTTCTGCTGCTTCCAGTTAGACTGGAAGCCTTCCCCAAACTAGTTGGGAAAACTTAAAAATAAAACCGACTTCCAAAAAATAACGGGAAGGTTCATATCTGACGTAAAATACGTCGAGCGTATCATCGGTCGCACTAACGTATCATCGGTTGAGTGTGAACGGTCAAGTGTTTTTCTATACATTTGTCTGTTCTGGCGTTACGCGACCGATAATACGCGACGCATGTTCCCTCAGATGAACCTTCCCTTAAAAGCGAAAAATAACTTTATTTTCGGAAGTCGATGTCTTTGTTACCTACTTTTTTGCGTTTTTGACAACGACTTCCGAAAAGAAAGTTATTTTTCGCTTTGAAGTGTTTTGTTTTGGGAGGCGGTTTAATGTTTACCTTGAAAATACGCATTATAAAGGATAACTTAAAAACTATACGTCAGTACTTGATCAAATTTAAATGGGACCACATGAAAAGCACAAGCTTTCAAATAAAAAAATGTCAATATCTGGTGGGTGACCATAAGCTCTTAGAGCGGTATCAATTTGAGATCGATTAAGGGACAGATGTATCTGACGTGTATACATCTGTCACTTACTCGAACTCAAATTGATACCGCTCTAAGAGCTTATGGTCACCCCCCTGTTCATAATTGGCGGAGTAATCGAGTAACAAACATACAAAAACATACAGTTGAATTGAGAACCTCCTCCTTTTTGAAGTCGGTTGAAAAAGGCTAGCTAGGCAGGATGATTTTTTGACTGTGCAGATTCCATTTTTTAAATAATTAACCTTTATTTAATTCACTTTACAAGTTCAAAGTTATCCGCGCAGCAGCTGCCACACGTGACTTGATCTCCAAACAGGCTCTTTAACGAATACTCTGAAAAGAGATCGTATAGATTACCTAATCCTGTTTTCCATTGTGTGTCTGTATTTGGGATACGACGCACGTTCCTTTACGTACCTATGAACGGGACCTTTAGATAAACTTTCTAATGGTGTAACGTTGACACCTTTTTAACCGACTTACCAGGTGGAGGTTCTATGTTCGACTTCATGTATGTTTTTTTTTGTATGTCCACCGATGACTCCGTCAATTGTGGACCGATTTTGAAAATTATTTTTTTGTTTGAAAGAATATGTTCCGAGATTGGTCCCATTTTAATTTGGTGAAGATCTGATGAAGAACTTCGGAGATATACAACAGAACTTTTCAATAAATAACGGCAAATCTCTCGGGATTGCTGCAATCGCATGTCTGTTTATTGTTTATACAATTTCATAACATAAATTCACGCCAATACGCTCTAAAGTGGTACGCAGATATGTACAGTTCACCTTGGAACACATTATAAGAACCTTACTAAACTATTTGCCTATTAGGTAGGTACAACTAAAAAGTAAAAAATAAAAAAACCTTACTACAAAAAAATACTACCGACTTCCAACTAAGAAAACTACAAAGTGAAAAATAACTTTATTTATGGAAGTCAGTGTCCATAACGCAAAAAATTGGTACCAACCAAAGTCACCGACTTCCATAAATAAAGTTATTTTTCACTCAGTAGTTTTCTTAGTTGGAAGTCGTTAGTAATTTTTTGTAAAAAGTTTTTTTTTAATACAAGAGATTAAAGAGATTTAAGATTAAATACAAGAGTCCGTGATATGTACTGTCGAAAATATAGAGAGTAAATAAAAAAAGGGGATTTTATTAAACAAATCAATGTTTAAGAAAAAGTCTTTTACCTTACCGTGCGTTATCAATATCATTCAACCAAACGTGTATACAAAATTTCAGCGTAATCGATTGAAGATAACTATATTAACATTCAGAATTGACTTGGTAGGTAATATTGTAGTATATAATTATAATAATTATAATTTTCCAAAAAAAAATATAAATATTAACAAGCGTTTTACCGTGCATTGTCATCCAACCAAAAGTGTAGTTATGTAAAATTGCAGCGCAATCTGTTGAGGATAATAACTATAAAATTCAGTTGTAATAATTGACCTAAACTACCTAAAAAGGCAATTTAAATCAAATTTACAAATTAATTATAAATGACGTGGAGTCTCACACAGGAGGCACAGGATTCGAGTTGCACAGAGAGCCATGGAGCATACGGCTAACAGACCGGGTTCCAAACGTTGAGATCCGAAGACGCACGATGTTTTCCGACGTCGGAAAATGAATTTTGGAACTGAAATGGAGCTGGGCAGGAAACCTGGCAAGGCGCGGTGATGATAGGTGGAGTAAGGTGATGACCGAATGGCGTCCAAGGATTGGAAGAAGAAGTATTGCTCGTGCAGCGGCGAGATGGGCAGATGACATTGTTGCCATTGCGAGTAGAACCTGAATGAGGTTGGCACGGGAACGTGGTGATTGGTACGAGAAGAGAGAGGCCTATGCTCAGCAGTGGGTGAAGTCGGGCTGTTGATGATGATGATGAATATAAGTAACGCAGTAAAAGTAACGATTTTCAAAGCTTACTGTCAGTCCTTCTACACGTGCAGCCAGTGGGCCAGTTTCACTCAGCGAGCATACAGCGACCTGCGCGTCCAATATAATAATGCACTGAGGGTACTGTTGAGGCTGCCATGGCGTTGCAGTGCGTCAGGGATGTTTGCGGACACAATGGTTTCGCCGCCATTATTAGAAAAAGATGTACCTCTCTGATGACGCGTGCTCGCGGCAGTACCAACACTATTCTCAGTGTGTTCGCAGACCGGTGGCGGTGGGATTCTCCGATGATGCAGAGGTGGATGCAGCTTCACGCTGATGTGTAGCTATATAGTTTTAGTTTTATATCTGTACCTACTAACACTAGTTTTTTAAGTAAATTGTTACTAATTATATTTTATTATTATAAGTAAAATTAAAAAGCTTTTTAACTTACCATGCATTGTCATCCAACACAAACGTGAAAAATTGCAGCTCAATCGGTTTGGGTCATAGATATAGTATGTACAAGATACACAGAGTCAGATGAAAAGCGAAACCAAAAAACTTTATCAAAGGCGTTTTTTTTGTTCTGTGATCAATACACAGAAGTTAGAAGCCAAAAGTATTTGAAATACTAATAACAAAATACCGCAGCGTCAGGTATTTGAAATTGACGACACGTTTGGCGTAGTGGTTAAGCGATCGGCTGCTGCGCTGTGTATCGCGAGTTCGATTCCCGCATGGAACAAATATTTGTATGGCCTACAGATAGTTAAATGATAAATGATTTTATTTCTGTAAGTTGGTTTGTACAAACACTTTCGATCATATTTTATAAAACTAGATGAAGTCGGCGTTTCCTGTCTGACTACTACGAGAAGAAAAGCCGAAAAAAACTAAGAGGTCACAGTCTCTTTTAAATTCCAGACAAAATCTTGGTTAGATCATGTGAAGACCGTGTAGACTGATATCTGAAATGGTCTTTTGAGCAAAGAAACAGCCAGATTGAGTGGACCTGTCCAGTCAGTGCACACATTTGTCAATAACCATGCAGCTCGACTCAGAATTTAAGGAGCTCAACGATTCGACTAACAATACCAAAGAAAGGACATTCGTGTAGGCTGCATAAACTATTCAAACTGCCAGACCATGAAAGGTTTTCATAAATATACTGAGAAGGCACAGTCATTACATTAATCTCCTTAAAGGGAAATGCCCATTTTTGGCCATAAAACGCCCAACAATTTGCTTTTGTTAAAAAAAACATCTTGTTTTATGTTTATTAATCGCGGTATTTATTTATCCAAACAAGATTGTAACATTTTTGCAAAAAATAAAAAGTATCGAAAAGATAAAATGAAATTAGGTAAATCCGGAATCCATTAGTTTGAGGATAAAATAAAAAGTGTTGCCAATTATTAATTTCGTTCAAAACATAATCGATTCTATTTTTTCCAATCGATTTTTTATGATGTAATAATTATTCTAATGCCAACATTATTCGTTTTTTTTTCGTTAAATTATGATGTTATGATAATAAAACAAGCGAATTCCTAGTTGATTCACCATAAATTCTTATCATAAATAAAATGCTACTACACAATTTAACTGCTATTCTTATCTGTTTTTCAAAATACATTAAAAATAAAATTCAAAAACTAAATGAAACATACTAATAATCTATGATGCCCTTAATTAATTCGTTCGTTAATTAATTCGAACAAAAATCGATATAGATTTTTATGTCTGATAAGTAGAAACATCGAATCTGACATTATGACAGCATGGCGGCTGTCTGTCATAAGTTGGTAAAGGTAATTCAAAATTCGACTTCGTTTGCATTTGTATTATTTTGTTTGTTTTCTTGCGGATTTGTTATCTCACCAACGAATAAGCTTTCTAAATGGACTCCGACAACTTTGTTATTGTAGGTTTGTATTACAGTAAAATGATAGTTATAAAACTGAATTTGTGACAAAAAAAACATTTAATATCTTAATAATCCGGACTTTTTTCTGAACCTATTCCTTTACCATTTCATTCATTAGATTGCATATTATCATTTCCGTATGCTTTTATTTGTGTGCACCCCGGGCCAAAGTGTCTATGGCCGGTGGGCATTGCCCTTTCTCTCTGAGAAAGTGTCTTGCGCTTAATTTATAAATTGATCGAACAGCTCTTTTCTGTAAAACAAGGATGTCGGCGGCATTTCCCCACAACAGAATACCGTACGACATTACACTATGAATACAGAATTATTTGGGAATCTGTAGGTACATAAATATTACATATTATTATTTACACAACAGAAAAATTTGCTGATGAGTAGAGCACTGATGTATTCTAGCCACTGTAAAACTAATAAATGCAAACAATATAATGACATTCCTAAACCTACCCAAAGTAACAAAACATAAAAACTCACCTATTAAAAAAAAAAAGGCTAATATGCAACTAGTACAATTTAGATAAAAACATTTTCTCAATCGTAACTTAAATCTATTTTAACAAAACTTGACTAAATAAGTTTGTATTCATGTGTTGATGTCACTAAAAACGATTAAGTTTTTATCGATACTCATGACGTCACCGCTTTGTCAAGCCCTAGCGTAAACAAACAATTTACTCTTTTTAACCGACTTTCGAAAAAGTAGGAGGTTCTATGTTCGACTTCTTGTATGTTTTTTTTTTTTTTTTTTTTCTGTATGTTCACCGATATATCCGTCAATTGCGGACCGATTTTGAAAATTCTTTTTTTGTTTGAAAGAGTATGTTCCGAAATTGGTCCCATTTTAATTTGGTGAAGATCTGATGAAGAACTTCGAAGATATACAACAGAACTCTTCAATAAATAACGGAAAATCTCTCGGGACTGCTGCAATCACATGTAATTTTATTGTTTATACCATTTCATAACATAACATCACGTCAGTACGCTCTTAAGGGGTAAGCAGATCTCTCATTTGATCGGTTTTGTTCAAGTTTCATGTTATTCGGGTAATCTATTCTGGCGTTATAGGAAACTTACTAAACATCTAGCCTATTAGGTAGGTACAACTAAAAAGTGAAAAATAAAAAACTTTTTTACAAAAAAATACTACCGACTTCCAAATAAGAAAACTACAAAGTGAAAAATAACTTTATTTTTGGAAGTCGGTGTCCGTAACGCAAAATAATGGTACCTACGAAAGACATCGACTTCCAAAAATAAAGTTATTTTTCACTTTGTAGTTTTCTTATTTGGAAGTCGGTAGTATTTTTTTGTAAAAATGTTTTTTATACATAATATTTTCTGTGTGTTCCTCTGTGGCCGGACCACAGTTTAGTATTCAGATGCTTTAGTTCGAAATAATACCTACCTAAAGTCTACTTTCATCGGAATATATATATATTATTAGTACCTCAAGAGATATCTTTTTAATTAACAATTTATGTGGTCCGGCCGCCAGGCAGAGCTCTCTGGCCGCGCCACCTCAAATTAAATAGAGTACTATAATGAACTACTAATAAATTAATATCCCGAAAAAAACTAATTAAGAGTACCTTGCATACGACAAATATGGTCCAATAAACCCCTTTACAGCACAATAACAGATGGTCACGGGCAACAGACTGTAGGCAGTCGAAATTGGCCTAACCTAATGTAAACCCGCGATTAAACAAAAAACTCCTTAGCCTAAGTAGAAATAAACTAAGAATAATCATAGGGACAATTACGGGCCACAACCCTCTTAACAAACATCTCTTTAACATAGACGCCACAGACAGCCCACTTTGCAGGGGCTGTTTCAACGCTGAAGAATCAGCCGCCCACGTCATCCTGGACTGCGAGGCCGTGGCTTCCCAACGTGAAGAAATCCTCGGAACAGTGAGGTCGCTCCGCGAAGCCTGTGAAGCCCCCAGGAAGCTTCTGTGCTTTTGGAAGAAGCTAGGCTGGCTACTTTAGCCAGAACCCACACGCACAACGGACCAAATGGGAGTCTAAGTGCGGAAAAGGGAGTCCTTCTTCATTCTTCATTCATTCATTAGGACTTGTAATAATGCTGGAAATCGAGATAAACCGTTTTCTACCCTTAAAAACTCACCCCCTTGTACTTCCCGAACTCAAATCGCCCGTAAATGATTGTTCCTTTAATTTCTGTTATATTCTCTTCCTATTCCAATGGTTTTCATCCTACTATTATTTTTTATCACTTTTTACCGTTTTCAAAGGCTTCGGCACTGGTCTAAAAAAAACGTGATCAGTCGATTAAAGAAAAGTAGTATAAAGTAGTATTTTTGAAAACTGACCATTTTCATAAACTTGATCTTCGGCTACTCCCATCCAGCTAATACCTTGTGAAGATCGTTGATTTATGCGTAGGCCCAGCTGTAAGCAACTCAAGATATGAGGCCAGGGATTTATTTTGTTTACTATGACTACACAACATTTAATTTTCATTGAAATCCGTAAGACATGTAATTTCATCACTTTTTAACACACACTCATGGATTGTGATATAATAATTAACTTATCATAGAAAATATATGCTTGCAGAGATGTAGGTACCCAGTCTGTATTTCACTATCTTTCTTAGCACGATGGAAGTAAACTTGTTGTGTGTGTAACTCTATACTATTGAGCGATGCTGCGATAATCTCCCTTGAAACTACAGGATCCCAGCTCCCTTTCTTCGTAAACTGATAATTTGTACGACGAAGACTGGTACGACTTGTACGGGAAAACCCTTAAACATACCTACACCGATAAATTTTGCATGAATCTCCGGATTGCCACATGTACTATGCGTTTATGTTCTATTCTATATTTTTATATGGCAAGCAAAGCCGATGTCGACTATTCTGCCAATGTCGAAAGTAATTGGAAAACAAATGTGTCTACGTACGTAGACTTACTCTACGCGTTGTCTCATTATTTTTTGGATACAATTTGGTAAGTGCTGAAACAAACAAAAATTAAAATAAATAAATACTAAAATTGTCAAAACAATATGTCAATGATCTCGAACTGTCACTTGAAAAGTACTGTTTGCATAGAAAGATTGAAATAGCTAATGTTTCTTCCACTTTGAATAATTATTATTATATAATTTAGTTTTTGTCTACTGTTATTTTTTTTTTTAAATAAAAAATTCTTGATCTTCCATTTAACTTTAGACATTGGCAGAAAAGTCGAGATCGGCTTTGCTTGCCATTTAAAAATATAGAATTATTATTATGTTTAGGTATTTTTTAATTAATATTGCCACATTTTGGCAGAAAGCAAAGAGCATCATAATCTCGTCCTTTTTGGATAGTCGATTAAAAATTAAAAAAAAACCTTGCACAAAATACCAGACTCTATTCAACAACATTCCCAATGGAAAATTGCATTTTATTTTCTAATAAAAGATCTCATAAGTATTATGTAAGTATTAGTAAACAGAGGAGAGGAATGTGTGCCTCCGGCGGTCGCTCCAGCAAATATTTGATTACTACAGCCCCTCGAGGCTCTGCAGTTGATCCCCAACTAAACAATATTATCTTATACATACGTTGTTATAGTTTTTCTTATAAAATTAGTTGGGCAAATAAACCTACAGAAATGTATGTTCATTTTTCTTCCGTGTGCTACGGTTCTCACCAAAATTATTTTTGTGTAGTTCATAACATACAGACACTCCCTATTAAGAAATGAGCATTAAAAGTTTGACTCAAGCTGTTATTTAATTGATATATTTATAAGTATTGTGATAAATGTTTGGTTCAACAAAACATTTATCACTGTTACAAATGAAATGTTTAGTTTAACTAAACATTTATCACTGTCTTACTGTTTATCATGTCTTAAATTTTGAATTTGTATACAATGTCACGCATAGGTACATGTAATCTGTGTTATTGCTTTCTTGCTCGGGCTTTAAATGTATTATTTATTGGATATTTATAAGTTAATGTACTGTTGGTCTGCTAAATCAACAAAAAAATACTTTTTACAAAAATATACAACCGACTTCCAAAAAAGAACACTACCAGTGAAAAACTAACTTCATTTTCGGCAGTCGGGTTTCTGTTTTTACCTTTTTTTGACACCGGATTCTGAAATTGAAGTTATAGATATTCCCAGCTATTGAATTAGGCTATTATATAAAAAAAAACAAGAAGGAGAACCCAGTATTTTTTTTTTCGGAATAATGAAGCAAACAACACAATGTCAACTTAAGCAGAAATAAATATACAATAAATCGTTTATTTTGAAAAATACATTTATTCTTAAAATTACAAACCCACCAAACTGCGAGGCAGTTTATCGGCGGGATTAGCGCTCGTATAACAATTACACTTTACATATAGGCATATAAACAAAACAAATCAGTGGCAACGCGGGCTACCAACGCACATTCGCTGGCGCGTTGGCGGCGCCAGCCCGCGCCTCCACCTAGGTATATATGGATAAATAGGCATAACAAACTCACAACAACACAACAGACGTGCGCGCGTCAGCGCAATGTTATAATAAGTAGATTCAAACTTACTCACGGGTACTCACGACTAAAATACAACAAGATTGACCAGGTACACTATGATTAATATGCCTAGTCAATCCCGCCGTGAAGTAGCTGCTACCTGTGACAGTGCTGATGCACTATCACAGGCAACGGCCACCCCATCAAGCAACACATCTATAAGTTTTCTTTTTAATGTTTCCTTGGCAATTCCACCACTTTCCCCTCTCAACCAATCAAGACTATTAAACACTGTAGGGATCAAATACTTGTTGGTTCTCTTGCCGTAGTAATTTTTTGCTGATGCTCGCAGGAACTTACGTTCTCTAACACTTCGAGTATTGTAAGTGTTATTTTCATAGACTTTATATTGATCGTTATAGAACTGCTCGAGAACCAACAAGTACTTGACCTTCTCATGTACAGGAAGCACCTTACATACAACAAATAGTTACTCATAGTTTACCTTACTCTCTCGCTTTATTTTAGGGTTAACATGATACTTTGTGAAACGAATTTGCAGTGATCTGATACTATTCAAATATGTATTATATGTACGGCCATACATATTTATTCCATAGCTAATCAAAGACTCGGCTAGGGCAAAATAAATTACACGCAACGTTTTTCTACTCAACGGCGCCTTCAAGACATAAAACTTTCCCAAAACTGACCTAAGCCTTGCACACACTGTGTCAATCTGTGTCTTTCAGTTTTTGTGGCGGTCAACCCACAGACCCAGATACAAGAACACAACAACCAGAACAAAATATCTCTAACATCATTCTTCGTGAACCGAGTTGCCGACGGTGAGTACTACATCGACTGCAAGGTGTACAAGGCTGACGACGCTCACCACACCGACTCACTGGAGCTGTGGAAGAAGGCGCTCATCCGACTCAAGTTCCAGACCGATACAGATTCTCCTTAGTGGCGAAAACTACAAGAGTTCGTTCGTTCGGCCGATATGTTGTTCCCAGAAAAACCCAAGTTTTATAACCAATAAATGAAATAATAAGAAATACGTGTTTGATTTAGGTACCATCAAAGTACCGATGGCGTACTGGCATGATCATTGGTCGAGTACAGTAATACACTAGAGAGTCGAGTCAAACTCGCTGGTGTTCAATCATAAATATACATAACTGATCATTGACCTAGTCGTTCGTTCATTATTGAGCAGTATATAGTCTGCACTACTATCCGAAGCGATGGTGTACTGGCATGATCATTGGTCGAGTACAGTAATACACTAGAGAGTCGAGTCAAACTCGCTGTTGTTCAATCATAAATTTTCTTAACTGATCATTGACCAAGTCGTTCGTTCATTATTAAGTCATAAGTCGTTTATTTCTTAACAATATACATTGTGTAGAAAGTAATAAGTAAAATAGAGAAAACACCATAAAAAAATCGAATTAAAAATACTGGTAAATAACAATATGTCAATAATTGAAAACAGTAATTCAACAACAAAAGGAAAAAAACATATAATAACAATAATCCAAATTCCATTTTAAAATCATTCCAGCAAAAAAAAACAAGAATAAAATAATTTAATATTAATATGTCGAAAATAATATTCAAAAGTAAATATAATAATATCAATAAATTCACATATGTATTCAGTAACAAAACTAAAAATTTAATAGTAATTTATAAACAAATAAATAATGTCACATATCCAAGGAAGAAAGAAAAATAATAATAATATTACAATAATCCAAATTCCATTTTCAAATCATTCCAGTAAATTAAAAATTAAATGTCAATAATAAACTCAATAATGAATATAAAAAGATCAATAACGTCACATGAGCAATAACAAAATAATAATTATAATAATCAAAATTCCAAAAATACAAGTCAAAATAAAAATTATATATATGTCACGTCGAGGTACCTATGAATTATAGGACCACCATCATCAACTCCAATTCTAGAGGCAATTCCTTCATTCTTCATAGGAACGGGTAAATTTCAATAACACACATCACTGGATTGAAACTCGAAAGTATTTATTTGACTTTGTTACAGGCACTTTGAGTTTTCATTCGAACTTGAAGTTAAAACCACATGGTGGCTCGCTAGGTCACAATCCCTCGTCGATCTCTAGAGAAGACCTAGCAAGAAACTCTAGGATACTCTTTTAAATCTTTTTATAGTTTACACAATCACTTTAAGACAATTGGTGTTACATGTTTATTAGGTTTTCAAACATCTAATCAATCAGATTTATTAAACAGTTATTATTTTACACACGGCATAGCGTGATGCGCGTTGCGAGTGTGCGGGACTTCCATATTGTTTTTGTTTAGACACTAATTACTTGGATAGTTGAATAAAGCTAACAAACAATACTAAAATGCTGCTCAGTTAATTATTTTAACATTAAACAATCTCAATACTCACAAATACAAAGTTGTTTGTAGATTATTACTAAAATAATTACCTTAACACAAAACTATCCAAGTTTCCGGTGATCTGAATATCTTACTAACCAGAAGGTTTCTCATTATTACATGGATGTGTAAAATAGTCTTATTACCTTATAGTAATTAATCAATTACTCAAATTTGTTTAGTTCTCGTATTAAATTATTAAATCTAGTTATTGGTCATTAAAATTATAACATCCGCCATTGTTGACAACTTTTCGTAAGGTCATATTCAAACATATTTACTTCGTCAAATGTGCGTTGTTAAAATGAGAACAAATCTAAAAGTCCTACAATAAGTGTTCCCGTTTTATTTAAACATCTCGTTTTAATTAAACAATGAAAATTAGCTTATCAAATGATCTTCATTCAAACAAACCAATAACTAATTCCACAATAAGCCAATAGATGGCGCTGAACTATAAAACCAACATAAACAGACATTTAATAGTTCTAGCGAAATCTCAGAGATGACAGGATTATAGAGTTTGTGTTAATTGGATAACGAATTAGCAGAACCACGCCTCCGCGGCGACACGGCCATTCTGAAAATCAACCGCGTGCTCTGCGGGTGCTGGTGTCCTCAGTCTCTGTTTCTTGGTTGTTATCTGTAATAGCAGACAGAAATTTGTCGGCAGATTATTGTTGTTTATCATCCTACAATATAAATTAAATTTGGGATCTGATAACAACTAGTTTTAATCATCATTGACAGCTTGTAATAAATCTATGCTTAGTATGCCTTATTTTTGAAATATTGAATGCATTTTAACACCCACAGCTATATGCTTTAGGTATTCAACTTGCAATATGGTAAAGATCAATGTTGTTATAAAACAACGAATTGCTACATGTCATGCCAATGAAGGCATACAATTTGTATTTCAGATTTTTGTTATTGAATAGTCAGTTGCTAGCTTAATAGTCCATTTTGAATCTTGTTTGCAGAATGTTGTTGTTTGTATTATCTTACAATATTCATTGATTTGTAATAGGTATGAGTCAGTTTATCACTGAATACTTATTAGATTAGGTAACTACAAAGTTTACCTTAAATGAAAATATTTGATGCATTAATGAGCACACACCTACTTATAAGGCTAACACAGCACTCTTGTATTTGGTAAGTATAGTGTAGGTAGTGTAGGAGTATTGTGATCAGCTGTTTTTTGTTTAGTTTCATTCTCACGGGATGGTAATGCTCTGTGATAGACACAAAGTCTTTGATTTGACAGGATTAAAGGATAGGATCAGGAACACCGCTCTGTGATAGACACAAAGTCTTTGATTTGACAGGATTAAAGGTTAAGGAGTTTAGGACCATTGCTCCGTGACAGGCACAAAGTCTTTGATTTGACAGGATATAAGGAACCAGGCTCTGGGTGGTCTTGTACACCGTGGACCCAGCAGGATAACATGAGAGATTGTTCATTAGCGGCCTCCACGCCTAACCAATGGATATTAAATCATTCTTAGTTGCTTCCACAGCAAACTAAGAGATTGTTTGTTGTATTATCACTATTAGTTTCCTCCACGGATTACTAACAGACAGCTTATTGTGTTATCATTATTAGTTGCTTCCACAGCATACCAACAGTATAGTTTATTGTGTTATCATTATTAGTTGCTTCCACAGCATACCAACAGTATAGTTTATTGTGTTATCATTATTAGTTGCTTCCACAGCATACAACAGGAAAGTTTATTGTGTTCTCATTATTACCTCAAATGCACCTCCATGGATGCTGATAGAATGGTGTTGATATAAATGATTGTGTTATTAACTGCCTCCAGAGCTCTAGGTTATGGGACACCTCTATAATTAGAGCTTGTTTTATTATTCATTTTTATAATTGCCTAAATTTGACAATAGAATACCATGAACTGTTACGAGTTACAAAAATATAATGATAACAGTAATCCTCCTGATTGAATTCGGCCATGACAGCCAATCTGATGAGCCATCTATATAGGAAGATACTATAGCGCACAAGGGCAATGGCTTAACATGCTTTCCGAAGCATGGGGTTCACCAATTTCAAAACTCTAGACTGTCACAGAGGAATTCCTATTGAAAAATTCCCATAAACACATTTTGCCCGACCTAGGAATTGAACCCAGGGATAATAATTTAAAAGTACTTTGTTGCTTGGTAGTACCATGCACAAGCCTCATGTAGAGTTATTTGGCATGGCTATTGAGTTGAGCCTTCTGATACAACAGCACTGTATCAGTTAGCGAGGTGAGTAGAAGATAGTTTGAAAACATCTCACCTTTTACTTTTGTTATGTTGTGCTTGAAGTCTTTACTAGCTGACCTCTATTTGGTGGCATGTATGTTGGTAGCATATAAGGTCCTGACCCGGCGACACGGTCACTTGCACCACCAGGTATTTTTAGTTTTGTTGCCATATCGTAGGTAACCATTTTGATTTTTGATATGACAATTAACAGGAATCTGGAATGTGAGAAGATATGCAGCTAAATAATAATGTCTGTGACAAATTATCGTAAAACAAACCTGTCTTTTGATTGTTTTTATTCTGTGCAAATGCACCCAATAACAAGCTTTGAAATCTGTCAGAAATGACTAATCTATTTACACCCATGTACCACCATAACAAGTAAAATTCAACTAAACACATTGTGAGATTTAATTCATCAGGAAGGTTCTCAAATATTGAATGATTAAAGAAACTTTGTTATAACAAACTTAACTTGAATAAGTTTAAACTTAAGAGCTTATAGGAGGCCCTCCTATCAGTATCCAACTGACAGTCTGTACCAAGAATGTAGGGTCAGACAATTTATCATTAGGTCTAACTTATAGCGCTATCACTGACAAGATCTCCATACTCAAAACAAAGCTACCAAATCATGTAGACAGATAAGATGGAACACAGTAATCACATTAAATTCACTCAAAGATGTCTTACATACACATGACCATTAATTTACCAAGAATTCACAAGGTCCATACATAATTGGTTACTCAAAGCTTAGGTACTTGTAAATTAAAAGTTACCAAGTGGCTATCAGCTTATGACCATGCACGGACCTAAGCTCTCCTGATAATTATTATAAAGTCCTTGTAATGAGTCACCCAGGTGTATCACATCCCTTTCATTCATACAAACACATTTATACTAGATGCACACTACACTCTAAACAAACCTCTTAATAATATTTAAAATGTTGTTAAGTCTTGTAACTAAACTATTTGTCTCACCCCTAAGTGCACTTAAAAACTAGATCACGACACAGGGTATCCTAGTGTGGGGCTACTTAAATGCAAATCATTGTACCTAGGTATTTTCTTAAGCATGTAATAATTTTAATTTTATTTGTTGTGCTTTTCATGTTTTCAGGAATGTGTTAATACATTTTCTTATCTTACTTTATTTAGTAAGTATGACATGCAACAGGTTCCACATTATTCAATAATAAGCCTTGTTGGCAGTTGGGTAAAAACCATAACTCATTGTAAAAATAACAACTACAGCATCAACATGAACATGTCATGGCACTTTTTGCCAAATGTTTACTAATTCTGTTGCACATACATTCTGTTACTTACTTAACGTAGCTACCTACTAAACTATTGTTTTGTGTAAGCTACCTAAATGTAACAAATGCTATAAAAATAAGTTAAATTACCTTTTGTCCGGCACTAAACTCAAATTAAGTACTTTGAATTGTTTATCATTCATACACTCACACCTTGTCCCCATGGGGATAGGCAGCAACCACAGATCGCCACTTGCTACGATCCTTACATACTCCTCAAATAAAATTAAGTTTCTCAAATAATAACTGAGCCATTGTAATTCTTAAGAGAAAAGAAAGAACCATATTTAAGCAATAACATTGAGTTACTAGTAAGCCATCTTATTTTATGAAGTAAATTAGGCTGTTTTCATTCATTTTATTTCCAAAAATTGTCACACAAATACCAGCAGGCACTAGTCTTGCAAAGGGGTATCGTGTTACCCAGTTACTGGGTTTTGGTGACCCCATGTAAAACACTGGTACTCAGCTGAACCCCATCAGGTTAGACAAGAAGCCGACCCCGACTTAGTTGGGAAAAGTCTAGGCAGATTGATTAAAATTGTCACACAAAAGGTCACTGACCTTGCCTTGTATGATGAAAATAATTAAGAATGTTAGGTTACATAAATAAATAAAACAGAATACTCCCCTTAATGATGATGGAATCTATCAATGGACAGACAAAGTCTTTGTTTATTTAGCTGCTTCGGTCATTCTGTACTGTACAAAGTTTTGGTTCACTTCAATGATATTGTCTCCAGCTAGTTATGATCATAATGATGTAGGTCAGCATCCTCCCAGCATTATGCTGAGCGATGAACGTTTTGCGTAGTTGTGACGCATACTTTGTAATGATTTTATTATTATTATTATTTTTTTGATGGTATGCGTCGTGCCTGGCGCAAATAAACAATTTTTCTTTCTTTCTTTCTTTCTTTCTTCATCAGCAGCTTAGACGAGACCATAGCCAATTCTTAGCTTCTTCTGACGTTTCAATAAAGTTCTATGCGTTCTTGGAAATTATCATAGGAAAATATTTTGCCATGCTCTCGGCGGTGGCGGTGATGTACGAAATTCTTCGGATGGCTTTCATAGCATGGGCAGAAGGCGGGAGCTGATCTCAATTCTGATGTCACGTCGAGGTACCTATGAATTATAGGACCACCATCATCAACTCCAATTCTAGAGGCAATTCCTTCATTCTTCATAGGAACGGGTAAATTTCAATAACACACATCACTGGATTGAAACTCGAAAGTATTTATTTGACTTTGTTACAGGCACTTTGAGTTTTCATTCGAACTTGAAGTTAAAACCACATGGTGGCTCGCTAGGTCACAATCCCTCGTCGATCTCTAGAGAAGACCTAGCAAGAAACTCTAGGATACTCTTTTAAATCTTTTTATAGTTTACACAATCACTTTAAGACAATTGGTGTTACATGTTTATTAGGTTTTCAAACATCTAATCAATCAGATTTATTAAACAGTTATTATTTTACACACGGCATAGCGTGATGCGCGTTGCGAGTGTGCGGGACTTCCATATTGTTTTTGTTTAGACACTAATTACTTGGATAGTTGAATAAAGCTAACAAACAATACTAAAATGCTGCTCAGTTAATTATTTTAACATTAAACAATCTCAATACTCACAAATACAAAGTTGTTTGTAGATTATTACTAAAATAATTACCTTAACACAAAACTATCCAAGTTTCCGGTGATCTGAATATCTTACTAACCAGAAGGTTTCTCATTATTACATGGATGTGTAAAATAGTCTTATTACCTTATAGTAATTAATCAATTACTCAAATTTGTTTAGTTCTCGTATTAAATTATTAAATCTAGTTATTGGTCATTAAAATTATAACATCCGCCATTGTTGACAACTTTTCGTAAGGTCATATTCAAACATATTTACTTCGTCAAATGTGCGTTGTTAAAATGAGAACAAATCTAAAAGTCCTACAATAAGTGTTCCCGTTTTATTTAAACATCTCGTTTTAATTAAACAATGAAAATTAGCTTATCAAATGATCTTCATTCAAACAAACCAATAACTAATTCCACAATAAGCCAATAGATGGCGCTGAACTATAAAACCAACATAAACAGACATTTAATAGTTCTAGCGAAATCTCAGAGATGACAGGATTATAGAGTTTGTGTTAATTGGATAACGAATTAGCAGAACCACGCCTCCGCGGCGACACGGCCATTCTGAAAATCAACCGCGTGCTCTGCGGGTGCTGGTGTCCTCAGTCTCTGTTTCTTGGTTGTTATCTGTAATAGCAGACAGAAATTTGTCGGCAGATTATTGTTGTTTATCATCCTACAATATAAATTAAATTTGGGATCTGATAACAACTAGTTTTAATCATCATTGACAGCTTGTAATAAATCTATGCTTAGTATGCCTTATTTTTGAAATATTGAATGCATTTTAACACCCACAGCTATATGCTTTAGGTATTCAACTTGCAATATGGTAAAGATCAATGTTGTTATAAAACAACGAATTGCTACATGTCATGCCAATGAAGGCATACAATTTGTATTTCAGATTTTTGTTATTGAATAGTCAGTTGCTAGCTTAATAGTCCATTTTGAATCTTGTTTGCAGAATGTTGTTGTTTGTATTATCTTACAATATTCATTGATTTGTAATAGGTATGAGTCAGTTTATCACTGAATACTTATTAGATTAGGTAACTACAAAGTTTACCTTAAATGAAAATATTTGATGCATTAATGAGCACACACCTACTTATAAGGCTAACACAGCACTCTTGTATTTGGTAAGTATAGTGTAGGTAGTGTAGGAGTATTGTGATCAGCTGTTTTTTGTTTAGTTTCATTCTCACGGGATGGTAATGCTCTGTGATAGACACAAAGTCTTTGATTTGACAGGATTAAAGGATAGGATCAGGAACACCGCTCTGTGATAGACACAAAGTCTTTGATTTGACAGGATTAAAGGTTAAGGAGTTTAGGACCATTGCTCCGTGACAGGCACAAAGTCTTTGATTTGACAGGATATAAGGAACCAGGCTCTGGGTGGTCTTGTACACCGTGGACCCAGCAGGATAACATGAGAGATTGTTCATTAGCGGCCTCCACGCCTAACCAATGGATATTAAATCATTCTTAGTTGCTTCCACAGCAAACTAAGAGATTGTTTGTTGTATTATCACTATTAGTTTCCTCCACGGATTACTAACAGACAGCTTATTGTGTTATCATTATTAGTTGCTTCCACAGCATACCAACAGTATAGTTTATTGTGTTATCATTATTAGTTGCTTCCACAGCATACCAACAGTATAGTTTATTGTGTTATCATTATTAGTTGCTTCCACAGCATACAACAGGAAAGTTTATTGTGTTCTCATTATTACCTCAAATGCACCTCCATGGATGCTGATAGAATGGTGTTGATATAAATGATTGTGTTATTAACTGCCTCCAGAGCTCTAGGTTATGGGACACCTCTATAATTAGAGCTTGTTTTATTATTCATTTTTATAATTGCCTAAATTTGACAATAGAATACCATGAACTGTTACGAGTTACAAAAATATAATGATAACAGTAATCCTCCTGATTGAATTCGGCCATGACAGCCAATCTGATGAGCCATCTATATAGGAAGATACTATAGCGCACAAGGGCAATGGCTTAACATGCTTTCCGAAGCATGGGGTTCACCAATTTCAAAACTCTAGACTGTCACAGAGGAATTCCTATTGAAAAATTCCCATAAACACATTTTGCCCGACCTAGGAATTGAACCCAGGGATAATAATTTAAAAGTACTTTGTTGCTTGGTAGTACCATGCACAAGCCTCATGTAGAGTTATTTGGCATGGCTATTGAGTTGAGCCTTCTGATACAACAGCACTGTATCAGTTAGCGAGGTGAGTAGAAGATAGTTTGAAAACATCTCACCTTTTACTTTTGTTATGTTGTGCTTGAAGTCTTTACTAGCTGACCTCTATTTGGTGGCATGTATGTTGGTAGCATATAAGGTCCTGACCCGGCGACACGGTCACTTGCACCACCAGGTATTTTTAGTTTTGTTGCCATATCGTAGGTAACCATTTTGATTTTTGATATGACAATTAACAGGAATCTGGAATGTGAGAAGATATGCAGCTAAATAATAATGTCTGTGACAAATTATCGTAAAACAAACCTGTCTTTTGATTGTTTTTATTCTGTGCAAATGCACCCAATAACAAGCTTTGAAATCTGTCAGAAATGACTAATCTATTTACACCCATGTACCACCATAACAAGTAAAATTCAACTAAACACATTGTGAGATTTAATTCATCAGGAAGGTTCTCAAATATTGAATGATTAAAGAAACTTTGTTATAACAAACTTAACTTGAATAAGTTTAAACTTAAGAGCTTATAGGAGGCCCTCCTATCAGTATCCAACTGACAGTCTGTACCAAGAATGTAGGGTCAGACAATTTATCATTAGGTCTAACTTATAGCGCTATCACTGACAAGATCTCCATACTCAAAACAAAGCTACCAAATCATGTAGACAGATAAGATGGAACACAGTAATCACATTAAATTCACTCAAAGATGTCTTACATACACATGACCATTAATTTACCAAGAATTCACAAGGTCCATACATAATTGGTTACTCAAAGCTTAGGTACTTGTAAATTAAAAGTTACCAAGTGGCTATCAGCTTATGACCATGCACGGACCTAAGCTCTCCTGATAATTATTATAAAGTCCTTGTAATGAGTCACCCAGGTGTATCACATCCCTTTCATTCATACAAACACATTTATACTAGATGCACACTACACTCTAAACAAACCTCTTAATAATATTTAAAATGTTGTTAAGTCTTGTAACTAAACTATTTGTCTCACCCCTAAGTGCACTTAAAAACTAGATCACGACACAGGGTATCCTAGTGTGGGGCTACTTAAATGCAAATCATTGTACCTAGGTATTTTCTTAAGCATGTAATAATTTTAATTTTATTTGTTGTGCTTTTCATGTTTTCAGGAATGTGTTAATACATTTTCTTATCTTACTTTATTTAGTAAGTATGACATGCAACAGGTTCCACATTATTCAATAATAAGCCTTGTTGGCAGTTGGGTAAAAACCATAACTCATTGTAAAAATAACAACTACAGCATCAACATGAACATGTCATGGCACTTTTTGCCAAATGTTTACTAATTCTGTTGCACATACATTCTGTTACTTACTTAACGTAGCTACCTACTAAACTATTGTTTTGTGTAAGCTACCTAAATGTAACAAATGCTATAAAAATAAGTTAAATTACCTTTTGTCCGGCACTAAACTCAAATTAAGTACTTTGAATTGTTTATCATTCATACACTCACACCTTGTCCCCATGGGGATAGGCAGCAACCACAGATCGCCACTTGCTACGATCCTTACATACTCCTCAAATAAAATTAAGTTTCTCAAATAATAACTGAGCCATTGTAATTCTTAAGAGAAAAGAAAGAACCATATTTAAGCAATAACATTGAGTTACTAGTAAGCCATCTTATTTTATGAAGTAAATTAGGCTGTTTTCATTCATTTTATTTCCAAAAATTGTCACACAAATACCAGCAGGCACTAGTCTTGCAAAGGGGTATCGTGTTACCCAGTTACTGGGTTTTGGTGACCCCATGTAAAACACTGGTACTCAGCTGAACCCCATCAGGTTAGACAAGAAGCCGACCCCGACTTAGTTGGGAAAAGTCTAGGCAGATTGATTAAAATTGTCACACAAAAGGTCACTGACCTTGCCTTGTATGATGAAAATAATTAAGAATGTTAGGTTACATAAATAAATAAAACAGAATACTCCCCTTAATGATGATGGAATCTATCAATGGACAGACAAAGTCTTTGTTTATTTAGCTGCTTCGGTCATTCTGTACTGTACAAAGTTTTGGTTCACTTCAATGATATTGTCTCCAGCTAGTTATGATCATAATGATGTAGGTCAGCATCCTCCCAGCATTATGCTGAGCGATGAACGTTTTGCGTAGTTGTGACGCATACTTTGTAATGATTTTATTATTATTATTATTTTTTTGATGGTATGCGTCGTGCCTGGCGCAAATAAACAATTTTTCTTTCTTTCTTTCTTTCTTTCTTCATCAGCAGCTTAGACGAGACCATAGCCAATTCTTAGCTTCTTCTGACGTTTCAATAAAGTTCTATGCGTTCTTGGAAATTATCATAGGAAAATATTTTGCCATGCTCTCGGCGGTGGCGGTGATGTACGAAATTCTTCGGATGGCTTTCATAGCATGGGCAGAAGGCGGGAGCTGATCTCAATTCTGATGTCACGTCGAGGTACCTATGAATTATAGGACCACCATCATCAACTCCAATTCTAGAGGCAATTCCTTCATTCTTCATAGGAACGGGTAAATTTCAATAACACACATCACTGGATTGAAACTCGAAAGTATTTATTTGACTTTGTTACAGGCACTTTGAGTTTTCATTCGAACTTGAAGTTAAAACCACATGGTGGCTCGCTAGGTCACAATCCCTCGTCGATCTCTAGAGAAGACCTAGCAAGAAACTCTAGGATACTCTTTTAAATCTTTTTATAGTTTACACAATCACTTTAAGACAATTGGTGTTACATGTTTATTAGGTTTTCAAACATCTAATCAATCAGATTTATTAAACAGTTATTATTTTACACACGGCATAGCGTGATGCGCGTTGCGAGTGTGCGGGACTTCCATATTGTTTTTGTTTAGACACTAATTACTTGGATAGTTGAATAAAGCTAACAAACAATACTAAAATGCTGCTCAGTTAATTATTTTAACATTAAACAATCTCAATACTCACAAATACAAAGTTGTTTGTAGATTATTACTAAAATAATTACCTTAACACAAAACTATCCAAGTTTCCGGTGATCTGAATATCTTACTAACCAGAAGGTTTCTCATTATTACATGGATGTGTAAAATAGTCTTATTACCTTATAGTAATTAATCAATTACTCAAATTTGTTTAGTTCTCGTATTAAATTATTAAATCTAGTTATTGGTCATTAAAATTATAACATCCGCCATTGTTGACAACTTTTCGTAAGGTCATATTCAAACATATTTACTTCGTCAAATGTGCGTTGTTAAAATGAGAACAAATCTAAAAGTCCTACAATAAGTGTTCCCGTTTTATTTAAACATCTCGTTTTAATTAAACAATGAAAATTAGCTTATCAAATGATCTTCATTCAAACAAACCAATAACTAATTCCACAATAAGCCAATAGATGGCGCTGAACTATAAAACCAACATAAACAGACATTTAATAGTTCTAGCGAAATCTCAGAGATGACAGGATTATAGAGTTTGTGTTAATTGGATAACGAATTAGCAGAACCACGCCTCCGCGGCGACATATATATATGAGTGTCTGCGGACAACTTAAATAACCTAGAATCTAAAATTAATAACATGTTAAAAGCTTTAAGACGTTGTCACGTATACCATAGTGTTTCAGTTTGGCCAGCAGAATGTCATGATCCACTGTATCGAAGGCAGAACTGAGATCCAGGAAAATACCTGCCACCTTATGCCTATTGTTGAGATTGCAGACCACCTCGTCGATATTTTTTTTATTTTTTTATTTGTGATGGGTTTGCTCTTGACTCTAGTCTAGGTCAAAGGTGACAGAGACAGAGTCGACGATGGAGTGAGCTTACCCAGAAGAAGCCTGTTCACTCTAACTTTGAAGAGATTCGGGTTGAATGCGTTCGGAAACACTGACGCAGGTAGCGAGTTCAATTCATTCGCTGTGCGCATTATGAAGGATGTTTGGAAGCGTTTGGTGCGAATTGGTGGAATGGCAACAAGGTAAGGATGATAACTTGCAGTACGTCTAGATATCCGATGGTAGAAGGGGACTGGTGGGATGAGGTCGTGGAGTTCTTCAGCACACTCACCGAAGTACAGTCTGTAGAAGACCGACAAGCAGGCAACCTTGCGGCGATGAGCCGAGCTGTGAAGCCTGGCACCCGCCAGCTCAACGTCGCCAATGAGCCTCCTGGCTCTGCGCTCCACCGAGTCAAGCGCGGCAAGCTGATATTTAGCTGAGCCATCCCAAAGGTGGCTGCAATACTCCATGCAGGATCGGGCTTGCGCTTTGTATAGGGTTAAAAGCTGTCCAGGCGTAAAGTATCGCTTCACTTTATTTAGGATGCCTAGTTTTTTGGCCGCAATTTGGGCTTTGTACTTAATGGAGGTGCCAAAGTTGAGACTGGATGTCAACTCCATGCCTAGGAGCTCGAGCCGATCAGTCACAGGAACAGACGCACCCCGAAAAGTAGGAGTTTGATCGAAAAGACTCCTTTTAGCGGTAAAAAGACACGCCTGTGTTTTGGTGGCGTTAAAGGAGACCAGATTGTCATCACCCCACTGGGAGACAAGGCTTAAGGTCAAATCTGTCCGCTCCACCATAGCCTCTCTCAAGGAACGAACTTCATCCACGCTGGACAAGTATCTCTCTGAAACAGTACTGTCATCTGCGTACCCAACAATACCAGGCTGAAGAAGGTCATTGATGTGCAGCAGGAAAAGAGTTGCAGAGAGAACAGACCCTTGAGGAACTCCGGCATCAATAGCCATAAGGTCAGAGGAGCAGCCGTCAATGACTACTCAGATCGACCGTTCACTGAGGAAGTCTGATATCCAGCTACAAAAACCAGCAGGGATGCAATAAGCAGGAAACTTACTAAGTAGACTCGCGTGCCAGACCCTGTCAAAGACCTTCGAGATATCAAGCGATACAGCAAGTGCTTCGCCGTGTCTCTCGATGGCTTCGCCCCAGCAGTGCGTGACATACACAAGAAGATCGCCAGTTGATCGTCCCCGGCGAAAGCCATATTGACGGTCACTGAGGAGATTAT
The DNA here is from genome assembly GCA_948252205.1 of Orthosia incerta. Classification (NCBI taxonomy): domain Eukaryota; kingdom Metazoa; phylum Arthropoda; class Insecta; order Lepidoptera; family Noctuidae; genus Orthosia; species Orthosia incerta. The sequence goes on from OX411742.1 coordinate 21,656,882, forward strand.
TGTCTTCAAGGTAGGTCAGCAACTTGCTGTTCAGTACCCTTTCCATAACTTTGCACAGAATGGAGGTAATGGCGATCGGACGGTAATGGGCAGGGTCTGCACGGTTGCCTTTTTGGGCACTGGTTGCACATTTGCAAGCTGCCAGGATTTCGGCACCGTACTTTTTACAAGAGAGAGGCGGAACAAGCGTGTCAATACAGGAGACAAAGGATGATTAATGCCTCAACAGCATCGGTGGTTCCCAAAGATCTCTGATACCCAAATTGTTGACCATTTAAGATTGTGTGCATTTGTACGTGTTTCTTAAGCCTGTCCTTCATAACTTTTTCAAGATCTTCGATAAAACTGGCAATAGGGCAATCGGCCTATAGTTACCAGGATACGTTTTTGAACCCTTTTTAAAGATTGGAAGAACTCGCGCGATTTTAAGCTGATCAGGGAATAGGCCTACTTTAATACACTCATTGTAAAAAGATGCTAGTGGGGTTGCTAATATGACAATATTATCTTTAATTATGGTCAGGGGAATTTCGTCGTAGCCAGTGGAAGATTTATTGGCCATATTTCTGACCATATTAAAAAATTCTAAGGGTGAGACTGGCTCAAAAGTCATATTAGAGTCTACCCTGCTGACACTTTCAGTTAAATATTTTATTGCTGATTTTTGGTCACGTACATTTAGGCGGATATTGTTGTTGAACCTTTTAGAAAATATGTTAGCCACGTCTAAAACATTATGAATGATTTTGTTGTCAATTTTAAGAATGATTTGTTCATTGTCATGGTTTTTTGTAGCATTGCGTCGTTGATTGACAATTTTCCAAATCATTCTGCTTGAATCTGATGCCATTTCTATTAATTTTCTTACGCTATTTCTTTTTGCACTACATAAAACTTTCCTATACGTTTTAATATATCTGTTTCGGTATTCAACAATCGAATTGTCGCATTGCGTTTTATCAAATGTGTTTAGAAAACGTTTTACTTTGCTAGCTATTCTTATACCGTTAGTTATCCATTTGAAACATTTACTTCTTTTAATTTTAACCCTTACTTTATAATTTTTAAAATGAGAAGAATGCATGTCTTTGAATTTAGCAAGGAATGTGTTAATCCCTGTGATCCAGTCAGTCTCCAATACCTTCCTCCTAAAGTCACGTATGTTTTCGTCATTATATTTTCTTCTACAAAGACGAATATAATTTGTTTGCTTCTTGTACTCAACTCTTTCGCGACGTACTGGACAGTCCATTGTGATCAACATTGGTGTAGTCTATGAAACTGTCAGGTAAATTAGTTAAAATGTTGTCAATACATGATTCTGATTTATTTCTTTTTAAAGTGGGAGAATTAATTAGGTACCGAAAATTATAACATGCTAATAACGATGAGAAAGAATTATGTCTCAAATCATTTTTTAAAACGTTAATATTGAAGTCACCGCAAATTATACATAGCTTATTGAGAAAATGCTGCATCAGTTTATCAAGTCTATCCATGAAGTCATCAAAATTGCTGTTGGTTAGAGTCCTATAACAACAAATAACACTCAGATTTGTTTCAATATCTTTGACACAACATGCTTCAAAACAATCGGTTTTATATACATAGTTGCTTACACACTTGAAGTTCATCGATGTACCTGTCGTTAAGTGTCCAAATCATCGAACCTCCCCTATTATTTTTGAGTCTCGTGTTGTAGGATCATTTTGTAATTAATAAAATTGAATTGATTTATGAGAGCATCATTTAGAAAATGCTCAGATATGTATAAAAAGTCTAGTGGTCTTAATGACTCGCTTATATAAATTTCAAGGTCATCCTTTTTATTACTGATCCCACATCGATTTTGATGAAAAATATTGAGATTTGTATACTTTTTGACTTGTTCATTCCCGAAAAAAAATTAGGGAAACATTGTCGTTGTATTCCAGATTGACGGTATTTGTAAAATAACACTTTAAATTATCAAATATATTCACCATGCCGTAATAGTTAATTGTTCCATTATGCTTAAACATGGAACGATAAAATGTCAGGTCTAGGTTAGAGTCAAATAGTAAAGCATATGCATGAGTATAAATGTCAAGATACAACAAATTATTAAATGCTTCTATTCGTGAGTTATACATAATAGTAGAAGGGTAATTTTTATAAGTCGGTAGGCATATTATAACATTGGTATGTTGAACAGTCATTAACGTTTGTCTAATATAGATAGTTAAGTCAAGATGGTTCTTTGGTTTATTGGTGAAGCTAATTTGCATTTGAATTTTTTTAGGATGTTAGCGGGAATATTATCTAAACCAGGGGCACTGCCATTCTTAAGGCCAGATATGACCTGGATTACTTCGCCCTCGTCTGTAGGAGATAGAGCCATCGAATGAAGGAAGCCTTTCGATTTTCGTGCTTTCGTCGCCAGAGTGTCCTGCTCCTGCCTGAGTTTCCTCAAAATTGTATTTACCAGATCCTCTCCAATAGAAGTGAAGTACCTATTTACTTCATTGAGAGAGTCTGTCGGGCTAGGTTGAGTCTGAAGAAGCTCTGTTGGTTTGTTTGGGCCTTTCCTAATGTTGCACATGTCCTTAATAACGTTCCATGTCCCTCTTAGGTTGTTCTCGTTTTTGTATAATTGAGTTTCGTAGTAAGAGCGCTTCAAAGAGTTTGTCAAGTCGTTGCAGGTATTTCTATATCTAGTGTACTGAATTCGGAGATCATCGTCATAAGGGAATTTCTTAAGTTTATAGTGCATTTTGTCCCTTTTCCGTATACACCTCACTATGCTAGACGTGATCCATGGCTTAAATGGTTTCTTTTTTTTGGATAATATAGATTTCGATGTATTATTACTGAATAATTGACGCAGCGTATTGACAAGAAACTCAGCAATTCCATCGACATTATACGAGCTATAAAAACTGTCCCAAACGACGCTGTCCAAATCAGCCTCTAATTTTTCGTAGTTGACAGTTATTTTATAGTTCTCAGACGTCTTTTTTGCTAAGTTAGAGTCTTTTAAGTATAGCAATATAGGACTATGATCGGTAAGAGGGTCGAATATGTAGGTTTTGACGTGCTTTTGTGTTCTGACCATGAAATGTCGTCATTTTGACGCCGACATTTTGGCATTTCGGCCATCGCCATCGCTGACGTCAAATGACACTTGTCTAGAGCCTATAGACCTGACGTCTCGGTGCTGCCACCATAGATATATTTGCGTAGCAAAAAAAAATCTAAATCTATGGCTGCCACCGAGATGGTGGTATGTGGTGGTGGCGGTATGGTTTTCTTTTTCAATAAATTTTATTACTAGGGCATCTCATCTCATAATTAGGGTGCCACCAGTGTCTGAAATCGTCATAAATTGTTGTTGGTTCAAGCATTTTCTTGACATGAAGGGCTTCGCAGAGTGCACAGATGTTTTCATCACCTGACAGTTCGTAGTAAGTATAATGTTGTTTCCACCTAAAGTACTGATTGTATTTCTTTGGAGATTTTATCAGTTGGTTCATCATGCCCGCCAATTTATCGACGTGATGCTTTCTACCGTCGATGTAGGACCCGGGCGGAAGAAACCTGAAAAGAAAACGGCAATTTTAATTGGATTAAATCACGATCACATGGGCACATTGCTCGTAGCCCCCTATGTTCTACAGTTTTACTGATTTAATTTAAAAGTTTTAGTCAGCAATGTTTTATTACATTTACGTGTCCAACTTTGTTGACGTTTGACCGCTATGTTACAATAACCATCTGGATGTATACAAAATATTGTTTCCTTCGTTAATTTAATACATCGTTCAATCCCTACAACCTAGGGTCCTTTAAGTCAAGAGTGAATAGGTTGCTTCTAGGCAAGCGTGCTTCACCTTCGACCACATCATCACTTAACATCAGCCGAGATAGTGGTCAAACGCGAGCCTAAAACAAATTACAAGACCCCGGTTCAACTAACGAGGGTATTAATTAAACAAGAACGTCTTTCGGATGAAATTATGATGATGATGACCTATAAAAGAACAGCTCAACATACGAACCTTGAATAATCAGCTCCACCGTATACAATAGGCACCACATCATTCTGCAGCGCCGTTAACAACTTCTCCGTCACATAATCTTCATCGAAAGAGTTCTCCATCGACATATAAAAATAGTAGTTATTCTTCAACATATATTTACAATTTGATGCATTGGTTTTAGGGCACTGCAGGGTACCACACTGCCCATATATATCTACTGTATAGCCATAATGTTTTAACGCATTCTGCAATGCTTTCACGTAATCTTCTCTACCGCTTCTCGTCTTACAATTGGACACGAACCAAGCCGCAGCCTTGGTTTTATTCTGAATTCTATTTCTATCAATAAACTTATCATCTACTGTTATCAGAACGTCTTCTTTCCACCTCATTTCTCGGTTTGGACCCACGATATCACCTTTATTGTCCCGAATGAGAATGTAACGGTATGGTATTTCCGAATCCAGTCTGTAAGTCGATGTCAAATTGAAGAACCCGTCGAATTGCGGCTCACATACAGGAACGTTATCAGCTGATTCCTTGTTGAAGAATATGTATTGCTGATGACGGGCACGAGTTTTTGGCAAGTCATTTGCGTTCATATTTCGTCCGTTAAATGCTATAGCATCGAACTTGGTTAGTTCACCGCCGAAGAACGATCGGTTGGAGGTGACGTGGCATTCAATCACCGAACAGTTCTTCTCGAGGAACACTCTCTGTCCCTTGCCGAGAAAGTAAAAAGGAGCGTAGTCACTCCGCGTCCAGAGTAAGATGAATTTGATCTCTTTCGGGAGCGAAGTCGTCTTTCTGTAGACATCCTTGTATCTGTAGTTGCGTCCGACATTTTCGAGAGTCTTTTGGACTAGGCTTTCTGCAGTGACGGCCGGCTCATCTGCCCTGGTGGCAAGTTGTACCCAGAAAAAGGAGAAGGTGAAACTCGTGCAGCTGACTAGAAAGAAGAACTTGATATATCGCATCTGTCTTAGGTACTGGCAGATGCAGCCGTGGCAGGAGTCCTGGGTACGAGGAGATATCTCAGTGACTTCATACGGACACTCCAACCGCCCTTTAAGTTCGGTGTCTGACTGCATTTGTGAGTCTTTATTTTGCCAATCTCCAAATCTTGGATACCTGTAAAGAAAAAATTTTCATCTTAAAAATTTTGTAGTTAGACAAAAACACCTCCTAGGTGGCGATTTGATGATCAAATAGATTTAACATAAAACAAGCTGTTAGCAGCGCCTTGGTTCGCGTTAAAATTGAAATTCAATCCACGGAAACTACCAGGATAAAAAATACCTATAATCAAGGACTTTAAATAAAGCTATTTTCTGCCTTTTTAATTGTAACAAGAGTGGATTTTGCGACGCCGCCGTAGTCGTGTAAAAAAATAGTTTTCATATCTTTGACGGGATATACCTCGCAAACGGTACGCTGAACAAAAATATGATGTACAAAACGCTGCCTTCATTTTAAAATTCCTGTTCAATGATACCACACTTGATGGGGGCGAAAATTTTCATTTCAGCTTTCCTGGTAGTTTTAATAAATAAATAATTACGACAGTTGAATTTTAGAACGTCTATCGAAATCTTTTATTATGAATCCTTCATGGTCTTCGAGGAATACCCAACGAAATTGCTTTTGCAGATGGTTTATATTTTGTAAAAAAGATTTTATTTCCCTTTTTTTTGATTTGGTACATCATCATTAAAAAGTGAGCAAGTTCTATTATAGTAAGGCACCTAAAGGATTGATAGAGATTCATCAATATCCGGCATCCATCTTAAGTCAAGCACCCGTCATCCAGCCTGTTTTCAGCGTTTCCTTTGCCTCTCCGCCAGTGGCGCCCTCTGCACTTAACGTTGGTACTAAGCATTTTAGCGCGCTTCGGGTGATGGCCCGATTTACCGTGATTATGGTGATGAACTCATGATGCACCAAGTAGACCTAACCTGGATGCCGGATATTGAAGAAAAAATAATAGGTAAGTTTTATTTGATGAAAAACTCTCTATTATTTGTTTTGTATCAATATCCGGCAACCATGTGTTGATGTGTTTTTTATCACCTGGTACGCTTAACCCAAAAACGCTGAATGAATGCTTTATTTGTAAACATAGGTCAAATTATAACAGTGTGCGAGATGTTACAGATAGGTAGATCCTCTATGTTTTGCACGGAGGCGTACAAATATGTTACAATTAACACTGTCGATTTTAAAATACAATCTATTTCAAATATTTAAAATTATAGATTATAGATTTTGTAGTTAAGTTACATGTCTTAATAATGCTAATGTCAAAGAGATTAAAATCAATTTAAAATAGATAAAATTATATAAAAATGTCAAATAGATTAAGTTACATGTCTTAATAATGCTAATGTCAAACAGATTAAAATCAGTTTCAAATAAAATTATATACAAATGTCAAATAGATTAAGTTACATGTCATATTGATGCTAATGTCATACAAAATTCAAAATCGTCAAAATAGGTGAGGTGATTCACAATTTTCTTAAGCAGTAATTATAGAATTGTCGTCAAAATATTCCTGTAGTGAGTAATAGCATTTATTTATCAAAATTCTTAATAGTTCTGTTTTGAAAATGTCCCGATTTAATGTTTTTATTTTTTCAGGTAGTTTGTAGAATATTTTTATGGCCTTACAGAAGGTACTTTTATTCATTAGTGCAGTTTTTCCATCAGTCACTTCGAGTTCTGACTTATTTTTATCGCGTAATTTTCTGTAGTTACTTTTAGCAGCTATTTTGTTTAGTGAAATGTTAGATTTGACAAACATATTTGTTTCGTTTACGTAAAGCGATGGCAAAGTAAGAATTTTGAGACTTATAAAAAAAGGTTGACAACTGTCTGTGCCTTTAAGGCCACACATAGCTCTGACACATCTTTTTTGGGCCCTGAATACGAGTTGTCTATCTACTGAATTGCCCCAGTATATTACGCCATATATGAGTGTTGATGCGACATAGCCGTGATAGGCTGTTAGTACGGATTCTAGGCTCACTATTTTTGATGGTTTATAGAGAGCATAGGCAAATTTATTAAGCTTTTTACATATTTCGTCTGCCTGGGGTCTCCAAGTCAAATTGTTGTCTATATTCATACCAAGAAATTTAGTAGCAGTAGTTGGTTCTATTTTTGTCCCTAAGTAGCTAATGTCAAGGATTTTAGTCGGGATTCTTTGATAAAAATGCATGATTTTAGTTTTTTAGTTTAGTTTTCTAAGTTTATAATTAAATTATTATTGTCAAACCATGATATAATTCTATTTAATGTCATATTTATTTCATTACGATGTGTATGTATGTTATTTGATTACGGTGCTATCATCGGCGAATAGTACCATGGGGTGGTTTATTTGCCTCGGAATGTCATTTATGCAAAAAAAGGGGGAGTCCTAGCACGCTACCTCGAGGAACGCCGTATTTAATTACCTCGCTTTCGGAACAATATTTTTCTCGTAACTGGTAATTGAGGATATTCGTGTGATTTCTACAAATTGCTTTCTGTCCGTTAAGTAAGATCGAATGAGATCAAGTATATTTCCCCTGATACCATATTTTTCAAGTTTATGTATTAGTATAGGATAATCCACATAATCAAAAGCCTTAGTTAGATCCATATAGATAGCACATACAGGATTTCGCTTATCTACATTTGATAAAATGGGGAGAAGCAGGTCATGTATAGCCATATTAATTGTTTTCTGCTTACGAAATCCCTTTTGTTCGTTTACTAATATGTTTGATTTCTCAAGGAAGTTGTAGAAGGACTTATAAATAACTTTCTCAAATGTTTTAGAAAATACGGGTATCAACGCGATAGACCGATAATTTGACATAATTTGCCTATTGTTTTTTTGTGCAATGGTACAATTATTGACGTTTTTAATTTCTCAGGGAAGATTCCTCTAGAAATACTCATATTAATTATGTGACTGAGATGTGGAGCTATGTAATGAGACACTTCTTTGATAACTTTAGTACATATGCCGTCATAACCTACACTATTTGTGTTTCGAAGTGAGTTAGTATGATTATTTATATCTTGCGGTATGGTCGGCTTCATAAATAAAAAGTTAGAAGTATTTGAACGTAGGTTAATTTCTGGAATAGTTTTGTTTTTTGGTTTGGTAACCTGATTAATATAAAAATTGTTAAAAGCCTGAGCTATTTTTAATGGAATCGTGATTTTCTGTGTCCCTGTTTGAATTTGAGTTATTGGTTCTTTAGGGAAGTAGGTACTACTTTTTTTTTTTTTTTTTTTCGATTTATTTTGGACGTCTTAATGAAGTAGTTATTTCGTGATGATTGTGTTAACGTAATAACTCTTTTAAACCTTGTAGATTATGTCTTAAAGGTTTTTTTATTCTTTGGGGTAGGATTTATTCTATATTGCCATAGCAAGTGCCGTTTTCTTTTACTGCATTTCCTAATACTGTTGGTGATCCATTTAGATTTTTTATTAATTGATTTTGATATTATTTCGTACGGAAAGCAAAGATCGTAAAAACATCTGAATAAGTCAAGAAAATGGTCGTATGCCTCATTGACGTCGCCAGTTGTATATATGTCCGAAAAAGTAAGACCCTTAATGCAATTTCTAAATTTCACCAAATTGTCTTGACAGTAATTCCGCCTTTTTATTTTCCAACGCTTTAAGATACATGTCTTCCTAACAGGATATTTCAAAAGTTGTGCGGTATGATCTGACAGGCCCAATTCTATAATTTCACTTTTACAACCTTTTACATTATGCGCTATATTGTCCAAGCAGGTCGCACTGCTTAGCCTAGTTGGTTGAGAAAACTGTATTTTAAATTATAATTTACGAGTAGCAATGTATATTCGAAGTCTAAGGTTTTTCAATAAGTTAATATTAAAGTCCCCACATAAGACAATATTTTTGTTATTCAATTTTAAACACAGCAAATGCAAAATATTATTTAAATTTTCGAAAAATCTGTCCAAATTATATTGGGGCACCCTATACATACATACAATATTAATGTTGTGTGCTGTCAATTCTATCACGCAGCATTAAATTACGTTGATTACGGAATATCTCCCTAAGTTTAACACTTTATACTGGTGACCGACCCTGGTCAAAATGCACGCGCCACCTCTTCTATTATCTCTGGAGAAACTTGTTGCTAGGCTGTAGTTTGATATATTTAAAAGACCTTCCTGTTCAGGTGCCATAAAATGTTCTGTTATGCATATAGTGTCGATCCGTCTGTTGCTATTTTCTAGTTCTTCCAAATACACAGTAAGCGTACCGCTTTTATTCAGTAGCCCAGCAATATTTTGGTGAAGGATATGTATACTGTAAACGAAAAAAGTTGGGGTTTTCTATCAGGCTTGAATGTTGCTCGTCACCAATGGGAGTCGTTAAAATCTCGTCATACTCTTGTCTGTTGTTATTATTCGTCTGTTTGCTTGTCTTACAATATAAGTCCAAATCAATCTGAATGTTACTCATAATATTGTCATATATATTTTTGGTTACGTATCTATTGATTCTACCCATAGTGTAAGAAAACATCTTATGTGTTAGATCACGATTGCTGTCGAAGATGTATGCATACTTGTGGTTTTGGTTGTCTAGATGAAGAAGGTTGTTAAACATCTCAACTTTAAAGTTATATATAAGTGATCCCATCTTATACGTAGGAAGACAAATTACTATTGAGTCCCTTCGTAAAATTACGCACACCATACGTTGGTGTGCGTAATTTTACGAAGGGACTCATTTAGTAAGCTTATTAATTTTAAATAGTTGTTTTCATTTATAATAATATGATTCTCTCCAATAAAGATTAGACAGTGGTCGTTTAGGGTGAACCCTTTCAATTTTTCTTCGATTCCGCTTAATAATTGTTTTATGGTACTGTTAGGCATTATGTAGTGACAGTAGTCAAGTATTCGTAGAAAACTTCCTCTATGGAGGACAAAGATCCCTTGTATTTGTTACTACCTAAGATATACAGTTTATTCCTTTCGCTAGGTTTCGATATCACAGTTTTTGATATTACAAGATTGGTGGGTGGTACAGGAGCAGACAACCGTTTATCTTTGTGTAATGTGTAATGAGATTTAAGAATATTGGGTTGATAAAAAAACAAAACTGCATTATTATGTAAATGTACTATATAACATATAAATAATCAAGTATTCAATAACAAATTAAATTACTAAAACAATGAACAGGATCAAAATAATTTGACAAAGATACAGAAGTATTAGGAATATCCAAATCATTTTGATTGAGCAATTCCCTCTGATATTAAATTTGAAAGGTATGAATCATTTTCCAGTTACTAGTTGCAAGAATTTTGTCAAATGGAAAATGTTCTACAAAATTAAGAGAAGCAACTGCCGATCTTACTGATCCTGGAGTCGCATCAATACCACTAGCTTTTAAGAGAGACCTCACCCATCCGCCAATAACAAACAGTTCTAGAAGCAGGCTTTATATCCCCTCTAGCTGTAATAAATTTGTAAAATGAAATGAAAAAATGAAAATGTTTTATATTTCCTCGACGTATTAGAGTAATATGCAATAATTGTCTCAACCAAAAAACCAGAATTTATTTTCTATCAGCGTGGTTTCTAAGCCTCCATCCAGACTGTCTATGGTTATAATTATCCGTTTTAGAACCGAATGCTGGCCACAATACAATCGAGGTATCTTCATCAACTAAACTAGAGCTATCAATTCGCAAAAGTCTAAGGTCGTGAACCATGCGGCCTGATGCTAATAATAAAAGTGTAGCCACATGTCTCGAGACATAAAATATATTATTTTCATCAAAACTATAGGAATTCATGTATTGCAATAAATCTTTAGGGTTCCAAATAGGTGGTTTAGCAGGTTTTTCTCGTGCTCCAGAAGTAACTTTTAATATATTTTTTATGAAGTTTGACGACAAATCAATGTTAGATGTTATGTTTGTGAAGGTAGAAATAACCGATTTGTGTACAAAAATCGTTCTATATGCAAGACCTATATCACAGTGTAAGTGTGCTAAATATCGAGCTACTTGAACTGCATTAGGGTATTTGTAATTAATTGAATGGGTCTCACACCAACGCCTCCATCTGCGCCAAGCTGGTCTGTATGTCTTGATTGTGGAACGTCTCCAGCATGACATGAGAAGTTCCTGTTCTTGATCGATCCAGTCCGTCAAAATATCTGGCCACCCGAAATCAGCCATGCCTCCAAGTGCAGGTCCTGACCTGCGGCGGATGTGTTCCTGTTCTGGTGTTGATCAGATTGCTGGTTAAATCTGGAATTAGATAAGGGGGACGTCGCGCTCGCCGTTGAACACCTGGCAAAATACCTTGTTCCACTTCGGGACAATCAATATGTAATTGCCGCTGGCTTGATTCAGGTGTCTGAGAACCCTGGGAATCAGATTTGGCGGCGGAAACAACCAAGCTAGGTTGTAGTGCCACTGGTGACAAAGCGCGTTGTGGTGTTGTGCTTCTTGGTCGGCCACGTCCAATGTTGCATACCTTGCTACTGTATGAGCTGTTCTCGACGCGAAGAGGTCTATCTCGGGCGTGCCCCATATTTGAAAGATTTATTTCGTTGCCATCTTTGTGAGGTGCACAGGACAAGCTTTCTGCCGAGAAAGAGCATCCACCTCGGCGTTGTATCTGCCTGGAAAGTAATGTGCTGTCAGTAGAATTTACTGCTCGTCTAGAACCGCAAGAAGTTGTCGAGTTTGTTGGATTTTGTGCCACCCTTCTTGTTTATATACGAGACCACTTTCCGATTGTCTGTTTGCAACAATATCTGTGCATTTTGGAGTTGATCCTGGTTCTGACTTATCGCTACGCATACCGCTAATATAACTTTTTTGTTGGCAAGCCAGGTCATTTGTGAATTTGTCCAGGTTCCCACAAAATTCATATCACCGAGTTGAGCCCCCCATCCGATGTCTGATGCGTGTGTTGTCAATAGATGTGTCGCAGAGGTCAAATGTATCGGCATCGACTTCTCTATGGCTGGACACCACCACTCTATCTCTGACCGAACTGGTTGGGGGATGGTCACCTGTCGGTACGGGTGTATCACCGACAGCTGTCGACTTTAGTATTGCAGAGTGCGACAGTGTAGGCGACCTCTCGGAGTCACAAATGTTGCAAAGTTGAGTCTCCCCATTAGAGTTTGGTACTGTTTGAGGGACCACTTGCTTTTTAAGAGTTGCTGATGAAGTGCTTTCCGTAGCGTTAGGCACTTCATCTCCGACCATGTTATGCCGAGAAACTCGAGGCATTGTGTCGGAGCCAGTACAGACTTTTCGAAGTTGATGGCCCAGCCTAGTGTATGCAGTACCTTTGTCGTGCGATGTCGTATTCTAGCTGTGATTTCGACTGGTTAGCTTGAAGAAAATCGTCCAAGTATACCACGCACCTGATTTTGTGACTTCTCAGGAACGCCGCCACCCAATTGGTTATTGAGGCAAACGTCCTGGGTAAAAGGCCGAACGGCAAACAGGTCATCTGAAGTAGCTGGTGCTGATGTGGATCTTGATGATAGTTTAGTCTCAGGAACCTGCGATGTTGCTGTGCCATGGCCACGTGAAAATATGCTTGACTCAGATCTAGTTTGGCCATCCAATCTTGTTGTTGTAAAAAAAATGGTACACGGAAGTGACTGAATAGTTGAAACGGTTTGGCTACGACAAACTGGTTCAGTTGCTTCAGATTGAAGATAGGACGGAAGGTCTGATCTGACTTGGGTACCAGAAAAAACGTAGAAAGGTAACTGGGCGTTCGTTCCGCAGGTTCTAGTCAACTCCAACATATTTTGAATCTGTATGGTCATATTGGGAGATGTTTTGGTTCTGCAACATTTCAAAATCGTAGGACTCGGGAATATTAGCGGCGGTTTCAGTATAAAAGGAATGCGTGCACCGTTCAGAAGTCTGCATACTTTGCCTGGCGCACCTAGATTGCTCCAAGCAAATTGAAATTGCCTGATACAGCCGCCTTGAAACATCCGACAGTCATTCTTGTTTTTTGCTTGTTCTGTTTTTGTTTTGGTGAGAATCCTTTGAGACATACTTTTGGCGTTTATTGAAAGAATCTCGACGAAAAAACCTATCATCCGCCTGCTTACTAGTCGAAGGTTTATGATTTTGATAAAAAATATCTTTGGAAGAAGTGGGTACTGTTTTTTTTTTTAAATATCTTTGGAAGAAGTGGGTGTCGAGTTCCCCCCCAATTTTTTGAAGGTAGGTTTGAACTGCCTCGTCATTAAAAAGCGATTCTGCACTAGGAGGAATCTTATGCAATACGTCCCGACGAAAGCCTTCGGTGATCTGGCGCAACATAGCTTCTCGACGAGTATAAGATCAGCTGTTCGACCGCACACTATTTGTAACAACAACAACCTACTATATTCGGATTTCAGATTCTTCCTAAAATAATGTCTCCACTTTTTCAAATAACGAATTGGCTTTAAACGATTCCCTTGAGTGATCCACCAATGATTGTAAAGTTTTATGTAATTCCTCTTTTTGACAAAGCAAGGCATTAGTTAATCCGGCAAAAGATCGTTCCAATAAATATGAACGAGAATCCTCTTTTAGTATATCCGATTCAAAACTCTTTAGTTCGTCGTTAAGATTCAACTCAACAAAACCGGGGATAGGTAAATATTTCTTTTGTGCATCCGAAAATCGAACAGCATACCAATCATCGCACTTAAGACGTTGTAGTTCTGACATTTTTTTAAGTAATGTATCATTTGCTCTATGATATATCGGAACTTTTACTATTGTACTGGTTTCCGATAAAATCTGAAGTTTTTTTTTGTTCACATTTTCAGGTCGCCGTAAATTCAAATCGCTTGTGTTAACGGACGGATTCCTTCTATTAGCATCTGAATTTTTTGAAATAAGATTTGTTAGTGTTATAGGCCACTTGTTGCGATAAACCCTCAAAATGTGCATAACTCACAGTTTCGGAGTCCCTCCTTACTTTACGTTTTTTAGGGCTGGATCCATTACTTGTTGATGAACCATTGTCACTATCTTGTTCACTTGGCGTCCGAGACCGAATCCGTTTACGCGATAATGAGCCGTTATTAACACTATCTGACTCTAATTTATCATTAGGATTTTCCATAATAACAAGGGAAGGTAAAAATTTCACGTATATAAAAACTGAAATAGGTTTACCAAACTTTAATTGTATAAGTAGGTAGTCACTTTTTCGCAAAGATCGCGAAAAACGACGCTATAATGACGGTAAATTGGGCCATCACCCGAGGCGCGCTAAAATGCTTAGTACCAACGGTAGGTGTAGAGGGCGCCACTGGCGGAGAGGCAAAGGAAACGCTGAAAACAGGCTGAATGACGGGTGCTTGACTCAAGATGGATATTGATACAAAACAAATAATAACTCAATTTACACAGTTGTGCTGTTTGTTGCTATCGGTTCGGTTCTATGTTCCTTATCTTGAAAACTGCTGAACTAATTTTGATGAAACTTGAACTATATCCTAAGTTGAGAGATACTTAATTCAATAATAAAATTATTATCACGATCCGATTACTAGTTTCGGAAAAATGTATGAACATACATACAAACATGCATACATATAAACTAACATACATACACTTATGAAATTTGGCACACATGTTAAGAACGATGCATAGTCCTATATGTGAATATTGTGCAATACCAACATAATATACTACATACATAGATAAGATACGTATCGAATTAATAACCTCCTTTTATAAGTCGTTAAAAATCTAAGACATTTTTTTTTACTTTTATGTTTAAGTTACGTTTACGTACTCCAAAAAGGTGCACCTCTGTTGACAACAAGCGTGATGTTATGTTATGAATATGGCATATTGTTCTTACTTCATTTCTGATAAGTCCATTGTTCTATAAATAACCTATTATATTTTAACTATGCCCGGCCATGTGTTATGCTCAGAGAACCAATTTAACAAATGTACGTACCTGTGTAGTGAGTAAGTAACAGGCTACGATTAATGCCTATCATATGGAAAAAATTCATGCATACCCTCATAAATATTTTATTTAATGGGTTTGCGTAATTCTCATCGCAGATTTTAGTACCCATTTAATTAGTTTTGCGAACAGTATACTAGGACTGTTTCTTAACTAATAAGTAGACATGCTGGCTAATTAAAAAAACTTTACATTTTTTTCTGCTGGGTTTTCGTGCCTCTCATCGGAGAAGTTACTACCCCTTTTAATTGGTTTTGCAAACAGTATTTATATAGAATAGTATTCACAAAATAGCTGACGATGCGAGCGTGGAAACCACCTTCGAGTGCGCCACCAAACTCACCGCTCCCGCAGTGACTACCTCAAATGCGGAGCCATCCACCAGTGCTGCAACAATGGTAGAGGTTATTCCGTGTGTAGACCCGGAATGCATTGAGGCAACTTCGGCCTGCAAAATACTGGAAATATTAGGTGAGGACCCTAACATTTCCAATTCGTACGGATCTGAAATCCACAAGGACTTGGCAGTAATTAGAACAAAGCCTGATAATTTGATATTTGGTCAAAACTTATCGGAGACAATAAAAACGGCAAAAGCGATTAGTAATTCGGGTGCCGATTTAAAAACACCGAGTAGGTACGTAGCCACAGCTAAATAATATGAAGCCACCAGTACCGTCTAACACGTTTCGGAATTTAAGCTGGAAAGGCCCCAAACAGTAAACAGCCGAACCATCCCAGAGCAACGGGTCTGCGAACAATCAGCCATCGAGCTCATCGAAACAATTGCGCTATCAGCCAGCTACTTACACTAAATTTGCAAATGTGTGTATTTGTACCCGAACTAGCTTCCTACTGCTCATCACAGCATTTATCTCTTCCGCACGTGTTGTCGGTTGATATAAAATGCATTTTAACCCCGCGCACAAAATAGTTCGTGCCTAAAGACTAACTTTCAACTGGTTCAATTGGTAGACGAACAATGTTGTGAACCGCCCGACGTATGGTACCTCTGGCGGTGTAAATATCAACCACTCGACACACGTTATCTGGTCCCAGGTACAGACGTGTAATACGTCCAAGACGCCAGCGTTGCGGTGGTGAATTGTCTTCTTTTATGATCACCATATCTCCGATCCTTGGATCAACATTAAGAGTTTTCCATCTCGTTCTGTGTTGCAATTCAGCCAAGAACTCCTTTTGCCATCGTTCCCAAAATTCTCGACGTAATTTTTCAATTAAATGGTACTTCGGTCTGCCGTCGTCAGCAGGAAGCGAAGGCACCGACACCAGAGGCCGCCCGATGAGGAAGTGCCCGGGAGTGAGAGGAGTCAAATCAAAAGGATCGGAAGAGATAGGAGAAAGAGGTCGGGAGTTTAATATGGCCTCTATTTGTGTCAATAGTGTGGTCAATTCCTCAAAAGTAAATGACTGATTACCAACAATTCTAGCTAAATGGTATTTTGCTGCCTTAACACCTGCCTCCCATATACCTCCGAAATGAGGAGAATAAGCTGGACTGAATACGAAATGTATACCTTCGGTGCTAGCAAATTCTGTGACAGACGCACGACTGGAGCGCAGAATATTACCCAGTTCATTATTTGCACCAACAAAATTGGTACCATTGTCGCAAAATAAGACCCTAGGCTTACCCCTACGCGAGACAAAACGACGCAAACACAAAATAAACGCATCTGTAGTGAGATCGCTCACCACCTCCAAGTGCACCGCTCTAGTGGTTAGGCACACAAATAAACAAAGGTAACACTTTGTTTTACGGTTACCCCTCCCCCTTTTACTTGATATCATAAATGGACCTGCAAAGTCAGTGCCACTCGAATAGAAAGGGAAGGTAGCTTCAGTCCTTACTGCTGGTAAATTGCCCATAATAGGCTGAATAGTCTTACCGCGATAGCGAGCACATATGATACAGGATTTTGCGATCTTGCGCGCCAACTGTCTACCACCGATAGGCCAATAATCGTCACGTATGGAGGACAGCAGCAGCTGCGGACCTGCATGAAATAGACGGCGATGTTTATGTTGCAATAACAAACATGTAAAGGTATGCTTCCCATCTAGGATAACAGGATGTTTTTTGTTGTAATTAAATGAGGAATTCCCCAATCGACCGCCTACTCTTAACAAGCCTTCTGCATCAATAAATGGATTTAATGGTAATAATTTAGATTTTTTATTCAATTGTTGACCACTCAACAAAGTCTTTAATTCGATCATAAAACATTCATTTTGACTAAATTTAATAAGTAAATTAAGTGACTTGTTAATTTCCTCAGTTTGCAAACTGCCAATTATTTTGTTATCTTTATTACGCAAATTTCCTATATATCTTAAAACATATGCATAAACCCGTTTTAATTTATTAAAATTTGAAAATTTTGTAAACTCTATAAAGGGTACTCGTATTTCAGGCATTTGAACGGCGTTTACATACGCTTTAAGCTCAGGTAAGTCTACGGTAGCCAAGATGTGGGCGATACAATAAAAGATCGACCCTGACCGGATCGAACCGCCATATTTTTGTCGCGACACATTCATCTTACATACTGTTATAATCTGATTATCTCTGTACAAAATAAACTTCTGAACCAGTCAGGGTCGATCTTTTATTGTATCGCCCACAACTAGTGTACCCTTAATAACTCGCGTGCCCACCAATTTTGGTACGCGCTACGCTTGTACCGAAAAATGGCACTCGTATTAAAAGACCGTCCATAACGTAACAGTTGCATAAATAGCTATTAATGCATTCTCTGTAATTTTAAAAATGTTGCGAAAGATTATCACCGATAAAGCTAACGGTATCGCTGTTGTACCCTTGTGGCCTTTGTAACCGTGGTATCCTCTGTTTAAACGCCTTTTGTTATCTGAATTGATCATGTTTGAAGCAAAATAGAAACCCAATTATGTCTTTCCATTCCAGCAATCGCAACATTACCCACCAAGATTACCCTGGTGGCAGGAATTTTTTGAGGACAGCTTGGTTAAGGAGAAGTGTACGCAGTTACTGTTATGACAGCTTCTCTATCCGACAATTCACGACATGCATCTGCTTTTATTTATACTTGCATTTTTTTTTTGTCTGTTTTACTTAAGAACTACTAACACTATTGTAAGGGTTTAGTTTTC
Source organism: Orthosia incerta (assembly GCA_948252205.1). Lineage (NCBI taxonomy): Eukaryota > Metazoa > Arthropoda > Insecta > Lepidoptera > Noctuidae > Orthosia > Orthosia incerta. The sequence goes on from OX411742.1 coordinate 21,675,078, forward strand.
AAAATCTGTAACCACTGTTCTTGAAATGTAATTAATGTTTGTATGTCGTTTTGTGGCAATTCAATATTTTTCTTTCTTTCTTTCTATAATCATCGATTGGTACTAGGGGGCTTAAACTTTCAGTCACGTTGAGTTTTCAGTCACCTGGTTCGAGAGGACTAAGTCAAGTATTTTACCGTATCTGTTAAAGACAAGACAAAGACATTTTATTTCAAGTAGGCCACCAAGCGGCACTTTTGAACGTTAGTACATTAATATTTACAAGTAATAAGAGTTGATGAGAGCAGTGGTGGCCCAGTGGTACCGGGCGTGACTTACAAGCTGTAGGTCGTGGGTTCGAGCCCACGCAGGCGCTTTACTTTGTGTAAAATTATTTCATCACCACTGCTCTCAAAACGGTGAAGGAAAACATCGTGAGGAAACCGACATGTCCTAGAACCAAAAATTCAAAGACATGTGATATCCACCAACCCGCACTGGGCCCGCGTGGTGGATTACGGCCCATTCCCTCTCACAGAGAGGAGGCCTGTGTCCCAGCAGTGGGAACATTAATATGCTGATGATGTGAAGAGTTGATTCTACCGTGCGAATTGGTATTATCTTTTATCGATCTGGGGAGGTTTTTCTGTAGAAAATACCCGCAAGGCGACCTCCTCCGCCGCGCGTTGGGCAGACGAGCCCTGGAGACCTCAAGGAAGACGCCAGAAAGATAAGAAACATCCAATCACCAGTCGAGCCGCCAACAAAGAGGATAAGAAACGGTCGTACTTACCTCTGGAAAAAGAACACCTAAGGAAGGCCGAGGAAATAATTCTAAGGATGAGCCAAAACGATAGTTTCACGATGGACTTAGCGAAGTTAAGGACAGAAAAGCCCGTAGAAAGCGCTAGTCGGCTCAAGAGGATAGACGTCTACATGGGAGACGACGGGATCGTCAAGTTAAGGAGCAGAACAATGGAGTTCCGCGACGAAGGCATTAGGAAAATGAATCCCGTAATTTTAATTGGGAAGCAGACAATCACTCGCCTCCTAATAAGATTCTATCATAACAAGTTTCTTCACGGACACACCTCAACAGTAATGAACGAGATTCGACAGAAGTATTGGATCTTGGGCTTAAGAGCAGCTCTGAGGGAAGTCACGCACCGCTGTAAATGGTGCAAGACTAGGAAACGTATGCCGGAGATACCCCCGACAGGAGATCAACCAAGCGAGACGCTGTAACATCATCAATTCCCGTTCTCTTGCACAGCCTTAAATTATTTCGGTCCGATGCAAGTAATCATCGGAAGGAGAGTTGAGAAGCGCTGGGGCGCACTATTTACATTCCTCACCACCAGAGCCGTGCATCTGGAGTTGGCACCTTCTCTAAGTACCAACTCAATGATCATGGCGCTTCGATGGATGGCGGCTAGAAGAGGAACACCAAGAACGATATACAGCGACAACGGAACCTATTTTGTCGGAGCCAAGAAGGAGCTAGAAGAAGCCGCTCAAGAGAGGGGCATCAGCTGGAAGTTCATTCCTCCAGGCTGTCCGAACATGGGAGGCACCTGCAAGAGACTCGTTCGCGCAGTCAAGACAGCGTTGACAGTGGTTCTCAACGAAAGGTTTCCACCCGAAGAAGTGCTTCATACACTCATGACCGAAGTTGAGCATATAGTCAACTCTAGACCGCTCACTTCAGTCAGTATGTACTCTGAAGAAGAAGAAAGTTTGAATCCAAATCACTTCCTATTGGGGCGATCGTGCGGAACAATGGCGCCGGGAGAGTTTGACGACAAGGAGCCCATCAGGAAGGCGAACTGGAGATCCACCCAACGAATGGCAGACCACTTCTAGAGAAGGTGGGTCCAAAACCTCTCCTAATGTCAAAGAAAGTAAAAGGAAAAGAAACCAATGACCCGAAAGAAGAAGACATCATGTTGATAGTGGACGCTACTCTACCACGCAACTCATGGCCTCGCGGGGACTTCGATCAAGACGTACCTCGGGCCAGATAGATAAGAGTTCGAGAGCTGGACGTGCGGACGACGGGAGGAGTGCTTCGACGGCCAACGCGGTGGATCGTCGTGCTGGTACCCGCCACCTCGTCGCTTCAAGAAGATGCAGTGCAACGCACCGTAGGGGAGAATGTTAGCGACGAGACACGATTAGCATAAGAGGTCGATCATAATGATTAAGCGTAGATACATAAGTTGTATAAAATAGAGTCTAAGTTTAATCGTCGATGTCATATAAGTGTAGGTTTTTTATCTGTAAATTGTAATTGTACAGGGTGTTTGGAAGGGAGCTGTACATACGCCTAGGGTAGAAACTAGGGATAGTCTGCTACCTACCCCCGCCCATTATATTGACCTTGGCCTCAAGGTTTTTTTTTAATTTATTATTATTTTTTATTTGAGTTTTTTATGATTTTTTGACTAAAACTACCTGTAGCTCAAAATCTATCCATGGGACCGGTCGGCTAATGGTCTTGTTTTAATCGTTAGAGTCTTAGGGTCCTGCAAAAAACCCCAGAAAATTGTGGAGAAGAAAAGTTATGGGGCCTGAAGTACCGTAGTAAGGTAAAGAAATAATTTTAAGGGCAACTTTCTATGGGGTTTAAAAAAAAACTAACAGGGTTGGAGTTCTTCTGATTTTTTTAAAACATCCTCAGTCCATGCCCTTTCTAACGATATGCTAAAAGTGTAATTATCACTTTTAGTTTTAAAGTTATTAATTAATTTCCGCAACTACTACGGTACTGCAGGCCCCATAACTTTTCTTCTCCACAATTTTCTGGTGTAAAATAATTTTTTTGCAGGACCCTAAGACTCTAACGATTAAAACAAGACCATTAGCCGACCGGTCCCATGGATAGATTTTGAGCTACAGGTAGTTTTAGTCAAAAAATCATAAAAAAGTCAAATAAAAAATAATAATAAATTAAAAAAAAACCTTGAGGCCAAGGTCAATATAATGGGCGGGGGTAGGTAGCAGACTATCCCTAGTTTCTACCCTAGGCGTATGTACAGCTCCCTTCCAAACACCCTGTATAATGATCAAGTAGACATCTAAGTGTAGGCTAGGAATAACGAATTGTTGTATCAGGTTTAGTAGCACAGAAATAATAATAATATCAATGTAAGATTGGAATGTGGCCCACCCCCGCTAAAATAGATACGCTCGGTAGGACTCAGGTAGCGAAATTCGGCCCGGCACCGGCCAATCTAGTTAATTGAACGAATACATAGCTGTTTTTGTGTCTGAGTTGCAGAAAAATGCCGCATGATGATCGAAACCTGAACGACGCTGTTCGAGCCTAAACAGAGGCAAGTAGTCGCGTAGTCGTACTTGGCGTGAATCCTGCGGCGACCGCAGCAGAAGCTGGCTGCGGAGCGCTGGTAGAGAGCACAAGCGCAGTCGCGGTTGGAGAACAAGCTGGAGCGAGATCGGGTTCGCATTCGTGTGCTGGAGGAAGAAGTGCGAATGCGGAGCAGCCAGTCCCGTGCCGCTGAAAGGCTGAGCACGAGCGTTCACCAGCAGTGCCAAAATGAAGCCAACGATCGTCGGGCCTGCAATCCAACGGTGCACAGCGTGCATCGTGATCAAAATGACACTGGCAGCCATGCCAGTCGCCAGGAAAAAGCGAAATACCTACTGTTGCATACAGGCCTTCGGATCACAAGCCAAGAGGCAAACACTGGGGCCCATGAGCAATGCTGCGACTCTTGGATCCCACAAGGTCCTATACCCGCGAAACTGCGATAAGCAGCAGCGGTAAACTAGGGATTTGTTCTTTGAGATACCGATTCCTGTCAGACAGGTGGAAAGTGATACACACATCACATCACATCATCAGCCTATTAATGTTTTCACTGCTGGGACACAGGCCTCCTCTGAAAAAAATACATAGGTACACAAATTACAACTATTACTCACATTGATACCCACGAGGGACTCCTGGGCTCGTTCAATCCGTGTGTGGTCGGGGGTTATCGTGGGAAAATATACATATAATAAGGGAATAAGGGACAACCGACGTGATCTGAGCCGGGTTCCCGGCAGCCAGCAGACACCTAGACTCGCTCCCGACAAAACCACTTCGCCGCACCCGAAATACATACACGAACAAATGCACGGGCGATTCCTAGCACCACTCGCGGATCATGAACGTAATTTCGAACACAGTTTGGTCTGCTATAAACCCATTTCAACAAAATTAAATGAGGACCAAAGTTTTACGTCGCGTGCTATCAATCACATTTTTACGAGTATCTGTCACTTCAACTCAATGAAAAGCTGTCAAACCGATGTCAGCGAGCTGACACAGTGTTGCAACAAAATAACAAAAAAGGGAACGAAACGTTTGGTTCAGAACACCTACTTACCTAATAATAAAAGAAACAAACTACGTACTAGTAGTTTAGGTACTCGTATATACATTTTTTATTGTCTTGCCTTTCGGGAGTTCCAGGTAGGTAATTTAAAAAATGTTATCTCTGGGTGCGGACTCATAACTGGTTTATCTTCAAAAATCGGCCTGTCTTTACCTACTGATAAGAAAATATCAACTGTTTACAGCGTTTCATTCTGTTTTATGATTCATTCTCGGGAATTCCGAGTTACGGGTAAGTAATAATAATTCTAATGTTAATCGATACTTAATTTGTCATCAACTTTTTTAGAAGAATTCAAACAACCAAAAACAGCACAATACATACATAAACTCACGCCCTTTTCCCACGGGGGTAGGCAGAAATTACAGTACGCCACCTGCTACGATCCTTACATACTTCTTTTGCTTCACTCACATTCATACATCTAGTCATACACACTCGCCAGTTGTGAGTACTGCGCATTTGGCCTTTCTGAAGAACATCACCTATAAGGTCTATGTATGTCTTTCTAAGGCGTTCCCGCCTGCCGTTTCCATTTACATCTGCCTTGTACCTTTCGTTAGTCGCTTTTCATTCATCCTCTCAACATGGTCAAACCATCTTAACATACTCTTTTCAATTTTAGTCACTACATCTTATTAATTTATTTAGACTTCATGCACAAAAGGTACAAAGGTGTACTTAATGCCTTAGGCATTCTCTACCAGTCAACCAAGGGTGGTGAAGAGATAACATGGCAGGTGCATTGTTTTAAAAAATTAAAAAAAAAAAATTGTTATTAACATACTAAGATAGGTAAAATAAACGTACTTGTATATTGAATATAATATATAATTATATAAATATATATATTTATGAACTAACAGAAAAGAAGAAGGTGAGATGACTCTCTCAACTCTTAGTTGTGTTGAAAATAAATCTGCAATTTCCGCTTGAATGCAAACCGACTTGTAGCCATCCTGATCTCGAGAGGAAGCGCGTTCCAAAGCAGAATGGACTGAATATTGAAGGAAGAGTGAACAAAATCAGTAGTATGAGAAGGACAAAGCAAGAGGAAATTATTGGAAGAACGTAGATTCCGAGCATGTGAAGAACATAGATATTGAAATTTAGACATAAGATAGGAAGGAGGAGTGGGAGAATTTAGGAGGGAGAAAAGAGTGGTCAAAGCGCGTAAACTTCTTCTCTGACGAATCGACAACCATTTTAGCTCAGACATGTAGTTCGACACATGGTCATACTTTCTGAGGTTAAATATGAATCTAATACAGTTGTTCAAGACCCTATCTAGTTTATCCAGTAAGACCGCGTTCAAGTCAAAGTAGCACACGTCCCCATAGTCGAGCACTGGGTAAATCAAAGTCTGCACAAGCATGGTCTTCGTTTTGGCAGGCAAGAACGACCTCAAACGATACAAGGATCGCAAAGTACCGCTGGCTCTCTGACTGACACTGGACACCTGACTTTGCCAGCTAAGTGTCGAGTCAAGATGCAAACCGAGATCTTTCACACTAGGGCTAATGGGAATGACGGAACCATTGAAAATGATCGGGGGAAGAGAGCCACCCGCCACTCTACCCATCATGCGCGAGCTTCCAATTATAAAGGCCTGACATTTTGTGGGGTTTACGGATACCCCAAATCTGTCAGACCAATCTTTGATAGCAATCAAGTCCCGGTTCACATCCTCTATGGCGTCGGATTCGATTCGCGCCGCTGTATATAGTTGTAGATCATCGGCATAAAGATGATACGAACACCGAAGACAGTGAGTTATAAAATTAATGAAGATGGAGACTAATAATGGAGATAGAATACCGCCCTGTGGAACACCAGCATCCAGAACACGCCAATTCGACGAAGTCTGATCGACACGAACCGACTGATGACGTCCCCGAAGATAAGAGGAGAACCATTCCAGTGCCTCGGAAGAAACCATAAGATGGGAGAGGATAGATAGGAGTATATCGTGACTGACAGCGTTAAAGGCATTCGAGAAATCAATTAATACTAATACAGTGACCTTAGTATCCTCCATTGCTTCTCTAATGTCGCCAGTCACTTTAAGGAGTGCGGAAGCAGTACTGTGGCCAGGTCTGAATCCAGACTGGAATGAGCTTATAAGGTTGTTTCGGTGAATAAACCCCGAAAACTGCTTGTGAACGCAAGCTTCAAGCACTTTGGATAGGAACGGGCGAATGGAAATTGGACGAAAATGACTAGGTAAGGAGGGATTTGAAATTTTAGGAAGTGGACGCACGCAGGCCATACGCCACAGGGATGGGAATTGACCGGAATCGAGAAAGAAATTGATGATATGGGTTATAGGTGGGAGAAGATAGTTGAGGATCAAGGAGAACATGTAACGACTAATGTCATCATGGCCCACAGCCTTGGATTTTAATCTTTAATCTTTCCATCCCTTGTGAACATACTTTCCAGATATACAAACTCGTTCACTTGCTCCACAGTCTTATCATTTATTTTTACTTCACACTCCGATACATCGACTTCTCTTTGAAACACCATTACCTTAGTCTTGTTCACATTTATACTCATCCCTTTTAACTTAAAAGCTTCATTCTTCACAGTCACCATGTCTTGCAACTGGTTCAGTCTAATTTGAATCGTAAACGCATTCGGTCGCGTATTGTTAACGAGTAAACATACTTCTACCTTAATTTCCGAACATGGTAATTAAAAAGTGTTTTAAATGCAAAAAAAATGTTACCAAAAAAGTGCCTGGGCTGGAGTGCAGTAGGTGTGACAAAGTGGTACATGCTGATCCCGTGTGCTCAAAGCTGTCAAATAAACAGCTGAACACCCTCAAGAATTCGCCCGGTATCGAATGGAGTTGTGAAGAGTGTCTAAAAAATCTCTCACGAAGGTCTTCCTTCGTAATACCTGAAGAGGACGACGATGAGAAAGACTCCGACAATCCTACATGCAAGGAGATGGCTCCGGTCGTCGATGACAATAAACTGGTGCAGGATATCAGTCGAGAAGTAAAGAAGACTTTCCGCGAGGAAATTAGAAATCTCGAGAACTCTCTAGATTTCTTCGGTGAGCAACTGACGTCAATGGAGCAGGCTATTAAAAAACAAGACAGCAAAATCAAGGATCTTGAAAACATAAACTACGATCTCCAAAATAAGAACAAGAACCTAGAACTACGAATTAATATCTTGGAGCAAGGCTTTCAAGAGTTTGAGCAGCAGTCCCTCTCAACAGCTCTGGAAGTAGCTGGGTTACCTGAGATGCCCTCAAATGATATACGGAAAGTGATAGATACCGTGTCCATTAAATTGAATGTGGCAGATAGTGAAATTCACTCAACGCGGCGATTTCCAGGAACCAAGGACAAACCAGGACCCATCCTTGTGGAGCTAAAGTCAAAGATACAGCAGCAACTATGGATAGGCGCTAGCAAGGAAAACTGTATCACCGTGGGTGAACTAGTGCCGGACGTCCCCAAAGAAAAAGCTCACGATCGCGTCTACGTAAGGGAGGCTCTCACACAGTACCAAAAAACACTACTATATAATGCGAAAACCCAATTGTTAAATAAATCGTATCAATACGTATGTACTAGGAAGCTTAATAATAGCAAAATTTATTATATCCGTACATTGCAGGATATAAAACAAATAGAAAAGCTATGTTCAACTCAACACGAGAAACAACCAGAAGGGTCAACACCATTATATATTTTTTTTTTTTTTCTGCCTTCCGAGTAGTACTTTATTTAGTTCTGTTTATAAGATTAATTTGTGATAATAACTATGGACATAAATGTACAAGAAATCTTCCATTGCAATTCAACTAATCACTTTTTCGAACAAATACCTCCAAAACCAATATAAATTTATCATGTATTCATTTTAATTTTAGATCGCTCATTAAAAACTTTACTAAATTGCAACAAACAATTAATTCATGTAAGTATCCACTAGACCTTATAATTTTAACAGAAGTCGGTATCTCATGGCGCATCCACACATGCCGCCGGCTTGCTTGAGAGCTTGAGCTGAGATGCGGCAAATGCCGGCGGCACGGCCGCCGGCCATGCCGCCGCGGCATGTGTGGATGCGCCATCAGACATTATTGTTAACTTATATAACTTACTTGGCTATAAATTGTACTCACAGTTGCGTACGAGCCAAAAAGGCGGCGGCATTATCATGTACGTCCGGAATCATATTAAGTTTATATTAATTGAAAAAAAAACTAAGACGCGGCGGTGCTCGATGTCGTACTAGCTGATCATCGAGGCATTATCTTTACCTGCGTTGACCAGTTGTTTGGAGTTCCTAAGTGTATACAGGCTGTTACAAAAGAATCTTTTGTTTACGATACTTTTTACAAAGAACTTAAAAATGTTGAATGGACAAAAACAAGAAGTATGAGTTCTCCTAACGACATTTTAAGTTTTATTTATGAATCTTTTGATAATGCAGACAAGTCTGCAAGTAGTATTAAAACAAGTAAATTGACTGGTAAGTACTTGAAACGTTTTACTGAACCTTGGATTGATGCAAATATTGCCCGGCTTTGTGATAAAAGAGACAAATTATTTAGGGATTGGAAAAATAATTTGAATAATACAAGAATAAAATTAGAATATAATAAAATAAGAAATAAAATTCATAAAATAATAGAAAATAAAAGAAACAAACATTAAATATTATATTATATATTATATTAAATATATTAGTGATAACTTAAAAAACTTAATAAAACTTTATAATATTTTAAATCAAATGTTAGGGAGAGTGGCCTTGTCACTTGACACGGCCATTCTTAGGGCTATTGATGCGCAAGGAATTTCTACTAAAACCATTGCTGACAACTTTGCAAATTGTTTTGACAGAGCGGTTAAGGACATAATTCCTAACTGTAATATAACCCTAAAGCTACACGTATACCTTTAGATTCTAGTATGCTGATTAAAAAGGCTTCGGCTGGCAGTGTTCATAAAATCATAAAACAGTTAAACTCAAGAAAAGCTCCAGGTCCAGACAACATTAAAGTTTCCGATATTAAAATGAAAGGTGACACTGGTGACAGTATATCCAACCCTATTGCTGACTTAATTAATAGAAGCATTGAAACTGGTCTATCCATAAAAGGGGTAAAAAAAAAACGATTATTCAAACTATCGTCCAATAACTTTGCTCTCGTCTATTGATAAAATAGTGGAAAAATATGTTTGTGAACAAATTCATGCATTTAACAGGCAGCACGACGTAATTAATCCGTATCAATTTGGTTTTCAGGCCGGCAAAAGCACCACAAACCTCTTGTCAAATTTCACCGATGAAGTCAATCAACACCTAAATGAGAAAAAATATGTTCGTGCTCTCTTTATTGACTTCTCACGTGCTTTTGACACTTTAATTCATAATCAACTAGTTGATAAATTAGACGATTGCGCAGTACGTGGTCCATTGCTCAACTGGTGTAAAAGCTATCTTAAAAACATCTGTAGTGAACGCGTGGATATTACTGAAGGAACAGCTCAGGGTTCAGTATTGGGCCCCCTGCATTTTTGTCGTATGTTAATGATATGAGTAAATGCATAACATACAGTAAATGCTATCAATTCGCGGATGACACTTGCCTTAGCATCTGAACGCTTACAACTCGACCTGGATGCTCTAACAAGGTGGTGTCACGATGCTGGCCTAGTGCTTAATGCATGCAAAACCAAAATTTTGGTTATTAAATCTTCCTACGTTGGAAAATTGTCCTTACGGAACCTAATAGCCCATGACCATGACTGCTTGCATGCGGTCAATGTGACCAATTGTAACTTTCCTCAAATAAATATTGTCAATAAACAAATATATCTTGGAGTAGTTATAGACGATACGTTTACCTGAAGTCATCACATAGAACGTGTTTGCGATAAACTTCGGCAATTTCTTGCTAATATTACAATATTAAAGAACCGTTTGCCCTTCAACGTAAAGATAATGCTATATTACGCACTGGCTGAATCCTACATCCAGTATAGCCTTAGTAGTTATGGTCACACCTATAAAACCTATCTTGATAAGATTTACAAAATTCAAGTCCAAATTTTAAAAACGGTAGTATCACCCAAAATTAAAAATCTATTTCACGACGATATAAATGGCCTCTTTAAACACTGTAAAGTCTTACCAGTTCATACACAAGTATTTTTTTTATTATTTAAATAATAATTTTTCAATGAATCTTTAAGAAACCTAATTGAACACCCTGTACGCACGCGGGCAATTTCTGAGAATAGGCTTCGTACACAGCGCGCCAACAACATGTATGGCGAGCGAACTACTGGTTACATTATACCGAGAATTATTAAAATGTAGGTAATACCGAAGTCAGTGTCAAATATTCCAGTGCTTGTGTTAGGATTAATGGGGCGTATACGGGATAGTTTTCCATCTCAAGGGGTATTAGACAGGGCTGTGTAGCGTATTTATTTCTGAGGGTAGACCCCTCAGAAATAAATAATTGTATAACAGACAAAAATATAAAATTTGAACTTAATCAATATTATTTAAGTAATATTTAGATAATGCAGAGATGTTTGTTTTGATCTGAGTATTGTTGTTTGGGTCTTTAACCAACTACTGGTTAAAGACCTAAATAATAGTATTTAGGTATTTAACTAGTAAGAGATGTTATTAATTGCTATAGGGAATAACGTTTATTATTGTATTATATGCCGTTGCATACACTATTTTATTTTCACTCATACAGTTGAAATAAAATAAAAGTGGAAACGAGAAAAATATGCGGTATGGCGGGCAATTTAGATTCTCATTGCACCATTGACTGCGCAGCGCGCGCGTCCATAGACAGTGACACTGCTTTTCTACATTAAGTCAATGATTCCATATGCGAAAGTGTGCTATAAAAAAGTAAAAGTGTGCTATAAAAATTAAAAAAGTTATTTTTCAATACAGATGTTAAACATGGCGTACTTTCAGAGGCTATAATTATGATTCGAAAGTTAAATCTTACGCATAGGCATCTTTCTGTTACGCGGTCGTGACTTTTGTTTACGAGCTCGATCATTATGTTTGCAGTTTAGTTTTAAATGTATAATTCATTTAAAAAAAGTTTAGTAGCAAGGAGTTTTCATACATAGAATATAATGGGATACGATTTTATACGTGGAAAAATTAATGATTCCGTACGTTTTAGCATTGAATTCTAATTTTTTTTTTAATAGTTGTTTAATTTATTTAATTTACCAGTTTTAAGTTAATTATTTTCACATCAACGTTTGTCAAAAATCGAATAGGCTGTATAGGCTGTTTTCTTTGTAAAAAAATATGTCCAGTTGCAAAAACGCGCCATATTGAAAATTTTATTTTTTGTGAATAAACAAATCTAATTCTTTGATTTGTTTTTACTGTTTCTCACAACTGTATTGAAAAACGTCGTGTGATACACGGGTGTGTAGGTTATTGCAAACTCGTGTCATTAAAAACCCTCGCCTTCGGCTCGGGCTTGTTAATGACAGCTCGTTTGCAATAACCTACTTTCCACCCTTGTATCACAATGTACTATTATGATGCAGTTGTTTAAAAATCGAAGGAAAATGTTGCACTGTTATCGTTTTTTTTTTAAATTTTACCTATCAACGAATATAAGGAAGGTACGTGTTTATGCAATATTTTTTGAATTCATATTTGGAACATTACGTTGTGAGTGTATATAAAATATGATTAAACTTAGATAAATCGTAACACACGCATGTGATATATATAAATATATAACAGTGACTTGAGCATTACATGTTAAAATATCAATAAACATGTATCTAACATCATAACAAACATAAGTGATGTAACACTGAATCACGGTAATGATATTTACAGTTATTCTATCTTCATACAAACGGTCGGAACACGACGATTCATACCTACGCGCCTCGAGTTCAGCCAACCCTCGATACACAACAGTCGCGAACAGTCAAGAACGGTGATGATATACCGCACAAAACTTTTAGTGCGTCCCCATCTCAATACTGTGTTGGCTGAATTCTTGTTCTTTGAGATTACTTTAAATCATGCCAAAATATTACTTGAGATATTTCTTTATTTTATTTTATTTTATTTGGGCAACAAACAGATGCAATAACAAACATAAGCATACAATTAGTTCAACACAATCCAGAAACAGTTTCCACAGATTAATAAATAATTTTCTACTCCTTACCTTCACATCAACTATTTCGACTCTTTGGAACCGTCACTAAATAATTTTGCCCATTGTACGAGCATGTTGTTTTGATGGGTGATTTTAATACGTGTCTAATAAAAAAAAGTAAATAAAAAAATCCAAAAACCCGACTGCTTAAGAAGCGAACTAAAAAGACGTAAACAAAACGAAAACCTCATTTCTGTTAAATGCGTCATTATAATGAGATTGATTTGGTGGCGTTGAAGCGTGACGCAGGGAGAAGTCATTATTGATGATTTCCAACACAAAAAAAACAAAGTGGTATCAGGTGGTTTCATAATTTTTAGAGCGTGGTTTTTCAGTAGTCACGTATTTTACAGCGCGATTCTAAAATCGTGTTGCTAGAACTAAAATCGTGGTGCGCGGTAGGCTTTAATATTACACCACCGACTTTGACGTGCCAATTTTGTTTAATACATTTTGACACTATACAGGATATTTTTTTCAACAATCAGCATTTCTGCACATTTATGTAGCATTTGTGTATTTTTTTCGCATACTACACAAAAACTGTGGAACCGTTTTTCTCATAATTCAGAGTTATAAATCCCAGAGTTTCCTGAAATATTACAAGCTAGGCTTCTGCTCGCGGCTCCGCCCGCTTGAAAGGTGTTTTCTTATTCCAAACGAACATTATCCAGACTATAATCTATCTCTGTGCCAAATTCCAAGCAGTCCGTTCAGCCATTCTGGCGTGATTAAGTCAGTAACAAACAATTATATCCAAACTTTCGCATTTATAATATTAGAAAGATAAGCAGGATGAATTGACCTTGAATAGCTCCTACCCAATGTAAAATGCTTTCTATAAACTATTACATAGAAAGAAAGAATACAAATTTATTTGTGACTCGATACAGACAAGTTAAAAAACAAACATAAAAAAAACCATGCGAGGCCAAAAATGCTCAGATCTTTTTAATTTAATATGCAGCAACAGCTGGAAAATAACTGTAATATAAATCTTTATTGTAACTTCTAATATAAAAAAAAACAAACAAACAAATGTTTTTCTCGGGGTCTGCCAGCGAGCGATGGAACGAAGTATTCTCGGAGTCAAAATCATAGATCGCATTCGGAACAGTATACTTCGTTCCAAAACACAAATCGCAGACGTAGGCAAAACAGCAGCCAAACTAAAGTGGAATTGGGCAGTCCATATATGCCGCATGTCGCAACAGAAATGGACAAAAGTAACCACTGACTGGATTCCGAATAACAGGAACCGGCGACGTGGCAGGCCCAGCAAGAGATGGCGATACTAATTAGACATTTATCTGAAGGATTGGTCAGATGTAGGAAGAGACAGGAAAAAACTTATCCGATACACATTCACTAATTTATTGCATAGCTGAACCGGTAACACATCAAGAAGACTTGAAACAAAATTCAGTGAAATTATTGTGAAGACCAAACAACACAACTCACACGAAAATTATAATAAAAGGATAGATGACCACCTAGACACCTTAAAACAAAAACACTTAGTCAAGAGTTATAGGATAGCAAGATAAAATAAAAACCGGCCAAGTGCGAGTCGGACTCGCGCACGAAGGGTTCCGTACCATTATCGCAAACAAAAAAATCACGTTTGTTGTATGGGGGCCCCACTTAAATATTAATTTTATTGTTTTTAGTATTTTTTGTTATAGCGGCAACAGAAATACATCTGTGAAAATGTCAGCTGTCTAGCTATCACGGTTCATGAGATACAGCCTGGTGACAGATGGACAGACAGACAGACAGACGGATCGTGGAGTCTTAGTAATAGGGTCCCGTTTTTACCCTTTGGGTACGGAACCCTAAAAAGAAAGGATAACAACAGACTATTTACAACAAGTGAGAAACAGGGGGGTGACCATAAGCTCTTAGAGCGGTATCAATTTGAGATCGAATAAGGGACAGATGTATCTGACGTGTATACATCTGTCACTTACTCGATCTCAAATTGATACCGCTCTAAGAGCTTATGGTCACCCTCCTGTTATAGCAAGATTAAAGGAAACGGTACGACTATCATAAATCCTTCATCTGAAGAGAATCTAAAAGGATTCTGGCAAGGAATCTGGTCAGACAGCGCTGAACATAATAAAGAAGCTAGATGGCTACGAGAAGAAATATATCAGAAAAATAGAAGAAATGCCGTTTGAAGATAAGATACTCTTGAATTAAATACGATTATAAATAAAACACATAGGTGGAAAGCAGCAGGAATAGATGGTTTACATAATTTTTGGATAAAAAAGATTACAAGCACTACATAGGACATTAGCTGAACAAAAATAATGATATTTTAAAAGGTAACGAAAAGTCACATATATGATCCCAAAATCTAGTAAAACCCAGGATCCCTCAAAATACAGACCTATAAATTGCCTCCCAACTATGTACAAAATCATCACGTCTTGCATTACTAACAAAATTATTAAACACACCGAAAAATATAATATTTACACAAATGCAATCTGTTTTTATATAAATAAAGATTATATTATAAATTTCATTGAAGCGTTTATCCCTGGTAGAAATAATCGTCCACAACTTCCGAGTGTAGTTTCCGATTTTGATAGGAGTGCGTGTAACATGGGCATTCAACATGACCTTGGTTTTATCCATGTTTATTTTAAGAGCCATTCTTCCGAAAGGTCTACTGAGGTCATCGAACATGGTATTATGGTCTCAGACATGACCACTATATCTATCATCAGCAAACCGAAGTTGTGTGATGTACTCGCGATTAACATTGGTGTCTAGCCCTCTCCAGACCAGAACCTTGAAGTCCAATGCAGAAGTGAACAATTTCGGAGAAATTACTCGCTCTGGAAATCTGCCTGTCTCACACCGCGAATTTATCTGATACTTCATCGGCTGATGCTGCCACTTTAGACATCTCAGTGGATGATGCTGCAACGGTTGTATTTTTGACATCCTTTTCCACGCTTTGTTCAATAGAAGGTCTGGTGACTTTTGTGATTGCTTCCATTGCTTTTTTAAGCAACAGGAGACCTCGACCCCTCGTCATCTGCCAAATAACTATTACAAATTTAATTAATTCAAAAGTATATTAATCTTCTTTTAAATAACGAAAAATTTAAATCGTTAATACATTTCTGTTAATTTATAATGTAAATTATAATAATTTGTATAAAACAATATGTTTTTACGATTTTTAATCAAAATAGAACTACATTTATATCTACCATCAATAGTGCATCATTTCACAGATTTTTACCTTAGAAACTAGTATATTAAAAAGATAGTACAGTTAGAAACGATTTATGCGGAAAATGTCACAGCAAACCTGAAACAATACAACATATTACGGGAGCTTGTATGACATTGACTCAGAACGACTATACTGACTATATATCATATAATCAAATTGTTAATATTATACACCAAAAACTGGCAAGCAAACTTAACTTCATGCAGGATCCGTATACACCATATTACAAATATTCACCTAGAGCTGTTTTAGAAAATCAATTATACAAAATACAATATGACCGCACAATAATTACAGATCACACTATTTATAACGACAGAACACAGATAACACTTGTTGATAAAGAAAACAAACACACATACATAATAGATATAGCGGTTTCAAACACTAATAATACACAAAAAACTATCACGGAAAAAATTAAGAAGGAAGCAGAGTTACAAGAAGAAATTACCCGAGTTTGGCAAATTAATAGAGTTACAATAGTCCCAATAGTAATATCAACAACGGTGTTATTCCGAAATAAATATACAATAGTTTTAATGTTCTCAATTTATCATACACACATACCTAACACTACAAAAAGTACGAAATTGTTTACAGTTACATTTAGATTACAATTTGAGTCCAAAACAATTTACCAGTTCAAATAGAAAATTAGGATCCAACTCGTGATATCCTATAAAAACACCAGGTTCTTACCTGAGAAACTTAAGTTTAAAAACCGTAATAATAATAATAAACTTGTAATATAAATCCTTATTGAGTGATCGTCATGCTTATTCTGTTAAGACTCCATAAACATAACAAAAAATTTAAATGGGACCAATTTGGATACATACCTACTCTTTCAAACAATAATTTTCAAATTCGGTCCACAATTGATGGAGATATCGGTGTACATATGCAAAAAAACAAAAATTACAGTCGAACATAGAATCTCCTCCTTTTTGGATACCCTGTTAAATATTGGGTGTTATTTATATGGTTAGCATGGGTACACTACATAAATACGAAAAACTTTATTCCGTCAGTCACAAATACGATTTCAAAATACCGATTTTCATAATTCCGAATGGTTCAAAATTCCGAATATAACAACTCCGATAAATCATTACTCCTATTTTTATAATTCCTAAATTTTAATATTCCTAACGTTTATAATTACTATTCTCAAAATACCGAGTTTCAATAGATCGAATAACAAAAAGTCCGACTTAATGATAATTCAAAACATCAAAAATACGAATTCCGATTATTAAAATACCGATTAATACAATCCCGACATAAAAACGCCCTGTAAAATGAATAGCAAGACAAACAAACACATAATTTCTCGTCAGAGAGAAGTATAATATTAGCAAGCAGGCATGGAGCATATAAGCAAGCAAGCAGGCATGAAACATGTAGCAAGCAAGCAGGCATGAAACATGTAGCAAGCATTGTTTCTGTCACAGCTCCGGCGCTGCGGGGTTTCGGCGGCCCCACGCGAGCTTATCGTCGCAGATGGTTTTAACGCTCACCACTGCAGCTTCGGCTTGCTGCCAGCCTCAGCCGCGGTGGTGGGACTCCAAATCTCCAGCTCCTCAGCTCACGGGCCGCCCCACCCCTCCGCGCCTACGTGGGCTTAAATTACACTCTAGGTTAGGACAGACAAGACTGCGTGAAGTCGGTTTTGCAGCGATTCGTTTCTGTCTCTAAATTTTGTAGCACAACACACAACAGTTTATTCGAAGTATTGAAAATCGGAATGTCGTTTTTTAGACCCTGAACCCTTCGAGCATTTGATTCTTCGAACTTATGAAAATCGGAAAAACTAATAAATCGCATTTCGGTAAAATAAATTTCGTGATTTTTAAATATAGACATTATATTTCTTCTTAGGTATTATGGAATTCGGACTTAAGAAAATCGGAACATCGAAATTCGGAATAAAATATTTCGGAATATTTGGGTGTTCCCGGTTAGCAGAGTACCTATTCGTATTTTTGTGAGCAGAGAAATATAATCTGTGAGCAGAAATAGCTAATTGATCAGCTATTCATGGCCAGCAAACATTCCAAAATCAATCAGCAATTTATATCATTCTGGATGGCTGTAATTATTTTTGTACAGCATTTTAATTATATAAGCTGCAATGCGCTGCTCCTGTTTACTAAAATTTTGGTAAGTACTCAAAGGGTAAGTAAAAAAATACATTTTGAGCTACATATAAAAGTAGCAAAAATACTTTACTTGTCATGCGCAAAATGGGCGCAATCTTTACAAAGATTATTTAATGGCTTTTCAGGCGCCTCCCCGAGCAAAACGCCGCGCTAGTCGTTTTTGTGCAGTTTTTAAGAGCTATCTACTCTTTATTTAAAATGCAATATCAATTAATAAAAATACATTAAATTTCTACATAATGTTGATTCTAAAATGGTAGTACACTTTTTTCTTTTAAAGAGGTGTAAGTATCACTAATATCCTTCCAACAACAACATAAAAATTAGTAATAATTATTGATAGCAAGCATCTCCTCGTAAAGTGATCATTAATTATTTTTGCACTAACACTAATGGATAGACAATTTGATAACGAACATTTTGCAAGTTTTATTTTATCAAAAGACCAATATTCCTTTTTAAAAAGATTTTATTCTAAATTCTGGGCGTATTAACTCCTGTAATTCATGCGCCACCAGTGCCGCTAGGCCAATAGGCATGCTCATATCCCATGCTGATTTTTTGGTCAGGGTACGGCCTTAACTAACCATCAGATCTAGTAAAATGTAACGGCAAAAAATCATTTTATATTGCCATTAATAGTAAATGATCACCAAAATTATATCCCCATTTTAGCGTGAAATTAGAACCAAAAAATTTACAACTTGTGAAAAATACTTAATGATCACAAAAAAAATATAAAATTCTGCGAGCAACTTGGAAGTAGCGCTCGTCGGCCACTGCCGCGGCACCGCTCGCTTCGCTCGCTCGGCTCGCGCGCGGTTTTACATAGTTCTAACATAACCTAACCTATTTCACAACATTTTATGGCAATCAATCGTTGTATTTAGGTAGAAATAGCGCAATAATTTGCTAGTTAAATTTGGTGGTCAATTTACCAAATTTGGTTTCATAGCACTATTTTAGGTACCTAATAGAGGTTACGGTCACAAAGTTATTTTTGGTTGTCATTATATTTAGTTATTTTGCTCACCATGTTTTAAATATGAATATCAATCAAATACACTGCTTATAGACATGTTGTTTTCTCTGCTGATCAATTATCAAAAATCAATCTTGCTGATCAAGTAGTTATTTTTCGGACTGAATGTTTATCATGCAAACTCATGTTATTGTAAGCTGCCTATTTATGATTTAATTTTTGACCATTATCACAGATAATACAAAATTATTTGCGAAACAAGGATTGATCCCTGATTTTTTTAATTGCAAACAAAATCTTTGTATGCCAACCAAATTATTTAAATGCTTTTTTGTGGCTCACCAAATTTTGTAATTGCTAAACATTTTATTACTTTTCTTAAATATTAAGTGCTCAAATAGAAGTTAGAAAAATATTATCTATTTCAGCATTTACTCTTTACCGCGTGTAGAAGCAAGCGTTTGTAATAAAGATCCAGCGAAGAACCAGCATCTTGAAAAAATTTTAATACTGCAATACTGTCGGTACAGAGATAGTCTTCGTTAAAATCTCCAAATATTATGCAAGGGCTGTATCTAGTTGACTGTCCGGATCGCCGAATCGGCAAAAGACAATGGTAATTTCTATTGTGTCTGCTAATTAACGTTTGGCGATAAATAATTACGTACGAAACATACTGCGACACTCATAGGGCATTTTCATGATCTATACAAGGCTACTATCTTCACATTGTTTTCGATAGATACTGCTTCACAATGTTCACCTTCAGCAGTGCCACTATAAGACTACAACCTAAACCGGGTTTTGAATAACACTATTTAAGGCCAATAGTTCCGATTATTTCTTTAAAATTGATTATGTTGAAGGAATCTTGAAGGCAGCTGAAAGTTTCTACTGCAAAGTAAACATCGGAGGTCATTATCTGAGGATCGCATACTGTATCCTGCAAGTGTTTTCGTACTGATTGTACGATAATCTCAGCCTTCTCATTTACAATTTGGAATTGTGATCAAATGGTGGACGTGGAGGACGAAAAGATGCAATAACAAAAAAAAACCTTGAGCGCGAGTGGCACGTGAGCAAGCGACGTATAACATTGCCTTCAAAATACCGGGCTTTGTATGTACAAGTACTTTTTCTAATGTGGAATCCTGGCTTTTGTGTATGGTAACAGCTTCGGCTGGAACCAGTGGGAATTGAGTGCGACAAGGCGTGGTGGAGTAGGTAATATAGCCACTGTATCCAAAGCTTTGGCTTTCACAGTCGAATTTGATTCGCCACTCACACTATCCACCGCCCAGGATAACGCTCCTTCAGAATTCATCGTTGATAGAACTCTATTGTTATAATATAATCATCTACTCGAAAATAAGCCGCAAAAAATAATCTGTATGAAGGACGTCAATTGCGAAAGGAGCCGATACGACCGCGTGTTAGAGCCACGGGGGCCCCTAGATGGGGCAGAGGGTGTCCACATATGTCTTACATTGCGATTGATCTTGAGGTTCACGCTTCATCATCGACGCCAGGTTTGACGTGGACGGCCGCGCTTTCTTTTCCAGTGGGAATTTCAGTCCAAAGCTTGTGTGGGTATGTGGTCGGGACCCCTTCGGAGCGTGTGGCCAATCCAACTCCACCTGCGACGTTTTATCTACCTTACTATGACATGTCAAAACTATCATGGTGCGACTGTGAAAAAGGGACAGACGAATACAAGAGATATACATAGACTAATTAGTTACCTTAATAAACATAATATTTTATCTTCCTCGCAATATGGCTTCAAAAGGTACCTATCTACACAAGACATTGTTAAGGCATTAACTGGCGATGTAGTAAATCTATACTAATATTATAAAGAGGTAAAATTTGTAAGTTTGTAATTTTGTATGTAGGGGTAATCTCTGGAACTAATGAACCAATTCTAAAAATTTTTTCACTGGTAGAAAGTTACATTATTCCTGAGTGCTGTTTTCACCGACATCGCCTATACTACCACCTACGTATGGGACCTTTAGCTTAAAAGCTCACCCAAACTGGCCCTTAAATTTAATTTCGTTTCACCACCATTTCTGTCACCTAACTAGGGGACACATATCTATGTGACGTTTTGTTTTCGATAATAGTGACTGTGCGGAAATTAGCGGGCTTTATAATAAAAAATGCAGGAGGCACAAGTTACTTGTGTGAGCTTTAATTAGCAAGTACAATAAAAAATGAACAGGTAGTAATTAGCAAAGGTGATAGTTTGACGACATGTAATTTATTGCTAAACCATTTTGAGTAGGCGCTCCAACATGCCCCGGGCGTTGAAAGTCGTGCTTTCAACTAGACTCCGATGCCGAATTTGCGGGTAGTGGGCATATCCTGTTGAAGGCCCTCCTGATGACTCCAGTGGAAGTTTTGATATCCGCTACACGGACTATTCCGTCAGAACCCGGGTGTATAGCAGCAATCCTTCCTAGTCTCCACTTCAAGGGTGGGAGATTGTCCTCTTTCACCACCACCAGGCAGTCCTTCTTCAAGGCATCCTGACATGAACGCCACTTCGTCCGTTGCTGCAACTCAGCAATATATTCCTTACTCCACCTAGTCCAGAAGTGCTGGCGGAGTTGCTCAATACGTTGATACCGACTGAGATGGGTTGCGGAATGATCGACATAACTCATCTGTGGCAACGAAGTGAGTGGCCGGCCGACGTGAAAATGACCTGGCGTCAATGGAGTGCAATCGGCAGGTTCTGAGGACAGCGGCGTTAGTGTGCGTGAATTTAATATGGCCTCGATTTGGGCTAATGTGGTGTTAAGCTCCTCGAAAGTTAACTTACAATGTCCCAACACTCACTGCAAGTGATATTTTGCTGATTTGACACCCGCCTCCCAGAGACCGCCAAAATGTGCAGTATACGCGGGAATGAAGTGGAAGTTAATGCCATCATTAGTTATACTTCCGCTCAAAGAGTCGGAATTCGTTTTTAAGAACTTTGATAGCTCGTTATACGCACCAACAAATGAAGTACCGTTATCGGAATATATGTGGATGGGTTTGCCCCTTCGCGAAATAAACCTATATAACGCTAATAAATAATTATGACTAGTTAAGTCACCCACAAGCTCCAAATGTACAGCCTTTGTAGTGAAACAGATAAAAATTGCAATGTACACTTTCACGAGCAAACATCCACGACTTGACGACTAGCACTTATGATAGGACCTGCATAATCAACGCCGGTACTTTCGAACGGATACCCTCCTGGAAGAAGATGCTGTCGCGGCAGGTTACCCATCAATGGAGTAACCACCTTACATTGCATCCGTCGGCACAGAACGCATCTATGATAACAGGCCTTTGCTAAATTTCGACCTCCTATAGGCCAATAGGATTCTCTAATGGATGCTAACAATAGCTGAGGGCCAGCTTGCATTAACCTTTTGTGTTCAAAATCAAATAATAAGTTAGTGAAATAATGAGTGGACTGTAAAATTATAGGGTGCCGTTTATTGTAAGTAAAATCGGAATTATCGAGACGTCCTCCGACACGCATAATCGAATCATGCATGGAGTACTGTTCTCATCTCTGGGACGGCTCTGCCAAATACCAACTTGATGCACTAGAGTCGATCGAAAAGTGAGCCAAGAGGCTCATCGGCGATGAGGCATTGGTTAAGTCAAAGCTCCAGAGCCTTGAACATCGTCGCCGAGTTGCCGGCTTGTCGGTTTTTTATCGATTACATTTCGGGGAATGTGCGATGGAATTGCATAATCTAATTCCGCCCAGCCCGTTACATCATCGGACTACCAGACGTACGGCGATGCGCCATCGGTACATGGTGGACAAAACAAGGTCAAGTATTTTCAAAACGTTTAGTGGGTAACGTATGGTAACGTATGGGTGGGAACCCATACGCACTAAACGTTTTGAAAATAATTTTATTATGCGTACAGCTAAGGAGTGGAATTCCCTGCCGGAGTCTGTGTTTCCCGATAGCTACAACCTAGGGGTCTTTAAGTCAAGACTGAATAGGTTACTTCTAGGCAAGCGTGCTCCATCATCGACGACATCATCGCTTACCATCAGGTGAGATGGTGGTCAAGCGCGAGCATATATAAGATAAAAAAAAAACGCATAAGATGGTTTTCATCTAAATACACATTACATTGTAATAGGACGCTCCTTTTTGGTAAAGTTTGTTTATTTATAAGTAATTTATGATCGGGAAATGATTCTTGTTGACTTTTATAAATTAAAATTATTAACGCTTCTTTTAATTCTTCATCAGATAAAAATTTACTAGCTAGCGATTTGCGTTTACATAATTTGATGAATCGCAACACATAAGCCATGGAACGTAAAACTCTTAAATACTTAGAAAAACGTTTGAAATCTATAAATAATGCCTTATCGTTAGTGTCAAGAACAACATTCAATGATATATCAGGTCGAGTTTCAGGGAGTGAGCTTATTTCTATACTTTTAAATTGCGAAGGCCAACTACGTGAATCTTGTTGGAGAAAGTCAGGACCCGACCACCACATGTCCAAGCCCTGCAGATGACTAATATCCACACCGCGAGATATTATGTCTGCAGGGTTCTTATCAGTTGGGACGTGCCTCCACGTACAATGGCCTGCCTGATCTAAAATTTCAGCCACACGATTGCGCACGAATGGCTGAAGCCTTGAAGGCAATATCTGTAGCCATCCCAGCACGAGGGTCGAGTCAGTCCAACAAAAGACGCGAGAGAACTTGAGTCGGAGTGAGCTCAACACTTTCTCATACAGACGAGCTCCCACAACCGCGCCACACAACTCCAACCTGGGAATTGTGGTCGGTATAATTGGCGCCACTCGACTTTTGGCCATAAGTAACCTAACAATACATTCACCTTCATCATTAATACTACGGACATAAACGCACGCACCATATGCGCGCTCAGATGCGTCGGTGAATATATGTAGTTCCAACTCCCGGCATGAGTGACACACGACAATTCGAGGAATGCGAACTTCATTTAAAGAGGCAAAGCTTTAATAATAGTCTGCCATTGCAAATTAATCTCAGTAGGCAATGGCTCATCCCAAGACAATTTATCTAACCACATTTTCTGTAGTAACATTTTTAAAGTGATTACAAAGGGAGACAAAAGCCCTAAAGGATCGAATATCCTAGCAATCACAGAAAGTAAATCACGTTTAGTGTTACTACGAGTATTACACAATATAGTGGAGCTTATTGAAAAGACGAGTTCATGAAGTTGCATACCAACCTAGTCCGAACAGAGGGGGCCGATTCTACTAACCACATTGTGTGACCACCGCAGCGAAACCGCCGCTGAATCACAACTTTATAGCGTTTTCTCATTCTACTAATGAATAACGATCCAAAATAAGTTACGTTTTAGTCGAAACGCAACGATCGATCGAGACAACCGCAAGAACGTATTCTGCTAACAAAGTCGAACGCAAGCGTGACATTTACACGCATTCTACTAATGTTTTGACATATTGATAGAATCGCACCGGAACGACAATCGGACTGTACATCTGTCAAAATTCGCGGTTGGGTAAAAGTTGGTAAAGTATAACTTTTGTGGTATAGGTCTAGGACTCTTTTCATTTTTTATCTAAAAATAATGATGTTCTATATGGATTTTGTTGAACTTGCCCATGAGGTTGACAATGGAAGGGTAAGAAGAAAGAATGTGTCGTCAAGAATGTACAATGATGCTTTTGACTTGACGGATCAACAGTTCATTAAAACATACCGACTCTCCAAAGATCTTACAAGGGCTTTAACAGAGGAAATCAGTCCTCATATGCCCGTTAATCTTCGTTCTGATGGCATTGATACGAAAACAAAGGTAAGTACCCAATAATTGTACAATTATGCGCTAGTATGTTTTACAACTTAATAAAATATTTTCAATTGCTGTTTTTAGATCTTGGTTGCACTGGCTTTTTATGCGACTGGTTCGTACCAAACACTGGTAGGACAGTCGCAATGTCATGCCGTATCACAACCCTCAGTTTCTCGAGCAATAAATCAAGTGACTGAGGTGCTAAACAAGCCGAATATTTTTAAAAAATATGTTAAATTTGCGAGCTCCAGAGAAGATCGCGATGAAATCAAAAGAGGGCAAGTATTGCATTATATCCATTTCTGACTGTATGAAGAGCCATAAGCTTATATCCTCATTAATATAAATAATGTTTTGTTTACAGATTCTATAGAAAGTTTGGTATTTCTGGAGTTCTGGGGTGCATTGACGGCACACATATTGCTATAGTTCCACCAACGATTCATGAAGAGCGCTATTTTAACAGAAAGGGATATCATTCCTTAAATACTTTAATTGTGAGTTGTTTCTTCTTTAAAATGTTTATAAAGATAACAGTCGAAATAAATAAATATTATTATCTTAAACTTTTTCAGATTTGTGATTCAGATGCCCGAATTTTGTGTGTTGATCCAAGTAACCCGGGATCAACTCATGATAGTGCTGCATGGAATAATAATCCCTTAAAGTCAATCCTGGATGAATTAATTAACACTACTGGTGAAGATTTTTATTTATTAGGTATGGTAATTATTTCATCACAGTTTACTCAATAATATCTTTACATGTGGGATATAAAACTATCATACTATTTACATCTAGAATCTTAGATCACATTTGACTAGATATAGACATAATAGGAGTACTTTGTATTTAAAATATTTATTACATACACTTAAAGGATCTACTTGAAGGGTCTAGGATTGGAGGACTTGATCCTAGATTTATAACAGTGTGACATCCCTGTTTGAATGCATGCTTCCAAATGATATTTATTTTGCAGGCGATTCAGGATATCCTTTAAGGCGAGCAATGATGACCCCTATACTCAATGCTACTCCAAACAGTCCTGAAGCATACTACACTGAGAAGCATATGAGTACAAGAAATGTTGTAGAACGATGTATAGGAATTTTAAAAGCTCGATTTAGGTATACATTTTATTTTACCTCTTAAATAAATTTATAATTAAATTAATATTGCAATTATTAAACATGACATTGTTATTGCAGATGCTTACTAGTTGATAGAAAGCTGCACTACAAGCCAGAAATTGCAGCAAAAATAACGAATGCTTGTTGTGTACTGCACAACATTTCCCTCAAGTCAGGTCTTGAGTTAGACGATGAGGACCTAGAAGATATGGGGCAGCAGCGTGGAGAAGTAAATGATGATGCTGGATTAATTTCTGGTAATCATGGACTTCGGCGGCGCCCGAATTACCTTTTAGAGCAAGGGCGTAATTACTAAGCAGCTTTGGTGCAACGCCTATGGTCTTCAAGGCAATAAATCAATAAAATATCTTTCTTAATTTTCTTAATGCCAACTGCAATACCAATCCAAGTCTATCTCAAATTTTTAAATTTAGTTTTAGTAATTTTAGTTTTTTTTTAGTTTTTTATGTTTTAATATATATATATATTTCTGGGCTCGTGGCTAAATAATAACAGCCGCACGGATCGATCATCAAGGTTAAGCAACGCTTGACGAGGTCGGTCAGTGGATGGGTTACCATTTCAACATACCAAGTTTCCTCCGTGCCTCGTAAAGCCGTTGGTCCCGGCTGTCATTTGAAGCTCTTTGACAGTCGTTACGGGTAGTCAGAAGCTTGAGATTTGACGCCAGTCTTGTCAGTCTTATCAGATAGGCAGTCGCTCCATGTAAAACACTGGTACTTAGCTAAATCTGGTAAAACTGGAAGCCGACCCCAATATAGTCGGGAAAAAGGCTAGGCAGATGTTGATATATTTCTGGGCACTTTTCCCGTTGACATAGATGTGGACGAATTATTTGATGCACAATGAGCTCTTTTCCCTCTCCCTTTTGTATTTGTATATAGGTTTGTTTTTTTTTAGAATAATCAATTGTATATATGTTAATAAATGATCAAGACATTCCCGGATATAAATAAATGATAATATACCTAGCTAAACCATTAAAACAAAATAATTATTTGGTGTGGTTTTAATGAAACAATTGTTTTTAGCTTGATCATGAATAATACTATATACAGCAATAATCTTCTTCATCCATGCATCAGTCATCATCATTACTCATTCATCTGGAACAAAAAATATTTCCGTTACTAAAAAAACTATAAATAGAACCTGGCTGCTTTATATAATGTTATTATTAGCCTACAACAATAACAAATGCGTACTATTGATTATTAAATAAATAACTCATAAAACTTTATCTAAGACTGGTGATAATACCACTGCACACAATGCAATCTCTATGTGACCATACTCAGGTACTCAATGTTAAAAAAATACTTGTAAGGCCCAAATCACTTAAGCTTAGCCGAATTACGCTTCATCCGAAAATAAACCTTATTAGAATAAGGTTAGGTTGCATATTCTTCAGACATCTGTGATCAAGCTTATCATATGAAAAAGAACATTAAGTGTATGAAAATAAGATTCATTTTCGGATGAAGCGCAATTGAGCTCAGGTTAAAATTAGACTACATATCTATAGATCTGGGTCTAAGATACTTACGCCGAGATAAGTAGATGCGCAGACTCTCCGCCATGCTGGTCAAAGCAGTCGATATATTGAATGCTGCTGTGGCCAATGTTGCATCTGTTCGCGCACGCATCTCTTCTATGCGAGCTATAGTTGCCCTGGCCTCATCGAGAGCTGTCATGTTCCCTAGAATATGTAATTAATTATAGTTATAAAAAAGACTTAGTAAGTTACA
This sequence comes from Orthosia incerta, assembly GCA_948252205.1. Taxonomy (NCBI): domain Eukaryota; kingdom Metazoa; phylum Arthropoda; class Insecta; order Lepidoptera; family Noctuidae; genus Orthosia; species Orthosia incerta. The sequence continues at coordinate 21,702,831 of OX411742.1, forward strand.
ATAATACAAATTGGGTTCTGATTGGCAGTTTTCTGTTAAACTAAATGACACTTACTCTGATGTACTCGGGGGCGGGCACCACCTGCGCGCGGGCGATTTTGTCTCGGCTGTCGGTTTCTAGGCCTTTCTGATAATTAAAGAAAATGTAAGCATCTATTATACACATTAAATATAGAGTTATTGTTTCATTTTGGTTTGCGTGGACGTGAAAGTGTTGCTCGCCTTAGTACCTGTATGTTGGTTATTTATTAGTGAGCCAAGGGTCGTCAAGTGGAAAGACCCTTGAGAGCGCTTTTTATAGATTGGAGTTTTTTCTATGTCAAATAGATAATACTAATAGGTCCATAAAGCATTTGAACTTTGAGTTAAGATTTTTTTGTTGAGTTTGTTATTGTATAGATTTTATGAAATAAAAAGTGACTGTGACAAAAACTTAACTTGCTGTTTTTCATTAATTCATGTTTAATTTAAATTTAAATTCCAAAACTAAAAGAGATAGAAAATTATTGTTATTGTCATGTCAAATTAGTATTTCTAATGATGTCAATAATATCAACTTGAAAACATACCTTTGACCAATCCTTAGGGGTCCTTGTTACGCCTTCGGAATTTAACAGCGTGCTGATACAGCTCGTCCTTCTTTGGACCGCACTTGTCCCACGGCAAAATTCGTATGTCCCTCCATGAAACTCAGCAAGAGTTCGAGTTGTCGAACTGATGTTGTTTTTCGCCTGGTATCTTCCTTGTTGCAGCGAGACTAAATCTTGTGCCAGAAAATGAAAGTACCAATCTTCAAGTTGTCACATAATTTTACATTTTATTTATACTTAGCTAATTCAAGTGTGACTTGGGTCGTGTGTGTGTAACCCTCAAGGCCTCAAGTGGGTCGTCATGTTTTTGTTCAATTACATTCCCGCTCCTATTCAGCAGTGGTTTGGTTCCCATTCTGACATAACAAATAGTAGAATGACTTTAAAGGTAACCGTCGTCGCTCGCTGATAGGAATAGTACCGTTGCGTTATAGCTTGTCAGGTTCATTAGAACCTATATTTAAATCAAGCGAAGACTTAGCAACTTCAGACAATAATTGCGGCTCATTCGACTTCCACTTACGCAATGACATGCAAGCCGATTCAAGCATATTATTGACTTCCTGAAAAATTAATTTGACTTCATCCAAATCATCACCGCCACATAGTAAGTCATCGGCATAAAAATCATGTTTAATGATTTCAGCAATCTTCGGCTTTTTACAATCAAGCCCTAATTGATGAAGGCACCGAAAAGCTAAAAATGGCGCACTAGCCGTACCGCATAGGTAACGGTGTTTAATTAATAAAACTTAACAGGGTCAGACACCTCACCACGCCACAGTATCTGTTGTAGATGTCTGTCAGACGGATGGACGACTATTTGTCGATACATTTTCTCGACGTCCACTGACAAAACATATTTGTGCTGTCTGAAACGGAGAAGGATCGACAGATCGTCCTGAATGGTAGGGCCGACCATCTGCAAATCGTTGAACGATACGCCAGATGATGATGGACAACTTGCGTTGAACACCACTCGAAGTTTCGTAGTGGTGCTACTTTCACGTAATACGCCGTGATGCGGAATAAAATAACCAGACGGGTCGAATTGTTTGCATTCTGTCATATGACCTAGTAACTCGTACTCAGACATGAAATCGATACATTTGACTAAAATCAGAATTAGGTTTTAATCTACTTTCTAACGACTTTAAACAATGAGAAGCTTTATTGAAAGAATCTCCTAATATAGACGGGGAATACGAACACAGAAACGTCCGCCGACTCCAAGACTCTGCGATCCTTCTATCTGTCTGTCTGTCTGTCCGTCTGTCACCAGACTGTATCTCATGAACCGTGATAGCTAGACAGTTGAAATTTTCACAGATGATGTATTTTTGTTTGCGCTATAACAACAAATACTAAAAATAGACTAAAATAAATATTTAAGTGGGGCTCATATATAACAAACGTGATTTTTTTGCCGTTTTTTGCGATAATGGTACGGAACCCTTCGTGCGCGAGTCTGACTCGCACTTGGCAGGTTTTATTTTTAGTTAATGGATAATTATAACTATCATATTATTAAAGTATTTTTTTCGGATAATCTAAAAAATATTGTATTACGTACTAAGCATACACAAGATAACAATAACACATTAAAATATGATTTAAAAAAAATGTTTCGACTTTTATCAGTTAAACCTCACGGATTCATTTTAATGGTGATTGAGTCACTTTCAGTGTAGGAATTCGATTGTTGAACAGATTGTCGCCATCTTTAGAAAGTCTCTTATTTTTTCTGGGAAAAATAGTCCTGAATAAAATATATTTCTTAACATTAAATCAAAATCACATCATATCACTAAAATAATTAAGTAACATTACTAGTTTTATTATTACTATTTCTTACTTAACCTGAGGTCTCTACATTTAAAATGTTACTAAAAAACTAAGATGTACCGAACGTCACTAAAAGCAACTTCCATTTCATAACATCAATCCTCTTGGAATTTATGGAAAATTTGCTCAAATCGAGGCACAAGGCGTTCTTTGGCAGCGACCTTCGCTTTTAGTGAAGCAGCCTTGGAAATCGTAACTTATGACAGCAACAAGATGTTGACGTCAATATTATATATTTTTTCTTTTTATAATCTAATAATGTCAAGAACATAAGCGCTTTAACAGGTACCTGAGCCCATAGACAAGTGACATTCTATCACCGAAAGCGTGGCGATAGCGATTGGAAAGACGTCTAAACTCGTAGAGTGCGCGCAAGATAAGTCTGCGCGTGGCCAAAATTGGAACTAATCGTTTGTCATTTATGTCAGGTGTCAAAAGAGTGTGTTGTATTCAGTTGTATTCCGTGTTTCTTCGTTTCCGAAGTGAATAATCGCCATCATTATGCCAAAAGTAATATAAAGTTCTGGCAGGGATGTTTTCTTGAAGTGAACAAGACAATAACGAGCCTACGGTACCGTTTTACAAAGGTAGAGCCCGCGTTGCTTATTTGACAGGTAACTTTTTGGGATACCATTATACTAAAATTTCCCAAAATTTTCGTAGTACCGGTGCCTGACAGTATTGGTTTTTGGGTGGTACATAAATATACCAGCGGACAGGACCGGTATCATGTAATATAATGCATCATTGTCATTTTGCTTTAGGCGTTTTTGATCGCACCACCTCCACCCAAATAACTCAAGAGGGTTATGTGGCACCAGCTTCTTCAAAATTATTGAACAGAAATTAAAAAAGGAATTGAAATTTAAATAATAATAATAATAACCCCACCGCCGTATCTCTACGTTGACGACGTGGTGGGCTTGCGTGCTCCAGTGAACCCAGGTCTGTGTCGGTAGAGGTAACTTTGTCGAGATAGATTTAGGGTGAGGGGCCAGACTAAGAGAGATACAAATCCAAGCCAAGGTTGCGCATGCCGAGGGCTGCATGGCTAGGGGAGTGCTTCAGTCGCTAGTGCGCCAACTCTGGATAGTGGGGGACCTCCAGTTTTATTTACCCTTGCCACAGGGGCTGGGGTGTGTTGGCAAACTTACGCTTTGAGCTTTCAGCGACAAGCCTTGTTGGGCTTGGCTTTGTTGATGCAGTCCTACCTTGTCTGGCTCCTTCAGAGACGGCAAGGTGGCGTGGTTTTGAGGGAGAGCGCTACGGTCGTGTAGATCCTCAAGGCAAGTGCGATGATTAACCTTCACGTGGTTGCCGCCCTGTTCTTGGTCTAGTTCCCTATGAAATAGACGTAACAGAAATCATCGTGCGACGTATCACAGGGGTGGAGAGGTCATGCCCCTGGGTGTCCACCATCGAACAAGATCGATTGATGGATAGCAATGACCTCCTGCGTGTTATTGCCGTGCGCGGGGACCCGTACGGAGGGATGAAGGGATCCTGGTGGTTGAGTGGAGCAGGCTGCACACAACACACCACTTTGGCCCGGATTTCCTCTCAAACGGGAGGTCGTGGGGTAGCTACCCACGATCAATCGGCTGAGGCATCCCATAAGCGGGATGTCAAGCGAGGATCGGTTTAGTGGGGGGGGCAGCCGTGGCGTGGAGTTTCGGGATTAGTTGCGGCATAGCCGTATACAGTCCCGTGATCTTCCGTCGCGTGCAGGTTCGTCTACTTTTCACTAAGCTGGTCCTATACCGAAGGAGTAGCTCTGGCGTCGCTTGTTTGAACGAGCGACGTCCCCGACTGAGGGCTCCGTGACGGGTGGAGAGCTCCAACGGTGAATGATACGAATCCGAACTCATGGATAAAGAGACTAACAAACCAAAAAAATATAAAAAAACAAAAGCTGCGTCCCGCTCGTGCGATGCGCTTACACATAACACACCAAGGGCTGCGTCTTCAGATGCGCCTTTCATGACTAACCTAAGGGTTGCGTCTCAAGATGCGCCTGAGCGACAACACTCGGCTGCGTCCAAAGATGCGATGAGGAAGGCAACCACAAGGGATGCACCACAACAGGCTGCGTCCCAAGCAATCCCAACCCCATCTGCGTTCAAGGATGCACCATCTAACACTACCCTGACCGAAAAGCCAAGGACAGTTCTCGATCACGGCGACTCGAAGTGTACTGCAGACGTGGATGCGCCCAAAACACGGGTTGCGTCAGCGACTGCGGTCTCTGAGAGGGACCTGACGAATCTAGCCGAAGGCCCATTGGCAGGATCATCTAACGCCAATAAATGGCAAACAGTTTCCACCAAAAAGACGCTCCCCAAGGCGGTGTCTGCTACGGCGGACCCACCAACAGGCGAGGCTGCCACCAGCGCTAAGCGCAAACGCAGCACGAGGCTTAGAGGGCGTAAAAAACAGGTAAAAAACTTGGAACAACCGGCTAGGGCGCAGAAGCGTTCGCGTCCCGAGGATTCCGTCACACCGACTGGGATAAGCAAGAAGAGCAAGCCTGCTCGCTCCCATATGGTTGATGGAACCCTGGGAAGCTACGCCGAAGCGGCCGCGTCGTTCAGGAACAACGAGCTGTGTGGTGCCGTCATGACCGAGCCCTTCATGGACATGACGCAGGAGCAAGCGGAGGGGATCCGACAAACAATAGAGGACCAGCTCCGGGCTCTGCTGAAGGCAGTTCCTGACCCAGCCACCCCAACCCAAAATACCGCGATCCACTTTAGAGGTCGGGCCCACTACGCTGAAGGCGTCCTCAAGACATGGTGCGAGGACGACTTCACTCTGGCCTGGCTCAAGGGGGTCATAAACAACACACCGTCCCCGTTACCGGAGACCAGACTAACCGTTCGGCCTCAAGCCGACATACCCAAGAAGGCATTGTGCATGCTGTATGTCCCCGAGAACAGCGAGGACACTTCAGACCTTCTCGGGATGTTGGTGAGGCAGAACCCAAACTTAAAAATTAACACCTGGACTCTGACACACGCAAAGGTTAGTAAGGAGCCACCGAGTACCTGTCTCTTCTTTCGTGTGCCGGAGTCCATGGTAAAAACCATTAAAGACCAGCAGAGGCGAGTATACTACCTTATGGGTAGTATATACATCCGGTTCCTGAAGGAAGGTGGAACCAAGGATGTCCGCCGCTACCTGGGCGTTCCCAGTCGCCTCTCGTGACGGGGACCGCTGGGGAGGCGGTGGAACTGGCGACTTCTATGGCAGCGCTTGAGGTTGACTCGACTGAGGGATCAACACGGGATCCACCCTCGCCCGGACTAACTTCAGACGAGGACTGCTTTCCGCCGGAGGGGGGAAGTAGGGATGAGGACAGCGATCCCTGCTCCTCTCCTTTGCGGGAAGACTAGGATCCTGCAGACCAACCTCCAGCACAGTCAAACTGCGTCGGCTACCTTACGCAGAGTGCTGGAGAACCAACAAGAGGAGACCATCGCCCTCATCCAAGAGCCGTGGATTAGAAGTGGCAAAATATGCGGCCTTGCTAACATCGGAGGTAAGTTGCTGCTAGACACCTCCGTAAGTAATCCGCGTACCTGCATATTGGTCCCAAAACATGTACCTAACCTATTAATAAACGAATTCTGTTCAAGGGACCTGACAGCAACCAGGCTTTTCAGAACCGAACACGAACTCCCGGACATTGTACTAGTCTCGCCATACCTGCCAGCCGACGCGGACGTGCCCCTAGCTCGCCTTGCTGGTGGAGTACTGTGAAAGGGAGAAGCTCGAACTTATCATCGGCACAGATTCCAACGCGCATCACACGCTCTGGGGTAATGTCAAAACCAACAATCGAGGTGAGGAAATGCTTGATTTTATTCTTAGCAATAACCTTGTACTACTTAACAAGGGTTCTGAACCCACCTTCATAAACGCAAGATCGCATACAATAATAGACCTAACTTTAGCAACTTTAGGTGTATCCAACTCCATCCAGGACTGGCATGTGTCCAACGAGATATCATGCTCAGACCATAGATGGATCCGTTTAACAATTAACTACAACTTAACCACACCACAGCCAAGAAGGGTTCCTCGCAACACAGACCAATCGAAGTTCGTCAGACTTATAGGTACTGAATTGGGTAGGTTATCCTCTCTTCCGGCTGAAATAACGATAACCAATATAGACGAACACGTAAACAAAATCACTTCCATCCTATTATCTAGCTATGAACAGTCGTGTCCCCTCACCATACCCAGACGAGGAATCAGGCAGTCCTGGTGGAGTCCTGAACTGGAGAGACATCGACACAAACTGAGAAGGCTATTCAACAGAGCTAGGAACACACGGTCGCCAGAAGACTGGGATCGTTACACAACAAACCGCAAAACATATAAAAAACTAATTCGCCTCCGAGGAAAAACAAGTTGGAGGCGCTTTTTACTAACATTGAAAACAACAACCAGGCAATAAGGGTCAAAACATGTCTTGCTAAAGAGACAGACCTTTCTATAGGATGCCTGAAAAAACCAGATAACACTTATACAACAAATGACGCAGAAACTAGTGAACTACTCCTAACTACCCACTTCCCGGGCTGCCAGATTGCCACCCAGCAAAACTGGGAACCGTACAGGGAGAGGGCTACGAGTAGCTTGGACTGGGAGGTGGCGTTTGATGTTATCGACAAAGATAAAATAACGTGGGCAATCAACACCTTCCTGCCATTCAAGGCAGCGGGGATGGACGGTATCTTTGCAGCTCTGCTCAGATGGAGCGGTGGTCTGCTGGCTGATTACCTCGTCAAGGTATTTCGGGCCTGTCTGGCACACCGCTATATCCCCATGAAATGGCGCGAAGTAAAAATAATATTTATTCCGAAACCAGGTAGGGGCGACTACACCCAGCCCAAATCTTTTAGACCTATAAGCCTCTCCTATTTCTTCCTGAAGACACTGGAGAGGCTGGGGGACAGGAAGATAAGAAACCAGATTTCGGTACAAAAACCTCTGCATCCCAACCAACACGCCTACTTTGCAGGCAAATCAACAGAATCAGCGCTCCACAGCGTATTCTCACGCGTAGGAAATGCTCTCAAAAACAAGAACTCAACCCTAGGTGCCTTCATTGATATCGAAGGTGCTTTCGACAAAACTAACTTCACTAGCATCGGTCAGGCACTCAACACGCACGGTGTTGCGCCGACGCTTGTAGAATGGATTTGTAGAAAATCGTTAGGATCACCGATTTTCTACCGAATCGGGTATCTACCCGTACTGTTGTTTTTTATTAGCGGAAGGTGAAGCGTAAGGACGAAATTTTGATGCAAGTACAGATGAGGAAATGAAGAATATTATTGAGAGTTAGAAAGTTATATTTGAATTAAATTACATGAACACTTGAAATTATACAGTATACTAAAATATAAAAAGTTTAGCGCGGCGCGATCCGAATGGTACGGTAGGCGAGCGAATGAAGACTGTCCGTCCGCGGCCCGGCTCGTCCGCCGGTAGAAGTACATGTTAGCGTGCGGTCACTCGGTGCAAACTATCGTGTGATTTACGTTCGGCCCAAGATTCATGAGCGAAGCGATTCCGCTCTAAAATGTAAGGTGGTGGTCCAATATTTATTGTTCCGCCACATATTCCCCCCGGCCAGACCGTAACTACGGTCGATAAAAATCGGGGAATTGTACTCGCCGCCCGCTTCTTGTCCTCTTCACTGTATCTGTTGTTGCTGGTGTTTTAATGGCTGTTGGGGCGGCCGTTGGTGTTGACCTGACTTCTGGTTGTTTTTCCTCTTCTTTCAGCATGTAGGCGGGTTTTAATCTGTCAACAGAGACGTTAGTTGTCCTTCCTTTTACCTCTATTGTGTAATACTTGGGATGCCTTTGTATCACTTTGTAGGGACCGGCATAAGGTTGTTCTACAATCCCACCGCACTATTCCCAAACCACTGCAACTCCTGAAAGCCAGAATCAACAGTGGCGACCACCAGAAAAGCGCCGAGGCAATGAAGCTCGACGAAGTCCCGGAGAATGAATTTAACTGTCTTGGATCCCGCAACGAAATTAATCAGAAAATAATAACGGAGGAGTAGGAAAAAGTACAAACTTCCACTTCCCTCCATATCAAGCAGGAGACAGAACAAACAAGGCCAATAGGCACAAAGGGTCGTTTACAACTGGGATAAGCCTAGTTGCCTAGCACCACGGATAAAAATTTGCATTAATATTAAGGGGTCCTACATTGTGAGCTGCTATATTTGTTTCCAATAATAGGTATGACAAAAATGCTTGAACGCACGGAAATTTGTTCTAGTTCCCACAAGGTCCGTATAGTAAACAACTCCAGATGCAGCCTGTACATTATTTAACATAAAATTGCGCTCATTCTGCCAAAGAATACACTCCCATAAGATATGATGTGCAGATTGTACATATTCGCAGTCAGACGTAGAACACTGACATAAAGGTGAGGCAACGAGCTTGAAGGAAAATAATTTACTTTTAAAGTTACCATGCCCTGTGAGAAATTGGGCAACACAGTGATCCACCTCCAGCCACGTTCTGGCGAGCCGCACGCGAACGGATGGAAAGAATTGGTGGAGGTGTCGGCCCTTGATGACCTCCAGAGCCAGCTCCTGCGGTTACCGGTGAGGAGATGCGCTCAATCGTGCAGGAAGTTATTAAAACAGAATTTGCTACTATGATCAAGCAAATAAACACTACGATTTTAAACACTGTCAATAGTGAGTTGGCCCCGATTCGTGCGGATCTTGAGGAGTTTAGGGCGTCCTTGAATTTCCACACGAGTCAATTTGATGAGTTTCGATCGGAGCACGCCGAGTTTAAGAGTACTACCAAGGAACTAAAAGACGATAATATTAAACTTCAGAACACAGTGGCGGATCTTGGTCAGCGTCTAAATTATTTGGAGCAGCAGACACGGGCCAACAACTTGGAGCTGCAGTGTTTGCCTGAAAATAAACAGGAAAACCTGTACACCATTGTCAAGCAGTTGGGCTCAGTGGTCGGTTGCGGGATTCAAGATAGAGATATTTCACACTGTACAAGAATAGCTAAACTTAACAAGAATAATATCACTCGTTCTATTGTGGTGCAGCTTGCTTCGCCGAGAATCCGCGATCAGTTGTTGGCCTCTGTAATCAATTATAACAAAAATAAAAGCCACGAAAAACTAAATACCGTAGATTTTGGTATAGCTGGAAATAGATCTCCTGTGTTTGTCGCCGAGCATTTATCCCCTGCATACAAAGCTCTTCACGCTGCAACAAGACTTAAGGCGAAGGAGAAGGGATATAAGTACATGTGGGTGAGGAACGGCAGGATATTTGTCAGAAAGACTGATGGCGATGAACATGTTCTTATTGGAAGCTTGGACATTTTAAATAAGTTAAAATAATGTGTATAACTACTAGATAAAAACAAACGATTTACCTATTATTGTGTGCATTTGTAAATTTATTCATTTAAATTCAATAATTTGCAAATATATTATCAGAACAGTCGAGGGTTAAGAACTAAGACACATACCGTATATCGTAGTATTGCCTGTAATAATTATGACGTAATAATTCTGTCTGAGACTTGGTTGAATGGCTCTGTGCTGAGCGGCGAGCTGTTCGACGATAGGTACGTGGTATATAGAAGAGATAGAGAATCTTCACATTTTCAGAGTGGTAAAGAAGGGGGTGGTGTTTTAATAACCATTAATAAACAAATCAAGTCTAAACGTATTAAGAATTGGGAAAGTGGCTGTGAAGACTTATGGGTAAGTATTGACTTGCCGATATCATGTACTGTTCGCCGAATGGTTCTCTGCGCAGTATACCTGCCTCCTCCTATACGCCGTTCTTCTCTGGAGCACTATTTGGATCAATGTAATGCTGTTTTTGAGCAATGTTCAGATTCAAGTGTTTTTATTGTGGGTGACTTCAATTTGAGCAGCATTGATTGGACTCTAGTAGGAAAATCGGATAATAAACTAAGTTTGCCTAGTACTAGCGAATTATTGATTGATTTTACTCATGTCAACAGACTTAGTCAGCTTAATTTAGTAGCAAACGCCGCTGGTCGCATTTTGGATCTAGTTTTGTCAACCCATTCCTTGTGTAGCGTGAGCAAAAGTATTAGTCCTATAAGTAATATCGATAAACAGCATCCGCCTCTTGACATAGTTGTTTCCTTGAGTAGGGATGCGAATCTCCCATACAACAGTGACAAGATTAGACTTAATTTTCGTACCGCGAATTATGAAACAGTTCGTAATTTCTTAAAACAAGTTGATTGGGTTAAAATATTTGAGAGTAGCGATAGTGTGAATGAGATGATGGATGTTTTTTATGAGACGCTTAACAACGCTATACAACAGTTTATTCCCTCACGGGTCCCAAAGAAACGTAAATATCCTCAGTGGTTTGACCATAAACTTATTAAAATGTTAAATTATAAAAATAATATTAGAAGGCGATACAATAGATATAAAAACCCAATGGATTTGATTGAGTTAAAATTAATAAGTAAGCGTTGCGATGGATTGGCCACTTCTTGTTACAAAGCTTATATGGAAGGTCTTGAAAACGAGCTAAAAAACAACCCTAAACTCTGAGACCATACAACACATAACAGGGGCCTGTAAATCTCTCGCACAGACAGATTATAAACACCGACATGACCAAGTTCCTGCCATTATACACCAACACCTAGCACACAAATATAATCTTATAGGAGAGATGATTCCATATCAATCAATCCTCTTCCTCCTGGAAGAGGATTGTTTGATATACACAATCTACACAACAAACAGATACTTTCACTCAGATCATACTTCCATAATAAATCAGAAAATTCACCACTACATAATAATGTAACAGAAGCAGATAAAAAACTTACACCACTCAACTTGCAAAATAAAAACACTCAAATTAATGAAAACATTATAAGCACACAACAAAAAATTGCAGCATGGGCTGGAAAAGCTTTACACGGAAGACACCAAGCTACCCTGAGCCAGCCACACGTCGATGAATTAAAGTCGAACGAATGACTCAAACGAGGTGAATTATTTCCCGAAACAGAAGGTTTCATGCTTGCGATCCAGGATCAAATAATTGCAACACGTAACTGCAGAAAGTACATAATGAAAGACTCTAATCAAGCGACTGACATATGCAGACATTGCAACAGTGCCTCTGAGACCATACAACACATAACAGGGGCTTGTAAATCTCTCGCACAGACAGATTATAAACACCGACATGACCAAGTTCCCGCCATTATACACCAACACCTAGCACACAAATATAATCTTATAGGAGAGATGATTCCATATTATAAATATAAACCTAAAATAATTTTAGAAAACAGAAATCAGAAAATTTATTGGGACAGAACAATAATTTCAGACAAAACTATTCATTATAATAGACCTGACATCACTGTACATGACAAAGTAAATAAAACAGTATACCTAATAAATACACCGTGAAATTTAAGTGGTTGTTTTCCCGCGGCAGAACGACTTGCCTTTAGGAGTACTTTCGAAGCATAGAGTTAAAGTAAAAAAATAACGATGTTTTTATTTTAAAATAATTGGAAAAATATTCATCAACTCGAAAAAGTGAGTAACAATAGTAACTTGTTGGTACTAGGTACTACTCGCGTCACCACCGTATTATTCACCGTAGTACCTAGTACCTACTAGTTACTATTGTTACTCACTTTTTCGAGTTTATGTTTTATTTTTTTTATTATTTTAAAACAAAAACATCGTTATTTTTTTACTTTAACTCTATGCTTCGAAAGTACTCCTTAAGGCAAGTCGTTCTGCCGCGGGAAAACAACCACCTAAATTTCACGGTGTATAGCTATACCTAATTCACACAACATCCAATCAACAATATCCGAAAAACTCAGTAAGTACCAAGAACTCGCCATTGAAATTAAAACCCAGTGGAAAGTACAAACCGTCCACATAGTCCCTATAGTACTCTCATCTACCGGTGTAGTACCAAAAGCTCTCACGCAAAGTCTTGGCACTCTACACATGCCTTCTCACACACTATACATGCTACAAAAAGCCACCATACTCATTACTTGTCGCATAACCCGGCAGTTCTTGACTTCCTCTACCTTATCATCCACCTTTTCAATTTAATTATCCCCTCACACACTTGGTCCTGGCCCGTGTGTAAGGTTTTATACTCTCTTATAAGAGAAGAAAAGTAAAGAACTCTATATAATAATAATAATCTTTATTCAAATAATAAAAAGGTAAAAACATTGTATTAATCTTAGATAACTAATGTAGGTATAATGATGGAATGCCATGGAATAGGATGCCTGTACTAGGTAATCCTGTATCACAGGCAGTAAGGAGCTCTAAAAATATGCTTTAAACAACAGAATTAAAACAATATTTTACCTAAGAAGTTCTTAAAATAGTAGCAAGAATAAACAATTTTGAAAAATAATCCTAATTTACTTAAACACTATAAACATATAATTAAATTATTTGGTCATAATTATATATATATGGTATATAATCTCTTATTTATCTATATTGCAAATAGTGCACTTTGATTACACATGTAAATTAATTGCATAAGCAGAATTGTTACAGTCAAAGTAGTAAAATGAAAACACTTAATTTTTACGGTAAGTAGGCCAATGTGGTGTAGGCAGCAGACGTCGTCAAATGGACGGTATAAGCCACTGCAGGACCATTGTTAGACAAAATTTAACAGTAGTAGTATTAATTATTCAATAAAAGATTTACAATGAAGCTTTTTTCATCATATTCTATGCAAGTAGAAAAAACTAGTAATTAATTATGCTTAACTTAAAATACTTTAATTTTCGAGTAATGAAAAATGACTATTGATTAAATGAAGGAAAAAGAAACAGTTATGCTGGCAACATTAAGCACGCCACCCGTCGCGCGCAGACTTATCTTGCGCGCACTCTAGACCACTGACCTCTAATATACAAGTACGCTGGACTTCATATTATCGATGACAAAATTAAGACATTTGATTTTCGCCATTTTGGCGCTGATAGCAACGTGACTTAACGTGAGATTCCATGGAACTAATATTAGAGATGGGACATAGCCTTCGGTATAAAAATACGTGAGAACAATTTAATACGTAAGAGAAAAAGAAAATCGCAATTATTTTAATTGAGATTCATTTCTAAGTAATAGAAAACTTGTAAAGGTTAACTGATAAAATACTTTCAATCAGATTGCAAGCTATAAACTAGTGGATAGCGTGCTACTAAAGTTATAGCGCATTACTGTCAGATCAGTAAGATTTAAATATGGGGATAGGCTAACAACTTATCCTTAAAACTAGTATATTTGAGCAAGTATCTGCTCGCTCAAGTATACTAGTTAGTTAATACTTACATTTACAATAGTTTGGATTCACTCGGTTGGAACATCATTCATACAAATATTTGCGTACGAATGAGATGGATAATAATTTACAACGGACATATTTCTCGCTCTCATCGCTGAGATCCTGTCTCTGTAGTGTTAAGGTGCAAATAAGAGTGACATCGCATTCCAGCGACGTGAAGACTTATATCAGTTTGCAACTCTGTTTCAGATACAGATATAAATTGTTTAACTAAAAAACATTTGTTAATACAATTATAATTATCATGATATTATTCCAGAATTAATTCCAGACAGGAACGAGGTGATTGATACAATAAGAGAGGGCCTGTGCTCAGCAGTGGGCAAAGTCGGACTGTGGATGATCATGATGATGATTCCAGAATTTAGTATTACACATTGCTTTTTAACATATTATTACTGATTATTAGGCATTCATATAACATTCATCACTAATACCAATGAGATATTTAGTTGCAACATATTATGAGAAGTCAATACAGTAGATGAGTGATACGCCTTGCCAAGTCTACTATTTTGATTTTAGTGTAATTTAAAAATATTACTAATACTCATATACTCGTATTAGTTAAAATAATATAATATTTCCAGGCGAATATATTAGTATTAACCTATCTCTAAATGTGTCAATTTTAGTTCCTGAGAACCTCGAGTGGGGCGCTTTGATTCGGCACAAAAATCAACTGTCATTTCATCTAATATATTTAGTCCAGCGTACTTGTGTGATAGAGGTCAGTGCTCTAGACACAGAATACTTCTAAACTGTACGGGCATGTCAAACGCTATCGAAATGTCACGTGATCAAACCCTGACATTTTGGCATTTCGACCATCGCCATCGCTGACGTCAAATGACACTTGTCTAGAGTTGTTGTTGGACCTAACGTTCAGTGCTGCCACCTGGTGCACATCATTTTAGAAAAACCACGATGGGTCTATTGAGGTAAGTTGTGTGTACTTATGGTTAATTTTTCAATCAATTTTATTACTAGGGCATCTCATCTCATAATTAGGGTGCCACCAGTGTCTGAAATCGTCATAAATTGTTGTTTGTTCAAGCATTTTATTGTCATGAAGGGCTTCGCAGACTGCGCAGATGTTTTCATCACCTGACGGGTCGTGGTAAGTATAATGTTGTTTCCACCTAAAGTACTGATTGTATTTCTTTGGAGATTTTATCAGTTGGTTCATCATGCCCGCCAATTTATCGACGTGTTGCTTTCTACCGTCGATGTAGGACCCGGGCGGAAGAAACCTGAAAAGAAAACGGTAATTTTGATAAGATTAAATCACGATCACATGTGCACATTGCTCGTTGCTATATTCTACAGTTTACGGATTTAATTAAAAAGTTTTAGACAGCAATGTTTTATTACAGTTAAGTGTCTAACATTGTTGACGTTTGACGGCTATGTTACAATGACCATCTGGATGTATACAAAATATTGTTTTCTTCGTTAATTGAATAGATCGTTTAATTACAAGATCCCAGTTCAAATAACGAGGGTATTAATTAACCAAGGACGTCTTTCGGCTGAAATGATGATGATGATGACGTATAACAGAACAGCTCAACATACGAACCTTGAATAATCAGCTCCACCGTATACAATAGGCACCACATCATTCTGTAGCGCTGTCAACAACTTCTCCGTCACATAATCTTCAACGAAAGTGTTTTCCATCGACATGTAAAAATAGTAGTCATTCTTCAACAGATGTTCACAATTTGATGCATTGTTTCTAGGGCACTGCAGGGTACCACACTGCCCATATATATCTACTGTAAAGCCATAATGTTTTAACGCATTCTGCAATGCTTTCACGTAATCTTCTCTACCGCTTCTCGTCTTACAATTGGACACGAACCAAGCCGCAGCCTTGGTTTTATTCTGAATTCTATTTCTATCAATAAACTTATCATCTACTGTTGTCAGAACGTCTTCTTTCCATCTCATTTCTCGGTTTGGACCCACGATTTCACCTTTCTTGTCCCGAATGAGAATGTAACGGTATGGTATATCAGAATCTAGTCTGTAAGTCGATGTCCAATTAAAGAACCCGTCGAATTGCGGCTCACATACAGGAAAGTTATCAGGTGATTCCATGTTGAAGAATATGTATTGTTGATGGCGGGCACGAGTTTTTGGCAAGTCATTTGCTTTCATATTTCGTCCGTTAAATGCTATAGCATCGAACTTGGTTAGGTCACCGCCGAAGAACGATCGGTTGGAGGTGACGTGACATTCAATCACCGAACAGTTCTTCTCGAGGAAAGCTCTCTGTCCCTTGCCGAGGTAGTAGAAAGGAGCGTAGTCACTCCGCGTCCAGAGTAAGATGAATTTGAACTCTTTTGGGAGCGAAGTCATCTTTCTGTAGACATTCTTGTGTCTGTAGTTGCGTCCGACATTTTCGAGAGTCTTTTGGACTAGGCTTTCTGCAGTGACGGCCGGCTCATCTGCCCTGGTGGCAAGAAGTACCCAGAAAAGGGAGAAGGTGCAGCTGACTAGAAAGAAGAACTTAATAAATCGCCTCTGTCTTAGGAACTGGAAGATGCAGCCGTGGCAGGAGTCCTGGGTACTGGGAGATATCTCAGTGACTTCATACGGACACTCCAACCGCCTTTTAAATTCGGTGTCTGACTGCATTTGTGAGTTTATAATTTGCCAATCTCCAAATCTTGGATACCTGTAACGAAAACTTATGCATTTAAAATGTTTTGTGGTTCGACAAAAACACCTCCTAGATGACGATTTGATGATCAAATAGATCGTTCGCGTTAAAGTCCAAATACATTCCACGGAAACTACCGGGATAAAAAATACTTAGAATCAAGGACTTTAAATAAAGCTATTTTCTATATTTTGAATTGTAACAAGAGTGGGCTTTGCGACGCCGTAGTTGGGTAAAAACATAGTTTTCATGTCTTTGACGGGATATACCTCGCAAACTGTACGCTTGACAAAAATATGATGTACCAAACCCTATCTTCATAAAATCTTAAAATCCCTGTTCAAGGATACCACACATGATGGGATGGGGCGTAACATTTTTATTTCTGCTTTCCTGGCAGTTTAAAAAAATAAACAATAAGGACAATCCCACCGCACTATTCCCAAACCATGGCAACTCCTGAAAGCCAGAATCAACAGTGGCGACCACCAGAAAAGTGCCGAGGCAATGAAGCTCGACGAAGTCCCGGAGAAAGAATTTAACTGTCTTGGATACCGCAATGAAATTAATCAGAAAAGAATAACGGAGGAGTACGAAAAAATAATATAAATTTCCACTAACAACAACCAATAAGGACAGTTGAATTTTAAAACGTCTATCGATATCATTTAGTAGCTCTTGAAAATATCCAGTGGCAACCCCCTTACCCCTACCCGAGATAATCCCGCGAGCAAAAGAGGGACAGAGACAGTGTCAAATGCCTTCGAGAGGTCTATAAAAACAGCTATTGTTTTAAGCTTAAGATTCAAATTATTTGCAATAGCTCCAATTAAATCAAGTACAGCATCTTCTGTGCTTTTACCAGACCGAAATCCGTATTCATTTTCGGCAATAATTTTGTTAGTGTTTAAATAAATGAGAAGTCTACTACTATTTAAGATTTTTCAAGAATCTTAGAAACAATAGTAAGCACCGAGATAGGCCTATAGTTATTGACACTGACTCTATCCCCACTTTTATAAATAGGGTTTTTGTATGTCTCTCTTAAATAACTTGTGAAATTAAACTTGACCTTGAGAGGTAAAACTTTGTGTCTTTATTTTCACGACTTTTTATGACTAAACACAATACAACATATATGACTATCTCTAACATAGTCTAGGAGAGTACTGCCGGCCCCCTCCGTGCAGCAACCCGGCCGGCAAGCCTATAATGCCACGTCAACAATCTTGCACATTGTGTCACTACAGTATTCCTCCCCTATCTTTTAATTTTAATTTATTAAAATTATACAAAATAAGTGGTTTTTTATTTAATTACTACCTTTTCCTGTAAAATAACATAATTTAGAATCAGAATGATTTATTTGCTAGCAATGCAGGTACAAGTTTGAGATGGTACAGAATTGGGTGTTTCCGCTACATTCTGCCTTACGGCATGCAAAAACATTATTTTTTGAAATTACAATACAACATTTGTCATTGACTTAGTATCTAACAAGGCATTAGAAAATAAAATAAAAAAACACAAATAACTTAATTGTCTCATACACAGTCGATTACGAATCAATAAGCTTATCCAAAATTATAAAAAAATTGTTATCATTTAAAATGTCACATGCAGTCGTATACAAATCAATAAGCCTATCTAGGAATTGTAAAAAAAAAATGTTATCATTTAAAAATGTCAATTACAAGAAAAAAATAAGGTACAGTTATAAATCTTTATCATTCAGGAAATCATTAACAGAATAGTAACATTTTTCTAATAGTAACATTACTATTAGAAAAATGTTACTATTCTCTGTTAATGTCCCTATTCGTATATTTAACACTAAATTGACTACATAGTCAATTTAGTGTTAAATATACGAATAGGGTGTTCACGTTTACACAGCTTGTTTTGCTTATCTGCAAATTCGCGACCGTCGGTCTAGCGCTCACAATGACTAAGTATCATGTTGCATGTTGACCTTGGTTGTAGTCTACACAATCAATAATGTGCCTTACTTTTACAAACTATAATCGCAGCTATTATGCTACGTTCGAATTACTGATACATTTTCACATAATATTACCTTATTACTATAATCTACACAATATACTTTAGCTTGCCGATTGTATTTCCAATAGAAGATCGCCGAATTATTTATGTATTCCGTTAATATGTATGAAGTTCTTGTTCTGGGCTCTGGAACCTGATATATCGACCTGGCGTTGTGTAAATGAAAAAATACTTGAACAAGGACCTTGCGAACGTGATCAAACGCAGGCTACAACCGAAGACAAAAGTGATGATGGAGACACATTATATTTCCTTAACATCACAGGATCTGTCAATCAATGGTTACAGTTAGAACCAATGCCAATGGTACCCCTTAAAACGGTCATATCTGATGAAGATAACAATACTTCGCCTAGCGAGGGCGCAGAAGCATCAGATGCTATGTATATAACCGGCTGGTTATAACCAGAATCCCTGTCTTCCGTGGATTTTATTGGACTGCCAACGAACATAGACACCGATGGCGTAATCTACTTACATGATTTAAGCCAACAAGGTACATCAGACCTCATTGGTAAGGCACTCGATGCTCGCTTCACTTTGGGCTACAATCACTTCTGAATTTCTACTTTGCCAGCTACCCATGGTAAGAGGTAATTTCTAATTGGCGTTCGTCTATTGGAATTACTTCTTTGAAATGACTTATACTAACTATAATAATATTACTTTGTTGCGCTAGTAATCTACTTATTGATTTGCTTATCTATCTAAATAAGTAAGTCATACATTGTTACTGTTGGTTCTATAAAGGCGCGTACAGATGGGCTTAAAATAATTAATTAATATTTTTTAAATTAATATTTTTGTTTACATTTATTTTTGCGAACACCTGCTGGACAGGGCCCACTTTATATGTCACTCATTATTTCTAACATTTAATGATTCTAAGGGTGGTTGTCATGCTCATCATTCCGCCATAAATAATATCATCCCATTGGAATCCACAATGTTTCGCATGACAACGCCATTCAAATAATTATTATAATAAAATACGTGTTAAGTCTACTTAACTTAATGGGCGTTTACACATTGGTACCAACCATGTTCCGTTTGCATTCGTTCTTATTCATCAAAAAATCTTACTCTTTTACTGACACGACCACTGCGAGGGACAATCTGTTCTTTATTTACTGGTTCTGCGGATTTTTCTTTTGTTACTTGGGGTTTTGTTTTTTTTACATTACTATTACTTTGTATGTTGTGTGTTGTAATTTTTTTACTGTTGTTTTTCTCACATTCGTCTAGATAAACGCGGGTTTAAGTCGGTCAATTGAAATACAAGCTTGCCTATTCGCTATTTTGACAACGTTATTTTCTCTTTCCTACTTATGCCATCATAGAGCGGTTGTAGCGATTTACGCACTGTATCATTGCGTACGAAAACATATTTACAAGTTTCGAGTTCCGGATGTATGAACGTAGATCGTACCTTATTTTCTCTATTATGGGGTGTAATATTTCTTATCGTCTTTTTTAACTCCTCTACGTAGGAGTTCATGCTTTGTTGTTGTGGGTGTGACTGTACAAAAAAATCTCCTGGTAACCTAATTGTGCGCCCGTATACTATCTCTGCGGCGCTGTGTCCCGTATCGCTTCTAATGTCTGTGCGCAAACCGAATAAAACAGTAGGTTACTCTTTTAACCACGATACTGTTTTAATTCTAGCCATTAATGCTGCTTTTAGTGACCTGTGCCATCTTTCCACCATCCCGTTACTTTGTGGATGATAAGCTATTGTCCTAATCCTTTCGATTCCCATTACTTTCATTAGCTGATTAAACAAATTACTCTCAAATTGTCTTCCTTGGTCACTAGTGATTTTGATTAGGCACCCATAATGTGTGATCCAACAATCATATAGTGCCTTGGCGATATTTTCCGCGGTAATTGCTTTCAGTGGTATGGCTTCCGGCCATTTAGTAAACCTATCAATTATAGTCAGCAAATATCTATATCCCTCTTCTGTCGTGGATAACAGACCTACTATATCAATATGAATGTGTTCGAACTTCCCGCACTTCGCGAAAACCCCTAATTCAGATACGGTGTGTCTTTGTATTTTTGCCTTTTGACATGCTATGCATGTTTTTGCCCATTTGCCTATTTCTGCATTCATGCCTGGCCAAAAGTACTTTTGTGTAATTAACTTCTTTGTTGCCCTAATTCCGGGGTGACTGATATTATGTATGTTATCGAAGGCTGTGCGTCTGAATTGTTTTGGTAAATATAAGGAACACATCTTCTTTTAATGTATTCAGAGCTAAACTCAAACAGTACGTCACTAACAACACAAAACTTCTGAGCTAACGATAAGTCTCACTAAATCAATGTCGACATCGTGCCTACCTACATTAAGAAAAAAAACTGTTAGCTACTGGACTACACTAACCTTAGTCATGTATTTATTCGCTAAGTGAACAATGTATGTTCTTTTAGAATAAATAAAGAATCTTTAAACCGAAATGTGGTCGGACTGTCTCCTTCGAAATTTCGCATTATATCGGTGTGTTTAATGTGGGCCCGTACATTTTTTTTATTTCTACGTTGCAATTACTTTTACTGCTATTTGGCAATAGCGTGATATACTCTTCAGTTTCCTGTGCGGCGGCTAATTCTGCGAAGTCTAAGTTCGTTGGACAATACAACTCCGCAACACGAGATAGCGAGTCAGCAACAACGTTTTGCAGTCCATCTACGTGACGGATGTCGTTTGTGAATTCACTAATAAATATCTTGTTCTCCTAGGGGTTTCTAAATTACTGCTATTTAATTTTGTAAGGGCGTAAGTAATTGGTTTATGGTCTGTATATATGATTAGTTCCCTGCCTTCAAACAGCTTCCTGAAATACTGAATGGCCAAATATATTGCTAGTAACTCCATATCGTACGTACAGTACTTCGTTTGTGCCTCGTTTAGTTTTTTCGAGAAATACCCTAACGGATCCCAACGGCCTTTAACTTGTTGTTGTAACACCGCACCTACGCACGTATTTGATGCGTCGCACATAAGAGCTATAGGTACCCCGCTTTGTGGGTGGGACAATGTCACTGCGCTTTGTAAGCTAGCCTTACATTGTTCGAATGCCTGGTTGGATTTATCATCCCACTGTACTACTGTCTTATCGCGTTTCTTGGAATGATGTATAAACTTATTGAGGTTCATTTGTGACTCTACTGCTTTGGGTATATGGGATCTATAAAAGTTAACCATTCCGAGAAACTTTCTCAATTCCTCCACAGTTTTCGGCTTTGGAAAATCTACTATGGCCTGTGTCCTGGTCTTTAGTGGTGTGATACCTTCTTTGCACACCGCATAACCGAGAAATTCTACTTTATCTTTTCCAAACTGACATTTTGAAGTATTTATTGTTATTCCGTATTTACTGAACCTTTCAAAAACAATTTTCAAATGCTCTTTATGTTGTTCGTGGTCGTCACTGGCTATGATGACATCATCGATATACGAGAATAAGAAATCTAATTCGTGCAAAACGTTGATACGTTTGAGCGGCGTTTCTCAATCCGAAGCTCATTCTGGGGAATTCAAATAAGCCAAAAGGCGTTATGATCGCCGTTTTCTCTATATCATCTGGGTTAATTGGTATGAAGTGAATAAGCTCTATTTATGTCTAAATACTCTTTTGTTTGCTAATATGTAAGTAAATTCATGTAATCGTGGAACGGGGTATCTGTCCGGTTTAGTAACTGCATTTAATTTCATGTAGTCGCCACAGGGTCTAATATCTCCGTTTGGTTTTGGTACCACATGTAAAGGGCTCGCCCATGGGCTTTGGGCCTACATATTACCATCTCCTGCATTATTCTAAATTCCCCTTTAACTTTGACATACCGGTCCGGTGGTAATGGCCTTGCACGCGAATATACCGGTGGACCGTTAGTTTCAATGTAATGGACTACTGAATGCTTATTAGGATCTTTGAAAGAGGTAGGCCTAGTAATATCTGGGTATTTTGAAATAATATCGTGGTATGGATGTTCTACATTAAGCATTTTCAGTGAAAATTGTGTACTACTTACTAGGGATGCCACTGTGCTTAACTCTGTCACCTGGTCGATCAGCTTCCTTGCACTCACGTCGACCAGTAGCTTATGGTGTCCTAGGAAATCTGCGCCAAGTATGGGTTGTTTCACGTCGGCTATAATGAAGTCCCATCTGAATACTCTTCGTAATTTCAGGTTCAGTATTAGAGTTTTTATACCATACGTTTTGATTTCGGCTCCATTCACGGCGTATAATTTATATTTGCTGTCCTGGTACTTTTGGTTCTTCTTTTTTGGTGGTATGACGGGCACGTTCGCTCCTGTGTCGACTAGGAAGTTCAAACCGGTGTTACTGTCTATCACACTAAGGCGGATGGCTGGTTGCACGGAGCAGATTTCCGCCTTTTCCTGCTCCGTACTTAGTTTCCCGCTTTTTTCCATGCACATGGTTTTACACATTTCTGCGCTTTTTCTGCGTAACGGAAATTGTAGAAACACAGCCAATCTGGATCCTGTTTTGAACCAAGTGCTCGCGAGATGCTTCTGCCTCGGGCATGTGCTATTTGCTGCTAAAGGTTCCTGCTGTGTGATCGGTTTCTTCTGTATCGGTTTTCCATTTCTTCGAAACGTGCGCTTAACTTCGCTATTTCTTGTAAAATAGTCTTCTCTGATTCGCTTGAAGACAACGTTGAGGGCTGCTGTGATACTGCTGCCACTACTCCAGCTTTGGTAACTTCATTGAATTCGTCGGCGATAGCGGCTACCTTATCTAGATCCTTTGCTTCAGTAACTGTGATTACAACGCGTACTGTTGTTGGTAGATGATTCTGCCATAAAACTCTTAATGTGCCGTCCGTCATTTTGTCTCGCGCGAGGACTTTCATTTTCGCCAATAATTGTGACGGCTTCTGGTCTCCCAATTCCATTTCGTTTATTAATCTCTCTATCTGCTTTGTTTGTGAGTCTTCATATATCTTTAATAACTTATGTTTTAAGGCCTCGTATCTGCCTGTTTCTGGGGGATTTGCCAAAAAATCTGCTAGCTGGCCTATGGTGTCGCTGTTCAGTTTTAACACCACCAGGTCGAATTTTGAGTAGTCTCCTAATTTCTGCTGTGCCAGTGTCGCTTCTGTCCTGATGAACCATACTCGAGGTTGTTCTGTCCAGAATTCAGAAATCCTTGCTGTCATCGATAACGCTGCTGTTTCTGGAACCACAGTCGGAGTTGGGGTCGTCATCTTGCACGTATTTGTCTTGACTTCAAATTATAAACTTCTTTCACAGGGGTCACCACTTTTGCATGTCTCCCTTAAATAACTTGTGAAATTAAACTTGACCTTGAGAGGTAAAACTTTGTGGGAGATCTTATATCACTCTTTAAATAAGATAGAGTTTTAATAAGATTCCAGGTAGCTTTTGGATTCTTTCGGTGTTTCAGGAATTCAGATCTCTCATACTGACGTTTAAGTTTTCTCAGTAAATTAATGCAAAAAATTCTATAACGGGTGTACGTTATTTTAAGAATGTAATTATCGGGATCACGTTTTGTTTTACGATAAAGATTGTCACGAAGAGGAAGAGTATTGGAAGAGGTTTAGGTAAATTATTAAATAGCAATCAGAGTTATTCAATTTTGAATTATTGTATGCCTGAGTCATCTTATAAGCATATCATGGCATCTGTAACAAATAATGTATATAAATCAGATACCAATGTAACTGTCTTTATAGGTAACAGTTTAGATATAAAAAAAGATGACATCACTGAGTGTGTAACGTAGTTGTTAAAGTTAAATTGTAATAAAATCATATTGTGTGCTTTTCCATATTTGGAAAAATTGTCTAGTAGACAAAATAATTATATTCATAAGCATGTTCATTTCCTTGTTAGCCATTACAGTTTTTTGACATCAACATTTTTGTTGATAAATTCAAGTCGACAGGCAATACAGTGTATCTGCCTATTAGGGTAAGACGTAAACTCAGACATAAATAGTGTGTCGAAGTCATGTACTGTAGTTGATATTAGTAATAATACTAATTTACAGGTGGTCAATATTTTTAATAACGTTAGCACTTCTGCTATTAATATTTATAATTTAAACTAGTTCGTAGGACAAGGGCCAGTAACAAAATAGTTAGGAGTACATCCACCAACAAGAAGGTACCTTCTTGCTCTCACATAGTTTTTTTTTAAAAAGGGGCTAAGCAGAATACCTTGAAATTATTCCATCAAAATATTCAAGGTGTTTCTGCAAAGCAATTGGAAATAGAACTGTTTTTAGAAAAGACAATATTTGAAATTATTTGTTTCACTGAGCATTGGCTGAAAGTTTATGCAACGCTTTTTAATTATGAAAACTATACCGTTGGCAGTTGTTTTAACAGAAATGTTATGTTGCGTGGAGGTTCACTTATGTTGGTTATAAATGGTATTAAATCAAAACCTCGTAAAGACATTGTAGATATATCAGTAGAACATAGTGTTGAACTGTCCTGTGTTGAGCTTGATAAGCATGTTATAGTGTGCGTTCACAGACCCCCCAATTATAAAAACTACTGTATATTTGAGTCAGTGATGGAAGATGTTTTGGAAAAACTTGCAACTGGCAATAAACTAGTCATAATCTGTGGTGACTTTAATCTAAATATTTTAGAAAATAATTCAGATAGCAGTAGACTATTAAATATCTTCAAATATCAAAAGATAACTTATATCGGATATGTGTTAGATATCATATCATATCGATATCTATATCAAAATAACCTATATTACAAAAACTGTATCTAATAAAAACCTTACTAGCTACTAATAAGTCAAAACTTAAAACCGTTACAATGCGAAAACGTACGAACTACGCAAACTTCACAACCGATAGGAAGCAAATGCGCTACCTCTCTTTCTAAGTATTATTTCGCGTTCGTTGTTAGTTTGCTCATCTAAATAACATTTTAACTTATAAAAACTGTACTAAATGAAATCGATATCTGAAAACCGTTTTCGATATCGATATGAAATTAGTATATCGGTTACATAACCGTTTGTGCAAAAATCGGAAAACGCCCATCTCTAGGCAGTAGATCATCCTCTTTAGATCTGCTTAGGAAAAAAAACATAGTACCAGCCAGACACAGATTAGAGTTTAGCTATAATAACATGGTTATAGGAGGGAGGCTCCAAATATATATCTATCTCTCTTTTTGGTATGACATTTTATGAGATAGATATATTTTTGAGTCCGTTAATCAAGATGTACAACAAACAAATATAATTGCCCCCGGTAATTCGATCACAATATCTATCAGTAATTGCCCTAATATGAATGTAACCTTCAATATTAGTTAAACGAATTCGTTGTTAAACTTTCATTCATTTTTGAGAAAAGCATTATAAAAGCCTCAACCAGTAAAAAGCCATCCTGGCCAAGTATGAGTTAACCGGACCAAACTGCAGGTGAGGTCCGGTTATACTCGTATACGAGGCCAGGATGGCCAGAATGGTTTAGATCTTCTTAGAAAAAAAAATATAGTACCAGTCACAGATTAGAGTCCAAATATATATCCATCTCTCTTTTTGAGCCTTAAACAGCCATTTTATAGTTTGTGACACTTAACGCGACGCAGAAAAAGTATGCATGTTGCGTTTTGTACTTAGTAATGTTGTAGAAGTATAGTGTGGGATTTTATGTTTGTATTTAGTAATTTCAGTTTATAAATCATGTTGGATGAAAACTTTCCATTCTAAAATTAACATGGAGTTTCAAAAACAATACTTAATTTACATTTTTTTACTAAAACATTCACGTAATGTAAAATTAAAACAATGTTCAAAACTAAACGCAAACTTTTTAGTAAAATAAGGAATCGACTGGCGGGATTTCACATTCAATTGCGACGATTGTGTTTTAATTTACCGAGTTGTAAACTTTCTTTCATTTTTGAGAAAAGCATTATACAAGCCTCAACCAGTAAGAAAGCCATCCTGGCTTCGTATATAACCGGACCTCACCTGCGGTTCGGTCTGGTTAACTCATACTTGGCCAGGAAGGCTTACTTACTGGATTCTGCAGTAATGTATTATTTCCCTCCGGAGCAACTGGACAGATTTGCAACTGAACAGATTCTCAGCTGGACAGGTTCGCAGCTGGACAGATTAGCAACTGGACTCGCGAAAAAAATAAGTTTATAAATTATGAAACATAGGTATTAAATTAAAATTTATAAGTCCGTGATAAGACCTGTCGTACTGTATGGATCAGAATGTTGGGCTGTGAAAAAAATGGATGAAAAGAGATTGCATGTAGCAGAGATGAGAATGTTGAGATGGATGTGCGGAGTGACGAGAATGGATAAAGTGAGAAATGAGTATATTAGAGGAAATTTGAAAGTGGCGCCAGTGACAGAAAAGTTGAAAGGAAACCGTTTGTCCTGGTATGGTCATCTGATGAGGAGGGATGAAACGCATGTTACTAAAAGAGTTATGAATATAAATGTGGATGGATGGAGAGGGAGGGGACGGCCAAAGAAAAGATGGATGGACTGTGTGAGGAGTGATATGAAAGAAAAGGGAGTTAGTGATAGCGTGACAGGAGACAGGACGGTATGGAAGAAGAAACGTGTTGCGCCGACCCCAAGTAACATGGGACAAGGGCAGGAAGATGATGATGATGAGGTATTAAATAAAAAAATGTGCTTATTCAAGAAAAGTCTATAACAAAAAGGCACGACAATAGAATAATACCTGTCTTACTGACTACGTGGAGAAACGTAATATTGAGATAATTTTAACAACCGTAGGCGTTCTAAGCATGTTATGACTGAATTTTGTTCGTTAACGCAGTCCGATAATACTTGTTTTTGTATCTGCTTATCAAACAAAATTTGCTTTGGCCGACGTTTTGATTCCTCATAGTGATAGTAAGTTTTATTTATCCGCAACCTCAATACTCAATACATTTATTGCTTCCACATGTGAACTTAGATGGTAGGTACAAATTTAGACCATTGTGGACCCTGTCGGGCACTGCAAAAGTAGGAGAGAGGAAGAGGGCTTTTATTTGACAAAGTATATATGTATTTAGTAGATTAAAATTAGTTAAATTGAAAATTTGTTATTTAAATATTCATTAACATAATATAATAGCATTTAATTAACCATTTTTTTTAATTTGTTATTTTAATTTTCCAATTTTTTTTTATTTTTAGGGTTCCGTACCTAAAGGGTAAAAACGGGACCTTATTACTAAGACCCCGCGATCCGTCTGTCTGTCTGTCTGTCCGTCTGTCACCAGGCTGTATCTCGTGAACCGTGATAGCTAGGCAGTTGAAATTTTCACAGATGATGTATTTCTGTTGCCGCTATAACAACAAATACTAAAAACAGAATAAAATAAATATTTAAGTGGTGCTCCCATACAACAAATGTGTTTTTCTTTGCCGTTTTTTGCGCTATTGGTACAGAACCCTTCTTGCAACTCGCACTTGGCCGGTTTTTTATTTATTTATTAGATTGCAATTACTTAAATTTAGAAATTTATCATTTAAATATTAATTTACGTTATAATAGCATTTAGCTAATAGAAATTGTTTTAATTTATTAATGAATGAATTTCATTTTTGTTCTCCTTTAATTATTTCTGGTAATTTATTATATGTTTTCATTGACATTACTAATGTACTTGTTGAGTGCATTTTTAGCTTAGAGCTTGGTAGATTTAGCCTATTTTTATGGCGTAATGTATATCTTGACTGTATATTTTCTCTTGTCGTATAAAAGTGTTGGTTATCTCTAACGAATTTGTACATTTCTAGAATGTATAGGCAGGGGAGGGTAAGTAATTTATGTTCTTGGAAATGAAGTTTGCAGCTATCGGTATCGTCTATATTTTAGTAAATATAGACGATACCGATAGCTGCAAACCTAGTGGATTCTTATGTCTTTTTTGCAATGTGAGTGTGGGTGCTGTTTCCCCACATTATCACGCCGTAACTGAGCCACGCATATGCATAGGCATAGTAGGTAACAAGTGCAGTTTTAAGGTTAGTTGTTTTTTTTTACTTCACGAAGGGCGTATGCATATTTGGATAGTTTTGATTTTATCTTTCTAATATGTGATTTCCAATTAATGTTTGTATCTATAGACAGGCCAAGTAGGGTATATTCATGATCGACTTCTATTGTTTTGCCGTTGTAAGTGAAATTTATACCTAATGGGGTTTTTTGACGGGGGTGGAAGGGTATTATTTTGGTTTTAGAGAAATTTATTTTGGTATCACTGATTTTCGATTCCTTATTTAATAACTGTAGAAACAAAAAGGATGTTATTGTTTGGTATTTGGCTGTTTAATAGTGTAGAGATCACCGCTCATACAGCCTCAAAAATCATCTTATCCTTTAGTACAGCTACATAACAGCCTTTGATTGTAATATAGCTGCCAGTTATTCTCAATATGTTTTTGGTCAATTTTCTGCATGTGATGTTATGAAGAGCATACTATCGATTTCGTCAAACACAGTAGGAAGCGACTGTATCAGCCATAAAATGCTGCTGGACATTATCCTGCCCGTCATTTGCCACATCCTCAATTTTTCTGCGTCTAGCAGTGTCTTTCCAAGTTCATGGAAAGATGCTCAAGTAATTCCTTTACCTAAAAAGTCCAATCCCACATCCTTCTCTGAGTATTGTCCAATATCCGTCTTGCCGTTCCTATCCAAAGTCCTTGAACGGTTAATCCACAACCAAATAAGCACATTTCTCTCCACAAATAATCTCCTTAACCCCTTCCAGTCCGGCTTCCGCCCTGGTCATAGCAAAACTACAGCACTTCTGAATATTACGGACAATATAAGGTCATCTAACGGTTTTGGCTCTACTGGATTTCGGATTTCAGTAATGCCTTTAATACCGTTGATTTCGATGTTTTACTTGGCGTCTTTGACTCTCTTAACATATCTCCATCGGATGTGGAATGGTTTCGTAGTTACCTGTTTGGTCGCCGACAACGTATTTGCATCGGGGAGACCTTGTTTTCCTGGTGTAGTACTTCTACCGGGGTACCTCAGGGCGGTGTTCCTTCTCCCTTACTCTTCGCAGTTTTTGTTAACTCAATATCCAATGATTTAATTTCTTCCTACCACCTTTATGCAGATGATCTTCAAATTTACACACGATCTCCTCTTGGTAATCTATCTGAGGCTATATTGAGCCTAAATAGTGATCTGGCCCGTATATGCGACTGGAGCAGGAGGCACGGACTTACGGTGAACCTTATAAAAACGCAAGTTATGGTGGTGGGCAGTTCAAGATTGGTCTCAAGGATCGACTGGACGACTCTTCCCCAAGTTTCTTTCGATAACTCTGTTGTACCCTTTAGTGAGAATGTTAAGAACCTGGGGATATTCATTGACAAGAACTTCTCTTGGACTGCCCAGCTACAGGAAGTAAGCCGCAAGCTATTCGCATCTGCTGGGTCTCTGAGGAGACTGCGTAATTTTCTGCCGACTGCCACCAAGATTGCACTTGCTCAATCTCTTCTTCTCCATCCTTGATTATGCTGATGCAACCTATCTTGACCTCACTGAAGTACAACTTGATAAACTTGGGCGTATTCAAAATTTTTGTATTATGTTCATATTTGGTTTGCGGAAATAAGACTATGTTTGAGAATTCCGCAAGAAACTCAAGTGGTTGCCAATTCGCCTTCGCCGGAATGCTCATATTCTTTCCCTCCTGTATAATATACTATTTATCCCATCTGGGGTAGATGGGTGAAATAGTATCTTTACCTCAAAAATCGATTTCAGTTTTTATGTGATTCGCACACCAAAGCTTATCGTATTCCTATTTGGACCTTGGGACTCGTTTAACTAAGAGTTTATTAGAATAAACGACCCGCGCTTACAGAGTTTGATGTAAGACTACTTATACTTATTCTCTCTAATTCTAATTATATGCTTAGGTCTTAGAACTAAGCTGGTGGTGACTGGCGACAGCACATCCGCCATGTAAGCTCTGCCAAAATTTAAATCTAAAATCGTGGACATTGATCTGTAATCAGCTGCCTACGCCTGCTGCTAATCTGTAATATTATTTTATTCCAAATTTCTATTTATATTTTATTTTTAATAATGTAATATGATTTGATAATGTAATTTTAAGTAATATATATGTGTCCTAACAATAATTTAAGTTATGTAAACAATTAGGTTATTTTAAATCGTTGTGTGAAAAAATTATAATGGTAATGTTACCATAGTAACTTGACATTTTATATAATTTAGTTTTTAATGTATATTTAATTTAATACAATTTTAATCAAGGATATGTATATGTAAATTTTATCATATTTGATGTTGATTGGATTTTATTTTATTTTGTGTTATTTTATTTTATTCTAAATTAATTTCATTTTATGTCCTTTGATTTTACATTATGATTGTTTAAATTCTTATTTTATTTTATACGACTTACCTACTATGACAATGATGTGCATGCCTGCAAGTGACTTGCTTACACAGGATCTCTTTTGAAAGTTATTTTCTGATATTAATTTGTAAATGAGTTGTTGGTGTGCCTTGTTCAATAAATAAATAAATAAGTAAGGGCAAAAGTGCTGCGTCTGAGATTGTCGCTCTACCACAGCGACTTGGTGGGTTCTGAGAATATAACTAAGTTGTAACCGTATTAAGAAACAAAACGGAAAAAGTAAAAAAAAAAACATACCCATATATAGAACACAAAAACAATTTTGAATTCACATTTTTTTCACTGATCACTAAAAATATTCAGCCTAATAAATTCCTATTATTAACACCGAATTCTAAATTCAAATACACACACTAATTAATGAACAAGGGCATTCCCGCGAAGTTCTCAGCACAACACTGACACTACTATGTCGATGTATGTACAAATACATCGACATAGTAACGAATGATGCGACTCTATGGTTTGTGTGACAGTTTTTTATGCCTCTATCTTCATTAGTCCCAGTGCTCACTGTCGGGGTGGGCATTTTAGGTGACGAATCATAATATACCTAATAGAATTTAGTCGTCGGAAGCATGACTCAAGTTCATGAGGATGTGGGGTAGGTAATTGCGTGGCAATGCCAATTGACAATTTAACAACTCTCAACGCTATCGAGAGATGATTTTGTCAAAAATAAGAAGAATGGTTGAAGATTTGTTTTTCCAAGGTCTTTTGGGGGTATAGAAAAAAATGTACGCAATCAGTGTGATGGGTTCGATCCTGAGAAGAACTTTGCTATCTATGACTTTTCTTCACTTTTGATAGGTACCTACGTTGTATTAAATCAAAAAGCCATTATCTCAGTGTTATCAGAAAGAAGTATTTTTTTGAGAAATATTATAACATAATGAGGTCGCGATGGCCTAGTGGCTAAGACCTCACCTCTCGTGCTCGAGGTCGTGGGTTCAAATCCGGCAAGTACCAATATGAGTTTTTCAATTCCTATTGCACTTTCTAAGTTTATCTTAGACATAGCTGACAACGGTGAAAGAATACATCGTCAGGAAACCTGATACCCTAGACAAGTAACATTCTAGCATCGAAAACGTTAGGATTGAAAAAAATTAAAACCGGTCAAGTGCGAGTCGGACTCGCGCACGAAGGGTTCCGTACTTGGTAAATTGTTACTATTTATAACGTATTAAAAATAACTACTTATAAGATCTCGTTTAAACCAATTTTCGGTGGAAGTTTACATTATAAGGAACATCATATATTTTATTTAGTTTTATCATTCTCTTAATGAGCTCTGCACTCTTATTAATAAAAACTGCCGCATCTCAGCTTATGCAGATGATACAGCTTTAACCTTTTATGCTGATTCGTGGGATGAACTTTTTAATCTTGCGCAGGAGGGATTTAACAAAATCTGTCATTGGCTAACATGACACTCTCCCACTTTGAACGACGACAAGACCAATTACTTAATTGGTCTTGTCGTCGTTCATAAATTACTTCGAAACAGAATAAATCCTAGAGGTAACAATATAAATTGATATGTACCTACTATATATACATTTATCTACAATATTTCATTTTATATATCACATTAGGTAAAATACACATTTAATCACAATTGTTATGTTATACATTACATTATATTATTATATTTATATTTATCTACATTTTACCCACATTACTTAGGAACCCGATATATACTTATTAATACATATGATAATACTTGCAAAATTGTTATTTGACAGAGTTTTATATCCATTAACTACTCACACACACACACATAGACACACATACACACTCACATACACACACTCCCACATGCAGAGATAAATCCCGCTCCCGTTTACTCATTCAGTACACTCATGTTCGCATCTCACATGTTAAGAATCTATACAATGTTATGAAACGGGGGGCCTGGAGATCTATAGTACAGGTCTCGGCTTAGTTTAGACTCCAGATCTCCCACAAATTACAAACTTGTAAAAAAAAAATATTATGTCAGCTGTATAATGTATATGTATTTGATGTAATTTTTGGAGA
Source organism: Orthosia incerta (assembly GCA_948252205.1). Classification (NCBI taxonomy): domain Eukaryota; kingdom Metazoa; phylum Arthropoda; class Insecta; order Lepidoptera; family Noctuidae; genus Orthosia; species Orthosia incerta. The sequence goes on from OX411742.1 coordinate 21,735,962, forward strand.
TAAAATAAACATTTTTTTATTTTATTTTAGAAGTTACAGGGAGGGGGACACATTTTACCACTTTGGAAGTGTCTCTCGCGCAAACTAAACAGTTTAGAAAAAAAATGAGATTAGAAACGTCAACATCATTTTTGAAGCCCTACCCATAGATAAAAAAAATTGAGTTTCAGTTCTAAGTATGGGGAATCCCCAAAATTTATTGTTTTTTTTTCTATTTTTGTGTGAAAATCTTAATGCGGTTCACACCACGGAATACATCTACTTACTAAGTTTCAACAGCATAGTTCTTATAGTTTCGGAAAAATGTGTCCGTGACATACGGACGGACGGACAGACAGACAGACATGACGAATCCATAAGGTTTCCGTTTTTTGCCATTTGGCTACGGAAACCTAAAAATGAACGGTAATCTTAAACGCCATCGAAATGACACGTGATCAATGCTTTACATTTTGCCATTGCGACTATTCGCTATCGCTTACATCGAATTGTCATTCGATGTCACTCAATTGTCATTCGATGTCAGCAATAGGGAATCTAGTCAAGTCTAGACAAGTCTAGCCTCTGGGCATATAATTTGATATAAGCTATGCTCCATTTTTGTAATAGCTGCAATGCATTCCAGTGCGAGAATAAAAGGAAAAAAATTTGTATAATAATAGTAGATTATTGCATCGAGCACAAAGTAATTATTATTGCACCGAGTGCCTGATTTAGAGCCTGGGCGTTAGCGAGGGCTCTAATCTAACAGGCACGAGGGCAATATAAATTACTTAAGGCGAGGTCATAATCTGCTTTTCTTTCAATTAATTATATTGTCAAGCAAAATTAACAAAGTTCCCGCCAAATCACTTTTTTAAATTTCTTTCATTTTTAAATCAGAGTTAGCAGCAATCATTTTTTAAATTTAGAACAAGTAGGATAGAAACGAATAATACTTACGTAAAAAAAAAAGTATTGATATCGGCTGGCTGAATAGAGCTAATCCATTGAGATTGGCACCTTTTGGAGCTACTAAAAAAAAAACTGTGCAATAATGAGATTTCATACATTTTTATTGCTCTAGAGCATTAAAGACTCGCTTTGTACTGAGTTTTTAGTGTGATTGTGATGAAATTAAAGCATAGTTGGAAGAAAATAATATTGACGACCCACTGTGCCCCAACACTAACCAATAGTAGATTTTAAACATACGATTAGGCATTGAACCAGTACTGTACAGTATACTGCGCCTCATTGAAATTCGTTCTTCAGGTACTAGTTTTAAAGGCGATTTTTGATTAATTTATAAAACAGCTCATATGTTTTTTTTGGTTTAATGGCTTTGTGTCTTAGCGACCACATCGCCCGAAACAGAAAAACATTATAAACTTACTTAAAACTAGATTATCATACAATTGCTTGGCTTTATCAGACATTGGAGAAGCGAGGACTGTATTAGAAATTCTCATATCGTAAATTTTACAGCGCCCAAAGTCAATTATTCTTGTATTTTCATTCCGGATACACCCCATCAGCATATGAAAAACATCATCAACTACTCCAGTCATCACAATTCGGGAACAGAACTTTCTTCATTAGATAATAAAAAATATTTGATGGAATATGTCCAGAACGAAGTCTTAAAGCTATAGTAATTAAATTTCTATTAAGATTACAGTCAACCCATGGACATCGAGAAATCCCTGGCTGGATAGTTCAGTACCATATACCCTTTTTTTTGACCTTTCGTTAACATATTACTGCCAAAGTTCCAAATATTTTTTTACAATGCATGTCCTCGAAAAGAGCGTTTTCCAAGCAGCCAAACTGTGCGGAAAGTGTCACTTTTTTTACTAGTGCTTTTTACTTTCCTGTACTTTTTTAATTTTTAACTCCAACGTCAGCCCGCCGCATAGAGTTTTTATTATTAGAGAAAAGTTTTAAAAATTAGTTAAGTACAGATTATCATTCATATAAAAGGTAAAACAAAACTAATATACTTCATTTAAGGCGTTTTTAATTACTCTAGATTTAGATTTTGATCAATAAATTTATTTTAAGTATTCATTAAATATGTTTGGCAGAATGAATATTTTGCTCGTGCCTTTTTGCGTTACGACGTGACAGCTATTTGCACATGCGCAGTAGATATGCCCGAGGAACTATAACCTATTAGTTAATCTGTGGATATGCCGAGCGCCCTTGAATAAGTGCCATTTTATTAATTTCTTGCTTGGTTCAGATATATTTTTTTATTGCCTCGCACAATGCATAGTAAAATGTTGTATGTTACACGTGCGTAAGATGATTTCCGACTCGTGTCGGTAACACTCATCGGAAATAACCTACTTGCCGCACTTGTAGCATAAATAACTATTTCCTTATAAATCAGTTAAATTGCCGTTTTGATAAAAGTGAAACAATAGTCGTCTACAAATTGACTTATGTTATGTAGCCTTGGAAAATTACAAACATTACTTTAACTGATATAGGTATTTTTAGATAGTAACTGTAATCGGTTCAGCCGTTCTAAAGTTATGAGCGTATTATTGTTGGAATCGTGGTGTATTCGCAATATATCGTGTCATAATTACGTTTTCAATAGATTGTCGATCGAAGCGCGTCTACTAGGTACTACATAAATTATGTACCATGAAATAAAAATGTTTCGGAGGTTTTTTTTAAATCTTTCTTGTTTATCATGCGATAATTTTGTCCCAGGAATGCAACGTGAGTAGTACGGCAGTGCGCGCACATTCGAGTAAAAAATCGCTGCAATTTTAAAATTGTGATTGGTCACAATTTGCTGCATTTGTTCGCGAAGCGATTATTTTTAGGCTGGCCGCATACGTAGGTTTTCCGCATTCCATTGCCGAATGCGGAATACAGATTCGGAATTCCGTGAACCTACCGCAGAAGTTAGTTTTTCCTTGTTTGGAATTTACACGAACTGGCATTCGATACGTACTGAAAGTGTACCGTTATAAAAAAAACGGACGTGTGCGGGCAGTCAATGTATTTTATTAGTGTACGGTGCATTCGGGTTTACGAATACGGAAAACGAATTCGGAAATCGAACGCGGAAAACGTACGTATGCGGCCCGCCTTATATTTTAAAGGCTCGCGCTTGACCACTATCTCACCTATTGGTATAAGCGATGATGTGGTCGACGGTGAGACAGCTTGCCTAGAAATAATCTATTCACTCTTGCCTAAGACTCCTAGGTTGTAGCTGTCGGGAAAAACAGACTCCGGCAGGGAATTCCACTCCTTAGCTGTACGCATAATAAAAGCGTTTCCCAAACGTTTTGTGCATATGGGTGGGATCTCCACCATGTACCGATGGCGCATCGTCGTACGTCTGGTAGTCCAAAGTAAACTGCAGTGCATGGATTTGTATGGTCACTCGGGCCGGCTGGCGCCCATTCGTACTCCGTTCTTTTGAGAGTAGACATGTCAGCGCCTGCGTGAAACATTTGATAATCACAATAAAAGAAAGACCACCTTTGTGTAATAGTCCAAAGATTCATCAATTGAATCATTTTCACTTTAACTTTTTTTCCGGCACAAGGTACACACACATTTTAGACAACTCCCAGTTTTAATTTATTTTCAATTCAATTTGTATATTTTTTAATTATATTTTATTAACATTTACCACCCCTACGCTCACTATATATTATTGCCAAGTCTCTCTGATATATTGTACTTCAATCTAATTACTTCTCTTCAACCACTGACACCATGCACTCAAAGCTAGCAACAAGTCTGGAAGATCTGGAGCAACTGTTCCAGTCACGGATGGCTGATTATGAGAACAAGCTTAGGATTGCATCCACTGAAGCTCGGCCTACACTGGAGTTATTAGCACCATCACGTGAGTTCGCTGATTTGAAAGCATTTTTATGGCAGGCACTCTCAAAATTTAAAGGCCAAATTGTGATACTGCTGTCAATAGGATTCGACAGACATGAAACCCTGATGCGGAAGAAGGTACTCTTGTTTCATGGTATCACTAAGCATCCTGGTGAAAAGCTGTATGAAGTGGTTCGCAGGATATTATCCGACCAAATGAGCTTGTCTGAGATTGGGAAGGATTACATCCATGTCTGCCACAAACTGGGTTCCACACGGGGCAAAGCGAGGCTATACTGTCTGGCTGTACACCACTGAGCACCGTCACATAATCTGGGAGAACAAGAATTCCCTAAAAGGCACCGGTATCACAATCGCCGAATTCGTAACGCACACTAGGCACCGCACCTTCATGGACGCGCGTAAGTATTTTGGCATACAGAGCTGCTGGTCGGTGGAGCGGTGGATAGTGATCTTCACACCCGCCACAAGCGCCACAAGATTGAGACGCTCGGTGAACTTAAAGTTCTAGTGTCGAGGTTCCCCAATGCATCTAGCGGCTCGTAACGCTACGCAGACTGTGGAACATTCTTCTCCAAAGAATGTGAGCGCCTCTGAGACTACTGCTACATCCTTAAGAGGAAACGGGGGCAGAGAGCGCCGACAAAATTTCCTTAGTAAAAAGTCATATTTCGAGGTTTGGCTCTCGAATAATATGGCAACTATGGCAAATGTACTTTATTTATATTCAAGAATTGCTATCCAATTGCTTATATTTGCTTCATTTCTTCAATAATCTTTACTATAATATTATAAAGCTGAAGAGTATGTTTGTTTGTCTGAACGCGCTAATCTAAGGAACTACGGTTGGAATTGAAAAAATATTTTTGTGTTTAAATAAAAAATGTTGCAAAAACGGGAAAACATATTCCATTTTGAGAGGTTCCGTTGCGTGCGGTGCGTAAACGGATGCAGGTAGGGTAGGTGGTAGATGGGTAGGTAGGTAGCCAGTTGACGGGAGCGAAGCCGCGTGGGACAGCTAGTTGCTACATAATTATCATGATAGATTCAGAGAAATATGTTTTTTATTTTACCAGCCATTCTGACGTCAGGATGGATGGTCGCCTCCGTGTTCAGCATGAAGGACGCAGAATTTCTAAACGTTTGTTGTATCAATAATTACTTCTTTCACGAATTTAAGTTTGAGTTTCGTACATACATTAGGTAAAAAAATAGAGTTTATTTTTATTTATTAAAATTGGTATGAAAAAGTGCCTAATAATTTGGAAAGGCAACTGTTTTTTTTTACTACAGTGTCTTGTTCAAATCGTACAGGCGTTCACTGTTATGGGTCCTTGACCACAATTGGTTGCTGGCTAGTTCAATTATCCTAGCCTGTTGATATCCTGGTAGGCTTACTATATTTCAGAAGTGTTGTTATTCTGCTTTATTTTTTTTCATACTGTTCACTGGCTTGTTGGCCTAGTCACTAGATTCTTATTGTTTAACACGTCATTACATAATTTTGTTTTCATTTAATTGAACGAATATGTAGCTGTTTTTGTGTCTGAGTTGCAGAAAATGCCGCATGATGATCGACACCTGAACAATGTCGTTCGAGTCTAAAACAGAGGCTCGTCGAGGCAGTCCTGCGGCGACCGCAGCAGAAGCTAGCTGCGGAGCGCTGGCCGAGAGCACGAGCGCAGTCGCAGTCCCGGGATTTGGAGCGCAAGCTGGAGCGAGAGCGGTTTCGCATTCGTGTACTGGAGGAAGAATTGCGAATGCGGCGCAGCCTGTCCCGTGCCACTGGAATCAATTACTGTATCACCTCATGGGGTGGAGCACCAAAAACGAAGCTACTGCCTCTTGAAAGGGCTCAGAGAGCAATTTTAAAAGTAGCCTATTTCCACCCTTTTCTCTACCCCACTGATCTTCTTTACAAATCCTGCAAAGTGCTGACTGTTCGCCAGCTTTTCATTATGCATTTAGTATTAAAACAACACACTATGCTTTCCTATAACGCCGAATACATAAATAATAAGAGACGAAATGATATTGTCTGCGATTTTAATCCATCCTCAAAATATGTATTTGTAAATGGATTCTTTACATTCTTAGGTCCATTTCTGTACAATAGATTAAATAGAAAATTAAGTATCTATAACTTAAATTATTTTACCTGTAAAAAGACTATTATTGAACATCTACTTCGCATCTCTTACGGAGAGACAGAAGATCTCCTGGCTGTAACAAAATAATAATGTTGCTTTGTCTTTAATTTAAGTATTCATATACATGCTATGTCATTGTTAATTTATTATTATTATTATTTTTAAGCACTTTATAGTCTGAAACACAGGTTCAACCTAGCTAGTTTAGGCAAATAAGCAACCGTCTTCTTTTATATTTTTAAGTTATTTTTATTGTAAAATGTGCCTTATGTTATAAATAAACGATATTATTATATTATATTATATATATTATTATACTGGAAGGCTGAGCACGAGCGTTCACCAGCAGTGCCAGAATGAAGCCAGTAATCGCAGCCCAACGGTGCACAGTGTGCATCGTGATCAAAACGACATTGGCAGCCATGCCAGGCGCCAGGAAATCGCGAAATACCTACCTAACAAAAAAAGAAACAAATTACGTACTAGTACGTTATATATCTCTTCTTGGTCGCGTTCTTCATAACTGAATGTCGTGTCCCTGAAAGGCCCTCGTGGCTTTATGCACGATGTTCTTCCACTTCAATCGGTTCTCAGCTTCTCTCAGGGCGGCTGTAACAGAGAGTCCAGTGAGGGCGGATACCTGGTCTGACCAGCGGTTAGATAACTGGCCGCGAGGATTTTTCACGTCCATCTTGCCCATTACCAGCAATTTCTCTAGATTGTCTGGTTCCCGACAGGCAATGTGACTAAAGTAGCTGAGAATCCTTCGGTAGCAGAGCGTGGTTAGTCTTTCTTTTATGCCTTTTTGATCAAGGATAGATTTGTACATTCGCTTGGCGGTCCATGGTATGCGGAGCATTCTTCTTCAGCACCTCATCTCAAAAGCTTCTATCTATTCCGTTCTATTTGCCGAATCGTCCACGACTCCGATCCGTAAAGGAATGTCGAGAAAACCAGTGTCCAGCCTAGTCTCATCTTGGTGACATTGGAGACATTTCTGTCCTGCCGGTCAGCTTACTCATCACAGCTTTGGCCATTTGAGTCCTTCTCCTGATCTCTCTTTCGCTTCCTCCCTGGTTACTGACCAGGGAGGAAGCGATCCGAGGAATATATACTCACTGACAAATTCTAAGTCCGCGAGTTGAGTGAGTCCAAGCAATCCACTCTCATATACTACTCTGCAAAATAGATCAGCTAGCTCCTTTTCTGAAGCCGTAAAGACTGTAGTGTCATCCGCATATCTCAGGTTGCTGATCTTTATTCCCCCGACAGATACACCTCCCTCCCATTCTTCTAAGGCTTTCCTCATTATGTATTCACCATATATATTAAAGAGAATAGGAGAAATAATACACCCCTGTCTTACCCCATTTTCTGACATGAAAGGGCCTGAGATGACGTCATTAACCCTTACCATGGATTGACCTTGTCTTGGTACAGATTAGCGATCTAGGAGACGAGGTGTTGAGGTACGCTCATCTCTTGTAATATGGTACACAGACAATCCCATCTGACCCTCTGATCTGATCTGATCTGAATCGATGAAAAACATGTTGGACTCTCGGCTTTTCTCAATTATTTGCCTCACATTCACAATTGGCTTGTTTTGTGCCTCGACCTTTCAGAAAACCCGCCTGTTCACTAGGTATCTGCCACTGAAGGTACGATTGCAGTCGGCCATTGATTACGTAAAACTTTATCTTGCTGGCATGAGAAATAAGTGCAACTGTCCGGTAATTCCCGCATATTCTAGTGGAGCCTTTCTTGTGCAGAGGAATTAGTAGGGACTCTTTCCAGTCAGTTTCAGTACAGTACTACAACTGCCAGTTTTCCAGACTTGATTGCAGAGTTCAAGCATTATCTTTATACTTAGATCCCCTTGGTGCTTAAGCTCTTCTGCAAAAATGTTGTCTCTACCGGCCGATTTACTCGACTTGAGCTTGTGCAGTGCACTTCGGATTTCAGATTCGAGGATTTCGGGTTCCATGCGTTGCCTGTCTGCAATTGGGTTACTTGGAGCTCGTGCTGCAGAGTCAGCGTATAGGTTTTCACAGTAGGATCTCCATCTTTCTGTAACTTGATCTATCTCGGTCAACAACTTCCCTCTTCACTTTCTATGGCCCATGTTTTCGGCTTGAATTCTCGAGTGATACTTTAGGTTAGGTATATAAATATTTATTGTCTTGCCTTTCGGAGGTTCTAGGTAGGTAATTTAGAAAATGTTATCTCTGGGTGCGGACTCATAACTTGTTTATCTTCAAAAATCGGCCTGTCTTATACCTACTGATAAGGAAATATCAACTGTTTACAGCGTCAAGCTAGTTTATTTTACTGGCAGATAACTCTCGGGAATTCCGAGTTACGGGTCAGTAATAACAATTCTAAGGTTAATCGATAATTAACTTTTCATAAACTTTTTAGAAGAATTCAAACAACCAAAAACAGCACAATATAGTCTAGAATTGCTCTCTGCCATATTGATTAAGTAAGTTTTTGTACACAATTCAATCAATTATTCACAAATCGCACACTTATTGCTTACAAAACTATCACACCGTTCGTGACTGTTGTGTATCGAGTGTTGACAGAACTCGAGGCGCGTAGGTATGACTTACGTTCCGACCGTTTGTATGAAGATAGTACTGTTAAATATCATTACCGAGATTCAGTGTTACATCACTTATGTTTGTTATGATGCTAGATACATGCTTATTGATATTTTAACATGTATTGCTAGAGTCACTATTATATATATATATATATATCACTTAAGTTTGTTACTATCATCATCATGTCAGCCGAAAGACGTCCACTGCTGGACATAGGCCTCCCCCAAGCGTCGCCACATTGACCGGTCCCGTGCGTCCCGCAACCAGCGGATTCCTGCAATCTTCACCAGGTCATCGGTCCACCTGGTGGGAGGCCTTCCAACGCAACATCTTCCGGTTCGCGGTCGCCACTCCGGAACCTTTCTGCCCCATCGGCCATCCGTTCTGCGAGCAATGTGCCCTGCCCACTGCCACTTAAGTTTGGCAATTCTTCGGGCTATGTCGGTAACCCGAGATCCGTAAGAGAACCACTCTTACGGATCTCAACATTTCTGATTCGACGCAAGGAAACACCGAGCATAGCCCTCTCCATTGCCCTTTGAGTGACTGTAAGCTTTCTGATGAGGCCCATTGTAAGCGACCACGTCTCAGAGCCATATGTCATCACTGGCAACACACACTGGTCATAGACTTTTGTCTTGAGACACTGTGGTAAGTTGGACGAGAAGACACCGCGCAACTTCCCGAACGCAGCCGAGTTGGATTCGACGGTTGACCTCTTTCTCGAAGTTGGCCCTACCCAACTGGATCGTTTGTCCCAGGTAGACATAGTCGCCCACAACTTCGAGTGTAGAGACATCACCTTGGTTTTATCCATGTTCATTTTTAGACCCACTCTTTCGGAAGCTCTACTGAGGTCATCGAGCATTGTACTGAGGCTCTCCATGGTCTCAGCCATGACCACTATTTCGTCGACAAACCGAAGGTGAGTGATGTACTCGCCATTGACGTTGATGCCTAGCCCTCTCTAGTCCAGAACCTTGAAGACATCCTCCAGTGCAGCGGTGACCAGTTTCGGAGATATGACGTCTGCCTGTCTCACACCTCACTGCAGAAGGACAGGTTCCGAGGTCTGATCCTAAAGTCGAACTGACATGGTGGCATTTTTGTACAAACACTTTAATACCTCGATGTACCGGTAGTCGATATGGCACCGTTGGAGAGACTGCAGTACAGCCCAAGTCTCAATCGAATCGAAGGCTTTCTCGTAGTCCACAAACGCTAAACAAAGAGGGAGGTTGTACTCTTCGGTCTTCTGTATAACCTGCCGTAGCGTATGTGTGTGGTCTACGGTGCTGAAGCCTTTTCGAAATCCGGCTTGTTCGGGCTGAATATCGTCAAACCTGCGCGCGAGACGATTTATGATGACTCTTGAAAACGGGTCCATATTGGCTCACCTAAAGTTCTTTACCCGAAATTGTTCTTCCTAACGATTTGTAATCCGAATGATCACTCTTACTAAAATTTTTCATCCTAAAGTTTTCATTCATACTATTTGTAGTACTACCGGCGTTGTTCATAACAGTCGTGTTTCCGAAAATTTTAATTAATAATATCACTAATGTAAATATATTTAAACTCCTACTGTTTTTTATCATAACGCTTTTATCCCTAAACATAATTACCATAATATTTTCACTCCTACTCAGAAAGAAACATTTACCAAGTGTAATAAAAAATATATGAAGCACCAAGAACATAATCATGAACCAGATATTGTTGTTACATACTTATTACTATAGGTAACTATACCTGAGATAATTATGTCTAATGGCGCATCCACACATGCCGCCGGCTTATGCCGCCGGCTTGCTTGAGAGCTTGAGCTGAGATGCGCAAATGCCGGCGGCACGGCCGCCGGCCCGTGCCGCCGGGCATGTGTGGATGCGCCATTAAAAACCAACTGTTCAGAATGATTAAAGGTAGTTTCACTGATTTTTGTCTTAAATGAATGAAATTCAGGTCAGAGTGTCGTCTTGGGGGCACTATGAAAACAATACTTACATAATTTCGCGACCGATTTCGTAGTTGGTCACATTTCTAACCTAACCTAACCTATGGATATCTTTGCTAATATTAAACTAATTTAATAAAATGTGTATATGAAAATAACCAAACATACACCAAAACCGGGATTTGAAGAAGACTGCTTAGGGCCATTAGTTCTGATTATTTCTTTCAAATTGATTAGGTTGAAGGAATCTTGAAGGCAGCTGAAGTTTTTATCTTTTAAATATCGGAGTTCATTATCTGAGGATCGCATACTGTATCCTGCAAGTGTTTAGGTACTGATTGTACGATAAGAAACATAATTTGACATGATCTATCTCTTAAAAATCAATTTTTGGGTACAAACTCAGCTTTCTCATTTACATCAGGACGGAATCGTGATCAGATGGTGGACGTGGACGGTGAAAAGATTCAGTAACAATAAACAAACCTTGAGCGCAAGTGGCACGTGAGCAAGCGATGCTAACATAACATAACATTGCCCTCAAAATACCAGACTTTATTTATTTATTTAGATAACATGGAAAACTTACAGCTAAAAGTGAACAGAACAAGAACAGTAAATTTGACAGTCAGCCAATTAAAAGTCTTCACTTATAAAATATTGCATATTACTTATATCTATGGACACTTCAGAAGGCCTCTATTACAATAGATCGCCAAACAATACTAATAAATAACTTAAATAATAATCTCACTAACATATTGCTCAAACTACACAACAACATTTAATTTGCATTGAACTGGTTGAAAAAGTTTCGGCTCAAGCACTTCCTGACTGATGGCACACTAGTTAGAAATGGATCAATATCGTGCTGCTTGCACAACTCATTAAGATGTCTACTTGCCCGCACAATATACGAATTCTGTCTATAATTTGTGGAGGCTGATGGCACCTGCAAAGGTGGATTAAATCTTTTTGACTTCCTAGGGGTATTAAAATAAAATTTGGATAAAATATCGGAGCAGTTTATACTGTTGTTAAAGATTTTGAACAAACAAACGCAGTCACTAATCTCGCGGCGAATGAATAGAGGCAATATGTGGTATCTTTTACAAAGGATAAGGTAATTCTCGGACTGATATGGCACTTTCTGGTGGTAACATAAGTATTTTATGAATCTTTTTTGGATGCTTTCTAGACGGTTAATATACTTGTGGTAACATGGGTTCCATATTTCAGACGCATATTCCAAGTGGCTTCTAACAAAAGTACAATATAGGATTTTTAAAGTTTTAGCTTTAGTGAAGCACTTGGATAACCGCATAATGAAACCCAGTGATTTTGATGCCTTGGCAACTATTGCATCAACGTGTGTTTCAAAAGTGAGCTTGGAATCGTGATGAACTCCCAGATCACGGATGGAATTTGATCTAGGTAAGATTTGATTATTTAGGGTATACGATGTAGCAATGACTGAGCGCTGCCGGGAATACGTAATAACCGAGCATTTGGTGGGATTTAGATCAAGTTTATTAGTATGACAATAATCCACCAAACGATGCAGATCGTTCTGGAGTGCAACTACGTCTATTTGCGATGATATCGAGGCATACATTTTCATATCATCGGCAAAACATAATAATCTGGATGAAGTCAAGCAGGAATCAATGTCGTTAATAAAGACTATGAATAACAAAGGACCGAGCAATGAACCCTGCGGGACTCCACTAGGGACAGGGACCCAGCTTGATATATAATTATTTAGTACTACTGCTTGAGACCGGTTCTCAAGGTAAGAAGAAAACCATCTGAGTAGATCGCCGCGTATTCCCATGCTATTTAACTTTGATATGAGGATGCTATGGTCAATACGGTCAAAAGCCTTGCTATAATCTGTATAAACGACATCGACCTGCCTACCTTTGTCCATGGCATCAGTAATAAATTCGTTAAGAAGGTTTTATATGGACAAGTACTTTTTATAATGTGGAACCCTGGCTTTTGTGTATGGTAACAGCTTCGGCTGGAACCAGTGGGAATTGAGTGCGACTGCGCGTTGTTAAGTAGGTAACTTAGCCACTGTATCCAAAGCTTTGGCATTCAGAGTTGAATTTGATTCGCTATTCATACTATCCACCGTCCAGGATAACGCTCCTTCAGAAGTCATCATCGTTAACAGAACTCTATTATTACGATCATCTACTCGTGAATAAGCCGCAATAAATAATCTGTGTGATGGACGTCAATTGCGAAAGAAGCCGATACGACCGCGCGTTTGAGCCACGGGGGCCCCTAGATGGAGCAGAGGGCGTCCACAGATGTCCTACATCGTGATTGGTCTTGAGCTTCAAGCTTCACCTCGGTCCACGTCATTCCGATGCTCTTCTTCTGGGGACGGCCACGCTTTCTTTTCCTTTGGTGATTCCAGTGCAAAGCTTGTTTGGGTATGTGGCCGGGAGCCCTGCGGAGCGTGTGTCCAATCCATCTCCACCTGCGATGCTTGATCTGCCTTACCATGACGTGCCAAAACTATCATGGTGCGACTGTGAAAAAGGGACAGATGTATACAAGACATATCATTATTCATAGACTAATTAGTTACCTTCATAAACATAATATTTTATCTTCCTCGCAATATGGCTTCAGAAGACGCCTATCTACTCAAGACGCTTTTAAGGCATTAACTGGCGGTATAGTAAATTATGTAGATAAAGGACTGAAATACCTTAGTCTTTTTTTGACCAAAAAAAAAGGCATTTGACACCGTTTCTGTCCCCATCCTTGTGCACAGACTTGAAACAATTGGCATAAGGGGTGTCGGGAGTAGGGGCCTTTTTGGTAGTTACCTATCTAACCGAAAACAGCAGGTAAGGGTTGGCAACTTCGCCATGGGATCTGGAGGCAAAAGTCCTCGCGCACATTTGGGAGTGGCGCGAGGAGGCGGAACGCCGGGGCAAAACTCCGCTGCCGCGACAAATCGTGGTGGACAGAGCTCCGGCAGGATCTCATGGCGACATGGAGAGAGCGACTGTCGCAACCCAGTGCTGGGCACGCCACAATTGCGGCGATAAGGCCCCTCTTTGAGGAGTTTCTTGAGAGGCGCCACGGCGTCCTCACCTTCCGCCTGACGCAGGTCCTCACCGGACACGGCTGCTTCGGTAGGTTCCTGTTCAGGATAAGGCGGGAGGAAGCCTTCGAGTGTCACCATTGTGTGGAGCGCCCGGAGGACACGGTGGAGCATACGGTGGAGGTCTGCCCCGGTTGGGCGGAGCACCGCCGTGTCCTCGTGGAGGCGAACAGCGGTGGCGACCTCCACCGTATGCTCCACCGTGTCCTGGTTCAGGCCATGGTACGGAGCGAGAGGGCATGGGAAGCTGTCACCTCCTTCAGTGAAGTAGTAATGCTCGCGAAGGTGAAGGCGGAACGCATGAGGGCGACACAACGGAGACGCCCTCACGCCCCTAGCCACCGCAGGAGACGCCCCGGGCGTCGGGCGTCGCAAGTCGATTCCCGGCCACCGTAGGCGCGAGCTTGCGGACGGCGAGTAATGGGTAGCTCGCCGTCCGATAAGGACCAGGCCCGAGTCGACGGCGCGTAGTGTTCCACGCGCGCCTCAAAGAGATGTCAGCAAAAGTTGACGGGGTCCACTAGGGCCGATACCTGTCTGGGTCGCGGATAAATTTGAAAGAGAATTACTGCGGCCCTGGCACAAGCAACTGAAGGAACACGGGTGGGTTTTAGTCAGTAAAAGTCTGACACGCTCCACCCAGAGCGGGAAAAAAAAGGTTGGCAACTTAAGTAGTGATGAAAAAACAATATGTATTGGAATACCTCAGGGAAGTTTGCTCGCCCCGACGCTGTTCCTCGATTTATATAAATGAGTTGTGTAATATCGGGAATAGCGGATGACGAGTATTTTCATATGCTAATGTGACAGCAGTAGTTTTTTTTTTTTAATCAGATGACACAGCCAGGTGCTGAATTTGGGATCGCGATCCATGAGTGTGCAAACTCACTATCCTTGTAATTGTCAAAGCATACATCAAGTCAGATTCTTCAAATATCTTGGATTAACAGTAGACCAAAGATTATCCTGGCACCCCCATGTTGAAAATACCATGGCCTGGGTCAGAAAACTTATATGGTTTTTTAAAACGTTGCGAGGTATGATCTCACCGATGTTACTTAATAAAATCTATACTGCTCTGACACAATCGGTCATCACATTCTGTATACCGATCCGGGGAGTGGCCACCAAGACCAAATTTCTAGACCTAGAAAGGTCTCAAGGTCTCTCATCAAAGTTATGTATTTTAATACCTTTTGATATTCTACAGAGAATCTTTTCAAGATTAATACTTTACATTTATCTGCTTATTAATATATATATATATCTGTTCATTGTAAGGAAATTATACATATTGAACATAACCATAAATCTGACCAAGACCCTCTCATTTGATTAAACATCAAATGGGGCCTACAATGCAACGTCGATAAGACAGAATGCATCATGTTCTCGCACAAGAGACCAAGACTCAACAATCAGAACGCAGGTTACAGCAACTATGTTCAAATACGTGGCGAACGCATTCCATTCAAACAAGAAATAAAATACCTTGGAGCCTGGCTGGACAAAAGGCTCTCGATGAATAAACATGCTAAAGAAAACATCGCAAAGGCCAAGAGAGTCAAAGGAGCGCTATTTCCAATCATCGGCTACCGCTCCAAGCTAAGTGTCGACGTAAAGCTGCTAGTTATTCAAGCATGCTTATTACCAGTTATAGACTACGGAGTAATACAACTGCTACCGAGGTACAGCAAAACAAACCTGCTCAAACTTGAGAGGCAATATAAAATGGCATTGAAGAGCGCCGCACAGTTACCCAGACGCACTGGCACCGATCTACTCTGGGAAATACTACAGCAAGACCCGTGGCACATCCGTGCGCACGATCTCCACGGCGAGATGATAGAACGTCTCAAATCTCTGTCGATCGAAGGGCTACAAGAACAAGGACCGGCTTACACGCGCTACGGGCAACACAATCCCTTTCTTTTCGCTACTAGAGTAGGTGAAATTCCATATATTAATAAAAAAGATAGGGACAAGCCGCTCTTCAAAAGACCTTCCGACAGCGTAGGCTATGACCGTAGCGTCACTCACGTCACAGTAAAAAGCGGCTAGCCACTGGGACTAATCCCCATTCCTTCATCGTTATCCTCACCTAGATTTATATAAACACAAGTAATATGAGGAAACAATCAGGATAGGTTTCAAAAGCTCCCACTCCGCGGACAAAGTGAAATACGTACCTCTTATTTGTAAAATTAAATTTATTTAAGTTATATACAAAACACTGAAACTAGAGAAATAAATTAATTCTGATTCTGATTCTTGATTAAACATCAGTTCTTTAATTTTAACACTCACACACCTACTCACTCCTACACACCCCGCTCATCCATCCCCCCACATATACATACTAACATTACACATAGGTACCTGAATATGCTACAATAATTTTTTAATCATCCTAGAACCTAAACTTTTTTCTTTTCCTTTTATATTATGTGTCAACATTGTAGTTAAGTTTAGATTAGTAACCCACGGAAATTTGCGAGGTAACCCCATGACAAGTATCCTTATAACTTACCGGCAGGCTTATTTTGCCTCTTTTGCAAGAGCAAAATGATAGCGATTTTTGCGCAAAAATTGTTCTTCAATACAGAAGTTTTAGAGTTGTTGGCGGTTTATTTTTAAATAAGTGCATTTGACAAACAGCGAGCGATTAGCAAACGATTGTGTAGGACCTACCATACCTACACTGCAGGGAATCCCAACTTTGATGACATAAAGCGTTTGATCGCTATCGTTTTGCTCTTGCAAAAGATACGTAATAAGCCTGCGGGGCTGCCCCAAATTTGTATGAGAAACAATAAAAACTTTTTATTTTATTTTTATATACATCTGTCCCATACACACAATGTAAATAATCTTGCTTAAGAGCTTATGGCCCAGTGGTATCGGCCGCGACTTACAAGTTATAGGTCGTGGGTTCGAGCCCAGGCTTTACTTTGTGTAAATTATTTCATCACCACTGCTCTCAAAACGGTGAAGGAAAACATCGTGAGGAAACCGGCATGTCCTAGAACCAAAAATTCGAAGACATGTGACATTCACCAACCCGCACTGGGCCCGCGTGGTGGATATTCCCCATTCCCTCTCACAGATAGGAGGCCTGTGTCCCAGCAGTGGGAAAATTAATAGGCCGATGATGTGTGTGAGTTTATGGGAACCCCCCGGGCAAAACTTCTGGAGTGGTGACTGCTGTGATTGGTTGGCTTAATTGTCAATAGTCTATCGTAACATTTGACTCGCGTTTAATTTGTGTCACGTTGATTTCTTTTTTCAAAAACCTTGTACGAGTACCTACTAAATAAAATCACACAAAAATAATTAATACAACAACATGATTTATTTAATTAAATTATCTTTCTTATGGCCATATGTTTACATTGATTCAACATTTAATCAGTTAAAGCATTAATTAAACAAAGTACGTTATTTATTACTATGATGTTTACATTTAATTGCCGACTGTGGAAAAAACAGTATTTTTTTAAGTACAATCAAGTAAATGTATTGTTTACCACTTGGACAATACGTACCGTTGAAGAACATCTTTTACTAGCTTCAGCAAATGGTTTCGCCCGCGTGAATGTCGGCAATTATCCCAAGGGAACTTATATTCGGGATTAAAAGTATCCAGGATATATACCCATAGACCATATCCTGGATTAAACCGTGTGCCAAGTTGCGTTTTATCCAAAACAGTTCAGTAGTTAAGACGTAAAAAGGCAACAAACAGACAGTTTCAGATTTATTATTCACTAAAAAATATGCACGTATATTATTTTTGATACTTAAAACTTTTTATTTATGAATGATTCTTGATAGTAAAATAGGTTATTAAAAAATAAACTTTTCTTAAATAATGTTTGATAACTTCTCAATTTGCTTATACACTCGTTTTTCTGACTGTACATTAAAAAGGTATCAGTGTTTGTTTTTTTTTTTGACAGACATAAATGTAGTACCTACTTGTTGTTACAAGTACGACTCGACTCGAGTTCGTTTTGACTTTCTTCGTACAAGTACTAATTTAAAGAAAAATTAAATTAATACCTTCTTTTAACGTACTTAAAGTTCTTAACGCATCGGTGGGCCTTTCATTACCACTTAAAAATTATATATTGTTAGAGTAATTTTTTCATAATAAAAAAAAGAAAATCGAATGTTTTTAAACAGATAAAACACATTATTAAACGCATTTAACTTAAAATTCGAACATAACTCTTAAAAAATAGGTAATTATTATCATTGGAGATTCGCCTCTATATAAGCGTTATTTATGTATTTTTACTTTCATTATAATATTAATTTTTTTAACTACTTAGGGTATTTCCTGAAGGCGCGACGAAATTTAATTTGCTTTATGGATCTGAGTGCTGGCCGATGAGGAAGATACATGAACAGAAAATTCACACCACAGTGATGAAGATGTTACGCTGGTCTAGGGGGGCTTCAAAAATGGACGAAGTAAGAAACGAGTATATTTGTGGTACTTTTAAAGTCACTAAAATACACGATAAACTTATTGACAACCGCTTGCGCCGGTACGGACACGTCCATATGTCCAAAAGAGTCATGAACAGAAAACGGAT
Source organism: Orthosia incerta (assembly GCA_948252205.1). Lineage (NCBI taxonomy): Eukaryota > Metazoa > Arthropoda > Insecta > Lepidoptera > Noctuidae > Orthosia > Orthosia incerta. The sequence continues at coordinate 21,754,261 of OX411742.1, forward strand.
AAGAGGCCGTGGACAACCACCAATGACATGATTGCAAGCAACACAACAGAAGAGACAACCCGCAACTGAACGGTGTGGCGTAAAATTATTAAGAGGCCCCAAATAAACTGGGCCAATAAACCAGGAGAAAGAAGATTTTCTAATGAATTTCTTCGGTCGAAAAGTAAATCGGTCGAATTGTATACCATTGCGTCCATGTCCAAAAATTCAGTGTGATATAAATCGTGAAGTAATCGCGTCGAACCATCAGGAAAATCCTTTACAATAAACTTATTTTTAATTTAATAGTTTGAAGGTACCAAATGGAAGTAACGAACATTTTAAATATTTTAAATTGAGGACCTACCAATATTATAATTAAGTAACATTATAAATGAATGTTAATATGAAAAAAAATATATAGTTATCTCTTCTTTTCTCTTTTAATCCTAATCCTTTAAGGTACTGGGTTTATTCAAATTATAAATAAATTGTAGGAAACCAATGCGTCTTTTCTTATTTCTTTTTTTTATAACATTCCCAGCGTTGGAATTAGGATATTTTCTTAGTTTAAAAAAGTTTTCAAATAAAAACAATATGTTTTTAGTCCAATTCAATCTCTTTTGTGTATTTATTAGGGTAAGACCTGTTATTAGCATAAACAAAATGAAATATAAGATATTGGAAGTACGTCTTCGTGTAATAATTGATTTGAGTTTTACAAAAATAAAAAATTATATGAATACTAACTTTAAATTAAAATATTATTTTTAATAAAACATTTCTTGTGATGACATTAAATATGAATAGTGAATAGGTTACTTCTAGGCAAGCGTGCTCCATCGTCGACCACATCATCGCTTACCATAAGGGGGGTGACCATAAGCTCTAAGAGCGGTATTAATTTGAGATCGAATAAGGGATAGATGTATCTGACTTGTATACATCTGTCACTTACACGATATCAAATTGATACCGCTCTAAGAGCTTATGGTCACCCCGACCATAACAGGTGAGATGGTGGAAAACCGGAGAAAAACCGAATAAAAACCTTACAAAAAATGAAAATAATTAGAAAAGTTTGTATACACAAATTACACTGATTTTCGTGATTAAGTAACCTTTCATCATAATACAATTTGAATGCCTAGGTATATATTTAGCCCGTCAGTTAGATTATCAAAACATAGATTCAATAAAAATGTACAAAGGTAAATTGATCAAAGTTCAGGAATGGGGCTTGTGACGTCACTTCTAAGTGAGAAGTGCATACTACCAAGGCGTGACTACGCAAAATTTTAATGCAATCATCATCGCAATTTTTTGCTTTACTTGAAAAAAAAAATCGTGTCATATTTTTTATTAATTACTTGATGGGCAAAAATAACAGGTTTAGAGTGCGCGCAAGATAAGTCTGCGCGCGACGGGTGACATGGTTAATGTTGTAACTGATCTTTTTTCCTTTATTTTATTAATAGTCATTTTTCATTACTCGAAACTCAAAGTAATTTAAGTTAAGCAAAATTAATTACTAGCTTTTTCTACTTGCATAGAATATGATGAAATTATTGTAATTTTTTTATTGAATACTTAGTAGTACCTACTATTAAAGGTCTAGCAATGGTACTGCAGTGGCTAATACCGTCCATTTCAATTTCAATTCTTTTTTAATTTCTTCTTCAACAATTTTTGAAGAAGCTGCTGCCACATAATCCTCTTGAGTTATTTGGGTGACGGTGCGTTCAGAAACGCCTCAAACAAAATAACAATGATGTATCATATTACATGATGCCGTTCTTGTCCCACTGGTATATTTATGTACCAACTAAAAACCAATACTGGCAGACAACGGTAGTACGAAATTTTTTTTTTTTTTTTTGTATAATGCTTTCCCTAAAAGTTACCTGTCAAATAAGCAACGCGGGCTATATCTTTGTAAAACGGTACCGTAGGCCCGTTATTGTTTTGTACACTTCAAGAAAACATCCCTGCCAGCACTTTACATTTCTTTTGGTATAATGATGGCGATTAATTACTTCGGAAAAGAATAAAAACACGGCATACAACATTCTCTCTTGACACCTGACAAAAATGACAAACGATTAGTTCCGATTTTAATAATGTAAAACACTGGTACTTAGCTGAATCCGGTAAGACTGGAAGCCGACCCCAATATAGTTGGGAAAAGGCTAGGCAGATGATGATTAGTTCTTCACTATTAAGAATTTTGATAAATAAATGCTATTACTCACTACAGGAATATTTTGACGACAATTCTATAATTACTGCTTAAGAAAATTGTAAATCACCTCACCTATTTTGAAGATTTTGAATTTTGTATGCCATTTGCTTTAATATGACTTGTAACGTAATCTATTTGGAATTTTATATAATTTTATTTGAAACTGATTTTAATCTGTTTGACATTAGCATTAATAGGACATGTAACTTAATTGACATTTTTATATAATTTTAACTATTTGAAATTGATTGTATTCTAAAATCGACAACGTTAATGTTATATATTTGTACGCCTCCGTGCAAAACATAGAGGATCTACCTATCTGTAACATCTCGTTCCGATTTTACCCGCGCGCAAACTTATCTTGCGCGCACTCTAGTCATCATCCCTATTAAACGCCACATTCTCATGAACGATTTTCAACTAAAGGTGAAAGAGGGATCATTCCCTTTCACTTTTAGTTGAAAATCAGATGTAGAATTCAAAATACAAAACGAGACAGTTTGGGTATTAGTGCACTAACTCGTACTCGGTTAGAATGGCCCAACTACAATTACACACAATATGTCTACTTAAGTATCGGAAGCCATTTCACTAAAAAAAGTTTACAATCATATCTTTAAATAGGTACTCATTCATTCCTTGAAAATAAAAGTAAAGGAAATAAATTGCTCACAGTTTAAAAAAATATGCCCAGTAAATTTAAACTTCACTAAAGTTAAAATTACACATATCATCACATAGTTGTTAAAATTACACATATCATCATATACCTTGATATTTTATGAAGTGCAACCGACATTCAACCTTATGGTGACGACAATAATTTCCGCGGCTCGTACTTATATAAGTACAGGTATACAGTTTGAGCGTCATAAAATCTTTCGAAAATTCTGGAAATTCTTGCATTGGAAAAAATACTGATACTGCATTTTTATGGCTACCATGTTGCTGGATACACTACATCTGCAAAATATGTAATGGGAATTTTAAATTCGAAATAGTTTCAATACAATTACAAACTTTTTAAGTTAATTTTTAAGTGACCATTTGTAATAAAAAAGATTGCAACGGCAATTGTACTTTGTTTTGCATAACATAAAGTTGGATGTTAAAAAATTTGATAACTTTTTGGAATTCTAATTGAAAAATATGACATTGTGATCATATCCTTAGAGTCACAAATAAGGGGTGTGTTTTTTAGAGGTATAGAGCTTTGAAATTGAATAAAACACGGATGAATTTTTAAAATTGACATGAAATTGACTTCATTCAAAAGGTAATCTTTTGGCGTTATAATTTAAATATGATTTCTGGCATAAGACCGCCACGGCAGCCTCGGACGTAATCTTATCTGGAGGTCCAATTTTCAGTCACTTTTTCCAACATTTGTGACCGTAGATCGGCAATAACGCGGTGAATGTTGTCCTCCAAGTAGACGATAATTTCGGCTTATCGGCGTAGACTAGCAATTTCACATATCCCCACAGAAAATAGTCTAGCGGCGTTAAATTGCACGATCTTGGAGGCCTCCGGAACGTGAAACAATGTGGCTACCAAACGTTTCCTTCGTAAATTAATTGTGGCACGAGCTATGTGACATGTTGCGCCGTCGTCACATCTCCTGCACATCATGGTTGTTCAAATGAGGAACGAAAAAGCCAGTAATCAGGGCTCTATATCGGTCACCATTGACTGTAACGATCTGGCTAATTTGCACAAAACAAGAAATTTGCACAATTTGGAAGCGTTGTTCAGGAGTCAGTCTATTCATGTTGAAATGCCAAACCAAACTAAACACAAATCACTTGACAGCGGACAAAATGGCCGCCAGTTATAACAGTGTGGCTAACTTAAAGTTCTCCTAAACCTTTAAAAAAACATCCTTTATATGACTTTTTCATTATTCGTAATGTTATTCTTATTCCAACCTCCTCCAGAACAATTCTCTCAAGTATCAATATTAACCATGATGTCTCACACTGTTAACTATTACAGTACCTACCTAATGACTTTTTTATCACCAGAAAATGAAGAGAAACTGAAACACAACCCGACTATTCGAGCTACAAATAACTTAGCTCTAATTATTTGTATTTTTTTTATTTAGTCGATTATTTTAACAATTATATTAACAACGTTAGTATTTTATTTTTCGGATAATCTAAAAATTCTTGTATTACGTACTATTTAAAATATGTTGACATGTGTAAACTACGCATGTCAAGATAACAATTTCATACAAAAAAATGTTTCGACTTTTATGAATTAAACCCCACGAGTTTTTTTAATGATGTTTGAATCACATTTAGTCTCGGAATTAAATTGTTGAACAGATTGACGCCATCTTTAGAAAGTTTCTTATTTTTCTGGCGATAAAAATAGTCCTAAAAAAATAATTTCTTAACATTAAATCAAAATCACATCATATCACTAAAATAATTAAGTAACAGGACTAGTTTTATTATAATTATTTCTTACTTAACCTGAGGCCTCTACATTTAAATTTTTACCTGAGGCCTCTACATTTAACATTTTTCACCTGAGGCCTCTACATTTAACATTTTTACTTTTAAACTAAGATGTACCGAACCTCGATGAAAGCAACTTTCATTTGGACATCCTTATGGTATTTATGGAAAAAATGCTCAAATCGAGGCGCAAGGCGTACTTTGGAAGCCACCTTCGCTTTTAGCGAAGCAGCCTTGAATTACAGTCGTTTACTGCAAAAAAAGGAAGAGGTTCTCAATGAGGGTTTTCAGGAAAATTCTCGCCACCAGTTGGCGCCACTTTGGCGAGAAGTTCTCAACTTTGAAATCGTAACTTTTGACAGCAACATGATTTTGACGTCAATATAACTAATGTCAAAAACATAAGCGCTTTGACAGGTTCCCGAGGCCTTAGACAAGTGACATTCTATCATTGAAAGCGTGGTGATAGCGATTGGAAAGACGTTTAAACTGTAGGGGAATGTCAAATGCTATCGAAATGTCACGTGATCAAACCCTGACATTTTGGCATTTCGACCATCGGCATCGCTGACGTCAAATGACACTTGTCTAGAGACCTGGCGTCTCAGTGCTGCCACCTAGTGCACATCATTTCAGAAAAACCTCAATTGACTTGTATGGTTTTTTTTTCATTTAAGTTTATTACTAGGGCATCTCGTCTCATAATTAGGGTTCCACCAGTGTCTGAAATCATCATAAATTGTTGTTTTTTGAAGCATTTTCTTGTCGTGAAGGGCTTCGCACACTGCGCAGACGTTTTCATCACCTGACGGGTTGTGGTAAGTATAGTGTTGTTTCCACCTGAAGTACTGATTATATTTCTTTGGAGACTTTATCAGTGCGTTCATTATGCCCGCCAATTTATTGACGTGTTGCTTTCTACCGTCGATGTAGGACCCCGGCGGAAGAAATCTGAAAAGAAAACGGTAATTTTAATTGGATTAAATCACGATCACATGGACATATTGCTCGTAGAACGGATGATCGATGAGATCCAGTTGGGTAGAGCCAACTTGCCAGTGACGATCTATGGCTCTGAGACGTGGTCGCTCACAATGGCCCTCATCAGAAAGCTTACAGTCACCCAAAGTGCAATGGAGAGGGCCACGCTCGGAGTTTACTTGCGTGATCGAATCAGAAATATAGAGATACGCAAGAGAACCAGTGTTACCGACTCAGCCCGAAGAATTGCCAAACTTAAGTGGCAGTGGGCAGGGCACATTGCTCGCAGAACGGATGGCCGATGGGGCAGTAAAGTTCCTTGATGGCGACCGCGAACCGGCAGAAGCTGCGTTGGAAGTCCTCCCACTAGGTGGACCAATGACCTGGTTAAGGTTGCGAGAATTCGCAGGATGCGAGATGCACGGGATCGGTCAATGTGGCGACACTTGGCCTATGTTTAGCAGTGGACATTTTTCGGCTGAAATAATGTTAAAAGTTTTATGTCTGTTCCATCATAGCTCGCATTCGTTTTTTTTAAAAGTGACTTCAACGACAATGTTTAAATATATTTGATGAACAAGTTAACGGAATAGCTTTTCCCGGGATTTCGCTCTCGAGAATTAGGTCTGCACAAGAACCAAGTATTTTTCAATGAAAAGTAGACTGTAGAGTTTAGTGATAATTTGGTTTTCTGCTAGTGAAATAGTATTCAAATCAATACTTCTAGAGACCCCATTTAACCCTTTATATTTACTTTGATTACCAACTATGCCAAGAAAAACCCATTGGCTTAATCGTTATTCAGCTCTGAGTGTCAGAAATCTAACTAAGCAGGGTTTGTCTTGAAAATTGACAATCATCATCATCATATCAGCCGAAAGACGTCCACTGCTGGACACAGGCCTCCCCCAACGTCACCTTGCCACATTGACCGTTTCCGTGCGTCTCGCAACCAGCGGATCCCCGCAACCTTCACCAGGTCATCGGTCCACCTGGTGGGAGGCCTTCCAACGCAACGCCTTCCGGTAAGTTTGGCATTCTTGACAATACTCCTTCTATATTTCTCACGCCAAGCAACATTGCTCGTAACGATATTTTTTTTTGTTGGAATCGCGCATATTTTTTCGAAGTGTAAAGCAGCACACTTTTATCCAGTTTAAGTCCCATGTGTCCCAGGAGGCGAGCTAATCGCTATCAATCTGGTTCAAATCCAGGCATAATTATACAGTCTAGATATACAGTGGTCAGTGCTGCTACGAGGAATTTGAAAAGCGAATCTCAATAATACCTTTCCCTATCATAGTACCGGGAATCGAATCCAGGTCCTCATACTCTTATACAGCAGTAGCGCCAATAGACTAACGAGGATCGCCGAATAACCATACGTTAACACTAAAGTATTCATCGAGTAGAACCAAGTACCGGGTACCTGGTGGCCCAGTGTACCCGGGTAATCACTTTATTTATTTTTTATTATTTCATCACCATCATCATCCTTTTAATGTTCCCACTGCTGGGACACAGGCCTCCTCTCTGTGGGAGGGAATGGGCCGTAATCCACCACGCGGGAGCAGTGCGGGTGGTGATTTCATCACCTCTCTCAAAACGGTGAAGGAAAACATCGTGAAGAATCAGTCTTAGAACCCAAAAATTTGAAGACATGTGACATCCACCGACCCGAGCTGGGTGGGTGGTGGATTAACGCCCATTCCCTCTCACAGAGAGGCGGCCTACATGTATAACGGACCAATTGGGAGCCCAAGTGCTGAATAGGGGGTCCATCTAAGCTACTAAAGTTTGTCCGGTTTTAACTCTTTGTATGAGTTAGACACATACTCAATTTCTAAGTCAATCAAAGTCGAATATATACAAGGTGGCACAAAAATCGTGGATTAAACAAATCAGGGCGATATTTGGGGCTATTTGCAGTAGGCCATAAAGTAGCATAAAAACATTGTTAATTTTTCTTTTACTACTCATAATAACTATCACCCTGTTTCGTTTGCTCCATCTTTTGCCCATCCAGTATATATACCAGAAGTTTTTTTTTACAATTCATAACTCTAGGGTATGAATGAGACTATAAAGAATCAACCGGTATATGAATTATTTTTCAATTATAAATATATTTTTTCATTTTTCATCCAAAATGTTTGGAATAATCGCGGCATCCGAAAGGAAGCTAACAATTTTGGACCACATACATATTCTAGGACTTTTTGTATTATCTTAACTTACAGAATATAACCCTGGAGTTATGGGATATAAAAAAACTGGCCAAGTGCGAGTCGGACTAGCGCTCTAAGGGTTCCGCACCATTATCGCAAAAAATGGCACAAAAATCACGTTTGTTGTATGGGAGCCCCCCTTAATTTATTTTATTTTAATTTAATAATTATTATTTTTTGAAGTGAATATACAACTAAATATCCTGTGAATATTTCAAGCATCTACCTGTTGCCGTTATTAATATCGAGCACAAAACGGCAAAAAAATCACGTTTGTTGTATGGGAGCCCCCTTAAATATTATTTTTATTCTGTTTTTAGTATTTGTTGTTATAGCGGCAATAGAAATACATCATCTGTGTAAATATCAACTGTCTAGCTATCACGGTTCATGAGATACAGCCTGGTGACAGACGGACAGACAGACAGACGGACAGACAGACGGATCGTGAAGTCTCAGTAATAGGGTCCCGTTTTTACCCTTTGGGTACGGAACCCTAAAAAAACACTGTATATGTTAGTAGTAGCCTTCTAATACCATCTATAGCCGTGGAACGGAACCGAACGCGATCGAAGTACGTATAAAAATAATCAGCAAAATACTCGGATGAAAAACGCTAGTACGTCTGCACGGTTTCTTTTTTATGGTATGAGGCATATGTATGCTAGTTTTATATTATCTGTGGTAATTGGGGAAAGGTGCAGAAAAAATTTCAACTATGTTTCTATGGCAACGCTTCGCCAAACTTATGAATGATGGACGTCCAGGGGCGGCAAACACTTTACATCAAGGGCAGTTGGCTTGTTTGCCGAGTGCATAATGCAATATTTAAATAGCTGGCCGTTCATAACAGTGGTAACCCCAAGGGCAGTGCGGCCTTCAAAGCAGTATAAAAACGCTACATCTGAGAATTTTTGATAAACACCATAGTTACGTTACGTTCTTTTTAATATAATATAGAAGTGTTTTTAGGGTTCTGTACCCGAAGGGTCCAAACGTTGTCCTATTGCTATCACTCACGTGTCCGTCTGTCTATTTGTCTGTCCGTCGCGTCACAATAATTTTGTTCCGAATTTTTTTTTAGCTGCTGCTGACCTATGAAATTGTAATTTGGTGCTAATGTTTATTTTACTAACAAATCTTACTAATATTATAAATGTGAAAGTTTGGATGGATGTGTGTGTGGATGTATGTTTGTTACTCAATCACGCCAGAACGGCTGAACGGATCTGTATTAAATTTGGCACAGAGATAAGACTATATTCTGAATTAGCAGATGGGTTTGCTTGGCTTTTTAGTCCGGTGTAATGTTCCCTTGGGTTGATAAAACACTTTTCACGCGGGCTCGTCGCTGGCAGAAGAATTATACAATATAATTATTCTACATTTGGTAGGGAACCCTAAATGTGTGAAGTCCGACACGCACTTGGCCAGTTTTTAAGGTTCTGTATCCGAAGGGTCCATATGGAGCCCTATTGCTGTCACTCAAGTGTCTGTCTGTCTGTCCGTCTGTCTGTTCGTCGTCTGTCACACAGGTTTTACAGACAAGCTGTTGTTTATTATATCCATCTTTAGATTTGTATACACAAATCAAATAAAATAAGTGTGACAAGGGAGATATCATATTATTAATTATCAGTAATAATTTTGTAAATTCAAATTCAAAATATTTTTACATAAACCAGAGGTGCGTGGCGACATCGATTGTAAAAAAATTTACAATCGATGTCGCCAATTCTTTGCGATATAGACACCGACTTCCAAAAATAAAGTTATTTTTCACTTTGTAGTTTTTTATTTGGAAGTCGGTAGTATTTTTTTGCAAGAAAGTTTTTTTATTTTACCCTTTTTAGTTGTACCTATAGGCAAGTTGTTTAGTAAGTACCTATAACGCCAGAATAGATTACCCGAATAACATGAAACTCAAAACATAATCGGTGAAATGAGAGTTCTGCGTACCACTTTTGAGCGTACTGGCGTGATGTTATATTATGAAATGGTATAAACAATAAACAGACATGTGATTGCAGCAATCCCGAGAGATTTTCCGTTATTTATTGAAGAGTTCTGTTGTATATCTCCGAAGTTCTTCATCAGATCTTCAACAAATTAAAATGGGACCAATTTCGGAATATGTCCTTTCAAACAAAAAAATAATTTTCAAAATCGGTCCACATTTGACGGAGATATCGGTGAAACTACACTAAAAAAAAAAAAAAAAAAACATACATAAAGTCGAACATAGAACCTCCTCCTTTTTGGTAAGTCGGTTAAAAACGTTAAAAGTGTATGTGAATGTCTAATGCTGTAGAAAAGTACCTAACGTTATCAATCTCTTATCTTTTGCTATCCCTGACATCGAATAACATTTATCTAGAGTAGGGGTCCCCAAATGACGGACCACAGTCCGAAGCCGGACCTATTTTGTGTGGACCTCAAACTCCATTTGCGATAACATTAGACGTTTAAATTAGCCCATTTTACAGCCCGTTCAACCGATTTTGACTTCTATTGCGTTAGTGATACGACTTATGGTAGCTGTAGTAAACAGTTGGTTATGGTAACATATTTATGCTTTTTATGTCATCCTTGTGTTTACGGGATAGAACTCAAAATCGGTTGAACGAACTGTAAAAAGATTTGGCAACATGTCTAATGTTATTTCAAATGGAGTATAAGTAAGCAGTACCTACAATGTATTTTTCATTACTCACACTCTGAAAGTAGGTCTGAAGTTGCTTGAGGAGCGGGTTGAAAGTAATACTTTTCAGCCCTAGGGAGAATCGCTTTCAACTGACAGCTGTCAAATTATTTAAAAAAAAAACTAGTTCCTTTTCACATATCTATTGAACCATGTTCCAACTTTCTATACAACCACGAAGTAAAATTGAACTAACTTAAAGTTAAGTATTGATTAAAGAATATATATTTTTTAAATAACTTTATTATAATTTAGTTTCAACAATTTCTTTAAAATAACTTATATTTGGGCAAAATATTTACCATTTTTTTCAATGATGAAAATAAAAAATAATGGCTGAATAGCAGGCCGGCCACAGAAAAAAAAACAAACAAAATAGGCGGGAAAGCGGCAATCATTTTTTCTTTAGCTAATTCATGTTTTTATTTTTATTTCCTTGTATTTGTTATGAAAAGCACAGTGTCTCCTCGGGTTAAAGACTTATTTAGTCCCTCCAACTATTGGCGCCCTCACTTCGTTCCGGGCGCCAAACCCCGTTTTGGGACTAAATAAGTTACTTTCACCCCTAGGATAACAATGTACTATTACGTGTGTTACTTGACTACGAAAATAGCGAATGTCGTTGAAATCCCAAGTCGAAAATGTCATCAATACATATAATAAATCTGTAGAAAAATATTTTTTGTACATCGAAAAAAATTCAAAAAAAAATTGCCAGGGTGTTAAAGGATAACCAACAGAACCCATTTCTAGCATTTTTGGAAATTTTGTCTGTTTGTCTGTTTATTTGTGCACGCATCACGTGAAATGTACGAAACCAATGTAGATAACTTTTATACATAAAAATTGTGCGTATCTTGAAGAATTACTTAGTTTTTGTTTCATCGCAATCGGTTCACTCTATCAAAAGTTAGATGAATTTAAAGTGTTCAAGAACAGCTCACGCAATTCAGTTACTCGGATAGTTGAACTCGCTATTCGATAGATGGCGTTGTGCATTTAAAGTCATTTTCTGAATCGCGGTGTTAAGATTTTACGCGAAAGAATGACACTAGAAAAAAAATTGGTATGTATATTTTTGAGTATGTGGAGTAGGCAGGCAGGCTGGTAAGTATGGTAGGGTTGGCAGGCAGATGACGGGGACGGGAGCGAAGCCGCGGGCACAGCTAGTAATTAACATAAATATTTGAAAAACACATGGTACTTACTTAGATACTTTCGTACTTTTTCAATTTGATCGTTTCCTACAGATAAGAACTGGTAGGAAACTCCAGGATTGCTCTTTAAAAACAACTGGCCATGTATGTGTCGGACGTCGGACGTCGGTCACACATTTAGAGTTCGGTGCCAAACCGCAAGATCAAGTTGGTTGTAATATGAAAAATGAGGGAATCTCAATGAAAAAATCTGATTTATCAATATATTGGTATTAAAATATTCTTAATAATAAACATTATCAATAAATTTTGGTCAATTGGCAGTAAAAAATTCTTCGAAACAAAATTTTGTAAAGAAGCTTACGTTAATGGCTTCTCATTCCTTTTCTTTTTAATATTTTTTAAACCAAACCAAACTACAGTATGTACCTACTCAACGAGATCTAAACAACGATACCCCACTCGATGGGTTAAGGCCATAGCCTGACCAAAAAATCTGCATGAGATATGAGCATTCCTATTGGCCTAGCGGCACTGGTTGCGCATGAATAGTGAATACGCCCAGATTTTTGAATAAAATCTATATAAAATCGAATATTGGTCTTTTGAAAAAAATAAAACTTACAAAATGTTCGCTATCAAATTGTCTATCCATACTGTTAGTATAAAAAATAATTAATGAACACTTTACGAGGAGATGCATGCTATCAATAATTATTTCACATTTTTATGGTTTTGTTTGAAGGAGATTAGTGAAACATATACCTCTTTAAAAAAATAAGTGTACTACCATTTTAGAATCAACATTATGTAGAAATTTAATGTATTTTTATTAATTGATATTTCCTTTTAAATAAAGAGTAGATAGCTCTTAAAAACTGCACAAAAACGACAAGCGCGGCGTTATGCTCGGGGAGGCGCCACCCTAGTTTTATGGGCACTAAAAAACACGAAAACATTTAAAAGTATTTTTTGACAATTTTTATAGCTTTGGGTCAACAAGATGCCTATACTGTGAAAATTTGAATACAGTAGCTCCAACCGTTTGGCTGTAAAACCTGTGTGAAAGACGACGGACAGACAGACGGACACGTGAGTGTCAGCAATAGAGCTCTGTTTGGACCCTTCGGGTACAACGGTACCCTGGTATTTACCTGTTAGTGTTTGTAATACTTTGTATCCATACGTATTATATTAGTGTTAGAGTCTCGGCACATCGTCATCACGTTTATGAATTAATGTCATCATCTGCCTAGCCTTTTTCCAACTATATTAGGGTCGGCTTCCAGTCTTACCGGATTCAGCTGAGTACCAGTGTTTTACATAGAGCGACTGCCTATCTGACCTCCACAACCCAGTAACTGGGTAACACGATACCTCTTGGCTAGACTGACAGATCTCAAGCTTCTGACTACCCGTACCGACTGTCAAAGATCTTCAAATGACAGCCGGGACCAACGGCTTAACGTGCTTTCCGAGGTACCGAGAAAACTCGGTATGTTGAAATGGTCACCCATCCACGGACCGACCTCGTCAAGTGTTGCTTAACCTTGATGATCGACCCGTGCGGCTGTTATTATTTAGCCACGAGCACCTCTGAATTAATGTATGTATGTATGTAAATATTGTAAAACACTTTTTTTTAAGAGTAAGTGTGGAGTTTCTTGTCCGTTCTTCTCCATAACAAGCTACTTCTCCGAATGGACGGTAGAATCAATTATTATTGCTTATAAATTTTTGACGTTCAAAAGTGCCGCTTAACGGCCTAATTTAAAATTTATTAAAATAATACTTTGACAGAACCCTAAAAACACGGTGGCAGGCTAATTGAGATAATAAAAACGTAACTCGTTTGACATTGGTTAATTAATACCCTCGTTAATTGGACCGGGGTCTTGTAATTGAACGATGTGTTCAATTAACGACGGAAATAATAGTTTGTATCCAGATGGACATTGTAACATACCGGACCGTCAAACGTCAACAAAGTTCACTTAACTGTACGAGGAGGGATCAAAAAGTAGTGAGAATGAGATAGAATATAATGACTATTGATAACTTAATAATTTATTTTTCTACATAGTTTCCGAGTCTCTCTACACACCGAGTCCAGCGCTTTTCCAAGGCACTCTATCCCTTACACAAAAAAAGTTTTATCTTGGTCCTGCAAAAAGCTCTCCACGGCATCCATCACCTCGTTATCGTCTTCGTACCTGTTTCCCCTTAACCCTGTTTCCCTATTTTTTCAATTTAGGGAACAGATAAAAATCGCTAGCCGCCAGATCTGGTGAATAAGAGGGGTGGTCAACCAATTCGAAGCCAGCTTGCTGAATGGCAGCCAAAGCAAACACCCGACCTGTGCGCGGGTGCGTTGTCGTGATGAAACAGCGCGCCCCTTCGAAGTTTCCCTCTCCTTTTCTCTTTGATGGCATTCCTCAACTTGGGAATTAAAGCTGCATAATATTGGCCTGTAATAGTGGTTCCACGCTCCAGGTAATCAGTCAACAATATTCCTTTTGAATCCCAAAATATTGAGGCCATAACCTTGCCAGCCGACGCCACGACACAAAACTTCTTCGGGGTCTGTGATGATGGCCGTTTCCATTGTGAAGATTGCTGTTTTGTCTCGGGATCAAAATGATGGACCCATGTTTCGTCCATTGTGACGAAACGATACAAAAAGTTTTCAGAATCTTCTTGAAACTTGTCCAACAATATCTTCGAAATGTCAAGTCGATTTTGTTTCTGACTGTCGGTTAACATTCTCGGCACCCGTCTTGCGGAGACTTTTCTCATATTTAAAGATTGATTCAATATGGATTGAATACTTCCATATGAAATGCCCGTTTCTTGAATTAAGTATCGGATGGTAACTCTTCGATCACTCGATACAATTTTCTCGACTTTTGCAACATTTTCTTGGGTGACTGACGTCGATGGACGGCCGCAACGATGTTCGTCTTCCGTACTCGTTCTCCCTACTCGAAATTGAGAAGCCCACCTTGCGATAGTGGAATACGGCGGAGCAGACTCTCCTAATGTTGCCTCCAAATCGCAATGAATCTCTTGCGTTAATAACGGCTCGCACTTCGCTTTTCTCCATTTTGGAGAACACGTTCCGACACGAAGCAAACAAATGACTACATTCAGAAAAAACAAAAGAGAATCGAAGATTTTCTTCTTTATTAATATTACAAATATGTATCTGAGCTATGCCTGCCAGTATTTTTTTTTCTTACCAAGGAGTATGTCGTTCTCACTACTTTTTGATTCCTTCTAGTAATAAAACATTGCCGTCTAAAACATTTAAATCAAATCAGTTGAACATTGGGGCCACCAAAATAATAATTTGCCAAGCAAGTAACTGTTATCAGTTGCTCATACGAATCAAAATTGCAAGACACTCTCGTTTTCGTCTAACATTGCCCTGATTGAATCGGTCATTGGTCAGGCAGGGAGTCCCCGCAGATGACATGAATTACAGCAACAGCGGTCTGTTTAAAGCGTGTATAATCACACAAGATTCCTCAAATGCGTTACAGAAATTAATTCAGTGTCGTAATTCTTATATGCTACTTCGATGTTTGTGAGTGTGTTGCAAGTGCGATGGTGGAGTAGATGCCCAGTGCCTGTAACACAGGTTAGTTGCTAGCGCGGGACTGGGTCTTGCTCTGACCTCTGCTACAGCGCGCCTCAATCACTCCATCACCTGATATATTGTGGTAGTCAGTATTATAGTATATTATGCAACTAGTGAATAAAGGACGGATTTAAAGCGAGGGCCATATATTAATCACGAACAAGTAAAGGATTCTAACAACTGAATCACTTACACATTTCTTTTGTATATAGTGTAAGTAGTTAGGTTTAGTATAATTTCGTATAGTTTACTTTTGTTCAGTGTTTAGGTATGTACATATTTACACATTTGTTTAACAAATAAAATCAATTAGAAGTCTGAAGATATTGTCAATTAACCAAAGAAAATGAGCGGTTAACAGTGTATGACCCTAAGGGCCTCGTTCACCATCTCCAAGTAATGCGTTGATTAGTTATTTCCAAGGAGTATCTTTTGTCAATTTCATAAACGAAAATAGAGCTGTGGGTAACAACTTACTGGTTAAGTGAATGCCTTAGCAAATATTGGTTATATTCGTTCAATAATACGTCAATGTTACTCGTCAAATGCAGATGTCAATAGTCATTAGTACTTTTTGTTAGGATATGCGTCGTGCCTAGCGCATAATAACACTTTTTCTTTTTTTTTTATATTTATGGTGTTTTTTCGTCTAGTTTGGTATGCATTTTGTTTTAATAATTTTACTTTATTTAGCATGGATAAAGTTGAAAGAGGGGGACCTGAATAACCTGTTGTTCAGAAATTCAGTAGATTTGATAATTTATTAGTAAAACCACTTGAATAATGTAAATATACCAATAATCTTGCGATTTATAGATTATTTTATGTTTTATAAGGTTAAGCACTTGGTTTACTGCATAATTCATCTTGGTCCGTAAAATAATCATCACGGCAATTAAATTCATCAATCATAGGTACTCGTTGTGTCGTAGAATGTTCTAATTCAACCAATTGATGATCAATCAAGTTAAATAAATCCATTTTTATTAATACATCAACATCAACAGCCTTTTTTAATGTTCCCACTGTTGGGACTCAGGCCTCCTCTAATAGAGGGAGTGGGCTATAATCCACCACGCGGGCCCAGTGCGGATTGGTAGATGCCACAATGTCTTCGAATTTTTGGTTCTAGGACATGCCGGTTTCCTCACGATGTTTTCCTTCACCATTTTGAGAGCAGTGGTGATGAAATAATTTACACAAAGTAAAGCGCCTGCCCGGGTTCGAACCCACGACCTACAACTCGTAAGTCGGGGCCGCAACCACTGCGCCACCACTGCTCTCACTTCTTCTTTATTAATAAATTGTAAAATAATCTACACAAAATGACAACGGACAACTTTTAACTATAAAGTAAACACGCTAATGGGCAGATGTCGTGGCAAATAAGATCTTATAATTAGTGCTACTCGAACGTCGTGAAATTCGCACATGACGTTACGGGTGACTTTAACTGGCGGTTAGCCTACTCGATACTTTAAATGGGTGTCATTCTGAATTTCGACAGTTAATTATTTCGACACGGTCTCAATTTCGAAAACCAATAATTCGACAACACATTGCCTCGACAGACCATATGTTCGACTAGCATTACTTGTCGTAGTAATGCGTGTTGTCGAAGAAATGAAATTATACTTCGACAACACGCATCTTCGAAAGACACTACTTCGACAGAACCCTTCTTCGATATGCACTTGTTCGGCGGATCTCTATTTCGACAGAACATACCTTCGACATAATACTGCTCTGAAAGGGGTGACAATACGATCACGAGTCGGCGTTTCGTACTAAATTGAAGTGGCGATGGTGAACGAGGCCCTTAGTTGGTAAAAATGTGCCTAAGTTAACAGATTGATACCAAAGTCTTGGTTGCTGGTTACCTAATAATTGGGACTTGCGAACTTTGTCTTACAATCAACAAATTAGAGTTTTCATATTTACTTTGTGTTTGTATTATTTTATTTTCTAATAACTAATGTATCCTTAAATTTAAAGTTAAAAACTGTTCAGTTATCCTTTTTTTTTAGTAAAGGTCACTGGTAGAACTTCCACAAACAAATAAGTACATGA
Organism: Orthosia incerta; assembly: GCA_948252205.1. Classification (NCBI taxonomy): domain Eukaryota; kingdom Metazoa; phylum Arthropoda; class Insecta; order Lepidoptera; family Noctuidae; genus Orthosia; species Orthosia incerta. The sequence goes on from OX411742.1 coordinate 21,771,730, forward strand.
TTTAAAATGCCTAAGGCATTAAGTACCTACAGAAAATTTAACTTGTGAAAATAGTTAATAGTTAATTTATGAATATACTAGCTGTCCCACGCGGCTTCGTTCCCGTCAACTGGCTACCTACCTACCTACCAATCTACCCTACCTACTCTACTTACCCTACATACATGATTGTTGCGTATCTTAAACCATTTACGGATGCTCTCAAAAAAGAATAATTTTGCCCGTTTTTGCAACATTTTTCATTTATACTCCGCTCCTATTGGTCGTAGCGTGATGTTATAGAGCCTTATAACCTTCCTCGATAAATGAACTATCCAACACAAAAATAATTTTTCAATTCCAACCAGTTGTTCCTGAGATTAGCGCGTTCAAACAAACACACAAACTCTTCAGCTTTATAATATTATATATATAGTATAGATTTTATTTATTTTTTGTATAGATAGAAACAGGAAAATCGCAGTCAGCTGACACTACACTAGGTAAAGACACTACTTCGGTTGAATTATTGAGGAATCATACTGTAAAAACCCAGAGTGACATTTCCTTGTATGTCTCACTAAAGTCGTGACAATTATGAAGTACGAAGACGTTTTTAATTTTGCAGGCCGCGATAACTTTATAAGAACTTCTACGAAAATCTAGGAATGGGCCTTATTCCACCTCTTGGGCCTTAATCCACCTCTTGGGCCCAGTGCGGGTTGACTGATGTCGTCACATATCTTAAAATATTTGGTTCGAGGGCCGGTTTCCAGACGATGATTTCTTTCACCGTTTTAAAACAAAGGTATTTTTTTTATTTATTCCGTCAGAACTTTTTACTAAGACTCCGCGGTCCGTCTGTCTGTCTGTCCGTCTGTCACCGGGCTGTATCTCATGAACCATGACAGCTAGGCAGATGCATTATAGCTAGACAATTGAAATTTTCACAGATGATGTATTTCTGTTGCCGCTATAACAACAAATACTAAAAACAGAATAAAAAAATATTTAAGTGGGGCTCCCATACAACAAACGTGATTTTTTTGCCATTTTTTGCGATAATGGTACGGAACCCTTCGTGAGCGAGTCCTACGCGCACTTGGCTGGCTTAAAATACAGGTTTGAAGACCGAAAGCAGCAACTGCTGCAGAAATGTACACATGCAAAAGATGCAACATACTTGAATCACACGAGTAATCAGCATTGATCCTCAGTTTATCTATTGAAAATAGATATTCTGTATGAAGATACATACACATTGGCAATATGAATTGATGTTGATAAATGTGATTCAGGCCATACTCGACACGTGTTCGCCTCCCCACCATTGCATAATACTATCGTCATGGATTGTCGCAATGCATAACATGGAATAAATGAATGTAGAAATATTGCATGATTGTTTATAAAACATATTATAACAGCCAAAAACATTGCTCGAAGAACGGATGGTCGAGAGGCCCAAAAATTCTGTAGTGGCAACCGCGAACCGGAAGACGCTACGTTGGAAGGCATCCCTCGTGTTGGACCGATGACTGGTTAAGAGGGAATCCGGTGGATGCGAGACGCGTAGAACCGATCAGTGTGACGACGTTTGGAGGAGAGCTATGTCCAGCAGTGGACGTCTTTCGGCTGAAATGATGATGATCATGACGTATAAAAGAACAGCTCAACATACGCACCTTGAATAATCAGCTCCACCGTATACAATAGGCACCACATCATTCTGCAGCGCCGTTAACAACTTCTCCGTCACATAATCCTCATCGAAAGAGTTCTCCATCGACATATAAAAATAGTAGTCATTCTTCAACAAATATTTACAATTTGATGCATCGTTTTTAGGGCACTGCAGGGTACCACACTTCCCATATACATCAACTGTATAGCCATAATGTTTTAACGCATTCTGTAACGCTTTCACATAACCTCGTCTACCGCTTCTCGTCTTACAATTGGACACGAACCAAGCCGCAGCCTTGGTTTTATTCTGAATTCTATTACTATCAATAAACTTATCATCTACTGTTGTCAGAACATCTTCTTTCCATCTCATTTTTCGGTTTGGACCCACGATTTCACCTTTCTTGTCCCGAATGAGAATGTAAGGGTATGGTATATCAGAATCTAGTCTGTAAGTCGATGTCCAATTGAAGAACCCGTCGAATTGCGGCCCACATACAGGAAAGTTATCAGCTGATTCCATGTTGAAGAATATGTATTGCTGATGGCGGGCACGAGTTTTTGGCAAGTCAGCTGCCTTCATATTTCGACCGTTAAATGCTATAGCATCGAACTTGTTTAGGTCACCGCCGAAGAATGATCGGTTCGAGGTGACGTAGCATTTAATCACCGAACAGTTCTTATCGAGGAACGCTCTCTGTCCCTTGCCGAGGTAGTAGAAAGGAGCATAGTCACGCCGCGTCCAGAGTAAGATATATTTGAAGTCTTTTGGGAGCGAAGTCGTCTTTCTGTAGACATCCTTGTATCTGTAGTCGCGTCCGACATTTGCGAGAGCCTCTTGGACTAGGCTTTCAGTGACGGCCGGCTCATTTACCCTGGTGGCAAGTTGTACCCAGAAGAGGGAGAAGGCGAAACTCGTGCAGCTGACTAGAAAGAAGAACTTAATAGATCGCATCTGTCTTAGGAACTGGAAGATGCAGCCGTGGCAGGAGGCCTGGGTACGAGGAGACATCTCAGTGGCTTCATATTCGGACTCTCCAACCGCCCAGCAAGTTCGGTGTCTGACTGCATTTGTGAGTGTATAATATGGCAATCTCCAAATCTTGGATACCTGTAACGATAAAATACGTATTTTAAAAATTTTGTGTATTGACAAAGACACCTCCTAGCGATTTGAAGATCATCGGGTTACAAATAGATTTAATATAAAACTAGCTGTAACGTTAAGAGTACGACATAATAATATGTAGTTTCTTATGCATTACCAATATGTTTACAAAGGCATGGTCTTGAAGGGAAGTCAGAGGCCTTAGTGCGAGTTTTCATCCACGCTCAATCGCGTTAACGTAAACTACAATTTGTATTGAAACTGGATAAGCGCCGTCTGGTGACAGCAAGGCAAAACCTCTTTTTTTGTATACATTTTGACGTAAGAGATCGTTTACGATATCACGAGTGAGTACGTTAAAAAACTCGCACTAAGCACACTGAACGGTAAGTGTGTGCGTACTGAATGTGTTGTAATCACAGTAATTTTTACAAGCTTTTATTAACATTACACACATCATTGAGCGGCGCACCGGCGTGACATCAAGGCAGCGTGGGTCGAACTCGAAAGTAGGGTGGCATGCAGTTTCGTATATATTCAATTTCAAAATATCGAGACTGAGGAGCCAAATATAATGGCAAATCAGAATAATGCTTAAACTGAATTAAAAATGTAAAATTTGTAGTCTGGATAGATGTCTAATAAGTGCCAATTTTTTTTTAATGTTTATTAAGTTAATTTTGTATTATTCAAATATTCTACTACAAATACTCGACTGCTGGGGACACCTTCGACGATATCATCCAGTTTTCCGAGCTTAGAGTGGTCATCCAGACGGCGTTGATTCGATGAAACTCGTTGCCTCATAAAACAGAGGCGCAGCCGAAGAGCAAAGAGCCAGTCAGTCCGTTAGTGACAATAGGAGATGCGCATGCCCACTATCTTGATTTGTCAGATGTCCGACGCAGCAAGACTTAAATAAACAGCCACACAGCGGCAATGGTTAATTGAATAGCACGTGGCTGGCTGAAAATAGCGGAGCCCATCTCCTACAGGTACGTTTAGGTAGGTGAGTACCTGAATAGCATTGGGACAGAGGCCACAGCAAATTGCCATCATTGTAGATGCGACTTGGATTCTGCACAGCATGCGCTCGAGGAGTGCCTTTTTGTTTTAGCGTTGGGTCTTGGTTACCAGGATCGGGCGAGACCTGTCTCTGCCAGTATTAGTGAGGAATATGCTGGTGGAGGCAGAAAACTATTGGGAAACAGCCACCGAGTGGGATTGTGAGGAAGCAGATCTCACTCGGAGAAGAAGGTATCGTAGAGGAAACCCGCTCGACGCCTAACACGCCGTAACCCCGCCTGTATCATTTAACGCAGGTGGAACTCTGGGGTTTCGGGCGCTCAGAGTGGGTACTCTGTCCGTCCACCAAGTGACATCAGAAAAGACAGTGGCACAGTGATCACGTGCTGCCGTGAACAGCGAGGTTAAGGGGGTTCCTTTACAGTCTCCCCAGGGATTAGGTCTTTTAAGATGGTGATCACCGATGAGGTAAAATTACAGTGTGGTATTGATAGCAAAAAATATGGGTTTTACCAATGAACGATTGTAGACGCTTGTCAAAGTATTCCCCTCGCTAGACACCATTCTCATAAAGCGCGATTTGTTTTAATGGCCGAGCTTCTTTCACTACTCTTTAGTTATTTAACACCACGTTGACACAACAGTCTAGTTGGCTTTAGATTCGTATTCAAACTCATTTCCAGATGATCCTCTCTTGGTTTCAATAATAAATTGAATAATTGTATAAAAATCAGGATTCGAAATTTCGAACTTAAGGGGTGTCAATAGGGAACTATCCGCAAAGCTGCGCTCAGATGGCGCCACAGGAATAGGAGTAAACCAACTAGAGAAGGGCGTTTTCGGTTTTATGCGCAAACGGTTATGTATGTGTTTTCATATCGATATCAAAAACGGTTTTCAGATATCGATATCAGCAGTACAGTTTGCAAAAGTTAAAATGTTATTAACATGAGCAAATTAACAACGAACGCGAAATAATACTTAGAAAGAGAGGTAGCGCATATGGTTCCTAACGTTTGTGAAGTTTGCGTTTTGTTTGTAGTTCGTACGTTTTCGCATTGTTACGGTTTTAAGTTGTGATTTATTCGTTCTCGCACGCTAGTAAGTTTTTTATTAGATACAGCGTTTGTAATATCGGTTATTTTGATATCGATATCGATATGATATGATATCTAACACATATCTGATATAAGTTACGTTTTGATATATCGGACCCAACCCTAAAAAAAACCAATCTGTCAAAGTCGAGCGACAAAATTTCGCAGTATATGCATACAAAATATAAAGCTAATAGTGAAAGAAAAATGAAGCTAACTAACTTTAACAATATTATTATTTGGTTTTTGAACACAAGTTATCTTAAAAACAGTAAAAGATAGTACGGCAACCACAAACAGTAGTAGACGCAATGTTTTTGTTTACTCCGAGCCGTCAAGCGCCATCTGGCAGGAGCAATTGGCAGTAATGTTCCCTATTTCGAAATTAACAAATATGGTCCTAAATTTCGAAACTATGAAACTTCGAAATGCATTCCCTAGTCGACACACTCACTCGCTTCCACGGACTCCACCGGGACAGTCGATATCTTTCTATCCAAATCTTTATTGTTTGTCCGACAGTTGTATTTCGGATATAACGGCAATAAAACGTAAAATCGTTCGCTTAAAATATACAGTCGACTTATTTCTCATCCACGAGCAAACATACCTGTCCCGGTGTCTGTAATAAAAAGTTGCAAGTTAATTTTGACTCACTTGCCGGTGTCCGAATGAGCAGAAATTTTACACACACGTGAGAATGAAAAAAAACTGGCCAAGTGCGAGTCGGACTCGCGCACGAAGGGTTCCGTACCATTATCGCAAAAAACGGCAAAAAAATCACGTTTGTTGTATGGGAGCCCCCCTTAATTTATTTTGTTTTAATTTAATAATTATTATTTTTTGAAGTGAATATACAACTAAATATTCTGTGAATATTTCAAGCGTCTACCTGTTGCCGTTATTAATATCGAGCAAAAAACGGCAAAAAAATCACTTTTGTTGTATTAGAGCGGCATAGCGGCAATAGAAATACATCATCTGTGAAAATTTCAACTGTTTAGCTATCACGGTTCATGAGATACAGCCTGGTGACAGACGGACAGACAGACAGACAGACGGATCGTGAAGTCTTAGTAATTGGGTTCCGTTTTTACCCTTTGGGTACGGAACCCTAATTAAGCTTGTTTAAAATAATATTATAGCTTGTTGATAGGTAAAAACACACTGAAAAAAAAAACAATTTTATACTATCCTATAGTACAAGTGCGCAAAAAATAACCAGCGTCGAACACACATATCGGCCGAGTTCCAAGTGTCGCAGATAATCTAGATTGCATGATTTCATTTCCTTACTTTCTTCAGAAAATATTTTTAGTACAAAAAATGTTAATGGATCTAGGTACTGGGTTGAGTATATTTATACCCAAGTCGTGAGAAATATCTAGACGAGAGACTATCTAAATATCCATTTTTATTTTTAAACTTTTATTTTGACAACTCAAGGGTATTCATTGCGTGTTTTACGCTGTCGAGTAATCGGTATTTGTACATAATGAATGCACATGCGTAGACCATTCTTTGAACTTACGCAATTAACAGGACATGGTCTACCCGTAGTTCCATCAAAATCAGTTCAGACATTAAGACGTGAAAAGGTATTAGGTAAACAGGCAGAATTAGAGTTACTTCCGCATTTATCTATCTATCTATATATATATTAAAGAGAAAGTATAAGTATATATGTTCCTCATAGTCTCCGAAACGGTTGGACCGATTTTAATGTAATATATAAATCTTTAAACTGACCCAGCGGATAATCCTGTAAAGTTTGGTGGCGATCGGAGCATTTTAATTTATCTTTGAACGCGGGCGAAGCCGCGTGCAGAAGCTAGTATAAAATAAAGGACCGCTAGTTTCTTAACAAATGTATTTTTTTTGCCGTGAAATAGTTCAATTTTCGATTTACTTCGATTTTCGATCAATTTTCGATCATTCAGGATAGTCTTTTTTTTTTCTTTTTTTTTTCTAAGTGGTGTCTCGTAGTTCGGTCAAAGTGACTGACAACTACTTAACCGGGCTTCACTGTGGAGACTAAGCTATATAGCCTCCAGCCAGGCACTAATCCTATCGAATCCGGATCGAAGGCGGTCTGTGTATTCTAATTGTGCTGGTTTCTTTCTTGCTCTCTTGGAGCAGGGTAGTGGCGTCATCGGGGGTGGAGAGGGCGAGCCTTGGTCGGCGAATCTTGGAGATTTGGGAAAGTTCATAGCGGGAGGCCGCTTGAATTAGGGGGTTGCTGTGGTTGACAGCTTTGTCGAAGTAGCGCTTGGAAATGCGCTTCATGAATTGTTGGATTGTGGGGATTCTAAGATCGACGTGGAGATCCTGGTCACGAACGTACAAGGGGGCTCCCGTGATTTTACGGAGGAATCGGTTTTGTATAACCTGAAGCTTGTGAATGTGGTGGGGCCTTGCGTGCGCGAAAACTGCGCTGGCGTAGGTCATGATGGGACGGATAACCGCACTGAAAGTGCGCAGCTTGCACCTAAGTGACAAGCTGCTGCTTGCGTTTACCATCCCATGAAGTCTGCCCATAGCGAAGGCGGCTAGCGAGCGCGCCGCCTTAATGTGCTTGGCGAAAGTGAGGTGGTTGTCTAGGGTGACTCCTAGGTACTTGGCTTGCTCTTCCCAAGGGATCGGCTTGCCGTACATAGTGATGGGTTTGGTGGGTCGGGATTTTGTGGAGCGAGTGTAAGGCTGAGAGAAGAGGACAGCCTGGCTCTTGTCGGGATTGACTTCTATCCTCCAGAGGCGGAACCACTAGGCCAGGGCGTTAGCGGCTCTCTGGAGTTTTTGGGCGATGGCATTGGGTACTAGGCCAGAGGCATAGAGGGCCGTGTCGTCAGCGAATAGAGCCAACTGGCTCTCTTTAGCTTTGGGGATATCGCTGGTGTACAGCGTGAATGATATAGGGGATAGTACGCAGCCTTGTGGGACTCCGGCTCGTATGGGGTGAGGGGAGGAGAGTTCTCCCTCGACACGATAGCGGAAAGTACGGTCCGACAACCAATCTCGTATGATGAGCACGAGACGATCTGGCACGCCGAGTTTGTAAAGCTTATAAATTAATTGTGCCAGACTTTGTCGAACGCTTTCGCTATGTCGAAGAACAAGGCACCCGTCATCAGACCACGCTGGAAACCAGCACTAGTGTGTTCAACGATGCGGTGAACTTGTTGGACGCAATTATGTTCGGAACGAAAGCCGAATTGCTCATTGGGGATGAGGCTCTTTCGCTCGGCAAAGTCTTTGAGCCGCTTATAAATAAGCCGCTCATAGACTTTTCCGAGAGAATTTACCAGACTGATGGGACGATAACTGGTAGGCACTGATTTGGGTTTACCCGGTTTAGGGATGCCTATCACAGTAGCCTGTTTTCAAGCTTGTGGGAAGACATTTTTGCTTAATGCAGCGTTGAAAATGGCCGTCATTAGCAATATTATTTGGGCAGGGAGGAGTTTCAACACCTTATTGGTGATTCCATCTAAGCCCGGGGCTTTGTTGGGGTGAAGCCTTTTGATGACCTCCTCTACTTCGTCTGGGGTGACGGGAGGTAGCGGGTCATCGGGGTCTTCGACGGGTGGGTTGGGAGGTCCTGCGTTCGACTTCAGCGTCTACCATGTCAAGGTGAGCTTGGTCTACTGGCTGGGAGCTGGGTGAGCACTGAAGTTCTAAACTGTCAGCCAAGCATTCGGTTTTCTCAGTGTTTTCAAATGCTACACTCTTATCAGGGCGAATAAGCGGGGGTATGGCTGAGTCTTCAGTGGAGCGTAATCTCCTCTGAAGGTGCCAGAAGGCATGGTGGTTCGGCTCAAGTTCACTCAGCAACTTATTCCATGTCGCAGAACGGTGCTCAGCAGTGCGTACTTTTACAGCTTTCAGGATAGTTTGGATACGACACTATTTTTATGTAACAATAAAGTGACAACCCCCCAAATGTTAGTTTAGTCTACGAAATTAAAAATCAAAGTATAGTGTTTGCTCGCTGCTTCGGCCGCGTGAAATCTGTTTTATTATACCAAGGGAACATTCCAAGGATAAAAATACCCTATGGCCTACCCAGTACATGATTTTTTAAATAAATAAAATGAACTTTCGTTTCGGAAGTCGGTGGCGTAAAACGTAAATAAAAACAAGTGGTATCAAAGACTTCCGAATCGATAGTTATTTTTGCACCTTTTAGTGTTTTGCTTTTGAAGTCGTTTTATTTTTTTGTGAATCCCGGGACATTCCCACAGACGGGACTATGCATGAACAATCCCGTCATCCCGGAATTTAAAAACATGCCCAGGATTATACTGACTATCTATACGAAATTTAATCTAATTCTGCTCAGCCGTTAAGACGTGATAAGGTAACAAACAGACAGAGTTACTTTCGCATTCATAGTATGAGTATGGATGGTAAAAAAACTGGGACCATCCACTGTGAGAGAGACGGAGCTATACAGGACGAAGAGCACTATTCCTTTTTCAACGCTGAATCATGATGGCGTATCAACGCCATGTATCAAAATACGTTATAGTACGGCTCGCGTAATAGACTATAGACATCATCAGCCTTTTATTGTGCCCACTGCTGGGACACAGGCCTCCTCTGTATCAGGGAGTGGACCTAAATCCAGCAGCGGGCCCAGTGCCAGTGCGGGTTGGATGATGACATATGTCTTCGAATTTTTGGTTCTACAGAAGTGACCTCATTTATCATGAATCATGACCCTGGTAAAAAGAAAACTTCACCCATAACAAAAATAAAACTGCTCGCTCCGTCACTTGCTACTAAGGTTTTATTGGTTCAGAGTCACCCAGTCGACACCGGCTATCGCTGAAAACCAGCGCTGTGGCTCTGTCTCGCACATGAGTCCCAGCATTATGCTGAGCGATGACCGTTTTGCGTAGTTGTGACGCATACTTTGTAATGATTGTATTTATGTTATTTTTTTTTGTTTTTATGGTATGCGTCGTGCCTGGCGCAAATAAACAATTTTTCTTTCTTTCTTTCTTTCTTTCATATACAAGTTTTGTTGAAACCAATTGTGCAACGATAATGTAGGCTAGCTACGGCACGATTATACATTATGTAAACATGTAACACTTATTCTAATGTGACATGATACTGAAACATGGCTGAATGCGTGGACTGCGGTATTTGATGATGTGTGTGTCTGTTTGATAAAAAAATGTTTTGAGATAAAAACGGTACGTTCGAGAACCGTGTCTTATAAATACTGGTGATTCTTCACGTCACAAATGTTCATAGATCAGCGAACGCTGAATTAAAACTTTTCTTTTTTCTTTATAACTTACGATTAACAGAGAAAGTTCTCAAGTTGACCCGTGGGATAATAGTAGTTTATGCAATGGTCATAATATAAACACGAGAGTGTTTTAATACCTAATTATATGCCGTTGCATGCACTATTTTATCTTCATTCATTCATACAGTTGAAATAAAACAAAAGTGGAAACGGAAAAAATATGTGGTATGGCGGGCAATTTAGATTCTCATTGCGCATGACTGCACAGCACGCGCCTCCATAAACAATGACACTACTTTTCTACATATAGTCAATGAGCCCATAAGCGCCAATAAATTAAAAAGAATAAGTGTGCTATAAAAAAATAAAAAGTTATTTTATGATGCAGTTGTTTGAAAATCGAAGGAAAATGTTGCACTGTAATGGTTTTATTTTTTAATTTTACCTATCCACAAATATAAAGTACGTGTTTATACAATATTTTTTGAATTCATATTTGGAACATTACGTTGTGAGTGTAGATAAAAATATTTTACAATGCATGTCCTCGAAAAGAGCGTTTTCCAAGCAGCCAAACTGTGCGGAAAGTGTTACTTTTTTTTACTAGTGCTTTTTACTTTCCTGTACTTTTTTAATTTTTAACTCCAACGTCAGCCCGCCGCATAGAGTTTTTATTATTTGAGAAAAGTTTTAAAATTAGTTAAGTACCTACAGATTATCATTCATATAAAAAGGAAAACAAAATTAATACGTCATTTAAGGCGTTTTTAATTACTCTAGATTTAGATTTTGATCAATAAATTAATTTTAATTATTCATTAAATATGTTTGGCAGAATTAATATTTTGCTCGTGCCTTTTTGCGTTATGACGTGACAGCTATTGCACATGCGCAGTAGAACTATGAACTATTAGTTAATCTGTGGATATGCTGAGCGCCCTTGAATAAGCGCCATTTTATTAATTTCTTGCTTGGTTCAGATATATTTTTTTATATCCTCGCACAATGCATAGTAAAATGTTGTATGATACACGTGCGTAAGATGATTTCCGACTCGTGTCGATTTATCCACTCACTCGCTTCGCTCGCTCGTGAATAAAAATGCCACTCATCGGAAATCACCTACTTCCCGCACTTGTAGCATAAATAACTATTTTATAGAATTGACTATAACTTCCTTGGAGAAAGATGTTCGTATACATGGACGGCAGCAGTTTTTAAAATATGATCATAACTTACAGTTTCACTCTGTATATTAGGGATGTAGCGATAATAATTTTGCCGATACGATACCGATTCCGACTATTGTAATAAATAATCGGTGATACCGATACCGCTACCGATATCGGTGTCTTAGTAGAAATAGAAAAAAAATCTTTTGTTTTGCATTAAAGTTATCCATATTTATTAGAGACTAGCTGTTGCCCGCGGCTTCGCTCCCGTGGACCACACCACAGGACCCATTTTCGGGATTAAAAAAATAGCCTATGTCACTCAGGAATAATGTAGCTTTCTATTGGTGAAAGAATTTTTTCAAATTGGTCCAGTAGTTTCGGAGCCTATTCGGTACAAACAAACAAACAAAAAAGTCTTTCCTCTTTATAATATTGGTATAGATTTATTTATTTATTATTTAATTTATTTATTTATTAGAGACTGAACTTTGAGAAAGTTGAAAACCAAAATGCCAAATCATTCAATTCATCATTAATTTATATGAAATAATCAAGAACAGTATCAAGCAATAAAAGCGCTAATTATAAAATTAAAATAATTATCATTAGATAAAGTGGGAAAGTAAACCGATACAAAAGATAAACTCAGTAATTAAAGTTCACCGTTAGTAGATTTTTGTTAAGTAAAACAAAGTTCGTTCAAATTATCAGCAGATAATCTGTAACGCATATCGGTAGTATATACAACCGATATGCGGAACAGATTATCTGTATAATAGGCGATACCGATATGCCCTGCCGATTATATCGGCCAATAAATCGATATCGGTATCGGAATCGATATATCTCTATTGTATACTGCCATTAGATCTTTAAAATTGACGTTATATGAAATGGGTCACTTTGCACTGAGGCCCTAGACAAGAGGCATTCTAACATCGAAAGCATGGCGATAGAGATTGTCAAAAAGGCTAAATTGTATGGGATTGACAAGTGATATTGAAAAGTCACGTGATTTATCCCTTACAATTTGACATTTCGACTATCGCCTTCACTGACTTCGAATTCCACTTATCTAGAGCTTCTGTGATGGATAACTTTGGTTTGATTTCGAATTGTAAGTAAAAATAAACAATAATATATTCAATGCAATGTTATTCCTCTATAAGAATGAGTTATTCATGTATTTCTTTGGGTTTTGTTTTGTTTGTCGACTTTGTCTCTGTCACCTCTGACCTAGACTAGAGTCAAGAGCAAACCCATCACGAATAAAAAAATTAAAAAAAGACACGATTTCCCAAAAAAAAATGTTTTTTTGTTTGTTTGTTTATACCGAATAGGCTCCGAAACTACTGGACCGATTTTAAAAATTCTTTCACCAATAGAAAGCTACATTATTCCTGAGTGACATAGGCTATTTTTAATCCCAAAAAAGGGTCCTGTGGTGTGGTTCACGGGAGCGAGCCGCGGGCAACAGCTAGTATATTATATAAGTAAAAGAATGTGTGAAGTGTTTGGCGCAGACTCAAAATTACTTTTATTTTTGAACGATTTAATAAAGGAGGTCATCAATTACACCCGTATGAATGTTGGCTTGTACTTTATTATTCACATACTTTTGTCTATGCGGGCGTTTACATTCAAGGCTTCTTATAATATTATGTGGAATTGCATTCATTTTATGTTTTAGCAGCTCTTGACTCCGCCCGCGTGGAAGCTGTTTCATTTTTATCCCAATAAAATAATATACCAGGATAAAAAAGCTGCCCTGTGTACTTTCCAGGATTAACTAAACTATTTCCAAACCAAATTTCATCTCAATCCGTTCTGCGGTTTTAGCATGAAAAGGTAACAAACAAACAATAGTACATTTCGTGTCGAGCATAAAAAGTCGAGATTTTAACACGAGCGATGTAGCCAATTTCGACGTGAGCCAAAGGCGAACGTCAAAAGCTACATGCGAGTGTATTTTCGTGTTAAAATAAAGCCTTTATATGCGAGACAGAAAGATTATTTTTCCACTACCTGATGAGCTTACTTAATTAAATGCAAATAAGTTTCCGAACGCATTCAACCCGAATCTCTTCAAAGTTAGAGTGAACAGGCTTCTTCTGGGTAAGCTCACTCCATCGTCGACTCTGTCTCAGTCAACTATGACCTAGACTAGAGTCAAGAGCAATCCCATTACAAATAAAAAAATAAAATAAAATAAACAACAATTTGTTAGAAACGTTCAGACTAAAAACCACAGACTATATACACACAATCAACGCGTGCTTTTTCGAGGCAACAGGTTCAGTATCATTCTACCAGTTACATTATGATATCAAAACTGCATACAAAAGTCATTTCGTAACTGTTATTATGTAATTTTGTTTTTTTTTTAATTTTTATTTCATAATCTTGTCTTAATGTTCATATTTCGAAACGAATTTCTTAGGCAATATGTTACAATAATAGACAAGGTAGTGGAAAAAGTTATTTTCGCATTTAAAATATTAGGTACTCGTAGTATAGTTAAACTTAGAGAACAATGCAATACAAATTACATCAACATCCGTTCCATTGAAACCGTAGATTCAAGACATGAACTGTCAAATGTGTAGGTAGGTGTTCAATCCCTAGAAACACGAAACGACGCGGACGTCCACTGTCGTAAAACGTGACACTTTTCAATAAATGACTTCCACAGCAAAACACTAAATTTAAAGTATAAAATTATTTTAGTTTCGGAAGGCGGTGTGTGTCCGAATAAGAAAAATCAATACCAAAAACAAAAAGTTTTTTTGTTTTTTTTTCATGTGTACTCAATACTCAATACATTTATTGCTTCCACATGTGAACTTAGATTGTAGGTACAAATTTAGACCATTGTAGACCCTGTCGGGCACTGCAAAAGTAGGAGAGAGGAAGAGGGCTTTTATTTGACAAAGTATATATGTATTTAGTAGATTAAAATTAGTTAAATTGAAAATTTGTTATTTAAATATTCACTAACATAATATAATAGCATTTAATTAACCGTTTTTTATTTATTTGTTATTTTAATTTTCCATTTTTTTTATTTATTTATTAGATTGCAATTATTTAAATTTAGAATTTATCATTTAAATATTCATTTACGTTGTAATAGCATTTAGCTAATAGAAATTGTTTTAATTTATTAATGAATGAATTTCATTTTTGTTCTCCTTTAATTATTTCTGGTAATTTATTATATATTTTCATTGACATTACTAATGTACTTGTTGAGTGCATTTTTAGCTTAGAGCTTGGTAGATTTAACCTATTTTTATGGCGTAGTGTGTATCTTGACTGTATATTTTCTCTTGTCGTGTAAAAGTGTTGGTTATTTCGTACGAATTTGCACATTTCTAGAATGTATAGGCAGGGGAGGGTAAGTAATTTATGTTGTGTAATGTGTGTAATCTAGGTGTAGCCTAATACTTATGGCTTATGGGGAATTACAGGCGTGATGTTACGTAATTTTATTACTTGATTTCTGATAATTCCTTTGTTACATTGAACTTTATATAACCGCTTAACAATAAAGAAAACATGTTTATTTTTTAAATGAGATTACATTTAAAAACAAAAAGCAAAAAAAAACTGAACGAGACGAAAACAAAAAAGTTATCTATCCGTAGCCGGGATTAGAACCCGCAACATTGTTCGTAGTAGGCCACCGCCTTTAACATTAGGCTATTCAGATGGCAGCCGCGATTTCGAAATTGTACCACATAGCGCGGGCAATTTTTTTTCGTGAATATAAGAAGAAAACGAATTTTGCCAGATATGAGACCTAGCGAGATCGATTTTCGCCCCCAAAAACCCCTATATTGCAAATTTTATCGAAATCGTTAGAGCCGTTTCCGAGAACGTGACTATGTATAGATACTAGATATATAGGTACTAGCTTCTGCTCTCTTTAAACGTATCATATGTGCTATTACAGACTATAATCTATCTCTGTGCCAAATTTCATGCAGATCCGCTCAGTAGTTTTTATGTGGAAGAGTAACAAACATACAAACACACACACTTACATCCTTTCGTACTTATAATATTAACTAGCTTCTGCCAGCGGCTTCGCCCGCGTGAATGTCGAAATTAATCTTAAGGGGACATATTCCCGGGATAAAACGTATCCTATATGCTATTCCAGACTATAATCTATTGGCTTGTAAAATTTCATCCAGATCCGTCCAGCCGTTTGAGCGTGAAGAAGTAACAAATATACAAACACACACACACACACACACACGCTCACACACTCACATAATTTCGACTTTATAATATTAGTGAGGTTAATGTGATAAACAAATATTGTTCGTTTAATAATATAGGATACTAGCTGTTCCCCGCGGCTTCGCTCCCGTGGACCATCCTACAGGACCCGTTTTCGGGGTTAAAAAATAGCCAATGTTACTCGGGAATAATGTAGCTTTCCATAGGTGAAAGAATGTTTTAAATCGGTCCAGTAGTTTCGGAGCCTATTCGGTACAAACAAACAAACAAAAAAAATCTTTCCTCTTTATAATATTAGTATAGATTATTAGTATTAGTATAGATTGTAACTGGGCCCGGCCATGTGTTGCACATGTTTAAACGAACCAATTCAAAAACGGTACTGGTACTGCCAGCGGAGCTCCACACCGTTGTCAATGTGGTGAAGCAGTCGACCGCCTCGGACACCATGGCCTATCCTGCAGTAGGAGCGCTGGTCGGATAGCACGGCACGCCAGCATTAATGACATCATACGTCGAGCTCTTGTCACCGCCGGGGTGCCAGCTGTTTTAGAACCCAATGGGTTGGCACGCGACGATGGGAAGAGACCGGACGCGATGACCATAATGCCTTGGAAGTTGGGTAGGCCTTTGGTGTGGGATGCAACATGTGTCGATACCCTTGCGCCATCCCATCTTCTTAGCACGGCGGGCTGTGCTGGGGCAGCTGCTGCTGGTGCAGAAAACCTCAAACGGCGCAAATATAACAACCTTATTGGCAGTTATATGTTTGAGCCGTTTGGGGTTGAGACATTAGGTCCATGGGGTCCGAGTGCTCATCGAGTGTTTCGAGACATTAGTAAACGGTTAGTCGACTGTTCGCGTGACCAGAGGGCTGGCCTTTTCTTCAGCCAGAGAATCAGCATTGCCATTCAACGTGGCAATGCTGCCAGCGTTCTGGGCACGTTTCCCATTGACATCGATGTGGATGAATTTTTTGATGCGCAATGAGCCCCTTTTCCTCTCCCCTTTGTATGTAAGTTTGTTTTGTTATTAGTCATAAGATTAGAAATATTCAATTGTATATATTGTTTAAATTATAAATAAAAATACTCTATTCAAAAACTAGTTTAAAAAATGTACGGCAAATTGATAACAAATTGTGCGATATCCTTTAGAAACCGGATGAGACGATATGCCGCTAGTTTATTAATTTCCTGTGCATTTTGATAGCAACTGATGTTGTCTTATGTGTCACGAGTCGACTGAGACACCAAATAGAAAGTATGCAGAAGGGCCACTCCCGCCGTTTCGAAAATTGACAGCTAAACTTGACAGATTCACTAGGGTTGCTATGCTACTATATTGATTCTGAATTAAAAAAAAAACTTTTTTGCAAAAAAATACTACCGACTCCATAACGCAAACAATTGGTACCTACGAAAGACACCGACTTCCAAAAATAGTTATTTTTTACTTTGTAGTTTTTTATTTGGAAGTCGGTAGTATTTTTTTGCAAAAAAGTTTTTTTTATTTTTCTCTTTTTAGCTGTACCTACCTAATAGGCAAGTTGTTTAGTAGCCTATAACGCCAGAATAGATTACCCAAATACCATGAAACTTGAACATAAACGGTGAAATGAGAGATCTGCGTACCCCTTAAGAGCGCACTGGCGTGATGTTATGTTATGAAATGGCATAAACAATCAACAGACATGCGATTGCAGCAATCCCGAAAGATTTGCCGACATTTATTGAAGAGTTCTGTTGTATATCTTCGAAGTTCTTCATCAGATCTTCACCAAATTAAAATGGGACCAATTTCGAAACATCCTCTTTCAAACAAAAAAAGAATTTTTAAAATCGGTCCACAATTGACGGAGATATCGGTGAACAAACACAAAAAAAAAAACATACATAATGTCGAACATAGAACCTCCTCCTTTTTCGAAAGTCGGTTAAAAAGAGTAGGTTGTTTAAGTTACTAACATAAATACATCGATTCGTCTAAACATACATCATATTATCATGCTTACATGCCTTAGAAGTGTGACTGTATCTAGCCGACCCTAGGCTGATAAAAAATTTGTTTTTCCTAAATGCTTTAGATTTAGAGTTAAAGTCGACTACTTCTGAAGAAGTAGAATCTGTGCCCCAACCAGCCGCACAAATTTGTAAGGTTCGTCTTCCTGACTTGGGCACCTTTCCACCGTGTACACGTGAATTCCAAATTATGGTTTTGTTTTGTTTTGGAATTCACAGTTATAAAATTATAACTTGGAAGTGGTTTAGAAAGATAAAATGTACTAAAGGGATACATACTAAATTGTTACATTTAACTAAAGCTTGTGCGGGAAACTCCTTACACTAATGTATAGAGTATTTTAATCAAAGACCGAATAATGGTCGCGGATTGTGAATATACATGGAAAGATTAATACAAATACAAGTAACTAATTTGGCAGAGAGTTTTAACTCTAGAAATAATTGGAGTTGTGATCAACCCTCCTACAGACAGCCCCTAAAACGCCCACCACGCCATCATTTCCTAGTGTAATTGCTGGTAAGAAGAAATGATGAAACAAACTTCCCAGCACACTTTTCTGTCTGTTAGTCATAATGACTTTATTGGTAAAACAATACTGATGTATGAAGTTAATTAGATAGAGGGATTGCAAAATGCATTATTTACCTAACGAAAGGAAGTTGGAAGGAGCGCTACGCTTGCTTTGATAAATACGTTTATTTTGAATTACGTTAATTAATTCATTGACTATAGTCTAGATTCCCACCCAAGTGACGTGAGACCACCTTTCAGCAGCAGGCACGTCATTACGTGTACTGCAGGGCCTCGAATGCGCGTCCTAGGAAGGATTAGCAGCGGTCCATACAGTACATGTTTCCCTAAACTTAAGCATGTCTTACACAATCCTAAGACAAGGACAGTTTTGTGCCTAAGTGTCCTGCCATTGAGCGAGACATGCTTCCAGAATTACTGGACGCGCACTATAATAAATAGCTCACCCTCGACCTAACACCCTTTACAAAGAAAATACAAAACTAGCAAGCGTACCGTAGACTCAGTCTGATGCGGAAATCATTGAGTTCGTTTTGCTGTGTGGCGAAATGGATTAAGTCGTCACTTCACACTTATAAACACCCCAATTTCGAGGTTGCTCCAGTGTAATTGACTACCGTGCGACGTCTACAGTGGGGTCTTTCCACTGGGCTTCCATCGTGTCTCGCTAAATATTATTTTTTGTTCAGAGATTGGCCCGAAAGCCTGGTGCGATTTAACGAGACACGGCTCTAACATTCATTAAAATGATCATATCCCAGTGTGATGTTCAGCGATGACTACCCCCTTCAGCTTATAAGTGTACATACAACAAAGCAACGCAATGAGACTCGTAATCAGACCTATAGGAAACAGTATTTAACAACTAACATTTGGTAGTCCTACGTTCTTAATTGAGAGGGGCCTTATAGCCTATTTTATACAAAAGTGATAATCAGCGGCTCCGCCTTCCATGTATGTAAAGACAGTTAAAGGTCAATAACAGTCCATAATCAAATGAGTAATTGTGTAGTGTTTAAATTATGTACTAGTGCATGTAACGTGTGACGAAAGACTTCACCGCTTCCCTAGACCAAATGCTAGTGACAAATATCTGCCAAGGCGTGGATCAGGAAGTAAATACAAGGTCACGCTATGTTAAACAAAAGGTACATTAGAGATTTGTCCCTACCTATGTAATAAAACTATTAAAACTTACCCATCCATACTGTCACGCACTCAACTAATGAATACGAGATTAGACTAAATTATTATTAACTTAATAATTATACTTTTTACCACGATAACTACCACGACACGACTTTTGATTATTGGTTCCACTCTCCTCCATCCGTCTAAAACACGTGATTTTAAACTAGTCCGTAACCTATCGATGTTTCACCATCGGTCTTTCCTATCTGCCTGCCTAGAGACAAGTGCCTTCGTGTCATTGCCAACCGACCGCCCTTTCAGCACCAACCTTTTTCTTGTCCCCATACCATATGCTACCTGCAGCGACGCTACAAGACCCTTTCGACTTCGTCGCCTAAGTGTTGTGCTTGTAAGTGTTTTCAGCTTGTTAACACATGATAAAGATAAAACTAAAACTAAAGAGTTTTTGTAGTGAGTCTCGGTTCTTGAGTCTCTCTGCTTGTACTTTCGGCCACTTTGTTTTTGTTAACAGGTCCAATGTTGCATCACCATTTTAAAATGAATAGATTGTTTCGTAATTTATTAAGGTACATGTCACACCGTACTTATAGCCGAATGTTTATGTCTCAAAATGGTTTGCACATGTGCGTGATAGTTAAATAATATTCGATGACTAAATAAAATAAATGATACGTAGTCACAGAAGGTAGTCAGAGCATCTAATATCCATTAAATATCACGACGCCACATACGACGAAGATTGGAGGGTAACAATAGTGTATGTGATAATGACCTATAAAAAAATTGTGAAGAGCAACAAGCTCGACAAAAATATAAATGTGTAAAAAAAGGTAATAAAATAAAAAAAAATCCGACTGCTTAAGAAGCGAAAAAAAACCGGCCAAGTGCGAGTCGGAATCGCACATGAAGGGTTCCGTACCATTAGCGCGAAAAACGGCAAAAAAATCACGTTTCTTGTATGGGAGCCCCACTTAAATATTTATTTTATTCTGTTTTTAGTATTTGTTATTATAGCGGCAACAGAAACACATCATCTGTGAAAATTTCAACTGTCTAGCTATCACGGTCTGTGCTGGTGACAGACGGACGGACAGACAGACAGACGGATCGCGGAATCTTAGTAATAGGGTCCCGTTTTTACCCTATGGGTACGGAACCCTAAAAAACCTACAGAATTTTGGGTCGCGCGGGTGTGAAACTATTGCGCGTTTTGTTCCCTCAAGGTCGTTGGCGACTGTCCTCGTCTTAATGTATGTATGTATGCCTATCGTATACCTCTTAATTATTTATTGTACACCAAAACAATACATTTACACAAACCGAATTCAATATTCATGTACAAAGGCGAGCTTAACTCCAAAATGGCGAGATCATAATAATTGAGGACAGTAATCCAGTGTAAAATTTTACAGTAAGATACTAATTAAATATATAATAATACTATAAAATAACTACGTTCATAAATACAAATATATATATATCTACTTATTATTCATTGCGTGTAAGAAAATGCTCCTTAAGACGACGACTAACGCCAACGACCTTGAGGGAACAAAACGCGCACTCGTTTCACACCCGCGCGACCCAAAATTTAGTAGTTTTTTGTACTTTTCTTATTATTCTATGACTTTAAAAAAAAAAGCTTCAGATCAAAATGTAGATAATTAAATTGTCTTTTAGATGGTGTCAATTTCATTACAATACGCTCAGCGGTTTTGGTGTGATTGTCGTGTTTTTGTCTGTTTTAGACATAACTTTACAAAATAATTACACTATGTTATACAAATATAACTCAAAATTTGCTTAGATCAAATTATTAAGAAAATAGTCTAATATAACATTTGTATATTTTTTTCAAAGAACTAAGACGAGCGATTTAGACGTGATTCTCATTTTAAAATCAGCTACTCAAGGGAATCGGCGCCTTAATTTTCCTTAATTTATTTGTATTTATGAAGACACCGAGAGAAGAGCTGTCGCGAAGGGAGTGTGGGAGAGAGTTCCAGAGATGCACTGCAGTAACAGAGAAGGAGACATCATAGCGGCTGGAAGTGTGACGCGGAGTTCGAAGAAGAAGCGAAAGGGCTGTGCGACAAGGTTTACCCCTCGAGACGAGGTACTCAAACCGTTTGCGAAGATATTGAGGAGAAGTAGGATTGTGCAGGTTTGCATAGAGAAGGGATAAATACATACCTCCACCTTATATAAAGACCCACTAGAATAAGACGCAGGTATGTACACCAACCAAGTGTTCGCGTGATTGATACACAAATACCACAATGAATAACAACATCCGCGACTGCGGGCCACAAATAGCAGAAACTGTTGTTTTTATTGCATTGTTGCACATTCGGGGAAATGTATGAAAAATTGCTCGCTTATTCGCCTTACAAGTGAACAGTGGTGGCTCAGTGTAGTACGAGCGGCGACCGCAAGATCCCCTACGTCATGTACTATATGATACGATAATAAGCCCCATGGCACGTGTTCATAAAAAAGATGATAAGTTTTGAAACCCACTTACATCCTGTAAACCACTGTTTAGGAAACTTAGAGTACATTGAGGAAATATGTAATAGTACATTGTTATCCTAGGGGTGAAAGTAACTTATTTAGTCCCGGGACGGGGTTTGGCGCCCGGAACGAAGTGAGGGCGCCAATAGTTCGAGGGACGAAATAAGTCTTTAACCCGAGGTAAACACTGTGCTTTTCATTACAAATACAAGGAAATAAAAATAATAACATGAATTAGCTAAAGAAAAAATGATTGCCGCTTTCCCGCCTATTTTGTTTGTTTTTTTTTTCTGTGGCCGGCCTGCTATTCAGCCATTATTTTTTATTTTCATCATTGAAAAAATGGTTAATATTTTGCCCAAATCTAAGTTATTTTAAAGAAATTGTTGAAACTAAATTATAATAAAGTTATTTAAAAAATATATATTCTTTAATCAATACTTAACTTTAAGTTATTTCAATTTTACTTCGTGGTTGTATAGAAAGTTGGAACATGGTTCAATAGATATGTGAAAAGGAACTAGTTTTTTTTTTTAATAATTTGACAGCTGTCAGTTGAAAGCGATTCTCCCTAGGGCTGAAAAGTATTACTTTCAACCCGCTCCTCAGGCAACTTAAGACCTAGTTTCAGAGTATGAGTAATGAAAATTTCCAAAATCTCACCCTGAGATGTTTGAATTTTTGAAAAACTGGGAGATAAATGTAAATTCAGGACTAGATATCCTAATAGATTAATTATCCCTAGAATGAAAACCGAGCTATATAGACGAAGTTGCTATCCTATGTGTATTCAGATTTATTACAAGATTCCTAAAGAAATAAAAGAACTTCCAATGGTCCGCTTCAAAAGGGCTTTGCGCAGGTGGTTAATAGAGAATTCCTTCTATACTCTAGAAGAATTCTTTCAGTTTAAATTTAAATGACCTAATTGTATACTTACAAAAATTTGCATGTCATTATGCTATGATTAAATATGCAAAGCTACTATTATACTAACCATTGTAAGAACTTTTGTAACCATATTTATCTGCAAATAAATCTTTGAGTTTGACTTTGAAAAATTGGTGGAAAAAATTAGAATTGGCCGAAAGTGAAAAAAAAATTACCATTTCTGGTGAAAAAAATAAATGGCACTTACGTCATTTGATACCGAGAGGATACTTATGGCATCAAATAGTTACAGAAAAGTCTTATCTGCCAGTTCCTGTATGGTCGAAAGTGCTCGGCAGACTGTTTCAAAGATAACGATTCGGACCCCCAATATATGTCATTTGATACAAAGATGAAATTAGTCGCAAATGTTAGGTATTAATCCTATATTGAATTATGTACTAGTCTGCCGAAGATATTCTGGCCGAAACCCCTCCCCCCGTACTTAAAGATAAATAGGTATAATTTTGAGAAAATCAGTTTTACTAGAAAAGTATGTGATATGTACGCACCACAATACGTATATAATGTGGGGAAACCTCACACATAGGCGTTAAGGCATCAGTTTGTAGCTTTGTTATTACATGTGTGTTTATATATTAAAGAAGAAACTGACTGATCGATCACTGCACAGCCAAAACCGCTAAGGCTAGCAGCTTGCAATTTGGCAGCAAAGTTCCTCAAGTGACACAAGTGAGCAATAAGAAAAGATTTTTGGAAATTCCACCCCTAAGGTGGTTAAAAGCGGGTTGAAAGAGGGTTGAAAGATTGTATGAAAAATTCCTTCCTTCTTTCCTTCGACCAAAATTCTTGAAACTTGGCACAATTAATAGTCATCATCACCTGCCTAGCTTTTTCCCAACTATATTGGGGTTGGCTTCCAGTCTTACCGGATTTAGCTAAATACCAGTGTTTTACATGGAGCGACTGCCTATCTGACCTCCACAACCCAGTAACTGGGTAACACGGAACCCCTTGGCAAGACTGGTGTCAGATCTCAAGCTTCTGACTACCTGTAACGACTGTCAAAGATCTTCAAATGACAGCCGGGACCAACGGCTTAACGTGCTTTCCGAGGCACGGAGGAAACTCGGTATGTTGAAATGGTCACCCATCCACTGACCGACCTCGTCAAGCGTTGCTTAACCTTGATGATCGACCCGTGCGGCTGTTATTATTTAGCCACGAGCTCCTCAGAATCACACGCACAATTAATAGTAATCTAAATAAATGATAAAGGTTGTAACCATTCGTTTTTTGAAACTACCCCCAAAATACGATTTAGCGGGTGGTCAAGTTTGCTAAGAATCTTACTGCAGAGGGTTTCGTTTTTGATCTAGACCGCTACGGTCTAGGGAACAAAAAAAGGGGAAATGGTACTGTATGAGAAATCTAATTCCTTTGGGATAAAGTCACATCACTTCATTTCATCAGCCTATTAATGTTCCCACTGGTGGGACACAGGCCTCCTCTCGGTGAGAGGGAATGGGCCATTATCCACCACGCGGGCCCAGTGCGGGTTGGTGAATGTCACATGTCTTCGAATTTTTTGGTTCCAGGACATGCCGGTTTCCTCCTGATAATCTCCGAAACGGCTGGACCGATTTAGGGTTCTGTACCCATAGGGTAAAAACGGAACCCTATTAGTAAGACGCCGCGATCTGTCTGTCTGTCTGTCCGTCTGTCACCAGGTTGTATCTCATGAACCGTGATAGTCAGATAATTGAAATTTTCACAGATGATGTATTTCTGTTGCCGCTATAACAACAAATACTAAAAACAGAATAAAATATTTAAGTGGGGCTCCCATACAACAAACGTGTTTGTTTTTGCCGTTATTTGCGATAATGGTACGGAACCAGAGCGAGTCCAACTCGCACTTGACCGGTTTTTTTAATGTTTTTTTTTTACATGAGAAGCATCATGTAGTCCCATTTAAAATTCATCTGGTGAAGAACAACTTCGGACATATACAACAGATATCTTCAATAAACAACGTCAAACTTCTCGGGATTGTTGCAATCGCATGTATGTTTATTGTTTACGCCATTTCATAACATAACATAGCGCCCGTTACGCTCTAAAGGGGTACGCAGATATGTACAGTTCACCCTGGTACTCTCATTTCACCGGCTATGTTCAAGACTTACGATTTTTATTTTTTAGAATAGATTCGAGTAAACTATTCTAACATAAGTTTAGCCAATTTAGGTACGTTACTATTGAACTTGCTCATTATGTCATCATATCAGCTGAAAGACGTCCACTGCTGGACATAGGCCTCCCCCAGGGGCCCCACACTGATCGGTCCCGTGCGTCTCGCATCCAGTGGATCCCCGCAATCTTCACTAGGTCATCGGCCCCACTGGAGCCATGGTGGCTCATTATGGTTACACTAGTCGAAAATTCTTACATACAAACGTACTCTAGGGATTATTCCACTGTTTGACAATGTATGTTCAAAATAAAAGTGATTTCAATTTGTCTCATCATTACCTAGCCCTGTATGGAAACAAAGAAGTAAAAAATTTAAATAAATAAAAGCATTTTTGGGCGCGTATAAATACCATAAGAAGACGGAAAATTGCAAAAACGGCCACCATACAGGGTTAGATTAGTAGTTCAACAATGCAAATTATTTTATTTTGAACAGATACGTTTAGTCGTTTTTCCACGATATCCAGACTCCCAAAGGTCTGTTTATAAAATTTCGCGCGCTCGGTTTCGTCCTAAATCATTATCCATTTCGCTACAAATTTGCAAAAGTGTGTATTCGTACGCGAACTAGCTTCCTACTGCTTATCACAGCGTCTATCTCTTCCGCAAGTGTTGTCGGTTGATATAAAATGCATTTTAATCCCGCGCACAAAATAGTTCGTGCCGTTGACTAGTGTAACCTTAAATACCACAACTAAAAAGTGAAAAATAAAAACTGTTTAACATAAAAATACAACCTACTTCCAAATAAAAACACTACCGTTCCTGTTTTGTTTCTTCGTTTTTTGTCACTGACTTCAGAAATTAAAATAATTTTTCACTTTGTGGTGTTTTATTTGAAAGTCTGTGGGAAGTTTGTGTAAAAAAAAACAATGTGCTTATTTCTTCGGGGAATATATGCAGGAGAAGAATGCATGATTTAATATTATTCGGTGGTCAACGTACAGGTGGTCCGCCATTATGGTAATCGGTTACCGCCGCCGCCGGTTGCAAACATCTGCAAAACCAGATGCATCGCAGGTGCGTTGCTAACCCGCTGATAAACCTGTAAAGGTTGGTATGCTTATGCATACTCTTTGGCATATATATTCCCCAATGTTAACGCGGTACTGGCCGTGCGCCCCGCTTAGTGCCAGAATATCAATATCCACCTCCTTGCGGACAGTTTGTTTGCAAAATATTTTTTGATTTACCCTAAGTAGGCTAAGAAGTACTCATAACTTTTTTTTTTCAAACCTTTTTACCTAGCCGTTACCAAGGAGTATGCTTTAATGTTTTTCTTTTCATTTAATTTTAGACATAACTATATTTTTCTCAATTTAATTATAATAATGTTAATTAAATAATTATTTAATAATAATGTTAAATGCATGCTAATTTTGGATGATAAGGACAGGAGAATGATAATTGCAATGCTTGTAAAAGGCTGCTAAGTCTTGCACTAATATAACAAAACACCAACTTATACACTTAGTTCGCAATAAACGTGGACTTTGACTTTGAAAGTAACCGTTTTACGACACTAAAGCGGTGTAACGTGAGGATAGCCTACGAAATTCAAATTTAGTTACATCTTTTGCAATGTGAAGCTCTTTTTAGGTTTTCTCATCTTTTGCATGAGAAAACCTAAAAAGAGCTTCTCTTTTTAGGTTTTCTGGTAAGAAAAGTCTGCATAGCCTTTTCCCAGCTAAGTTGGGCTCGACTTCCAGTGAAATCGGTTGTAGTTGAGTACCTACTTACTAATCTTTATATATGTAAAACATTTTTACAAAAAAATACTATTTTAATTCCTAAAAAAAGAAACTACAAAGTGAAAAATAACTTGGTTTTGGAAGTCGGTGTCTTTGGTTGGTACCAATTTTTTGCGTTATGTACACCGACTTCCAAAAACGAAGTTATTTTTTGCCGTTATTTATTGAAGAGTTCTGTTGAGTTGTTGTTGTTGTTTGTTGTTGTCCGAAGTTCTTCATCAGATCTTTACCAAATTAAAATTGGACCAATTTCGAAACATACTCTATCAAACAAAAAAAGAATTTTCAAAATTGGTCCACAATTGACGGCGATATCGGTGAACATACACAAAAAAAAAACATGAAGTCGAACATAGGACCTCTTCCTTTTTGGTATGTATGGTCCCTATAGACTCCGAAACGGCTGGACCGACTTAAATGAAACTTTCAGACAGTCTTTAGATTGACCTAACGGATAATCCTGTAAAGTTTGGTGGCGATGGGAGCATTTTTTTGAACCTTGAACGCGGGCGAAGCCGCGGGCAGTAACTAGTATTTTATATGGATCGGCTGTCTATCTAACCTCCAAAACCCAGTAACTGGGTAATAGACATTTAGGCATTAGGTAAATGCCTAGGACGTCCACATCGGTTTCGATCATTTACCGAAGAATCTCTCTCTGGTTTAGAATTTACCCAAAATTTAATAATTTCAAAGTTAGTTATGAGGTTAGGTAAAACTTTCCTATGTGCCCTACCTATAACATTAGTTACTTTTTATGTTTGGGTTTACTATAAAATTTATAAAAAAATAGTATCTTTAAAGTGCCTTCAACCCAAGGAAACATAATTCCGGGCTTAAAACATAGTTTAACTCTTTTACAAGGTCCAATATTTACCTACCAATTACTCCACCAAAACTCATCAAAATTGGTTTTACAGTTTAGGCGTGAAAACATTACAAACAAACAGACTGAGTTACTTTCGCATTCATAATATTAGTATGGATAAAATAATGAGTTTTTATTCAAGCGCTTTGTGACCTACCCACGCGTAATGAGTTTAATGACTTACTGATTGCTCTACAAACGCAGATTTGTTTTATTAGGTACACTAATAAAACGCTAGTTTGTTAGTCATAGTCAATCGAAACTAAAAACACCTCTTTACATAATATTATCTCTTGGATGAAATGATTCTTTGCTAGCAATTATATAAAAAAAATACAAGTAAGTTGTAACCGTAATATATGTACGAAACCGTACAGATAATAAAAAAAATAAACATACCCATAAATAGAACACAAAAACAATTTTAAATTCACTGTTTTTTTCACTGATCATTAAAAATGTTCAGCCTAATAAAGGCCTATTATTAACACCGAATTCTAAATTCAAATTTTAAATGCACACACAAAATTTACGAACAAGGGCATTCCCGCGAAGTTCTTTTTTTATTTATTTAAATTAATCAGTTTAGAGTGATCACAAAACATCACGAGCACGACACGGTCAAAGCGTGTCGTGCACCGACTAGTGATGTACAAGTACGCCGACATAGTAACGAACGATGAGTTTGTGTGACAGTTTTTTATGCCTATCTTCATTAGGCCCGGTTCGTTTGCACCAGTGATTCGTGCAGTAGGAATACTTTATAGCATCTCTCTGCATTTGAACATATTTTCTTGCTCTTTGGCGGAAATCCAGAGGGTGACACTTAGTGTGTTTTCCACTGTGTAACATGTGCTTCTACCCCGACAAATTACTTGGGACTGCTATTAGCAGCTTACGACTACTTTTGTTAGCTTGGGTCTTACCTGTTAAAACAAATGTATGTGTTAATGATTAAATAAACATAAGATACATTTTAGTCTACTATTGATGTCCCATCACTAACCAATAGTTTATTTTAAACATACGATTAGCATTGAACCATTACTATACAGTACACTGCGCCTAATTGAGATTCGTTCTTCAGGTAACAGTTTTAAAGGCGATTTTTGCTTAACTTATAAAACAGTTCAATTGTCGGTTTGCTAAAACTCTGAAACAATAGTCGCCTATTAATTTTCTTATGTTACGTAGCATTGAAAAGTTACAAATATTACACAAACTGAAATGGAATGAGGATGTTGAGATGGATGTGCGGAGTGACGATAGTGGAAAGTGAGAAATGGATATACGAGTATTAGAGGAAGTTTGACAGTGGCGCTAGTGACAGAAAAGTTGAAAGGTTTCCTTTCAACTCATCACATGATGAGGAGGGATGAAACCACAGAACAAAAAAAACGCCTACGATGAAACGCTTGTTACTAAAAGAGTTATAAATATAAATGTGAATGAATGGAAAGGGAGAGGATGACCAAAGAAAAGATGGATGTGTGAGATGTGATATGAAAGAAAAGGGAGTCGATAAGGACGAGGAAAAATGATAGCGTGACGGGGGACAGGATGATATGGAAGAAGAAAACGTCTTGCACCGCCCGAAGTAACATGGGATAAGGGCAGGAAAATAATGATGGTTAGTTTATAAAACTGGGGCCCTAGCATGACGTGTCAAAACTACTATGGTTTCAATATGAAAGAGGGACGGAGCTATAAAAGACAAATAGCTCTGTCCCTTTTTCACAGTCGCACTACTATAGTTTTGAAACGTCATGGTGAGGCCCCTGGCCCTAATTGAAAGACCATATCGTGAGGACATCGGCATATCATAGAAGAAAAAAGTCAAAGACAAATGACAATCACCAACCAGCCCACGAGACGGAATCTTGAGTCCCACCAGTGGGAAAATTGGGAACATTAAAGACTGATGACATGTAATGTACCCATGAGCTAAAATATTATAAATGTCAAAGTAACTCTATCTATGTCTAACGGACTTGGATGTGACAAACAGACTGATAGTACACAACTTGGCTTATGACTCACCGCGAGCGATACCCTTGCAAAGGCAAGTTAAAGGCGTACTTCAAGAGTGATAAATTAATCGATGTATTTGTAAAATTTCCATGTACCTATATGCTAAAAGACGACGAATAAACACGACGGCAAACGTCGTGTTTATTTAATAGGTAAGTTAAGTGCCCGATTAAAACTTCAGCTTCGGCTTCGGCCGTCTTCGGCCAAAAAAACCAGCTTCGGCTAAAATGGGCCGAAGTTTTGCCCGAAGCCGAAGCCGAAATTTCTAGCATGTGAGCAAAATAAATTTTATTCGCCCTGAATGGAAGATCCTTTTAAAAATGTCCAAGTCGGTGTTTTCAGTCCACAGATTAAGGGAAAGCGCACAATTTCGTTCTTAGATTCGCCTATTTATGTCATTTTGCGAAACCCGATCAAAAGAAAATAAGCCCCCCGCCTGAAGATCGCGATAAAAAGTCAGAAATATATCAAAAATAAAAGGCCCGTTTTGACAGCTATAAAAAATACTTTATCTACACTCACAACGTAATGTTTGAAATATGAATTCAAAAAATATTGTATAAACATGTAGTTTATATTCGTGGATAGGAAAAATAAAAATAAAAAAACCATTACAGTGCAACATTTTCCTTCGATTATCATAAAATAACTTTTTTTTTTTAAAATGTTGCCCCACACTAGGAATTTCTTCCTGTATCGTGGGTGCGTTTACAAACATATAAACTCACATACACAAACACCCAGAGCCGGAGCAACTATCTGTAGGTCATATAAATATTTGTTCCGTGCGGGAATCGAACCCGCGACACGCAGCGCAGCAGTCAATCGCTTAACCACTGCGCCAAACGTGCGCCCAAATTTTTATAGCACACTATTACTTTTTAATTTACTGGCGTTTATGGGCTCCTTGACTTATTGTCACTTGTTGTCGAAAAGTAGTGGCATATCTATGGAGGCGCGCGGTGAACTGTCATGCGCAATGAGAATTTAAATTGCCCGCCATACCACATATTTTTCCGTTTCAACTTTTGTTTTATTTCAAATTTAAGAGTGAAGATAAAGTAGTGTATTCAACGGCATATAATTAGGTATTAAAACACTCGCGTGTTAATATTATCACATTCGGCTTCGCCTCATGTGATAAACCCACGCTCGTGTTTTAATAACCCCTATTATATGACCATTGCATAAACTACTATAATAATAATTACTACTATTACTATTATTACTATAAACTTGATGCTTACGAATGATACTCGTTGTCACAGTGTTTCGGTAACATAATATTTAATTAGGATTATGAATTTGATTATAATTTCTTACGTAGAAAGTTATTGCGACATGTAAAATGAGAAATGTCAACGGACTTCTTAGATTGTGACGACTAAAACACAACAGCTGGGCGAGCACGGCCTCTGTGATAGGTTTGAGTCACACATTTTATCACGTTTTTTGCTCCCAAACTGTGATAAAAATGTGTGACTTAAGCCTGTCACAATAGGCCGTGCTCGCCCGGCAGCTATCAACTTTTCGCCCTGAATATGGTTGCTCAAAAACCTGGCGGCCCACTCAGGAAGTCTAAGTTCTGAAAACAGAGTCCCTATCCTAATCAGAAGCCAGGAAATCTGACACTTATAGTTTTGCCAAGGGGGATCGTGTTACCCAGTTCCTGGGTTATGGAGGTCAGATAGGCAATCACTCCATGTCAAATACTGATACTCAGCAGCATCAGGTCAGACGGAAAGCTGACCTCAACATGATGTAGTTAGGAAATAAAAAGGTCTGGGCAAATCAAGGAACTGTTGAAATACATTAAATACGTAACAAGATACTAAGTACTGCAGCATTTCAGATTTATAATCTTATCATAAAAGGTAAACACAATTTTCTTTTCAACTGTGTGACTAACCGTCTTTTACCAGTGAATTAAAAATTAAACCATATTTCTAACAGCTGAAGATTGAATTTGATATTCTAAAGTAAAAATAAATATTCGCAGGTATGTAACCTTGTAGATTAAGTCTCTAGGTTAGTTATGCTTACGTGAAACGTTATTTCTTTTCATTATGGTAAATAGGTAGAGAATTATAGACAACGATGCACTGGTCGCCTGATCGCGACAAAACTCCAGAGCCTCGAACATCGACGCCGACGCCGAGATGCCAGCCTGTCGGTTTTTCATAGTTTACATTTCGGGGAGCCCGTTCCATCATCGGACATCATCGGTACATGGTGGACATCCCACCTATACGCACAAAGCATTTTGCTAATACTTTCATTGTGCGCACATCTAAGGCTATCGTTTTGCTCTTGCAAAAGATACTTATTAAACCTGCTGGTTTCTCAACGCTCAATTATCGCAAAATTATTTTGACAAACTGTCAAGTAAGCGTTATCTGCTATGATTGGCGGTTGGCTTTTTAAAAAAGTTTAAAATTTTGACATTTCCATCAGCTTTCATCTATGAAGTTGCGGTATTTGTTAAAAAAAAGACTATTCGGTGAACTAAAATCAAAACTCGTCGACTTTGTCTCTGTCACCTCTGACCTAGACTAGAGTCAAGAGCAAACCCATCTCAAAAAAAAAAAAAAAAAACGATAAATACATAAAATATCTATTATATCACAAAGAACTGCTCTTCTGAGTATAAGTTTTTTCGGAATGGCATCTAAAATTTACAATAGGATACCTGTGGACATTTTAGACATCAAGGAACTGCCACTATACAAATATAAATTACGTATTTTTCTAATTGACAAAGCTTACTATACGATCTAAGATTTTCTTAATAATTAGTATCAATCTGTCACCATGATTTATTCCGTTCTAATACCAAAAACTAATACCACTAGTATCTATTGTATTCCGAACGGATACCATGGTTTAAACTAATACCAAAACAAGTACATAGATATAAGAAACAGTCATTAAAAATGATAAAAACAGTTAAATCCAATATAATAAAATTAAGTACTAATAAAATATGACTAATTAACAACTTAATTATAAATTTTAGTTCCTCCTTGTACCTACCTGAATAATATTGTTTGCAACTACATCAAAACAAGAAAAATTTACTTACAGTCAAAAAAATACAAAATGCCTCAGAAAATGAACTCTTAATTTATATTAACAGGTTCACCGTCCAATTAGTAAAACAATAGTTAGTATTATATTACGATCACATAAAAATATCAAAAAACCTATTCATTTGATTAGGTTTGACTGTGCTTACTGTACCAAATTCAAGTTGTTGGTAATCGTTCGCACATTAAATTTAATTATTTAAAGAGTGGTATTTGTTCGATATTTTAAAATATAAATATGAGTTGGAACAAATACCAGTGGTATTAGTTTTTGGTATTAGAATGGAATAAATCCTTACCAATGCACCTTCAACCACTGGAAAGCAGTGGTGGCCCAGTGGTATCGGCCGCGACTTAAGGGTTCGAGAGCGCGGTTGTGGGTTCGAGCCCAGGCAGGCGCTTTACTTTGTGTAAATTATTTCATCACCACTACCGCTACCGCACTGGGCCCGCGTGGTGGATAACGGCCCATTCCCTCTTACAGAGAGGAGGCCTGTGTCCCAGTAGTGGGAACATTAATAGGCTGATGATGTGATGTGATGTGATCTGTTCGATATAAAAAATAAATATGAGTTGGAACAAATACCAGTGGTATTAGTTTTTGGTATTAGAATGGAATAAATCGTCACCAATGCACCTTTGCTTTATATGTGATACCTATGAAATACTTTATATGTGATGAGTCAGAGAAGGCACGAGCGTTGGTCACCACGCTAGCTCAATGCGGGTTGGAAATTTCAAACTTATATTAATTAATAGCGACTAGCGACCCACCCCGGCTTCGCTCGGGCAATAGACGTACGATACAGGTTTTTCCTAGTGTGATTATACCACTTCTATTAATATTTTGTTCAATATTCATTTAGATCTCAGTTAGGTGTGCCCACCTTCAAGACCAGAATTAAATGCTCCATCAACATCCAAACCGAATGTTCAGGAAGTAATCTCAGTATATTGATACGAGTATCTGTTTGTACAGTCATACGAATGTGCCAAAAACTGTCACTTTATCTCATGATGCACCTAGTTTTTTGCGTAAGGTGTGAATAAACATGATTATACAACTCGTATAATGCGCAGAAAAGTTGTGACGAAAAAATTAGCTGCAGTCATGGACGATTCTTACAGACATTTATTTGACCAAATTTGTAGATCGCACAAAAACTAAATTCGATATAGAAATGCCAGTGGCACAGATCTATATAGTACTGATATATGTCTATAGATAAGTATCTATATCATACTCGGCCACGCTGGCACAAAAGATGGCATAGACAAAAGTATATCTATCTCTTTTTGATTATAACTTTATCTGTTAGTGCGAAAGTGAATACCTATATAGAAATTGCGTCTTAAATATGTTCCGTCTACGTAATACAATGTCTCTGAAATATACTCTTTCCAAAGATTATATTTTAAATTGTATGCTGAAATAACTAGACAAGGGAAATACTAAAGCGATGTTACTCTTTTACTGCCACGAAATTAAATAATATCGCCTATTTAACACATTATTAAAAATTACCCAGGCATAACCTAAAAAATTAATGACAGAATGTTTATTATTCTCGGCGTTCTCGAACAAAACTTCTTGCCCAAACTAATACAGAACTTGACTCTGAGTTAAACCAGATATTTTTCAATTAATGACGTAGGAATTTAATCTCAGCTAAAACAATGTATGGGCTTCTGCCATTGTCCTTTCATAGGCTTTTGGCTTTTTGCGCGAGTTTATTTACTACTTTTTTATTGTTGACAATATTTTCCAAATATGGCAGATTAACAAAATGTGTTTTACCAACCACTGCTTTAATAGAGATTTACGTTTCGGTAAAATTTATCCTCCTTTTTGTACGAAAAAAGTGCTGCGCGAAACAGCAGCATACACAAATTTATATTTTTAATCGCACTTCTACGGCATTAGAAATGGTTTTAAATCAAACTTTGCTTCCGTGCGCGTAAAAACAACGTTTAACAGTGAAGCCGGAATTATTCCTTCTGGACCTTACTCAACAGTGGCGCCAACCTGGTTAGCAATAAAACGGTAGGTAACCCCATCGCTATGTCTCTTGCGCAGAGTCTCAGGTAGGTGTAGACCTGGATACTGCCATGGTTGGACAAAGTTTGAGTCAAATGGATACGAAAAGAAGAAGAACCCGAAATGGCATGTTGTTGAAGAGTTGCAAATAAAATTATTTGCATTCTTCAACTACTAATCTATCCCTGTATGGTGGCCGTTTTGCAATTTTCCTTTTTCTTATGGTATTTATTTCCGCCCAAAGATGCGTTAATATTAGTGTTGAAATATGGAACTTTCGACGCTCATAATTTTCAAATATTTATTATTTTACTTTTTCTTTCCATACAGGGCTAGATAATGATGAGACAAATTGATATCATTTTTATTTTGAACTTACATTGTCAAACAGTGGAGTATCCCTAGACTACGTTTGTATGGAAAAATTATCGACTAGTGGAACCTTAAGTGCACCTGCGGGGTTTAAGGAACACACCAGCAATAGCAGTGCCACAGCACAGCCATGGCACATTATCCTGCTGAGTAGAAGCCTTCTTGTCACAGTCACGAGTATCACGACCTACCTAGTTTATATTCCCTTCTTTATCCTTTTGTTTTGTGTGTACTGACCGCAAACTGGAACACGTTGCGTCGGAAGGCTTCCCACTAGGTGGACCGACGACCTATATAAGATTGCGGGAATCCGCTTGATGGGAGACGCACGGGAACGGTCATTGAGGCAATTGGTTCAACAGTGGACATATTTCAGCTGAAATGATGATGATGACGATGTAGATACGTTATGGACCGAGTGATTAATCAGTGCTCTATGTATAATGCCGGTCAAATATGTCAAGCCAAATCGGCAAATATAATGAGTACTGATTTCGACTTCTATATATCACATTGTCTGGTCATTATGAGTACAGGTCCCGTCACGTAAAAAGAACGCTGAGCGACAGTGGAGGGGATGTGTTTGCGCATGGGTACAGTCGCGTTCTAAAGTACTAGAATATTGTTTTATAAGAATAATTGTTTTATTGTAGAATCTTATTAATTACTTATTAGCTAGTAGCTACTTAGAACTTTAGCAGAGGCTGGATTTAAATTAGTTAATCTTTACTTAAGAATATTTTTTTTTATTTTGATCTTATTATTACAAATATATAAATATCTTATCATTATAAACTATCAACTGCTCCTTTCTCAACTTCTTTCGTCATAAAACAATAAATACTATAAATCATTTTTCGTTCCTTCATTTTTAAAACCTTTGTCGTGCAAAGAAAGTTGTGTGCGACTGTATTTTGGGAGCGAACGAAGCGTGATCTCAGCGCGGGAAGCATGGGTCAACTGACGAACCAATAGCGTGCGCGCACAGAAACACTGGCGGAGCATTCCCCCGTCGCGCTCCCTTCATACCACCAGTTTGATCGATAAATCGCTCAGTGTGCAGATTCAAGGCCAGCGTTCTTTTTACGTGACGGGACCTGTATGCTATGTAACGATTGGGCATTTCGATAATCATGGTCAATGAACTAGTCCAAGAGTGAGCGAAGCGAGTTTGGGAGCTTAGAGCACCCCGACACGGATAGGTTAGGTTCGACGTAATCTCCTTCATGTTATGTTACTTTAGACCCCGCAAACAGAAAAAGGAGGCCCCGTCGATTTTGTTGCTTAAATAGTAATCGTACTTACTTATTCTATAATATCAATATCAACATTAAAATAAGTGCCCAATAAGTGATGGGCATTATTCAGAAAGCCCGTAGACTTATTACGTATCTTTTGAAAGAGCAAAACGATTGCGATCAAACGCTTTATGCTATATGGTAGGTCCTACACAATCGTTTGCTAATCGCTCGCTGTTTGTCAAATGCACTTATTACAATAAAAACGCCAACAACTCTAAAGCTTTTGTATTGAAGAGCAATTATTGCGTAAAAATTGCTATCGTTTTGCTCTTGCAAAAGATACGTAATAGGCCTGCCGGTCAATTTAATTATTTCAATAGTTTTATCATCTTGCCTACTCATATTGGGCATTTTCGAATTGCCCGGGCAATATGAGCAGTGCCGTATTAATCACTTGGTCCTTAATAACACAACATATCTATACTAATACACTGCCGAGAAATGAAAAAGTTCCACCCACAAAATGCCGAAAAACACCTTAATATCTCCTAAGACATAGAACCTAGCTTCATTAATTAAAAAGTATAATGTAATCTATTTTATTATGCAAACTTAAACTCTTTTAAATACTGGTCTTTTTGAAGCCATGGATAAAAAAGGTAGAAAAACAAAATTTTGGGGTTTGAAAATTTAGGAATACGTTTGTTTCGTTTTTTGTTTTGCTTTTGATTTCATCCTTGTTTTCGTCGTTGTGAAAGAATTCTTAAATTGTAAAGTTTTACGGCTCTCGTACCCATAAATCATGCGTCTATCACCCGAGGATTGTACGAGATCATCACTATGGTGGAATTGGGGACCAGCCAAATAAATACGGCCAGAATAATGGGCGTGACACATACTACTGTCCGACGAGTGATCCAAAGGTTTAGGGAGACTGGATTAAACCTGAGAAGACCAGGTACTGGCAAGCCAAGGTGCACAACAGTATGAGTCGACATCAGACGGGAGTTGCGGTTCAATAACAACTTCTGCAAGTTCGAAGGGAGCCAATAAGCGAGTGGACAGTCAGGAGACGTCTTGCCGAAAGAGGATTGAAGCCTTACAGGCCAACAAATGGCCCAAAACTGGAGCGGCATCATAAAGTTGCCCGATTGCGATACGCCTGCGAGCATACAGAATGGGGTGAGGACGAATGGGGCAGAGTGATGTTCTCTGATGAGTCAAGATTTATGCTGTACCATCATGATGGGAGGAAAAGAGTATACGACCAGGAGAACGTTTTGCACAAGCATGTTTTGAAAACAACGTGTCACACGGCGGAGGTACCGTTCACGTGTGGGCTGGTATCTCTGCAGAGGGTCGAACAGAGTTAGTTCCAATCGAGAACGGGAACCTAACTGCTGTGAGATACATCAATGAGATTCTCAATGAACATGCTGGTCCGTTTTTACCGTGGTGCCAATATGGGCGACAATGCAGTGTTCATGCACGATAATGCACGGGCCCACACTGCACAAGTTTTAAATGAATATCTTCAGGACGTAGGAATCCACAAAATGGAGTGGCCAGCAAGGAGCCCCGATTTGAATCCTATTGAGCATGCTTGGGACAAGCTTAACAGACGTGTGAGAAAACGAGTTCCACCTTCAATTACTCTTCGTGACTTGAATTACGCGCTCATCGAAGAATGGGAGAACATTCCTCAGCATATGCTGAGGAATCTGGTATTCAGCATGCCCAATCGCGTAGCAGCTGTATTGAGAGCACATGGAGGAAACACCAAGTACTGAGTTATCAAAACCTACGTTTACACTTAGTGAAATCCCTACTTAGAGATTTGGTTTTATTTGCCAAATGGCCCCAATTTTTTAAAACATTTAATTTAAAATTTGACGATCTAAAATTTACATAATATAAAATACTTAATTAACAATAACTACCTATAAATACACTTAAATAAAAATAAAATTAAACTACGAACGCGTATAAAAGGGCAGGGGTCATAGGGCGTCAAAAAATTCGTCCACATCGCTGTCAACGTGAAAAGTGCCCAGAACGCTGGCAGCATTGCCACGTTGAATGGCAATGCTGATTCTCTGGCCAAGGAAAAGCCCAGCCCTCTGGTCACGTGAAGAGTCGACTAACCGTTTACTTACTTCTCGAAATACTCGAAGAGCATTCGGACCCCATGGACCTAATGTTTCAACCCCAAACGGCTCAAATATATAACAAAAAAAAAAATTGAACCCTATATTGACTTTTTTAGTTGGTAATATTCTGATGCGCTGTTAAATGTACTACAATATTGCAGACGGCGTCATTAAGCTAGCCTTTCCCGTTTAGGAGTAATTTGGTGCTATGTCACTGGAACTTTTTCATTGCTCGCGAGTGTATTTTCGATGTACAAAAATTACTTTTCTACAGATTTATTATATGTATTGATGATGATATATGGACGAAAAACCCAAATATCAATAATCGTTGATCACAACGATACCTATGCAAATCAATGAGTAATAATAAGTTATTAAATCAGTGTAAGTGGCAATAACTAAGTCCACAACATATTATCATGGGGTCCCAGCGATAACATGTAGTTCTATTCTGGGTGCATTGTCCTCACATATATGATTTAATTTAAAAATTGTACTTATGTACCTAAATATTGTAAAAATCTTTTTTTTTTTTAAGTTTAAGTAATACTTGTGCATTCTTCTCCATAACAAGCTATTTTACGAATTAACGGTAGAATCAATTTTTATTCCTTGTAAATATTAATTGTGACATTCAAAAGTGCCGCTTCGTGGCCTAGTTGAAAAAAAATATCTTTGTATTTGTAATAAAGAAAATTTGGTTCAAATAAATGTCACTAGATGGCGCGACATGCATCGATATGTTATTGAATTGTGTGTAAAATTAACATTTTCTTGAATTAATCTAAAAGTTTTATGTTATTTTTAATCAACTCTCCTAAGCAGAAAATTATGGAATATTCGGCTATTAATTCACATTTCAAAGCTTATTTGAACGGATCATTTAAAATTGATTTCAATAGATGACGAGGTTTTAAATTTCTGAGGCATGCCACTCGATTTTCAATTTGTTTTGTAACACATTTTGGTACAATGAAACTGTAAAAACGTGCAAAAATATACTATAAAACAAATCGTCACTGTATTAAAAGAAAACATAGGCACGAACCGAGAAAATCCTTTTACTTTCAAGTCGCTGCTAAAAGGCTAACAACACCTATAGCCGTGGATCGGATCCGAACGCGATCGAAGTACTTATAAAAATAATCATATTATTCAGACAAAAAACGCTAGTTACGTCAGCACAGTTTCTTGTATGGGATGAGGCATCTGTCTGCTAGTATTATATTATCTGTGATATTATAAAACACAAGTCCCCCGCCGGCGTCTGTTCGCGATGAACTCAAAAACTACTGAACGGATTTTCATGCGGTTTTCACATAGAAAAATAAAATACTTGTTTATTATATCTATGGGTTTTAACAATTTATAAAAAGAGTGTGAAACGAGGAAGGATTTTGTATATACGTAATTTGACACGGACGAAGCCGGGGTCGCATATTTAACAAAATGTAATTTCCTCGTTGGTCTAATGATCGCATGCGCTGCCGCCGAGCATGAGGCCCTGGGTTCGATACCCGAGTCAGACAAAGTGCTATTTGGTTTTTGCATCAGAAATTTCTCAACAGCAGTTTGGAGTCTGAATTTACACCCGGTTGATGGTAATAGACTCGCCCTCTATTATCTAAGCCTTTTTTTTAAATAATCTATGGGCTCGCGCTTGACTACTATCTCACCTGATGTTAAGCGATGATGTGGTCGACGATGAAGCACGCTTGCCTAGAAAAACCCTATTCACTCTTGACTTAAGACCCCTAGATTGTAGCTATCGGGAAACACAGACTCCGGCAGGGAATTCCACTCCTTAGCTGCATGCATAATAAAAGTGTGTCCAAAACGTTTTGTGCGTATGGGTGGGATGTTTCCCCATACAGAAACATACACATAACTGGTCCTATGCGTCTCGCATTCACCAACCAGTCCGATCAGTATGGCGACGCTTAGTGGAGATAATTTCAGTCCAGCAGTGGAAGTTTTTCGGCTGTAATGACGATGATGATGATGAAACATATATGGGGCTCAGCTGGTTAACCGTTCGTGGAATAAAGGGGTGATGTTATGTTATCCTAAAATATTATTTTTAACATACTTCAAAATGGCGGAGGTTTTAATTCGAATGTATTTTTTTATGTGTGTTACCTCATAACTTTTTACTTTTACCGATTCTGATGATATTTTTTTGGGTTCCGTACCCAAAGGGTAAAAACGGGGTCCGTCTGTCTGTCTGTCACCAGTCTGTATCTCATGAACCGTTATAGCTAGACAGTTGAAATTTTCACAAATGATGTATTTCTGTTGCCGCCATACCAACAAATACTAAAAACAGAATAAAATTAATATACAAGTCCTATTCAACAAACGTGATTTTTTGTCGTTTTTTGCGATAATGGTACGGAAACCTGCGTGCGCGAGTCTGACTCGCACATGGCCGGTTTTTTTTTATTTGATCAAGATCTGACGAATAGTTTTTGAGTTATGCTTAATAATGCGTATTTTCATGGGAAAATAAGGTACCAAAACTAAAACCAGACAAATGAAAAACATTTCAGCAAAAAATTTAAACCGACTTCCAAAACACTGCAAAGCGAAAAATAATTTTCTTTTCGGAAGTCGGTGTCAAAAACGAAAACAGAACAGGCACCAAAGACACCGACTTCAGAAAAGAAAGTTATTTTTCGCTTTGTAGTGTTTTTTTTTGGAAGTCGGTTTATTTTTTTAATTAAAATGTATTTTTTGTTTATTCCTATTGAGTTTACTTTTTAACATTCCATTACACGCGCACTCAGGTTAATCGACAACCATTTATTTTCTGTGTCCTTAGCATAGTCCATTTTTATATTCTTGGTAACTCAATAGGTTGACTTGGTTTGTTGACATTGACTTACCCATGCTAAAAGATTAACAGGTTTACTGTCCTCATAGCAAACACAATAGTTTAACAATCACGTGAATCATATATTATTCATGGGGCAGGAAGGTGGTAAGTTGGATGGTAAAAACTTGCCAAGTCGCACGTTTATTGTGTAACAAAGAACATATTAAGAAAGGTTGGAAAGACTGTCTGGCAGACATCGCTGTCAGTGATAAGACCGCCATGGTAGCCATAACTAACTTTTTTAACCGACTCCAATAAAGAAGGGCGTTCTCAATTCGTCGGTTTTTTTTTATGTATATTCCCGCCGTTTACTCAAAGACGCCTGGACCGATTTGGAAAGTTCTTCGTTTGTTTAAAAGGGTATACTTCCCAGGAGATCCCAGGGGCATCAAGTCAGGATCTGATTGTGCGATCCTGGAGAAATCGAAGGAACTCCTCTAATATTATAGGAATATATCTAGCGATTTTGGTATATTCATCAACAATGCAAACACTTGCACTTAGAAAGTAACATTTGGTGAAGTAGAACTGATGAAGAAGACCACAGATGGCCAGAGGGGAGTTCCACTTCTTAATGCTAAGTATGTCACGGGTAGGTATAAGATATAATATATTCGAGATATATAACTAGTAGTTACTAGTTCTCGAAAACCGGAAAACAATAGATTTCAAACATCCTGACTTCGGAAAAAAAAGTTTTTTTTCGCTTTGTAGTGTTTTGTTTTGGAAGTCGGTTATATGTTTTCGTTCTAAAGTTTTTTTTTGGTGTATAATAAATAAAGTAAGCTCCATGCTATTTATTCAATTAAAAACGAAGTATTGAGTTTGATTCAAGGAACTTCGAGAGAAATTGGTAGGTATAGATACAGCTAGATCTTTCTTCTTTTATACAAAAGCGAAGCGGCATAAAGAACTTGGCTTTCTTTTTACACGACTGAACAAAAAAGAACCGTAAGTTTTTTTTTTGGGTCATATTTAAGAGTTTCTTTTTCATTTATGTTTTGTTGGGTTATTTTATGTTTCGTTAAAAACATAATTATATTTGTTACTATTTTTATTATTATCATTCTGTTTTTTTTTGGATAGGTTCGACCACTATCTGATGCAAAAATCGTATGAAATTGCAAAATTCGTATGAAAGTAGATACGAATTTCGTGAGGAAGAATTACGAAAAAAAATACGAATTTCGGGTAGAGAGCTCCAACTGAATTTCATTAGTAAAAAGTCATAATTCAAGGTTTGGCTCTCGCCTATTTCCTTCTCCAGTATTGGACAAATTTAAAAGATATTCCATAAATTGAATAAAAAGATATAGTTAAGTTGTGCTTCTATGTTTTTCATTTATAGTTTTCAACTTTTTTACAGCATATATAAACCTCGAATTCTGACTTTTACTTAGGATATTCAGTCGGATGTCTGCGATCGCATTTCCTCTTAAGCAGAATTTCCCCATTAGTATAGGCCCTTCTATGTTCGGGACCCTAAAAATGGCCAAAGTTTACATGCAATAAAATTAAATTGTACACATAGTTTTTAAGTTTAAAATCACTGTATTTTTTTTGCATTAATATTTTTATTACTTTAAATTTTTCTTTGAAGCGTATTATTTATACTTTCTTGTATGCTGTGAATAACTCTGTTGATTACATAATTGTTAATTTTAAGTTTTATGTATTTGTGCTTTATTATGTAATTGTTTGTTGTTCTAAATAAAAAAATTAAAAAATTGTACATACAAGATACGCGCGAAATACATAACCTCTTCCTTGCAGCCGGGTAAAAATAGGGCTGCCTGCTTGCTGTTCCTGCACGCTATTATCTATTTTTACCCGACTGCTCATAGGGTTATGAGTTTAGCAGTCTATGTGTGTATGAATATTCATCTATTCCTTCGTATATCCTAAACTGCTCATCAGATTTGGACATGTGAGGTGTATGACTGCTCCGCGTATACGGGATTGCGAGGTAGGTAAGGACAGGTGTGGTCATATTTTAAAAACTGCTATTCCCATGTAAAAGAAACAACTTTATTTGAGGAAAACATATGCAATTCCAAAAAAAGAATTGAGTTCTCCATACAAAGTTGTCGTCAGCTGATCAAAATTTGTAAAGGAGACACATTTGTTTTTAATGTATGGCCACACCGTTCTGCATCCCACTAGGTGGACCGATGACCTGGTGAAGGTTGAGTGGATCCGCTGGATGGGAGACGCACGGGACCGGTCAATGTTACGACGCTTGGGGGAGGCCTATGTCCAGCAGTGGACGTCTTTCGGCTGATATGATGATGATGATGTTGACACCGTTCTGTTACATCCTATCCTATCGACTA
Source organism: Orthosia incerta (assembly GCA_948252205.1). Lineage (NCBI taxonomy): Eukaryota > Metazoa > Arthropoda > Insecta > Lepidoptera > Noctuidae > Orthosia > Orthosia incerta. The sequence goes on from OX411742.1 coordinate 21,815,426, forward strand.
ATCCTGCTTCCTACTTACTATTTTAAACGTGAAAGTTTGTGATAATGGATGGATGGATGTTTCGTTACTCAATCAATCAAGAACTGCTGAACGTATCTGGATGAAATTTGGCACAGAGATGGATTATAGTCTGGAATAGCACATATGCTACTTTTTATCCCGGTATAATGTTCCTTTGGAATAATAAAACGCGAGCAAAGCAGCTGGCAGAAGCTAGTATTATAAGTGCGAAAGTTTGGGTGCATGTTTGTTACTCAATCAAGCAAGAACGGCTGAACGGATCTGGATGAAATTTGGCAAAAATGTTATATTATAGTCTGGAATAGTGCATAGGCTTTTCATCCCGTTATATTTAATGTTCCCTTGGGATAAGAAAACACTTTTCACGTGGGTGAAGTCGCTGGCTGAAGCTAGTACTACCATTGAGTTAATAATGTACTACGTAGTACATATTATCTCAATGAGTACTACATATAACAATTTCACGTACGTAAACCTTAATAATTTATAGATAATTATATTTTATTTTTAAAACAAGCCTTTTTCGTATTCTTCTCAGCAAACCCTTTCATTTGATACCCATATCATGGCAGTGCAAAAAAAATAACTAGTCCACCATCTTGGGCCGTCCGCCATATTGAATTTAGAATGACGTCACTTATCTAACTAACCATGCATTGTCATCCAAACTAAACGTGTATGCAAAATTTCATCTTAATCCGTGGAGGATAACTGCTTTAAAATTCAGTAGCAAGATTTGACCCGAACGCACATTACATAAATACAAACATACATACATACATTGCAAGTTAATTAAAACCTTGTAACTTGGAAAAAACATACCTACCTACTAACAAAATCCATAGCTTTGTTCCTCAGCTTTTGCCGGAGTATCTTGTCAAACCCAATGTACTTTAATCATATTGGTCGAGACAATTTATAACGGTTGATTGTAAGTAATAGTACATTATGGTACAAGTGTGCAATGTTGGTGATTACCGCTAAGGCGCCATTGAGACCCGAGCCGCAGGTGAGGGAGGACGGTAATCATCAATACACACGTGTATCATACGACGTTTTTCAACACACTTGTGAAGAAAATAATACAAAAAAAACATTTTCAGCAGTAAAAACGAGTTGTGAAAATTTTTCACACTGGCGGGCAAAACAATCAGATTTCCTATGCGCGCGCATTTAACAATGGCGATCGGCCATAGACTAAAACATTTTTTTTTGGCTTTTTGTGGATATTTAGCCACGTACAAAATAGGGAATTAAAAATTTTCTTAATTACAGAGCAAATAAATTTTATATTTGAGTGAAAGTTTTATTTATTAAGCACGTACAAGTTGAAATTATTTATTTAAATACGAAGTTGCATGAAATGAGCAAGCAATAGGTACATTAATTTATTTGTACTATTGAGCACGATCTTTTTTGTATCGAAACTTTTGTAAGAACAAAGCAACTCAAACAATAAAGTTTTATAAAAAACTCTATAACTCACTTGTGAATAATAGCAATGAAAAAGTCACAGTTTGATAACAGGTATCATTATGTGCCTAATTGCGGTGAAGTTAGAGCCACTTTATGAGCAAGTGTGTTGAAAATATTATTTAACGTCATCATCAGAAAATCTTTTGCTCTTCAAATTATAATTTTATTATGACAACTATGAACTGTTTTGATGATAACACAAATAATAACAAACATTTGATAGTGAATTAATGACTAGATAAGCTACAATTATTATTACAAAATTGTACTACTATTAATATATATAAAAACCCGCCTGCTTAAAAAACAAACTAAAAAGCTATAAACAAGAAAAAATCATGCTGTGCAGTCGGAGGATCAGGGGGTCAGCCAGTTTACGAATATGTATCCTCCGACTACACAGCTTTTTAGTTCGCTTTTTAAGGTCCGTTTATATCTACAGACACTGAGCGTGCCAGACACGTGCAGTGGCAGACAAAATAATATTCTTTTATACAGTATCTATTAACGTTTTTATATCTATAGTTACACGGCCGCGCAGACACCAACAGACTCACTGTATAAAAGAATATTATTTTGTCTGCCACGGCACGTGTCTGGCACGCTCAGTGTCTGTAGATATAAACGGACCTTTAAGGCGCCGATTCCCTTGAGTAGCTGATTTTAAAATGAGAATCACGTCTAAATGGCTAGTCATAATTATTTGAAAAAAATATATGTGATATTAGACTATTTTCTTAATAATTTGATCTAAGCAAATTTTCAGTTTTCTTCGTATAACATAGTGTAATTAATTTGTAAAGTTATGTCTAAAACGGACAAAAACTCGACAATCACACCAAAACCGCTGGGCGTATTTTAATGAAATTGACACCATCTCAAGACAATTTAATTATCTACATTTTGATCTGAGCCTTTTTTTTAAAGTCATAGAATAATAAGGAAAGTACAAAAAACTACAAAATTTCGGGTCGCGCGGGTGTGAAACGAGTGCGCGTTTTGTTCCCTCAAGGCCGTTGGCGTTAGTCGTCGTCTTAAGCAGGCGAGTTTTTGATTTTTAAATTAACTTTTTTATTCACAACTTTTTAGTTATCATTTTTTTTTCGAATGACTGATAAACATATAAGTAGTTTATATTTTTGTAATCTCCTCTAAAACCCTTCATTTTGATACCCCACTCGAAGGGAAGGGAAGAAAAAAAAATTGCAACCCCCAAATGGCGTCCAAAATCCGCCATGTTTCTTTTTTTTAAACGGACTTAGCTAAGAACACTTGGGTGGTCAAGACCTATCTAACGATGTCCTAATTAAAAAAATCTGCCAAGTAGTTTGAAAGATATGAGGTAATAAAGAATATTACAAACATACAAGATACGCGCGAAAAACATAACCATAACGCAAAAGCCTTGCAGCCGGGTAAAAAAGAACGAAATCCTTCTGTTGATAGGTAACAGAGGCCAACAGAGCTTTAAAAGTGTGAAACAAGAAAATATTCTCATCTGATATTGTTATGTGCACACTATTCGATAAGTATCAGATATTAGGTAATTAGATAAACAACTTACATGTAATAAATACTTTATTGTATTTCATACTTATTCATAGTGCTGTTCAGAGTATAACCGTGGTCGAATAATACTTTGCAGAATTTATTGTAGGTGGCATACGACCACGGTTATCTATTTTTTTGCTCTTGACTTCGGGCCTCCTAGAGATATTCAATTCAATATGACGTCACATAGATTTTAACCAGCGAACAAACAAGACGCTTCCAACGACACCTCAATTCTCAAATTGTGATAAGTAGTTTAGAAGTTATGAGGGAACAGATGAACATACATACATACACACATACCGGTCAAAAACATATTGCTTCGCCGTAGTCGGGTCAAAACTAACTGTCCTTGAAATACCTAGTAACCCACTAATACAAAATGTCAACAAAAATCTCGGTATCTCCGCAGATGTATAACGTTTACATACATCAGGGGGGTGACCATAAGCTCTTAGAGCGGTATCAATTTGATATCGAGTAAGTGACAGATGTATACAAGTCAGATACATCTGTCCCTTATTTGATATCAAATTGATACCGCTCTAAGAGCTTATGGTTACCCCCCTGTGCAAAGTATGAATAGAACGCATTCATACACAGCTGCACAAAATCTTACGTCAAACCACCGTTACGCAAAATTGATTCTTATTACGTACGATACACACCTGTTTTTTGGTCGCCACCCGCGCCTCTATACGCCGACCAGATGTAAACGATGATGGAACTGCACTTTCACTATGAACTTCACTGCCATCTTAAATTGGTCGGGTTGAGCGCACATGCGCAATGGAGATACAAGCCATTATGATTATCCGAGCATCACATAAGGCACGGCACGAAACGTGGTGAATCGAATGCTTCTGTATTGCACAAGTGATTGTATTATAAAATTTTCTTCGTTCTAGTGTCACTGTTGTTCGGTGGTAGTGTTGTTTGGTTATGGGTTCGGGAGTGACTTGTAAAATGGAGGGAGCGCGGGGGTCGGGCGGGCAGCGAGCTTAGCGCACGCTCCGCGGGCCACGACTGACACAGACAAGGTCACCGGAATATGGACGTTACGGGGTGACTCACCTTTTACAAAAAAATATTCGTTTATACACTTCAAGACAGACACTTAGTTCGATTTTTCTATAAAGCGGTCCGTTACGCATGAGCTCGAGTAGCGTACTGTACTGTCCTGTTAGTACTGAACGTATAAACATGTGTTGCACGCAACGTACAAGTTTTTTTTAAGAACAAGTTTTACTTGTACCTACATTTAGTTTGGAACTGGTGACCCCTTTATCACTCAACGCTTTAATTCGCAAGCGATTCACGCCTTTATTGCCTTTCGAGCGTGTTCTTGAATCATTCCTATTCAGGTCGTGAGGCCGTTACTACTTACTCTTTTGGATAATGTAGGTAGGGACGACTTTTCTTGGTTACAATTTTTGCGTTTTTGGCCATTTACACTCATCATCATCTGCCTAGCCTTTTCCCAACTATATTGGGGTCGGCTTCCAGTCTTACCGGATTCAGCTAAGTACCAGTGTTTTACATGGAGCGACTGCCTATCTGACCTCCACAACCCAGTAACTGGGTAACAAGGTACCCCTTGGCAAGACTGGTGTCAGATCTCATGCTTCTGACTATCCGTAACGACTGTCAAAGATCTTCAAATAACAGCCGGGACCAACGGCTTAACGTGCTTTCCGAGGCACGGAGGAAACTCGGTATGTTGAAATGGTCACCCATCCACTGACCGACCTCGTCAAGCGTTGCTTAACCTTGATGATCGACCCGTGCGGCTGTTATTATTTAGCCACGAGCTCCTCCATCGAGCTCGGCCATTTACACTGTAAAACAAAATAAATAAAATAAAATCGTGAAATGTTATGTGCATAATTAGGTATGGGTAACCAATCTGTGAACAAAAGCATATATTTTATGCTAAAATTACATTGTCACAAGAAATAAATTGAGCTTAATCGAACATCGGGATGTAGGTCAAAAAAAATTGCAAGTATTGATTACAGACATTGGGTCAGTTGAAAGTAAAAAAAAGCTTGTACATAATAAAAAAGAAATAAACAACCTTACATGATATATCTACCCTTGAGTGCCTTTTAGGAACTTTGATTTCCAGAAACAATTATTTTTCTATTGTGTCTGCTAGCATTCAAGGGAATATAAAAAACCGGGCAAGTGCAGTCGAACTCGCGCACGAAGGGTTCCGTACTTGGTAAATTGCGGATTACGATTTATGACGTATTAAAAAAAACTACTTACTAGATCTCGTTGGAATTTTACATAGTAATGTACATCATATATTTTTTTAGTTTTATCATTCTTTTATTTTAGAAGTTACAGGGGGGGGACATATTTTACCACTTTGGAAGTGTCTCTCGCGCAAACTATTCAGTTTAGAATAAAATTATATCAGAAACCTCAATATCATTTTTGAATACCTATCCATAGATACCCATAGGGTTTGATGAAAAAAAAAATGAGTTTCAGTTCTAAGTATGGGGAACCCCCAAAATTTAATGTCTTTTTTTCTATTTTGTGTGAAAATCTTAATGCGTTTCACAGAATACATTTACTTACCGAGTTTCAACAGCATAGTTCCTATAGTTTCGGAAAAAAAGTGGCTGTGGCATACGGACGGACAGACAGACATGACGAATCCATAAGAGTTCCGATTTTTGCCATTTTGCTACGGAACCCTAAAAACAATGCAAAAGATAAATAACTTCAATTTCGGAAGTCGGTGTTCCTGTTTTTGTTTCTTCGTTTTTTGACACCGACTTTTCTGTGTGTCTTTATTTGTTTTTGTTTTTTTTTTGTAAAACTGATTTTATTGTTCACTTTTTAGTTGTGGACTTATGTTACATAATGGACAAGTTCTATACTTAAAGATCCTATAGTGTAGTTAGTAAAGAACCTATAGTGCCAAAAGTTTCGCTAGAATTTCATCCGAATAACCTGAAACTAAACATAACCGTTGAAATGAGAGTGTAACAGGGTGAACGATACACATCTGCGTATCTCTTAGAGCGTACCGGCGTGATGTTAGGCTATGAAATGTTATAAAACAATAAACAGACATGCAGCAATCCCAAGAGACTCCTCGACATTTATTGAAGAGTTCTTTAGTATAACTTCGAAGCTCTGAATCAGATCTTAAGCAAATTTAAATGGGACCAATTCGGGCACATATTCTTTCAAACAAAAAAATAATCATCAAAATCAATTCATAATTGGCGGAGTAATACAGTTGAATTGAGAACCTCATCCTTTTTTTGAAGTCGGTTAAAACTAACTGGCCATAATATTATTGGTTTAATGTAATATTGATTTTGATTAGCAGATTCTAAATTCAAATTCTCCATAGAAAATTTTAATCAATGCATAATTATATAATAAAGTCCACTGTCACGTCTGTTCGCGATAAACTCAAAAACTACTGAACGAATTTTTATGCGGTTTTCACCAATGTAAAGAGAAAGAACTGGGGGACGCCAAGCTTCACAGCTTGGCTCATCGCCGCAAAGTTGCCTGCTTGTCGGTCTTCTACAGACTGTACTTCGGTGAGTGTGCTCAGGAACTCCACGACCTCATCCCACCAGCCCCCTTCTACCATCGGACATCTAGACGCACTGCAAGTTATCATCCTTACCTTGTTGCCATTCCACCAATTCGAACCAAGCGCTTCCAAACATCCTTTATAATGCGCACAGCGAATGAGTGGAACTCACTGCCTGCGTCTGTGTTTCCGAACGCATTCAACCCTAATCTCTTTAAAGTTAGAGTGAACAGGCTACTTCTGGGTAAGCTCACTCCATCGTAGACTCTGTCTCTGTCACCTATGACCTAGACTAGAGTCAAGAGCAAACCCATTACAAATAAAAAAAAAATAAAAAAAAAAAGAAACGAGGAAGGTTTTGGTATATCGCGGGCGAAGCTATATCACGCTGGATTCACCAAACGATTAGGCAGAGGTACAGATAGTGGCTATGGTACACCAACATTTCACCTCTCAATTTGAATTAAGAATCTTTTAATCAGTGTTTAAACTTTTAATTACGGTTAAAAAAAATGAAATTTAATAGAGCTCATGACTGTGAAAATATGTAAGAAAGTAAATGGTGCACAAGTAAAATTTAAAAAAATAATATACACTCATATTTTATTGCAAGCTACCTAATTTATCTAGTAGCCGCGCTTCGATCGACAATCTATTGAACAAGAAATTATGACACGATAGCTTGCATAGCACTCCGATCCAAACACTCTCGATAAAGTTACTTTCAAACAAAAAAAACTAAATCAAAATCGGTTCATCCGTTTAGGAGCTATGATGGTTTGGGGGTAGGTGGAACAGGGTGTAAAGTCCCACAAGCCTCCATAGTAAAGGGAGGATCCTCCGACCAGACGGGTTTAGTGTCTGGTCCGGGAAACTGCCCTACAGCACGGGGTCTCATTGCTAAGAAAGAAAATTTGGTTCAAATAAATCTCACTAGATGGCGCGACATGTACACCGTGAAATTTAAATGGTTGTTTGCCCGCAGCGAAATGGTTTTTTCTATGTAATACAATCGTTTCGTAGTTATGTAAAATATTAGAAACAAAAACTGGCATATTTAACATTGTGAAAAACTTAACTCGAAAGCGATCACGAACCAATAGTAATACCTCCCGATATCTACGGCCGAACGACAGCGGGGCGTTGACCCGGGTGCTAAGTAGGTAAGGATCACCGTCGAAAGGATTAGGTTCGAAGGCGGCTCCGTTTGATAATGTTGCGCGCGGGCTAGTATATGCCGTATTACTACACGCGAGATCTTATTTTACTTTGAACATTTCTAAATCGGTCTTTTCTTTGTCGGCTGCGCGGCGATTTTTTGGATTGTTCCGTGCAAACTATTTTATGACGTATCACTACGTGCGAGAGTTTATTTTGGTTTGAACATTATCTTGTGCATCGCTTTTCTTGCCGGTGGTAACGCGAGTAGTACCTAGTACCGACAAGTTACTATTGTTACTCACTTTTTCGAGTTGATGAATATTTTTTAAATTATTTTAAAACAAAAACATCGTTATTTTTTTACTTTAACTCTATGCTTCGAAAGTATTCCTTAAGGCAAGTCGTTCTGCCGCGGGAAAACAACCAATTAAATTTGACGGTGTTTATAGAATTGTGTGTAAAATTAACATTTTCTGGAATTGAACATAACAATTGTATGTTCTTGTTTAATCAACTCTCCTAAGTACAAAATTATGGATATTGGGCTCTTAAGTCACATTTAAAAGATTATTTGAACGGATCATTTAAAATTGATGCCAATAGATGGCGCATTTTTAAATTTCTGAGGCATTCCACTCGATTGTTAAAATTTGCATTGTAACACATTTTGGTGCAAATAAAACTGTACAAACGTGCAAAAAAATACTATAAAACGAACCTTCACTGTATTTAAAGAAAAAAATATTCACGAACCTAGTAAACCCTTTTACTTGCAAGTCGCTGCTAACACCATCTATTGCCGTGAAACGGGATCGAACGCGAGTGTTGTACTTACAAAAATAACAAGATTAATCAGATGAAAAACGCCAGTTACGTCGGCACGGTTTCTTTGTAAGGGAAGAGGCATCTGTATGCTAGTATTATATTAACTGTGTCGACGGTTATTGTCGGACTGTTGTATGTGTTCAAATCGCGCAGAAAACTTTACTTGTGCGATGCAGGATTTGTGTGACGTCATGTCATTAGTTCGTAAGTGGCGGCGTCAGTAACGCTACAATGCCACAGACAGATATACAAATACACAGGTACATACGTCAAACTTAAAACACCCCTCTTTTTCTGTAAGGATCGTAGCAAGTAACGTTCTATAGTTTCTGCCTACCATGACAAAAATGCAATTTAATGGCGAAAATGATCCCAAGGGAACATACTACCTAGATAAAAATTAGCCTATGTGTTATTCCAGATTAAATATAACCTATATCTGTGCGAGATTAGGATGGCTCTTAAACAGCTTAAGTACAACGAGACACTCTTGAAGGCGGATGGAAAACCAGTACTCAAGGCCCTTCAGAAGCTTTTTGATTCCGTCATACTCGAGGGGAAAACGCCACAGGCAGGGTGAAGGGGTGTGGTGATCCTCTTCTTTAAGAACGGTGATAATGCCCTTTTGAAGAACTATAGGCCCATCTCACTTATTAGCCATGTCTACAAGCAGGTTTGACGATTTCCAGCCTCCCGAACAAACCAGATTCCGTAAAAGCTTTAGCACCGTTGAACACATACATACGCTGCGGCAGGTTATACAGAAGACCGAAGAGTATAACCTGCATCTCTGCTTAGAGTTTGTGAACTCCGAGAAAGCCTTCGATTCGATCGAGACTTGGGCTGTACTGCAGTCTCTCCAACGGTGCCAAATCGACTACCAGTACTTCGAAGTGTTGAAGTGTTGGAAAAAAAACGCCACCATATCAGTTCGACTTCAGGATCAGACCTCGGAACCTATCCTTCTGCACCTGTCGCGGTGTGAGACAGGGAGACGTCATTTCGCCGGTACTGTTCACCGCTGCACTGGAGGATGTCTTCAAGGTTTCGGACTGGAGAGGGCTAGACATCAACATCAGTGGCGAGTACATAACTCACCTTCGGTTTGCCGAAGATATAGTGGTCATGGCTGAGACTATGGGCGACCTCAGTACAATGCTCGATGACCTCAGTAGAGCTTTCGAAAGAGTGGGTCTTAAGATGAACATGAACAAAACCAAGGTGATGTTGAATGCCCACGTTGCACCCACTCCTATTAAGGTCGGAGACTCTACACCCGAAGTAGTGGATGACTATGTCTACCTGGGACAAACAATGCAGTTGGGTAGACCCAACTTCGAGAAAGAGGTCAACCGTCGAATCCGATTCGGCCGGGCAGCTTTCGGGCAGTTACGTGGTATCTTCTCGTCCAACTTACCACAGTATCTCAAGACAAAAGTCAGTATAACCAGTGTGTGTTGCCAGTGATGACATATGGCTCTGAGACGTGGTCGCTCACAATGGGCCTCATCAGAAAGTAAGTAGTAAGTTTCTGTTGAGGTGTCAGTCACCCAAAGGGTAATGGAGAGGGCTATGCTCGGAGTTTCCTTGCGTGATCGAATCAGAAATTTAGAGATGCGCAAGAGAACCAGGGTTACCGACATAGCTCGAAGAATTGCCAGACTTAAGTGGCAGTGGGCAGGTCACATTGCTCGCAGAACGGATGGTCGATGGGGCAGAAAAGTTCTGGAGTGGCGACCGCGAACCGGAAGACGTTGCGTTGGAAGGCCTCCCACCAGGTGGAGCGATGACCTGGTGAAGGTTGCGGGGATCTGCTGGATGTTGGACGCACAGGACCGGTCAATCTGGTGACGCTTGGGGGAGCACTATGCCCAGCAGTGCACGTCTTTCGTCTGATATGATGATATCCGTGCGCACACCGTTCTGACGATTAACATCCATCCAAACTTACCTATGATCAATAAAACTGACAAATTATTGCTGGCATTACCCGTCACCTGTAGGTGTAATACTGTACCTCCTTAATTAGAAATAAACAACATACGTATCTAACGTTAAATTAGTTGCAGTGTTTTCCTCATATAATTAGTAATGACATATGTATGACCGTCCAATTCCAATAGAAATATACCGTCACCTTTTTGTTTAATTTAGTCAGAATCACAATTCCTTTTAGTCATAGGTCATAATAATTTATACTGCGATCCCACCAATGATGTTTTTTACAAGTTGTTAACGGGACACTATTACTAAGACTCCACGATCCGTCTGTCTGTCTGTCTGTCTGTCTGTCTGTCTGTCTGTCCGTCTGTCACCAGGCTGTATATCATGAGCCGTATTATTTCTGTTGCCGCTATAACAACAAATACTAAAAACAGAATAAAACACATAATATAAGTGGAGCTCCCATAAAAAAACATGATTTTATTGCCGTTTTTGCGATAATGGTACGGAACCCTTCGTGCGCGAGTCCGACTCGCACTTGGCTGGTTTTTTTTTATATCCCATAACTCTAGGGCATGAATGAGATCAAATCAAAGAATAAACTGGCATATGAATTATTTTTCTATAATTAAAATTATATTTTTTTTGCATTTTTCATACATTGATGCAATTTTTTAACCGACTTACCAAAAAGGAGGAGGTTCTATGTTCGACTTTATGTTTGTTTTTTAGGGTTCCGTACCCAATGGGTAAAACCGGGACCCTATTACTAAGATTCCGCGATCCGTCTGTTTGTCTGTCTGTCCGTCTGTCACCAGGCTGTATCTCATGAACCGTGATAGCTAGACAGTTGAAATTTTCACAGATGATGTATTTCTGTTGCCGCTATAACAAACAATACTAAAAACAGAATAAAATAAATATTAAAGTAGGGCTCCCATACAACAAACGTGTTTTTTTGTCGTTTTTTGCGATAATGGTACGGAACCCTTCGTGCGCGAGTCCGACTCAGACTTGTCCGGTTTTTTTTTGTGTATGTTCACCGATATCTCCGTCAATCGTAGACTGATTTTGAAAAATCTTGTTTTTTTTTGCATATCTGTTTATTGTTTATACCATTTCATAACATAACATCACGCCAGTAAGCTCGAAAGGGGTATGCAGATCTCTCATTTCACCGGTTATGTTCATGTTTCATGTTATTCGGGTAATCTATTTTGGCGTTATAGGTACTTACTAAACAACTTGCCTATTAGGTAGGTACAACTAAAAAGGGTTTTTTTTTTTTTAAATATTATTTAGAAGGCGGTAGAATTTTTTTGCACAAAAGTTTTTTTTATTTGTTATAAATTAATTTCGATTTATGATATTTTCGAAACTATGCATTTTTGGATCACATACTGTAGGACTTTTTGTATTATTTTACTTATAGAATACTAGCTGTTCCCCGCGGCTTCGCTCCCGTGGACCACCCCACAGGACCCGTTTACAGGATTAAAAAATAGCCTATGTCACTCAAGAATAATGTAGTTTTCTATTGGTGAAAGAATTTTTTAAATCGGTCCAGTAGTTTCAGAGCCTATTCGGTACAAACAAACAAAAAAATCTTTACTCTTTATAATATTAAATAACATTAGTATAGATTATATTATATTAGTATTGTAGTATAGATAACCCTAGAGTTATAAAAAAAGGGTGTTTATACTGAGATATATACGTTTTACCGACGTCTGCGCATTACAATCACAAGCTGACCAGTTTCAAGTTTGAGTGAACTCATTCCGTCCTGCGTCTGCCCGCGACACAAACGTACGTTTGAACAGGTATATTTGATATCGAGTAAGTGACAGATGTATACAAGTCAGATACATCTGTCCCTTATTCGATCTCAAATTGATACCGCTCTAAGAGCTTATGGTCACCCCCCTGTACGTTTATCTCTTTCTGACAACGGAACCCGTATTTTTATCTCTGTGATCTTTTAACCTACTCAGTGATAGAAATAAAGTTCCAAGTTCCATAGGTCCTATGTAGGTAGCTAAAGTAAAATATCGCCATGATTTTATTTCTTTATGATGAGTATGACGTCTTTCTTGGATCGTACTGCAAAAATCTGCACATATTCTGTTTTTGATGAAACTTTATGAATGACAAGCCGCTTCTGCCTGCCGCAATGCCCGTGTGGAAAGTGTTTTAGCATCCCAATGGAACGTTATACCGGGATAAAAAATAGTCTAAAATTTCGTCAAGATCCGTTCAACCGTTCTGGCGTGATTGTGTAACAAACATACATCCACACTCACATCCATCCTTCCACATTTATAATCTTAATTAGATTCTTGACAGTAGAATAGATTACTGCAGGGTTCCCTGGCCGCATCTTGTTGGAACTTGTTTTTATTTTTTTATCTTTGCCCAACACCTTTGGGTACGCAGACGACAGCACGGTTGCTAAGAGATACGTGTCCGGCGCACGAGCTACTGGGCCTGAGAGCCGGTCTCTCCGGGTGGCCATGGTTGAGCGCTTGAACCTGTCTTTGGAAACAGTCTCCGAATGGGGCGATGCCAATCTAGTCAGTTTCAATGCTGCTAAGACCCAGGCGTGTCTATTTTCCGCAAAAAAGAGCCTATTCCACCCGGCTCCATCTTTCCGTGGTGTAACCGTGCCGATAACGGACCATCTCGACCTTCTTGGTGATACGTTAACATTGACCCTCAATTTTGGTCCATTTATTGAGGCTAAGGCTCAGTTGGCTGCAAATGGGGATCCTTGCAAAGATGAGACGGTACTTCACGCCTGAACAGCTGCTCAAATTGTATAAAGTGGAAGTGCGGTCATGCATGGAGTACTGCTCTCACCTCTGGGACGGATCTGCCAAATATCAACTTGATGCGCTTGAATCGATTGACAAACGGGCCAAGAGGCTTATCGGCCACGATGCACTGGTCGCCTCAATGCTCCAGAGCCTTGAACATCGTCGCCAAGTGGCCAGTCTGTCGGTTTTTTATCGGTTACATTTCGGGGAATGTGCGATGGAACTGCACAATTTGATTCTGCCTAGCCCTTTCCATCACCGGACAAAAAGACGTACGGCGATGCGCCACTGGTACATGGTGGATATCCCACCCATACGTACAAAGCGTTTTGCGAATACTTTCATTGTATGCACAGTTAAGGAGTGGAATTTCCTGCCGGAGTCTTTGTTTCTTGATAGCTACAACCTTGGGGTCTTTAAGTCAATAGTGAATAGGTTACTTCTAGGCAAGCGTGCTTTCTCCGTCGACCACATCATCGCTTACCATCCGGCGAGATGGTGGTCAAACGCGAGCCTATAGAAAAATAAATAAAAAAAATAAAAAAAACACCAGGAGCTTCTCCTGTAGCTTGGCTAAGTATGCCACATCAACTAGCTCCCAGTCAGCCAGGTTTTGCAGGTAAACTGGCACCCACAGCTTGCGGCTAACTGAGAGCTTTTTTTTTAGCCAGAAGAAATGCTCATGCATACTGCGCTACCACGGGGAGATAGCGCAGTTATGTGGGACTCCAACGCACTAAAACTCCACGGTGTCCTCCTGAGCCGCTTATGGCGGGAACACGGGCACGCGTTAGCACTCACCGTGAACTCGCCACGGCTGTCCGTTATCGGACCCTCCTCTGGAGTGTATCCCCCATCACCGGTGCACTAGAACTTTAGTCATATAAGACGTCGGATTCACTTGAAAATCTTTATAACTTTTTATTTGGTGTTAATTATCAAACATTTCAACAATTTAAATTCATTTAATTAAGGATGATATTTCCAGAGAATCCTTCAGCAGCAGACTGATATATTCTACTATCAAGAATCGTTCATGAAAATTAAGTTTGATCAAAAACGATGTTTCCTGCAGATTTCCACAGTTGGATCTTAGGTTATAATAATAATACCAGAAGAAGGACAGTCGGTGGGGCCTGTGGCGGGAGTCCGCCGGATGCGTGACGCACGGGATCGGTTAATAAAGTAACACTTGGAGGAGGATGGAAATATGGCATGTCAAGCTCAATCAAAATGTCACGTGATAAATCCCTTACACATTTTGGCATTTCGACCATGGCCATCGCTGACATTGAATTAAACTTGTCTAGAGCCTCAAGCATGGTGGCCATACACCATTCTTCCTATCGTCCAATCGGCATGTCGCTGCAGGCTTGATCCAATCTGCAGTTCGTCTGTATACACCACACACGATCAGTTTAAATTGTACAATCGGCAGCGACTTTCAGTTGAAGCCATGGCGTCACCGGTGACAGACGACGATGTTTTAGCCGTTTACGAAATTTTACTCGTAAAATTGAAACAAAAAAAAAAGGAATGATCGAGCAGAATGGTGCAAACAGTAGTTATTAAACATATACGTACCTGTTGTGATACTTTGATTTTAACTTTCCATAAACACGGTTTACGTTGGCCGATGGGGCCGAAAAGTTCTGGAATGGCGACCGCGAACCGGAAGACGATACGTTGGAAGGCCTCCCACTAGGTGGACCGATGACCTGGTTAAGGTTGCGGGAAGGCGCTGGATGCGAGACGCACGGGATCGGTCAATGTGGCGACGCCTGGGGGAGGCCTATGTCCAGCAGTGGACGCCTTTCGGCTGAAATGATGATAAACACGGTTCACTTCGATATATAGAAATATATCAACGACAAAAATCTTGACCTGACTGAACTGACGATCGCTGATCGCCATATACGGTCCAAATGAGGCATTGGTTAAGTCAAAGCTCCAGAGCCTTGAACATCGTCGCCGAGTTGCCGGCTTGTCGGTTTTTTATCGATTACATTTCGGGGAATGTGCGATGGAATTGCATAATCTAATTCCGCCCAGCCCGTTTCATCATCGGACTACCAGACGTACGGCGATGCGCCATCGGTACATGGTGGACATCCCACCCATACGGACTAAACGTTTTGAAAATACTTTCATTATGCGTACAGCTAAGGAGTGGAATTCCCTGCCGGAGTCTGTGTTTCCCGATAGCTACAACTTAGGGGTCTTTAAGTCAAGAGTGAATAGGTTACTTCTAGGCAAGCGTGCTCCATCATCGGCCACATCATCGCTTACCATCAGGTGAGATGGTGGTCAAGCGCGAGCCTACATAAGATAAAAAAAAAAAAAAAAAAAAATTGGCATGATCCAGTCGCCATGATCAAACCAAAAGAATCGAAATTCGATTGTGCCGTCAAGTATATCTGTCATGCCAATCCACTTCCACACACGGTGAGTTCTAACATTTATAATAGGTAGCGTCATGCCTTTTGGACGATAGGAGGGATGGTGTATGGCCACCATTACGTCGCGTCGTCGACAAACAGACGAGAAGCCGAATGAAAGATTGTCTAGAGCCTGGTGACTTTAATTCGAAGATATGTGACATCCACCAACCCGCAATGGGCCCGCGTGGTGGATTACGGCCCATTTCGTCTCACAGACAGGAGGCCTGTGTCCCAGCATTGGGATTGGGAACATTAAAAGGCTGACAATGATAGTGATTTTAATTCAATCGATATTGCGACGCTTCGGTGGATAGAATTTTACTTGCCTAGAGACTCAGAAAATCTTAATAGCCTAGCAAATAATTAAACTAATAGAACACGGTATTTAAACATATCGACGGCAGCAAAGAACAAAAACAGGCCAAGTGTGAGTCGGACTCGCGCACGAAGAGTGCCGTACCATTGTCGGAAAAACGGAAAAAAACACGTTTGTTGTATGGGAGCCCCATTTAAATATTTACTTTATTCTGTTTTTAGTATTTGTTATAGCGGCAACAGAAATACATCATCTGTGAAAATTTCAGCTGTCTAGCTATCACGGTTCATGAGATACAGCCTGGTGACAGACGAACAGACAGACAGACAGACGGATCGCGGAGTCTTAGTAATAGGGTCCCGTTTTTACCCTTTGGGTACGGAACCCTAAAAATACATCTGCATTTTTGCGAATTTCACTTTACATAATGGAATTGAGAATTGTTTACCTACTTTATCTACTGATTTTTAGGGTTCCGTGGTCAACAAGGAACCCTTATAGTTTCGCTATGTCCGTCTGTCTGTCTGCAGCTTAGCTCAGAGACTCTTAGTACTAGAAAGCTGTTAATAATATTTAATGATTTTTTGTTGTAATATTGGATTAATTTGACATTCTAATTTGTTTGTGACATATTTTTTGAATTTATCTGACATTATAGTTCTTGGGGAATACATTGGATTTATTTGACATTAATGTTTGTTACATATTGATAAATTTGACTTAATAATTGATTATTTTGACATCCTAATTGTTCGTGACCTATTGATTGATTTGACATTATAATTGAAAAAAAAATATATACAATTTGCTACAATAATTTAATTAATCTTCAAGCGATAATTTTACTGCAATTTTGTTCCACCAATTTCTGTAATAATGTATCCAATATTCTACACAATGTTAATTCTTTGTGAATAAATAACTTAAATTAAATGTATAATTGTATTCATATTATTGTATATCATAGTAAGTTGTAATTTAAAACTATTCGATGTGTCAGTTAATTGCCTTTATTTATATTTTTAGCGTCAAATTATAACTTTTGCATGCCTCTTGGTAAAATATGGCCGAACCTACTTTTTATCTGTTTATCACCATGTACTGTACCCATATTTGCAAAATAAAGAATTACTTACTTACTTACGCTCGAATAACGCATTGGAGTGGGCAGGAGTCATTGGCAGTACTGGTAGTCTGTTTTATGTTACTGCAGAAAGTATTTTCGACGTTTTGTAAGCTAATTTCAAACTAGATTCGATTGCCGAGCAAATACCGCTACCCAACCATAGATGGCGGTATTCTTAGTGGTCGCAATTATAAACTTAATTGCGTATGCCGTAAGGTTGAAATTCGCGTCATAGATCTATAATTACTATTACTCAACAAAGGCCACATCAGTGCAGTACAACACATTGCATTTTTAATTACATTATCGATATCGATACATACCTGATTACTTAAATCGAAAAAATAAGACTTGGCGAACCCTATTTTGACGTAACGAAGTACAATGGCGCATCTACAGTACTTGCCCGTGTCTGCGTTGTAAAATTCCAGTTGTCAGTTTCAGCATGGGCGGTCGAGTTTGTTAAACTAGTAATAATGCACTTAATTATGACAACAACCTCAAATTTTGTAATTTACATTTCATAATAATATATTATTCTAGCTGTTGCCCGCGGCTACGCTCCGGTGGACCACCCCCACAGGACCAATTTTCGGGATAAAAAAATAGCCTATGTCACTCAGAAATAATGTAGCTTTCTATTGGTGAAAGAATTTTTCAAATCGGTCCAGTAGTTTAGGAGCCTATTTGGTACAAACAAACAAACAAAAAAATCTTTCTTCTTTATAATATTAGTATAGAAGAAACGTGTATAGTATAAAAAATAACATGTAGTAAAGTTTGACAAGAAAACGAGAACGAACTGATTTAGTTATTTATGTTGTGCGAAATAAAACCACAGAACAAAAAAAACGCCTACTACAGATAAAGACACTGTCGTATTTCGAAAAATATATATACAGTTACCTGACCTTCACTGTTTTCTTCGGAATGCCGTATTAATTAACTATTGAAAATTTGAAAAGTAGGAGCTCGTGGCTAAATAATCACAGCAACACTGGTCGAACTTCAAGGTTAAGCAACGCTTGACGAGGTCGGTTTGTGGATGGGTGACCATTTCAACATACCGAGTTTCCTCCGTGCCTCGGCAAGCACGTTAACCGTTGGACCCGGCTGTCATTTGAAGATCTTTGACTGTCATTACGGGTAATCAGAAGCTTGAGATCTGACACCAGTCTAGCCATGAGGTATCGTGTTACCTAGTTACTGGGTTGTGGAGGTCAGATAAGGTGGTCGCTCCATGTAAAGCACTGGTACTCAGCTGAATCCGGTTAGACTGGAAGCCGACCCCAATATAGTTGGAAAAAGGCTAGGCAGATTGATTGAAATTTGAAAAGCTAGAATTGTTCTTGTAGAACTTTTAACATCGTTAAAAAGCTCTCACGAAAACTTGCGATTTTGTCGTTAGCCCTTTTTCTTTACTACCGTCGATATTTCTACCTACCATAAGTCCTTAAATACCTTCAACAGCACAATTTACAGTCTGCCACTGGATTATCTGTCACAATAAAAAAGCCAAGTGCTTTAATACAATATTTAGAAATCACTACGCGATGAAATGTAACTTCGATGGTATGAAATGAAATCGGTAATTGGTCACGATTCCAGCCATGAAAACCCCCGTCTCATTCAATATTCATATTTTTTTCCGTTATCGTGTGTAACCATATCAAACAATCATATTAAACGCTGTGTTTATTTAAGCTGGACATTGACTAGGCAACTTTTGTTGGCAACTATTGCTGGCGTTATCCATATTTACGATAGTGTGGCTGTCAGTCTAAACCACGGGGCCTCATTGCTAAGAAAGAAAATTTGGTTCAAATAAATCTCACTAGATGGCGCGACATGTAATTAACATTTTCTGGAAATGAAAATAAAAATTGTATGTTCTTGTTTAATCAACTCTCCTAAGTACAAAATTATGGAATATTGGACTCTGAATTCACATTTCAAAGATTATTTGAACGAATCATTTAAAATTTATGCCAAAAGATTGCGCATTTTTAAATTTCTGAGACATTCCACCCGATTGTTTAAATTTGCATTGTAACACATTTTGGTGCAAAAAAACTGTAAAAACGTGAAAAAAAATACAATAAAACGGACCTTCACTGTATTTAAAGAAAAAATATTCACGAACCTACTAAACCCTTTTACTTGCAAGCCGCTGCTAACACCATCTATTGCCGTGAAACGGGATCGAACGCGATTGATGTACTTACAAAAATAACAAGATTAATCAGATGAAAAACGCTAGGTACGTCGGCACGGTTTCTTTGTATGGGGTGAGGCATCTGTATGCTAGTATTATATTGTCTGTGGTGTAAACAAAGAAAGAAAGAATGAAAAACATTTATTTGACACTTTTATTTTTTATTTTCATAAAATAAAATTAAACAGTTCATAAAAAATTAACCGACTTCTAAAGCAAAACACTAAAAAGTTCAAAAATTACTTTTATTTCGGCAAAGTTTTTATTTCTCTCTTTTTATTTTTAATACCATGTCACTAAAAGTGAGCAAATTCTCTAGTAAGGTACATAGAGGATTGACAAAATACTCATAATAACTTAATTTATGCATTCGTGCTATTTGTAACTAAGGAGTACGGTTGTATGTTCCATAATTTAATAACTGCTGAACCAATTTTGATGAAACTTGCTCTGTTCCCTAAGTTGAGAGATACTCAAATCAATAAAAAACAAGAATGATCACGATCCGGTAATTTTGAAGAAATGCGTGGAAAAACATACAAACAAACATATAGTTTTGAAATTTGGTACACAGAGTAACATATGTGAATATTACATACATATGTGTCGAATTGATAACCTCCTTTTTTGGAAGTCTGTAATAAAAAGGTACATTTTTATTTCAAAATCAAATTCAAAATTAGTGTTTCACCAACTTTTATTTTACTAATTACATGATGAAACCCTTTTTATTTTCATTCGAAGCCGCGAACAAGATGCTAGTTATAAAATAAAATAACTAGCACAAAATCACGTCAGTAATGTTGAAATCCCTTGTAATAGTGGCGTAGTCTATTAGTATCAACCAAAACAGGCTCTTGGCTACTACTGCTACTAAATTTTCGATGAAAAATCCCAATAACGTCGTGAAACCTTCGTGAGGTAGCTAGAAATAGCTGACTGAGAAAATAACCGAGACATAAGCTAGCTGGTTTGCGTTTCGAAAGCTTACGCTGAATAAATACTTTTCATTTCTAGTATTGGACTGATATGGGTGATAATGGCTGAAATGGTTTGAGGGTTATTTCTAGAATTCCTTAAATTACCAGACAGTGGGATAACGGGGTATAATGGTAGGTAGCCGTATGTAGAACTCCAACATAAATCGTTGGGAAGAGGCTAGGAAGAATGAGTGAAGGACTCACAAGGACGTGACTTCGTATTGCTGCCGCCTCCCATACAATACGAAAAGTCTTAAGTAGTTGCGCCACGATGGGCAACTTCATATGTCAACAGTAGCTTGGTGTACAACAGGCTTTATCTATGGGTATTAACTTTTTTACGGCTCTTCGTATCTAAATTACCAATCATCGATTGATTTGCAAGGTTGGGCTAGGGTAAGCCTTGGATATGTCCGTCACACCCACACACATCAGGACCCGAGGTAGTGGCGCGTAGTGTTCCACGCGCGTCCCTCTTAGACTTTGCGGGGGGAATCTAACACCTCACTCCACCCCCAACCCGAGATCGAAGCCCGCAGAGGCTGGCCAGCACTAGCTGGGGGTTGTTCCCGCGACTCCCAGCGTAGGTGTGAGATGGAACACCGGGGTGGTTTTTAGTCAGCACGAGTCTGACAGACCACTCCGCCCTGCCCAGGGCGGAGGAAATCCAATGAGGATTTCCCAAACCGAAAAAAAAAGGAGTCCTTGGATGAGTTAATTACCACTGTGTTACTCTTTACGCATAACACGCAGCCTAAATAACATTCCCACTGCTGAAATACAGGCTTCCTCTCTGTGAGAATGAAAACTTTGAAGATCGACCCGTGTGACTGTGCCTGTTATTATTGAAGGAAAACATCGTGAGGAAACTGACATGTCTTAGAACCAAAAAAACCAAAACAGTGGGCATGTTAAATGGCTGATGATGACTCAGCTGCATCCGGCTAGACTTAATGCCGACCCAACATAGTTGGGAAACGGCTAGGCAGATTGATGTTGTCCCACTGCTGGGAAAGGATTTCCCCATAGCCTTCAGATCTTCCCGTTGTTGTTTTTCTGACAAATCCGTTGTAATCATCTCTATTAACAGGTTGGCTGCCTTCTGTGTTCGGGCCTAATAAAGTTCATACAATCATGCAGCGCCGGCACCGGGCCAGGGATATTATATTTGGAGCGGCACTGCATTTGAAAAAAAATATGTTTTGTCCTCTGGATTAACCTTTCAATGTTGCAGGTTGCAGCCAACGTGTTTTACGGACTGACCTCGGCAAATTTTGCTTTTCCTCCTCCATAAACTAAAAACACATAAATTACGTTGTATTTTTATCGTGTTGAAATGCTCATGCATATTGCGCTACCACGGGGAGATAGCGCAGTTAAGTGGGACTCCATTGATGGCCCACCGTGACCACCCTAGGGACCAAACCAGGACATGGGTGCCAGACGACCTCGTGTATGGCGCCCTTGGTCCCAGTGTGACGGTTCTGGTCAGTGGCCTCGCCAACTACCACTTTTTGGCCGCAGGGCATAAGGACCTCCCTTGCGGCCCCACCGCGTCCGCCATCAGACCGACCTGACGACCCTGTCCAGGCCGCGAAAGGTAGGGAGAGCTGCGCACCGCAATAACGGTTAAACCCAAAGCCTCCTCTGGCGGCGGGGAAAAAGTGGAATAAGATACATATACAGAGTGAGATGTGAGCAAAAAATAGCATGACTGTAGGTAATACATTTTTTGCTACAAGTGCGGAAGGTAGGTGATTTCCGATGGCAATTTTAGTGTTGAAAATCATAAAGCAACTTATCTAATATACAAAAATCGCAAACACAAATCAATTATTGACAAAAAAACTAAAAAAAATAGGCCAATAGACGAAAAAACTTCTTGTTCCAAATCTTGAAAACGGTTAAGAATGCGGTACGGAGTTGCATAGTCAAATCAGTAAGGAATTATGGAAACTACAAACTCTAAAAGGATCTAGGTCGACTTAACTTGTAGCCCTGTATGTGTACACTCTCAATCAGTATTACTTATGTAAATAACTGAAAACTGCATCAAAATCGGACTAGTAGTTTTGGGGAAAAAATGGCAACTTAGATTTGCACACACAAGCATCCTCTCATCCCAAAAGCATATACGGTCTCTGTTCCGTGTTTGGGTAAAAAGTATATGGAAATAAATTGATAGGTGATTATTTATTTGATGTGCAATTAATAATATCCCGAATATAATACAGCAAAAATTAAGGATTTTCCAACGCCCCCACAGTTTTCATTCAGTTTACACGAGTAGCTTTGATTTAAGCCTACGGTCGAACCATTGAATAATAAATTATTCTTTCGGCCTAACCTTGAATCGGAATCCAAGGTTTTGTTTGAATACAGGGTGAATGATTGCCTTGATAAACGCTAATGCTGCGCCCCAAATATGTAGAACACTAGCTAATGACCGCGACTTCGTTCGCGTAAAAAAAGCCTTTTTATTTATGTGCTCTTCCAGACTATAGAGGAGCTCGTGGCTAAATAATAACAGCCGCACGGGTCGATCGTCAAGGTTAAGCAACGCTTGACAAGGTCGGTCCGTGGATGGGTGACCATTTCCACATACCAAGTTTCCTCCGTGCCTTGGCAAGCACGTTAAGCCGTTGGTCCCGGTCGTCATTTAAAGATCTTTGACAGTCGTTACGGGTAGTCAGAAGCTTGAGATCTGACACCAGTCAGGCCAAGGGGTACCGTGTTACCCAGTTACTGGGTTGTGGAGGTCAGATAGGCAGTCGCTCCATGTAAAACACTGGTACTCAGCTGAATCCGGTAAGACTGGAAGCCGACCCCAATATAGTTGGGAAAAGGCTAGGCAGATGCTCTTCCAGTCTATAATATATATCTGTGCCAAATTTCATCCAGATCCATTCTGGCGTGATTGAGTAACAAACATGTATCCATCCAAACTTTCGCATTAATAAAACTAAGTAAGATTTGGGGCGGAATTTCGAGCTTGTGCCTTTTAAAAATACCAAATAGCTTAATGGCGGATTAGTGGCTATTGTTTAGGGTTCCGTACCCAAAGGGTAAAAACTGGACCCTATTACTAAGACTTCGCGGTCCGTCTGACTATCTGTACTTACTCTCTTAGAAGTATGAGACTCCTCAAGTCCAACAACGTAAGTTAATAAATCTTCAAAATAATCAAACATTGACGACAGTCGCTAGTAATCAAACAAATCAAAATTAAAAAAAAAATGCCAGGACGCAAAGACTTCTGCTTCTTAACAGTGCCAGACTGCAACTGAGAACTTACACCACATGTATCCACACCATCTACATGACTTTGAAAAACTGAAGGACCCCCTGCTGCGTTCTCAGGGGACGCGCCGGTAGGGTGTTCTAGACCGGCGCGATATGCGGCTGAGGTCATAATCTAAAAATAGAAAACACTCTGTCACGCGCTTTATGTTACTATTTGCTGTTATGTTGCCACTATAACAGCAAATACTAAAAAATGAATTAAATAAATATTTAATATTTATTTCCCATACAACAAACGTGATTTTTTTGCAGTTTTTTGCGATAATGGAACGGAACCCTTCGTACGCGAGTCCAACTCGCACTTGGCCGGTTTTTGTAACTTTAAATATTATTAAGGTTTATCAAGGCTTTTATAAAGAAGTAGATAGCCTAAGATCCCACTGCAAAAATCTGCAAGAATTATTTGGTTTTGATTCATTTTTATGAACGACTAGCTGTGCCCGCGGCTTCGCTCTTATCATCTGTCTGCAAACCCTACCCTATAACCATACTTACCTTCCTGCCTACCCTACTTCCCAACTTACCATTTTTTTTCTATAGTCATCATTCTTTCGCGGAGAATTTTAACATCGCCATTCAGAAAATGACTTCAAATGCACAACGCCATCTATCGAATATCGAGTTCAACTCTCGGAGTATCTGAATTGCGTGTGTTGTGATAATTTTACTTCTTGAACACTTTAAATTCTTCTAACTTTTGATAGCGTGAACCGATTACGATGAAACAAAAACTAAGTAATTCTTCAAGTTACGCACAATTTTTATGTATAAAAGTTATTTACATTGGTTTCGTACATTTCACGTGATGCGTGCACAAATAAACAGATAAACAGACACTAATTCCAAAAATGCCGGCAATGGGTTCTGTTAGTTATCCTTTAACACCCTGGCTATTTTTTTTGGAAATATTTTCGATGTACAAAAATTACTTTTCTACAGATTTATTATATGCATTGATGATGTTATTGATGATGATGATGATTGGTTGCTGCAGGGTCGCCTGTAAATATCTAGCTGCAAATACAATAATTAAATAAATTTAAATTAGTATTTGATAGTTAACCGCAAATATTCAAGATTTTCAAGTGAATGTAACGCCATTTAAAAGGAAGTGGTGTAGAAAATAGGAAAAGTTAAGACGACGACTAACGCCAACGACCTTGAGGGAACAAAACGCGCACTCGTTTCTCACCCGCGCGACACAAAATTTTGTAGTTTTATGTACTTCCCTTATTATTCTGTGACTTAAAAAAATGCCTCTGATCAAAATGTTGATAGTTAAATTGTCTTGGAGATGGTGTCAATTTAATTAAAATACGCCCATCGGTTTTGGTGCGTTTGTCGTATGTTTGTCCGTTTTAGACATAACTTTACAAATTAATTACACTATGTTATACGAATAAAACTCAAAATTTTCTTAGATCTAATTATTAAGAAAATGGTCTAATGTAACATATATTTTTGCCAAAAAATAATGACTAGCCGTTTAGACGTGATTCTCGTTTTAAAATCAGCTACTCAAGGGAATCTGCGCCTTAAGGTTGTCAGTTCTCATTTCATCGCATGAATGGCGGGTAAAGTTAGAGATATTGCATACGCACTCACGAAAATGCCTAATTGTTTTATCCTGTAATTATTTAAGTGGTGTACAATACAGTATATAATAAATAAATAATGTATGGCAAACTAAAAAAAAACACTAATAGCGGCTGGATGCGGCCAGACAACCCTGCAGGAATGTATTCTACTATCAAAAAGAGTTGACCATTATCTTTCCTATTGTCTGCTTATTTCTTCAGACATTCTAAAAACCATGCTGTAGCTGTAAAAGATTCCACGAATCAAATGACCACATCAAATTGTAGTTTTAGTCACGCGACTTACTGGCCTGCTTCATTAAGTATAAAGGAACCATTAATATCTGTTCATTCATATACCTATATAATAGGCCGTGGATAAGTAAAATCCGCCACACGGATCGATCTTAAGGTTAAGCACGCTCGGCGAGGTTGGTCCGTGGATGAGTAACTACCATCTTAACATTCCGAGACTCCTAGTTGGCTCGGGAAACAAGTTAAGTTATTGGTCTCGACTGTCAATTGTATAAAAACCAACGTCGGCTTTTGCTGAAAAACAGTGCTGTGGCTCTGATTGGCACACTAATTCCAGCATTATGCTGAGAAATTACCGTTTCGCGCCGACGCGCGACGCTTACTTTTCCAATTTGTATAGTAATCGTTATTTTCTTAATTTCAAATGAACTATTTTTTTTGTGCTTTCAAAATCTATGACAATCGTTACGGTTATTCTGCAGCCAGAAAATCTGAAACTTGTCAAAATTAAGTTTAGTCAAAATCAAAATTATTGTATTTCAACTAAACCATTTAAAGGTAATTTAGAATTGTCAAACAAAATACGAATATAGTCGCACATTCGTAAGCGTTAGTAGGAGGAGCTCGTGGCTAAATAATAACAGCCGCACGGGTCGATCATCAAGGTTAAGCAACGCTTGACGAGGTCGGTCAGTGGATGGGTGACCATTTCAACATACCGAGTTTCCTCCGTGCCTCGGAAAGCACGTTAAGCCGTTGGTCCCGGTCGTCATTTGAAGATCTTTGACAGTCGTTATACGTAGTCAGAAGCTGGAGATCTGACACCAGTCTTGCCAAGGGGTACCGTGTTACCCAGTTACTGGGTTGTGGAGGTCAGATAGGCAGTCGCTCCATGTAAAACACTGGTACTTAGCTGAATCCGGTATGACTGGAAGCCGACCCCAATATAGTTGGGAAAAAGGCTAGGCAGATGATTCGTAAGCGTAGTAGGTCTCTATGGAGAAGAATGTGCAAGAAACTCCATGGACATCTGTTTTCCATCAGTTTTAATTACAAGTATTTGGTTACATCATTCTTGTTGTAAAATTATAAACATGTGAGAATGATGTAAAAAGACGTGCACGTAAAAGTGTCTAGAGTAAAACCAACAATTCAAAAATACAATAAGTAATTAAAAAGTTAATTAAAAAAACAAAAAACCCGACTGCTTAAAGCGAAGTAAAAATACGTAAACAAGAAGAAAATCATACTGCACAGTATTATAGTAGTCGGAGGATACATATTTTTTTTTACATTACATATACATTATTTGTTGATTTTTTTAATTTACGTTTTCTTGTTCGAATTAGGTTCATTTAAACATGTAAGTGTAATGTATTTTTGAAATCACTTCTTAAAACCCTTTATTTTGATACCCACACGATTGGTTTGCAGAAAAAAAATTGATGTTGAATATGGCACCCAAAATTTTTCTATTTTCCAATATTAATGTAGCCAGTGACGCTCGCAAAGTTGAAAAAGACGAATCGATTGACGTAAGAATCATCAAAATCGGCTAACATTGAGATAATATGTAGTCCATTATTACCTCAATGTCGGCCAACGCGTTTGATCTCTAGAACGGCACAAAGGAACAAACATACATACATAGACTGATAAACACGTTACCCTCCTTCGGCAGTCGAGTTAAACGTGCCGAGGCGATGACACAACTGATGGCGCCCGTTCACGAACAAGACGCATGGACTATGGCCTCTCAGCTCAACCATCATGAAGGGAACCGAATGATCCAACACATGTGCCACCATCAGAGAGACCATGACACACTCAACTGCCAGGGCAAACACAAGTCAACGAACGACATATAGGTACAGTAAATGGTAGATTTACATAGCATTTACATAGTACTTAAGCATGTGCTAATAGTCCAGGGCTATCGTGTGTTGACAGTTACATTTGGAGGTCAGTTAGGCAGTAGCTCCTTGTAAAATATTAGTAGTCAGCTACTTAGTTTCGTTATTTATATTACCAAGCTTAGTTAAAGCTCCAAGTGAACCTTCAACCTGTGTGCCCATAGGTTTACCGATACCGCATTGCCAAAGTTACGCTGTTAAAAGTATTAAAAATGGTCTGTAGTCATTTGAAACGGCGATGGTGTCGATACAGACGTTACACAAACCACGGCTGTTCAACTTGTTCTCCAACACGTGCTGCCAACATTGTTCAAAACAAATTTTTGTAAAACGACCACCACAAAAACTTTAAATATTTTCTAGGGATGTGAGGGGATCGATAAAAATGCTAGCTTTTTCCAAAGACTTCAGCCTCGAGATAGTTGAAAATTATCCTAGGAGAACATACTACCTCGAAAAGAAGTATCCTAGGTTTTAAGCCATGATCTACCGGTGTTCCACCAAAATTTTATCTCAATGGGGATGTGAACGCAAATCTCAGCGCAGATGTCGCTGGCGGCGCAATGGCTGCTGTCAAATCGTTTTCGCTTTGTTTACAACACGTTTTTTTGCAATTTTTTGTGTTTCCCCATCATTAGTGTTAACATGTATTGTACCTGGCAGCTTAAGGTATTGAAAGACGAACTAAAAACACCAGGAGTAAGGATAGCTGGAAAGAAAACAGATCTTATTGAGAGGCAGACTTTAAATATTTTTCATCGGTGATATACTCTAGATTTGGATATTTTTTTAGTTGTAACGTATTAATTCTTACGTGACTCATGGTAGGAAAAATAAACAAAAAATTAGGGAACATTATTGTGTTGGTATTCTTTACGTTTTAGGTCTCTCTGAAGCTTCTGAGGGCCAAGCAAAGTACATTCTTGCTGTAGAACTTTACTAATACGTTAATAGCTCCACTAAATCACTGAAGATTGCCAAGCAACATAGTCTAAGTTACTATGACAGGTTCATAATAAGACCCATAAATATATATAGCCTATTTCCAGTTTTTTTAGCGTTCTATCTTTGGGAAATAAATGAACACCGGGGTTGGTACATCCTGGTACAGCATACAGAGGCATATTTCAAGCATTGATGATGATTTTGATGATTAATGATAGGTTACAAAATGTATGGAAATGACAGCTTTCAATAGCCA
Source organism: Orthosia incerta (assembly GCA_948252205.1). NCBI lineage: Eukaryota > Metazoa > Arthropoda > Insecta > Lepidoptera > Noctuidae > Orthosia > Orthosia incerta. Next base: position 21,844,115 of record OX411742.1, read on the forward strand.
TAGCGACGATGCGCCACCTATCGTGAAAAATGGTAGTTCACATCCCCATTCGTTCAGTCGTTGAGACTTAATTGATAAACAAACATCATAACGTACTTACACATTTATAATATTACTAGATGCCTGCCGCCCGCGGCTGCACTCGCGTGGAATATGTCTTCACCCAATATCTTTAAAAATTATAGCCCGTGTACTATTCTGATGTATTCGAGCGATGTACAGTCGATGCAGTACCCAAGTTCGGTCTACAGTGGACAATGCTAGAAGCTTCAGTGTGGCAATCAGCTTTCACCAAGGGTCGGCCCTCAGTCCCTACCTCTTCCTGATAATAATGGACGTCGGACATACAGGATGAAGCACCCTGGTGTAAGCTATTTACCAATGACATTATGCTGGTTGCCGAGAGTGGCCTAGAGGTCCAGTGCAGATTGTGTGGTGGCACAGACTGGAGAATGTTGACCTGAAATTGAGCAGAAGCAAAACTGAATACTTGTTTTGAGATTTCGGCGGTCTTTCCAGTTCCGTGCCCATAGCTCTCACTGGAACGCCCATACCGATCTGCTCTGACTTCCGGTACCTAGGGTCGTTTGTCCAAAGGAATGACGAGGTAGATCGAGGCGTGACGCACCGGATCAACTCAGGATAGATGAAATGGCGACAGGTCACTGGAACAACTTGCGACCCACGGATCAAGTTAAAGGGGAAAATCTACAAGTCCGTGATTAGATCTGTCATACTGTTTGGATCAGAAAGTTGGGCTGAGAAAAAGAAGCATGAAAAGAGATTGCATGTAGCAGAGATGAGAATGTTGAGATGGATGTGCGGAGAGACGAGATTGGATAAAGTGAGAAATGGGTATATTAGAGGGAAGTTTGAAAGTGGCGACAGTGACTGAAAAGTTGAAAGGAAACCGTTTGTCCTGGTATGGTCACGCAATTAGGAGGGATAAAACGCATGTTACTAAAAGAGTTATGAATATACATGTGGATGGATGGAGAGGGAGAGGAAGGCCAAATAATAGATGGATGGACTGTGTGAGGAGGGATATGAAAGAAAAGAAAGTCAGTGATATCGTAACAGGGGACAGGACGGTATGGAAGAAGAAAACGTGTTGCGCCTACCCCAAATAACATGGAATAAGGACGATTTTATTCTGATATATAAGCTATATTCCTTACAAACTTTCATATTTATAATATTATTAAGATTCACCTTGGGATAGACAACATTGAAATTAACATAACTTGTGGAGTACCCATCCATAGTACACACTCAGTTCCTCAGTTATGTATAATTCCCATGTAATAGAGGAGAGGACGAGCCTATTGCCATCAACAGGGTACTAAACAGTCTGGTGTTTAGTACCCTGTTGATGGCAATAGCCGGCAATACCCGGACTGACATTTCGAATTTCGAAACGGAAAAAGGCAATAACATTTTGCCTGACCTGAGTATCGAAACCAGGACACTCGCGCTTATGACCATAACCAAATAACAAAGCACGACATATTCTTATGCCGCACAAGTTGCGGTGAGCATAACTTTCACCTGTCACGCGTATTGTTACAATGACTGTGAATTTCTTGGAATTACTGTGACGCTCACTGACACGCTTCGTTTCTATGGAAAGTATTTGACAATGCTGTCACTAGCAACGGTTACTGAGGATTCTCCGTGAAAGCTAATATTTTAATTGTTATTTTTTGCATACATTTTGTCTTTTATCCTAATAACTGTTTTTTTTTTTGGATAGTGTCGTAGTGGCCCAGTGGCTAAGACCCCGCCTCTCGTGCTTAAGGTTGTAAATTCATATCCGGGCAAGTATCAATGTGACGGTTTCAATTACTTATATGTAATATGCAATTTGCTTCGATCGAAAATCTATTAAACACATAATTATGTCACGATATCTTGCGAAAACACTCCGATTCAAACAGTAAAACGCCCATAATTTTTGAACGGCCGAATCGATTCTCATGAAACATAGCTAAGAACACTCGATAAAGTCTAATATATACACCGTGAAATTTAAGTGGTTGTTTTCCCGCGGCAGAACGACTTGCCTTAAGGAGTACTTTCGAAGCATAGAGTTAAAATAAAAAAATAACGATGTTTTTGTTTTAAAATAATTTAAAAAAAAACATAAACTCGAAAAAGTGAGTAACAATAGTAACTTGTAGGTACTAGGTACTACGGTGAATAATACGGTGGTGACGCGAGTAGTACCTAGTACCTACAAGTTACTATTGTTACTCACTTTTTCGAGTTGATGAATATTTTTTAAATTATTTTAAAACAAAAACATCGTTATTTTTTTACTTTAACTCTATGCTTCGAAAGTACTCCTAAAGGCAAGTCGTTCTGCCGCGGGAAAACAACCACTTAAATTTCACGGTGTATAAAACTAGCTGTTGCCCGCGGCTTCGCTCCCGTTGACTACCCCACAAGACCTGTTTTCGGGATTAAAAAATAGCCTATGTTACTCAGGAATAATGTAGCTTTCTATTGGTGAAAGAATTTTTCAAATCAATCCAATAGTTTCGGAGCCTATTCGGTACAAACAAACAAACAAAAAAATATTTCCTCTTTATAATATTAGCTAGCATAGAAGAACGAAATCAAAACCGGTTCATCCGTTTAGGAGCTATGGTGCCACGACTTGACGTGTATACCTGCTGTGTACAAATACACAGCAGGTATACACGTCAAACTTATAACAACCCTCTTTTTCGTTGGTGGTTAAAAATAAATAGGCATAGCTGTCCCCTCTCTACTCACCGGAAGTTCCGTTGAATTTCCCGCCGGCTGTCTCAAAACACGCCATTGTGACAGACAATAAAATAAAATAAATAATCATAAAAAATAATGCTTCCCTTTGTCAGCGGTCGCACAGGAGTGGAAAGTAGAAAATTCAAATTCGATTGTGTATCACAATGGACTCACGAAAATTATCTTTTACGAAACCAGACGTCGTTTTTCGCTTTGAATTATTTTTTCGGTGGCTGAATTTTTAAGAGATATTGTGTTTAGCACCCTAATTGTGTTAGTTCAAAGAATAGCGACGGTACGCTTTCTATGCACTCATTGCTTCATATCCTGGCCGTGATTGCTGACAGGCTGGACTGTGTCCATATGAATCGTTGCTCCAGTATTTCAGCTGGAATGCTGAAGCAATGATGATGGAGATGATTATATATTAGTGAGTTTGAAATGTTGTTCAAATTGTTTCATTTGTTATTATTGTGCTACTAACATAGGTATAAGTTTGTATTGTTACTAACACCATGATTATGTATGTTAAGATTTAATTTATTTTATATGGGCCCTGTCGCCTTAAATAAATGGATTATAATAATAATATGTTTAAATAATAAATTGTAGTTCTAAAAACTAAAAAACACGCTTTAATGGTAAATTGAACTAAAAAGTCGCTAATCCTGAAGATCTTGGTAAGGCTAATGGGACAAACAATTTAAACGCGCACGGTAGAATCAACTTTTATTACTTGTAAATTTTAATTTTTGTTTGACTTTTAAAAGTACTTTGACTTTGACTAAATTATTGCATTGTCGTCGGTCCTTGATAGGTGTGCAAAGTTTCAAATCAATCCGACGTTTTGAAGTGGGTGAAAATCACGTTCAAAGAATCCGTTACATAGATACATAGTTAAATAGATACATACCAAGCTAATAAAAGCGTGTTAAAATCCGTCAACTCGACAGCGTAAAACACGCAATAAATACTGTTGAGTTATCAAAGTGAACGGGAAGGAGTGTGCTTCGTGATATCAAATCAGATACGCATTATGGATGTTTCCTGGATAAAAAAATATAATTCTATTTAGTTCGTCACTGAGATTATCAAATAATATTGGACCCGTATTTTTTTCTTTATCAAATAAATACAAATTTACAAAAATAAAGCGCATCTGATTCAGGAACGTGTCAGTATTAAGTGTAGCACACCGTGATGTCACACGATATTTCAACGTACTGTATCTTCGTAATTTTTCGTTTAGGTAGCAAAAGAAATAAAAAAAAAACAAAAAACAAAAACCCCAATGCTTAAGAAGCGAACTAGAAAGCTATAAACAAGAAAAATCATGCTGTGCAGTCGGAGGATATATATTCGCGAGCTGGCTGACCCCCTGTTCCTCCGACTGCACAGCGTGATTTTTTCTAGTTTATAGCTTTCTAGTTCGCTTCTTAAGCAGTCGGGTTTTTGATTTTTAAATAAACATTTTTATTTACAACTTTTTTAGTTATATTTTTTTTGAAGTATTTTTAAACATAATGAGAGATACATATTTTTATAATCAAATCTTAAAACCCATCTTTTTGATAACCCACTCGGTGGGTTTGGAAGAAAAAAAAAATTGGGTTCCGCACAATATGGCGCCCAAAATCCACCATATTTGTTTTTTTTTAACTTCACCTATCTAAGAACACTTGGGCGGTCAAGATCTATCTAACGATGTCTTAATTATATGAATCCGTCTAGTGGTTTGAAAGATATGAGGAAATAAAGAATATTACAAACGAGCTGTCATTAACAAGCCCGAGCCGAAGGCGAGGGTTTTTAATGACACGAGTTTGCAATAACCTACACACCCGTGTATCACACGACGTTTTTCAATACAGTTGTGAGAAACAGTAAAAACAAATCAAAGAATTAGATTTGTTTATTCACAAAAAATAAAATTTTCAATATGGCACGTTTTTGCAACTGGACATATTTTTTTACAAAGAAAACAGCCTATTCGATTTTTAACAAACGTTGATGTAAAAATAATTATATATAGTATATTAAACAACTATTTAAAAAAAAATATGAGAATTCAATGCTAAAATGTACGGAATCATAATTTTTCCTCGTATGAAATCGTATCCCATTTTATTCTATGTATGAAAACTCCTTGATACTAAACTTTTTTAAATTAACTTATGGCGCGTTTTTGCAACTAGACATATTTTTTTTCGACGAAAACAGCCTATACAGCCTGTTCGATTTTTGACAAAATGTTGATGTGAAAATAATTAAATTAAAACTGGTAATGAAATATATTAAACAACCATTTAAAAGACTTTTGAGAATTCAATGCTAAAACGTACGGAATCATTAATTTTTCCTCGTAGAAAATCTATCCCATTTTATTCTATGTTTGAAAACTCCTTGCTACTGAACTTTTTAAATTGACTTATAAATTTAAAACTAAACTGCAAACATAATGATCGAGCTCGTAAACAAAAGTCACGACCGCGTAACAGAAAGATGCCTATGCGTAAGACTTTCGAATCATAATTATAGCCTCTGAAAGTACGCCATGTTTAACAACTGTGTGTGTGTGTTTGGGATGGGTCTAGGATACCCCATTTTACCAGGTTATCTCTGTAGCCTGGGCCCGCAATCGGTTCAGAGATTTCCAGATTGGCCACTGCAGTTCGATGTTATGTAATGTTATGTATCGTAATAAATAGTAGGAACTTTCAGTGGCATATATAGAGATATTTTGGGAACGGTTTTTTATTTTTATTATTGATAGGCTCGTGCTTGACCACTTTCTCATCTGATAGTAAGCGATGATGTGGTCGACGATGTAGCACACTTACCTAGAAGAAACCTATTAACTCTTGACTTAAAGATTCCCAGGTTGTAGCTCTCAGGAAATACAGACTCCGGCAGGGAATTCCACTTCGAAAGTATTCGCAAAACGTTTGGTGCCTTACCAACGACGCATCGCCGTACGTCTTGTAGTCCGATGATGGAAAGGGCTAGGAAGAATTAGTTCATGCAATTCCAACGCACACTCCCCGAAATATAACCGATAAAAAACCGACAGACTGGCAACTTGGCGCCGATGTTCAAGGCTCTGGAGCCTAGACTCGACCAGTATCTCATTGCCGATGAGCGTCTTGGCCCGCTTTTCGATCGACTCTTGTGCATCCAGCTGGTACTTGGCAGATCCGTCCCAGAGATGAGAGCAGTACTCCATGACCGAACTTGCGCTTGATACAAGTTGAGCAACTGTTCTGGCGTGAAGTCATCACTCATCGCGCGTCTAATTAGCAGACACAATAAATACACTATAGCTTACGCACGCGCGTTCTGATTGAATATTTGAGCAATTTCTCTTAATATTTAAGTTAGGTTAGTTCCTTTCCTTCAAACTCAGAGCTTGATAAGAGCCTTTAAATGGCTTAATTGCAATAAACACAATTTAAATATTATATAAAATAATATATTCAGGCACTTTTAAACTGCCAAGGGGGTGTCGGTCGATGATGAATTTAGTCGTATGAACACACATACTAACTACAACACATACTATATATAATCACCTGATTATGGTAGAATTATTAAAATTGGTAACAAAGTTTAGTATAAATTATATATATATTATATCTACCTCCCTATTAAGAACAAAGTAAACTTTCAGTTTCATTATAATCTATACTATATATATTAATATTATAAAGAGGAAAGATTTTTTTGTTTGTTTGTTTGTACCGAATAGGCTCCGAAACTACTGGACCGATTTGAAAAATTTGTTCACCAATAAAAAGCTACATTATTCCTGAGTGACATAGGCTATTTTTTTAATCCCGAAAATGGGTCATGTGGGTGGTCCACGGGAGCGAAGCCGCGGGCAACAGCTAGTAGTTTATAATAACAAATGTTTCATTGTTATTATTTGTTTCTTGTTACTAGAATAGTTTAAAGAACAATCAACCTCGGCCTGAGGAAAACTGACCTACCGGTATTTTTCTAATCTACCTATCCACCGTATCTCACAACTGGACAACGTTATCAAAGGATAAAGGCACGAGAAAGAAAAAGCCGGCCAAGTGCGAGTCGGAATCGCGCACGAAGGGATCCGTACTTGTTGCTATAGCGGCAACAGAAATACATGACCTGTGAAAATTTTAACTATTTAGCTATCTGTTCATGAGATACAGTCTGTTGACAGACGGACAATGGAGTCTTAGTAATAGGGTCCCGTTTTTACCCTTTGGGTACGGACCAAAAATGTAAGTAGTTTTTTTCAAAATGCAAAATTCACTCTCATAATAGAACCTAATTGTTATTTAGTAAGTGTTTATATAATTGAAAAAAAAGCTTCTAGTTCGACCGTATGGAAAGTTTTGTTTTTAATCCTAAGGGAAATAGTATTCCCTTGGGATTAAAAACAAAACCGGTATGAATAGTATCCTACGTCCTAATCCAGCAGCCGTATTGCGTAAGTGCGCAAAGAGTTTAAACTCTATCCAACCGACCAAATCGACAAATCACATGCGAGATGAATGACACGATGTGGATTTCCGTTTTGTGTGATTGGCCGATTTGGTCGGTTGGATAGAGTTTAAACTCTTTGCGCACTTACGCAATACGGCTGCGGGTCTTATATTCCAAGTTTCATCCAAATCTGCGTTTATAATATTCCTCCTCTTCGCATCGTGTTCTTCGTAAATGAGGGTCAAACGAAAACCTTTCCTTCACCAATTTGCGCCATCTGCTTATGTGTTTTGCGTCGTGGAGAGTGTCCTGCAGTTTTGGTATTTAACTATGTGGGGACTTGGTCTGACCATCTGATCGGACTACTGCCGTTTCCCGATCTTGCCAGTAACCATCAGCAGTTCAAGGTTGTGTCCATCTCCTCTCTTCTTTCACCTGACTGTTGTCCCAGTTTATTCGGGGGAATTTAGCAGTGGTGGCCCAGTGGTATCGGCCGCGACTTACAAGTTGTAGGTCGTGGGTTCGAGCGCAGGCAGGCGCTTTACTTTGTGTAAATTATGTCCTCACCACTGCTCTCAAAACGGTGAAGGAAAACATCGTGAGGAAACCGGTATGTCGTAGAACCAAAAATTCGAAGACATGTGACATTCGCCAACCCGCACTGAGCCCGCGTGGTGGATAACGGCCCATTCCCTCTCACAGAGAGGAGGCCTGTGTCCCAGCAGTGGGAATATTAATAGGCTGATGATGTGATGTGTGATTGGATTCGGGGTCAGCCCTCCTAGTACTTCTGTGCCACACCGTAGGGTTGCGGGTTGTCTTTTTTGCAATAAACATTGCAATAGTTCTAGCGGTATCTCAGAGATAACAGGTTTATCGAGTTTGTGTTAATAGACAATAAAACAAACTTTTTTGCAAAAAAATACTACCGACTTCCAAATAAAAAACTACAAAGTGAAAAATAACTTTATTTTTGGAAGTCGGTGCCTTTCGTAAGTACCATTTTTTTGCTACATAGACACCGACTTCCAAAAACAAAGTAATTTTTCACTTTGTAGTTTTTTATTTGGAAGTCGGTAGTTTTTTATTTATTTTACCCTTTTTAGTTGTACCTATCGCATTGGCAAGTTGTTTAGTAAGAACCTATAAAACCAGAATAGATTACCGGCATAACATGAAACTTGAACATAATCGATGAAGTAAGAGATCTGCGTACCTCTTTCGAGCGTACTGGCGTGATGTTATGTTATGAAATGGTATAAACAATAAACAGACGTGCGATTGCAGCAATCCCGAGAGATTTTCCGTTATTTATTGAAGAGTTCTGTTGTATATCTCCGAAGTTCTTCATCACATCTTCACCAAATTAAAATGGGACCAATTTTGGAATATGTTCTTTCCAACAAAAATAGTTATTTATGCTACAAGTGCGGGAAGTAGGTGATTTCCGATGAGTGGCATTTTTATTCACGAGCGAGCGAAGCGAGTGAGTGGATAAATCGACACGAGTCGGAAATCATCTTACGCACGTGTATCATACAACATTTTACTATGCATTGTGCGAGGAAATAAAAAAATATATCTGAACCAAGCAAGAAATTAATAAAATGGCGCTTATTCAAGGGCGCTCAGCATATCCACAGATTAACTAATAGTTCATAGTTCTACTGCGCATGTGCAATAGCTGTCACGTCATAACGCAAAAAGGCACGAGCAAAATATTAATTCTGCCAAATATATTTAATGAATAATTAAAATTAATTTATTGATCAAAATCTAAATCTAGAGTAATTAAAAACGCCTTAAATGACGTATTAGTTTTGTTTTACTTTTTATATGAATGATAATCTGTACTTAACTAATTTTAAAACTTTTCTCAAATAATAAAAACTCTATGCGGCGGGCTGACGTTGGAGTTGAAAATTAAAAAAGTACAGGAAAGTAAAAAGCACTAGTAAAAAAAAGTGACACTTTCCGCACAGTTTGGCTGCTTAGAAAACGCTCTTTTCGAGGACATGCATTGTAAAATAATTTTCAAAATCGGTCCACAATTGACGGCGATATCGGTGAACATACACAAAAAGAAAGAAAAAAAAAACATACATGAAGTCGAACATAGATCCTCCTCCTTTTTAGTAAGTCGGTTAAAAATGAATAATTAGGATAATGAATTGGTAAACTCACGCCTACGCGGCGACATATATAATAATAGTAAGGATTAATCCTAGTATCCTAAATATTATCATAATCTTCTTCTAATATATAAAATTCTCGTGTCACAGTTTTCGTTGCCATACTCCTCCGAAACGGCTTGACCGATTTTGATGAATTTTTTTGTGCTTATCCGGTATCTATGAGAATCGGCCAACATCTATTTTTCATCCCAAAAAAAAAAAAAAAAAAAATATATTAGGGTAGGTGTAGGGTAGGTGTAGGGTAGATGTAGGGTAGGTGTAGGGTAGGTGTAGGGTAGGTGTAGGGTAGGTGTAGGGTAGGTGAATGTTTGGAGTTTTTATGGCAAAACAAAGTTTGCCGGGTCAGCTAGTAATATTATAAATATGAAATTTGGATGGACGCGTGTGTGGATGTATGTTTGTTACTCAATCTCGCTAGAACGGCTAAACGAATATGGATGAAATTAGGCACAGAGATAGATTATAGTCTGGAACAGTACATAGGCTTTTTATCCCAGTATAATATTCCCTCGGTATAATAAAACACTTATCACGTGATCAAAGCAGCGGTTAGAACCTAGTCTACAACTCAATTGTATGTAATGGATAAACTCAAAAACTACTTAACAGTTTTTTTATTTCAGACTAGGTGCTGCCCGCGGCTTCGCTCCCGTGGACCACCCCACAGGACCCGTTTTAGGGATTAAAAAATAGCCTATGTCACTCAGGAATAATGTAGCTTTCTATTGGTGAAATATTTTTTTAAATTGGTCCAGTAGTTTCGGAAACTATTCGGTACAAACAAACAAAAAAATCTTTCCTATTTATAATATTAGTATTGATATAGTAACTAGCTGTTGCCCGCGGCTTCGCTCCCGTGGACCACCCACAGGTCCAGTTTTCGGGATTAAAAAATTGCCTATGGCACTCAAGAATAATGTAGCTTTCTAATGGTGAAAGAATTTTTTAAATCGGTCCAGTAGTTTCAGAGCCTATTCGGTACAAACAAACAAAATAATCTTTCCTCTTTACAATATTAGTATAGATATAGTAACTAGCTGTTGCCCACGGCTTCGCTCCCGTGGAACACCCCACAGGACCCATCTTCGGGATTAAAAAATAGCCTATATCACTCAGGAATAATGTAGCTTTCTATTGGTGAAAGAATTTTTCAAATCGGTCCAGTAGTTTCGGAGCCTATTCGGTACAAACAAACAAAAAAATCTTTCCTCTTTATAATATTAGTTGTAAAGTAATATAGTACGAGTATAGATTAGTTTGCTCTTTAGGCTGGATTTTGAAAATTCTTTCACCAGAGAGCTACATTATTCCTGAGTGACATAGGCTATCTTTTTATCCCAAAAACGGGTCCTGTGGGGTGCGCCATGGGAAAGAAACCATTGTGAAAGCTAGTTCATCATAATTTCAAAACTTTAAAATCTGTCACTTGATTCGTTGTTCTCTAACGCTGTTCTACCTTACGCGTAACATACCCTGTATCAATAAAACCCCACATAAAAATAGTAATATGGAAAGCCCAATATAAAGGTTTATGTCAATCAATAGCGCCGCGTTAATATCGGAGGCAGGATGTGACGAATGGCGACAGTTATGGCCGCCGGATGTGGCCACCGCTGCGTGTCCACTTCCGACGCGCCCTGTCACTACACCGGAACTCACGAAATGCATATATCGACGGTATTTTGGCAATCGTGAAAAATGGGGGCTTTTTATTTATTTACTGTGAGAAGTCAGCTGGACAACGTTGTGGTTTGTAGATGTAGTAACAAACATTGATAAGAGTATGCTTAGATGGTTTGGCCATGTTAAGATGACTAACAAAAGATATATACAAGTTAGACGTCAATGGAAACGCCGGTAGTTGACGCCCTAGAAGGACATACATAGACCTATATGTATGTCTAGCCGCACAGCAAGTATATCGGAAAACACCGTGTTTCTTATGCAAATTTGTTCGTCTATTTGTCACTAGATGGCGTTGTCCAATTTCGAACCATTTCTGAATCTCCATGTTAAGATTTTCCCCCGATAACATTATGTGTCTAGAATTAAGTATTTTTTGTAACTACTACTATCATAACCTGTATTCTACGGTGTAATTACTACATCTACGAATAAATCAGACTAGGGGTCAAAGTGTCGGCATCAGTGATCCACACTCCCAACTTCCCAAGTATAGACTGTTACCTTTTTTCATTCAAACCCCAGTTCTAACCCTCATGAGTTAGAGGGTTCTTCAATGTATTTAAGTCAGCAGGGATCTGACCGTCAACTGTATTTATTACTAACTGGCTGACTCATGACTCAATAGACATTATCCTCTCTGAATTTGATTAACTAATATTACCACCATGTTACTGTCCCACTGCAGGGCAAAGAAAGACCACTTCTCCTACTGAGAAGGCATTCACCACCACGCTTGGTGTGTCAAGGCGAGTTGGCGATTTCAAACGTATATCCATACAAATGAAATATTATTATATAACAGTAAATTCGCGAATGTTTGTATGTTTGTTACTTCTTCACGCTCAAATGGCTGAACGGATCTGGATGGAAGGACAATGGCAGAAGCCCATACATTTTTTTAGTTGAGATTACATTCCCACGTCGTTAAATGAAAAATATATGGTTTAACATTTCATGGTCATGTTCTTAATTAGTTGGTGAAAAAATTTTTGTTCGAGAACGCCAAGAATAATAGATAGTCATGAACTTTTTTAGGTTATGTCTGGGTAACTTTTAATAATGTGTTTGATAGGTAATATTATTCAATTTCGTGGAAGTAAAAGGGAAATATCGCATTAGTATTTCTGTCACCTAGTTATTTCAGCATGAAATGTAAAATATACTCTTTGGAAAGAGTATATTTATTTATAGCTAGCTGTCCCACGCGGCTTCGCTCTCGTCAACTACCTACCTACCCTACATACATGATTGTTGCGTAATTTAAACCGTTTATGCAGCGCACGCAACGGAAGCTCTAAATATTTATTTTTGCCGTTTTTGCAAGATTCTTCATTTATGCTTCGCTCCTATTGGTCGTAGCGCGATGTTATGTTGCCTTCCTTGATAATTGGACTATCCAACACAAAAACAATTTACAACAATTTTTCAATTCCAACCAGTAGTTCCTGAGATTAGCGCATTCAAAAAACAATCAAACAAACTCTTCAGCTTTATAATATTAGTATAGATTTGAGACTTTGACGTGTATCAAAAGGTAGTCGTCGAAAAGAAAAAAAAAAAAAAAGAAAAACGCTTTATTTTTTTAGACTGGATACTATACTTTTTGCCTATCATTTATTGATAGTAATTTATTTATTTCTACTACACTATAGTCTACTTATCAACCAGCAAGGAACACCTAGACTTAGACATAAACTGTATTGTTAATTCATTTACTCCTTTTTAGGGTATGAATAAATAAATGGTTGTAATGAAAATTCATTACAACCATTTATTTATTCATCATCACAGTTATTTATTAGGGTTCCGTACCCAAAGGGTAAAAACGGGCCCCTATTATTAAGACTCCGCGATCCGTCTGTCTGTCTGTCCGTCTGTCACCAGGCTGTATCGAATGAACCGTAATAGCTAGACAGTTGAAATTATCACAGACGATGTATTTCTGTTGCCGCTATAATAACAAATACTAAAAACAGAATAAAATGACTATTTAAGTTGGGCTGCCATACAACAAACGTGATTTTTTGCCGTGTTTTGCGAAAATGGTACGGAACCCTTCGTGCGCGAGTCAAGCCTGTGAGATTTTTGTTTTTGTATATTTTAATGCGTAGTCAAGCCTGTATAGAAACAACTTTTTTTGTTAATTTATTAATCTAACAAAAACACACTAAAACATTAAAAAAAATCACAAACTAATAATCTTGAATTTTCATACAGTAAATAGAAAACTTGATTTATACTGTGCCCGATAGGGTCCATAATCGTGACAAAAAGGTATAATTATTGCCCTACAAACTATGTACATTATAGTACGCAATAAAGAATTCAGAAAAACTCTCGTCGTCTAAAACGCTCTAAAATTGGTTTCGCAAAGCCTAGCTTACTGTAAGCAGTGAAGGCACCTCAATGGATACATCATATCATACCCTAGCACACAAAGCCTTTGCTAGTCAGCTCGAATAGGGATTATCCCGGCAAAGATTTATTGTGTTGTCCGCGCACCGTCAGCAATCCCGGCCACTCTTGTGAAGATTATGGTCATCCTATCTTTTTACGAATAAGAGAAATCCTTAGCACTCGATTGGGGTTGCCCAAGTAGCGCATTGTAATAATAGAAAGAAAAGTGCTATTTTTGCATATTACAGCATTTGTTTCTCAGCCATATTTACCGCTAAATTTTGATCGTTACAATTACAATCTCGTGGAGGGTCGATCCGGTACATGAAACACTTTTTAGTGTTTTGCTTTGGTAGTCGGATAATTTTTATGTTTTTTTTTTTAATATTTATTTATTTTATCTTTACTAATCTATACTATGTCATGTCCTTTCGCGGGATTGTAACGACCAAAATTTATCGGTGTATATTTTGGTAGATGCTGCTTTCGGGTGTCATTTATTGTCACCTTTCAGAGCAGTACTATATCGAAGGTATGTTCCTTCGAAATAGAGATCCGCCGAACAAGTGCATTTCGAAGAAGGGTTCTGTCGAAATAGTGTTCTTCGAAGATGTGTGTTGTCGAAGTATGATCTATCGGAATAATGCTAGTCGAATATATGTTCTGTCGAAGCAATAAGTAGTTTAACTATTGATTTTCAAAATTGGGACTGTGTCGAAATAATTAACTGTCGAAAATCAGAATGACACCCATATAAATGACTGTGATGATGCAAATTTAAATAAATGGTTGCACATGTTGAGATAGGAGCCTTTTTGGTCTCGCACGGGGTTATTTATTTTTATTTTTTTATTATTGTTTGTGTTTTTCTTATCTCGTGTCTCCTGTGCGGGTCACAAATAAATGTTTTTTCTTTCTTTCTTTTAATGAAAATGGTACCATCGAACTGCTCTGGTGATGAAATCGGAAAGTAAGCACCAGAACTCCGTAATAAATTGATATTGATGCATATCATCAATATCAATAAGTATAAGTACCTAGTACCCAATACCTAATATTATAAATGCGAAAGTTGGGATGTTCGTTTGTTACTCAATCACACCAGAACGGCTGAACGGATCTGAACTGAGAAACGGACTGGAATAAAACGTAATATCAGTGGTGTCTCATCCCATACAAAGAAACCGTGCCGACGTTCTATACTGATTATTCTGATTATTTTTTGTACATCGATCGCAGTCGGTTCCGTTCCGTTCCGTTCCACGGATATTGATGGTGATCTATCTATCGCCGTGGAACGGAACCGAACGCGATCGATTTACAAAAAATAATCGGTATAATTAGATGAAAAACGCTAATTACGTCGGCACGGTTTCTTTGTATGGGATGAGGCATCTGCATGCTAGTATTATATTATCTGTGGTAATATCTACATTTCATCGCGGTATAATGTAGCATGGGATAAGAAAACACTTTTCACGCAAGCGAAGCCGCTGCCAGAAGCTAGTAAGTAATAAGTGTGGCAAAGTTGCAAAGGGACGTGGAGGTCAAATGAGTACTTACTTACTCTAAATATTTATGCTACTAATTTCCACTCAAACAATTATTTAGATATTTTCAAGAGTAGCGTTAACGATTTAACGTTTTATATTTTTAGGGTTCCGTACCTCGAAAGGAAAAAACGGAACCCTTATAGGATCACTTTGTTGTCCGTCCGTCCGTCCGTCCGTCTGTCTGTCAAGACCCTTTTTCTCAGGAACGCGTGGAGGTATCAAGCTGAAATTTAAATAAAATACTCAAGTCTACTGTCCCTTAAAGCTGTGAAAAAATAAAACTTTTAAGCCAACGCAAACAAAAGATACAGCCGTTTATACTTCAAATGTTTGATACTCGCAAGGGAATCAAAACAAGCAGGGTACTTCCCATGAACTCAGAATCTTAAAATTTGGTGCGAAGCAATGCACAAATAAATGCAAAATTGCGAAAACCGTAAATTTTTCGTTACATCATATAATAAAAACATTTTAGTAATTTCAAACTTACTATATACCCCTTTCCTCATGAACGTGTAGAGGTATTAAATTGAAATTCATATCAAATACTCAGATCTATAATACCTTTAAGCTGAGGTTTGTACGGAACCCTCGGTGCGCGAGTCCGACTCGCACTTGACTGATTTTTTTATTTAGAATAATAGAATGTTGCAAACGTTTTTGCAGTCACTTGCCTCAACCAGGACTCGAACCGAACTATGCTCTCACAAAAATCGAAACAGCGCATATTCTAAAACCCATTTTAGTGAGAGCTGAAGTGAGCGAGCGAACTAAGCACCCGTCATCTCCTACATGTTAGGTACCTTTAGTAAATCCTGCAGACAGAAATTGTCCTCAAGCAGTAATCGTACATACCTTACCATACACATTTTACGAGTATAATAAAACAACATTTAAATCCTACTTCAAACTCTTTTTAACACGCTTTTATTATCTTTGTAACTATGTATCAATGTAACGGAATCTTTGAACGTGTTTTTCACCCCCTTGAAAACGTCGGAATGATTTGAAATTTTAACACCTATCAAGGACCTATGACAATGCAATAATTTAGTCAAAGTCAAATATATTTATTCAACTAGGCCAATAAGCGGCACTTTTGAAAGTCAAACAAAAATTAAAATTTACAAGTAATAAAAGTTGATTGAAAAGATGCTACCGTGCGCGTTTAAATTGTTTGTCCCATTAGCCTTATCAAGATCTTCAGGATAAGCGACTTTTTAGTTCAATTTACCATTATAGCGTGTTTTTTTTAGTTTTTAGCTCTTGTCTCTTTCCTCCTCCAATATTGGACCAATTTAAAAGACATTCCGTAAACTGAAAATTAAAGATATATACTATGTCCCTATGTTTTCCTTTTTGATGATACATTATCTTTAGAAGCACTAGAGCCCTCAAGACATCTTACTTTACCAGTTTATGGTATATCTTTTAAATTGGTCCAATATTGGAGGAGGAAAAAAACGAGAGACTTTTTACTAAGGAAATTCAGTCGGCGCTCTCTGCCCCCGTTTCCTCCTAAATGCGAAAGTTTGGATGGACGGATAGATAGATCAATCACGCCAGAGCGGCTAAGCGAATCTGGATGAAATTTGACACAGAGATAGATTATTAATGAATTTATTTAATTTTCAGACAACAATAGGTCCACACTGACAAAAAATTACAAAAAAATACTTAAAGGATGTTAGTAACAATATATCTTATTTATAAACTATGTTACTTACTTAACTAGGATGTTAGTGACAATTTATCTTATGACCTACGTTAGTACTTATATTCTAGGATGTTAGTAACAATATGATCTATGTTAGTACTTACACACTATTCATGTCTCCTGTGTGGGTCACAATTTTTTTTTTGTATTTTTTTCTTTCTTTCGTTTCTTTCTACGACAGACAGTGTTGTTTTGATGAGATATCCCATTATGGTTATAGTAACTACTTCGTTATTTCTTTAACTCGCAAATGTAAAATTCGTTGCCGACATTGGTAGTTTATTCAAAAAATTTTATGGATTAGAATAAGAAACCATTCCCACATTGAGTAAAAAAAAAAATATATAAAATTAAGGATAACTGACCAAAAGTCCAGACTGCTAGTCCAAAACCGCTTGCTACGTACAAGAGTAGGTACAAGCGGTTCATCTTCTTCAGGGTTAGTCATGAAATGTTCCTGATTGATCACATATTCAATTAAATCTGCTTCAGTAAGCACGATGTTGGCATCTTTTGGTATCTTGTTAGAAATTCTTTTCTTCCAGTGAGATGGTTCGGAGGCTTCGGTGCTTACTGATTTACGGATTCTTGAAGAGGATGCTGACGTCCCGACTTTGGGTGAGGGCTGACTCCTGCTGATGTATGAAGCTACCGCGACAAGGGTTGATAAGACACATAACAAAAAGAAAGTAAACCTCATGTTGCTAGGTGTAGTACACTCAACTGCACAGAATTTGATGATTCGTATGATTGCCGATTTTTTATTGAATTGTGCAAATGCCAAAATGAGTTTAGTTTTAAAGGTTTTGATGAAACTACTAAATTACTGGCGATGCATGGGCCAGTCACCGGGTACTGAGGTAGGTACTAGCTTGGCTAGACTACAACGTACCGTCCAATGTATCGAAGAGTAAGAATAAAAAAGGTCCGAATCCGGTCCGGGTGCGACGTCCTTTCGCAGCGCTCCCCGTGACTATTATCGCTTATTATTATGTGAATATATACCTACGAGTAAGTATATCTTAAAGAATATAATTAAGACGTGAAGTTGTGTTTGTTTGTTATGTTTAATTTCAGCGAGCTACACTATCGTTGAATGTCTAAGCTAGTTATTAAGGCAGATACCCCTGATCAGCTGATTTTAAATTTAGAATCATGTCTAAACGGCTAGCCGTAATTTTTCCAAATAAATTGTAGTTCTAAAATCTAAAAAACACGCTTTAATGATAAATTGAACAAAAAAGTCGCAAATCCTGAAGGCCTATTGGCCTAGTTGAATAAATATATTGGACTTTGACTAAAATATTGCATTGTCATCGTTCCCCGCGGCATCGCTTCCGTCGAACACCCCACAGGACCCGTTTTCGGGATAAAAAAATAGCCATGTCACTCAGGAATAATGTAGCTTTCTAATGTGTAATGTAAAGTGAAAGATTTTTTTAAATCGGTCCAGTAGTTATTCGGTACAAATAAACAAAATCTTTCCTCTTTATAATATTATTATATATTATTACTAGCTTCAGCCAGCGGCTTCGCCCGCGTGAATGTCCCGACGGAACATATTCCCGGGATAAAAAGTATCCTATGTGCTATTCCAGATCTGGATGAACTTATGACACAGGGATAGACTATAGAGTCTATCCCTGTGTCAAATTTCATCCAGATCCGTCAAGCAGTTTGAGCTTGAAAAAAAGTAACAAACATATTTTACAAATACAAAATCTTTATTTCTGAACCAAAAAGTTTCACATTCGTTGGTGATTGGAACCTCCTTATAAGCAAATAATGCCTGTGTTAAGAGACTCCGCTCTTCCACAGCAATATACAATTCATTCGCTACCTTAGATATAACCAGTGTGTTTGCGTGTGTGTGTGTGTATGTATGTGGGTGGGTGTATTGTGTGTGTGTGTGTGCGTGCACGTGCATGTGTGTTTTTCATTTTGTATGTTGCAATAGTGCCTCAGTGTCTGCGTAATTTAGTGTCTTTATCGAATTTGTTAGAATTTTTTTACATTCGTGTAATTGTTTATGGTGTATATATATCTTTTTATTTATCCTATTATATAGTTGACATGATAGTTTATTGTACTGAATGTCAGCAAATTTTGTATTAGTTTGCGGTACATGTTCTATGAGATCTTTCCGTCTTCTTAACATCCTTAACAGGCAACTAAGTTCTAAGAACCTACCTTATGTTAACATCTACAAAATTTTTGTACACTTAGTTCGCAATAAAGAATTTAAATTTGAATTTCTTGTTATTGTATTTTGATCGTATGGTAGATTTTTATGTTCTTTTAGAACGGTATAAAGGATATATAACTTTCTAACAGAAAGCAGTCCACTATACCGATAGAGACTTTCAGTAGGGTATGTAATCCTTTTGAAATACATTATTTTTATTACGGCGCGTTGTCCTCGTTCAACGTGTATAAACTTTGATTTTGCTGCGCCACCCCATATTGTGATACAGTAGGCTATAACAGATTGTGCTAGTGAGATATATATTTCATTTAATAAGTTTCTGTGAGAGCCTGATTTCTTTTTTATATTTATAGGTGCAATATATCTTAATGTTTTAAAAATCCACCCCAATTTTCTAATCCTGCCAGTAACATGTTCAACATGACAGTATCACGACAATCTGTGGTCAATAATTACACCTAAATATTTTGTTTCCAAAACTTTCTTAATTAAGGGACAAGCGCAATTATTGTTTTTAGCTTTATCGCAAGAGTGTACTTTAATGTTGAACACATCATCTGGTGACTTTTATAGATGGAGAAGCATATGTAATTAGTTTTCGCAGTATTTAACGTGAGAACGTTGTTATCAAGCCAATTTGCGATTTGGTACATACCTGCCTCTGTCTTAATTTTAACATCGGACCAACTGTGCCCGTGGAAGACAACAGCAGTGTCGTCGGCGTAGGAAAATATATATGCGTTTTCAACATTTAATTTACAAAGTTCGTTAATGTAGGACAGAAAAAGTGTGGGCCCAAGAACACTACCCTGAGGTACACACACTCACAGACTTTCGCCTTTATAATTTAAGTGTGGTATATAATATTTAATTATATATAATATATAGTAATATGCAGTATAGATAACAATCTCTATTATAGTGTAGGGATTTGAAGGTTAAATAAAAAGAAAGTAAAATAAAATTTTGTTCTATTTTATGAACACGAAGCTCGGCCTCTGATCTGGTGAAAGTTACACGGGGGTATTATCTTTTTACAACGACATCGAAATACTACACCTACCAGAACAATATTTTTCCTTCGGTGCTAGAATCACCAGGCTACTCTGGCGCATGCCACATACAACTGGCCGTGGGAGAAGCACCTTTCCCTCAAGTCTACTCCAGTAAAAGTACCTTGAGTTTTGTTTATGTTTATTGCTAAGCAGACTTTGATGAGAAACTGCACGCTCTTGAATTAGAAGGGGTAATTTGATGGTTTTAGGAGAATATTTTTCGTGTTTTAATAGAAGTCTGCCTATGGCACTGAGTGAGTGTCACTTTCTGATTATGAATTCCTCCCAGAGAGAGATCCTTTTTAGGGTTCCGTACCCGAAGAGTCCAAACGGAGCCCTTTTAAATTTCTGTCACTCACGTGTTCGTCTGTATCTCTGTCCGTCTGACTGCCGTCTATCACACAATTTTGTTGCGAAGAATTTTTTAACTGCCCACTGATCTATGAATATGAAATTTGGTGATAATATTAATTATTACATATACTTTAGTACAAATACCAATATGTTGAAAAATCTGATTTTTTATTTGGTACGGAACCATAAATGTGCGAAATCTGACACGCTCTTGGCTGGTTTTTTTATTTGTCCTCATAAGACATATTTTAATTATTACATACTTTATTGAACCCCACAAAATAGAAACAGGACAAACATTTACAAAAACAAATGTACAATGGCAGTGTATAATTGCATATTAACAGAAGCCAGCTTTGATCTCCATAAGTCCAGACAAAATGAGAGCGTGGTCGTAATCGGCTTACTGTCCGATCGTTTGCCGGCGCGGCGGCGTCGCGGTGGTACACCGTCAATCTGTGCAATGGAGGTGTACTACAGAGTTAGGTACTAGGTAGGACACTCCAGGTCAGCGGTCACTAATTACTTTCATTTGGGGTCCGTTTTTAGGGTTCCGTACCCAAAGGGTAAAAATGGGACACTATTACTAAGACTCCGCGGTCCGTCTGTCTGTCTGTATGACACCAGGCTGTATCTCATGAACCGTGATAGCTAGTGTACTGGCCGTAAGTCCGTACACTGTTACATTCGCCGTTAGTTGGTTGGAGAGAAACACGTCACAGTTAGATCCACTAGTTAAATATATTTGAGTTAAGTAAACTACAGTATAACTTAGATGGAAGGCGACTATTTCTCTCTCTTGGATTGGATAGGAACACGGCTATAAGATCACTATCAACGTTGGTTGCTTTATTATGATGTTTTAAACGGTCAAATTATGACGCACATCGTTGGCCTAAAGTAGGTTGCAAGCATGCAGAAAAATGTACGATGATGAGACCGTACATATTGGCAACCCCCAAAAGTTGCTAAGATGAGTGTAGAAAGATAGAAAGAATCGCCTGTACATAGTTAAGCACACACATTACACATTAATCGAAGTTAAACGCAATGTTGTCTTGTGAGTTGTGATTTAGGGTGGCAGTATTTCGTGGCCGCCTGTTGGTTTTCTGGAAGTCTGCTGTTGTCAGGCTGTTGTCCCATAGGTTAAAGGTCGATGTTGTCTTGCGTTTGTTCTGTGTTTGTTCTGTAGAACGCATCCTTGATCCAAAGTTTTGATTGCCGCCGTTGTGATAGTTTGCGGTATTACGTCGTTTTCACAAACAGTACGTAATTCGCACGTTCCGCAGCAAATAACTAGCCAGCTGTTTGATGCTTGCAACTTGATCCATGTCTCCTCGCATGACACGCTTTGCACGTCACACGGTGACGCAGTTGTCCGATGACCTAGTAATTTTGCTTTAAGGTTGAACACTGGCATATTTGCTTTGCAAATGTAGTTGTCCCTTTGCGAGGCATTAAAAAACAACTCTTAGTTTGGTCTTAATTGATTGTTCTCGCAAGGCACCATGATGCGGAAGGTAGCATTCAGGCAAGGAAGCTGATAGTGGAGATGCCGGCTTCATATGCTGTAGTTGCATGTATTCTCTGATGAAGTCCCGATACATTGTTGCAAGTTTGTTGTTCTTTTCCAGGTGTTTTTCTAATTGAAGAAATTGTGAGATAGCTATTGACCTTTATTTCCCGAGTTTGTCTTGCAACTCAGGGCTTATCGGCATCTTAACGATGTATTTGTTGTCTGCATCTCGTTGTACTGTCTTGTTGTAGTATTCTTCACACTGATCATCTTTTGGAATCCTGTCATGGTTGCTGCTAGTTATGTCTTCGTTCTCCCAGAATTTAGTCAATTCGCTGGTTGACCAGTGTCATGTGACAGTTGAAAGTTTTCAGTTTGCCACACAGGATCCAGCCTAAGTGCGTCTGTTGCGCTACAGGAGACTGTTGACTGCCTTTCAAGACCCCGTCAAAGATGATGTCGGAATACACGTCTGCCCCAATTAGTAGATCTATGGGACTTGATACGTTGAATACCAGATCAGCAAGTTTCAGGTTTTCTATGTGCGGCCAGTTATCCTTCTCGAACGATGAGTTAGGTAAATTGTTCGTAAGTTTGCTTAAGATAAGTGCCTGTGTTTCGAATGCATAGTCCGAGTGAATAGACTTGCAGGTAAGTTGAAGTCACCCTTTGCAGCTTCCATGTGCTGCTCCTACGCCCGTTATGGTTGCATTCAGCCGTTTCCTTGGTAGTCGTAGCATCTGTGCGGCGTTCTCTGTTATTAAGTTTACTTGCGAGCCTCGGTCTAGTAGTGCTCGAAGCGTCATATAATCTCCATTTGCAGACTTTATCTTAATCTGCACATACGTTAGCAAGATCTCCATCTCGTTGGTTGAAACATGGATGGAACTGCTTAGTCGTTGACCTTGATTATTGTTGTTTCTTTCTGTATTCGATTAGTTAGAATTATTTCTCTTGTCAGCGTTGTTTAATAAGGTGTGATGCTTCCTATTGCATTCTTTGCAAGTTTTTGATGATGCGCATTTTGTGTTGCCATGACTGTATAGGCAGTTTTTACACACGTGCAATTTCGAAACTATGTCATTCCGTTGAAATGAGTCCATGTTGATGAACTTTGGGAGTTCATCAACACGTGATTTCCGTCACAGTTTGGGCAATGACCGTATCTATGGTAAGTTTTCTTGAACGATTTCTGCTGCTCGTAATTATGTAGTTTTGCAGGATGATGTTTCTTGAATGCCTTAATAGCGGCTTCCTGGCGTTGGTTAGGTGCTTCCTTTTTCGTGTTCTTTACAAATTTATGGCTTTGTAAGCCATGAATTTGTTTTCCAGGAAGTCTAACAGCTCGTTCAAGTTTGGCACATCCCTCGGATCCCGCAGCTCCTTTGTGTACTCGCCGTATGAAGTAGTGTCGAGTTTCTGCGACATCAAGTGTACTATAATTGGGTCCCAAGTTGCGATATCTAAACCGATGTTTGCTAGTCCGTTCATACATTCTGTGATAACGACATGCATCTTCTTGAGGTTGAAGCCGTCGGGTTGTTGGATGACGGGCAGGTTGAGCATGATGTTTAAAAATGACGTGCATTGCAGTCTCCGATTGTCAAACCGCTGAGTCAGTATCTCCCAACAAGATGTGTAGTTTTCTGTACTGATACTCAGATGTTGCACTAATCGTTCAGCTTCGCCTCTCAACCGCGTTTTCAGATGCTGCATCTTTTGCGCTTTGTTAATCATCGGGTTGTTGTGTATGGTTTCCATAAAGAGACCCTTAAAGGAAATCCATTGGGTGTAGTTACCCGAGAATTCAGGAACCTCAATTTTTGGCGCCGACTTTTCGTAGTGCGCAGTCGACCAAATCTTACGGCTTAAGGTTTTTCTTAGCTCGTCGTACTTGTCTTCTGTAGTGACGAACATGTTGTTGTAGTTAGAGTTGGAGCCTTTAAGTATCGCTTCCAGCTCCCAATGCGTTTTGTCTATAGCATCCCACTTTAACTTCAAGATTGACAAGTGATCGTCAAGCTCCCATTTTTCAGCTATGGCAACAAGCTTCTACATCAATTAGCTATAGCCCTATCGATGGCCGACAAGTCGGTCAGGTCGAACTTGACATTTTCTTCAGTAGTTTGCAACATTTTCAAAATTTCTGCTTTCGTTGTTTCGAACATGTTCTTGGTTTTACCATAGACATCTTCTGCAAAGTAGTGTATGTTTTTATCTTCGATTTCTTGCAACAGTAATTATTATTATTATTAATACATTTATTTCAGGCGACAGGGCCCATATAAAATAACTTAAATCTAAACATACATAATAATGGTTTTAGTAACAATACAAACTTAAACCTATGTTAGTAGCACAATAACAAAATATACAATCTGATCAACATTTAATAATTCACAAATATTCAATGATCATTGCTTCAGCATTCCAGCTGAAATACTGGAGCAACGATTCATGTGAACACAGTCCAGCCTATCAGCAATCATGGCCAGAATGCCGTTGGAGCTGGCCCGCACCCTGCGCACCAAGGATGCACATCTTTTACGCATCAGTGTATAAAAGCAATCGACGCGCATTTCCGCAAACATCCCTGATGCGCTACAGAAGCGAGGCAGCCCCATCAGCACCCTGAAGGCATTGTTATACTGAACGCGAAGGGCGCTGTACGATTTTTGCGTGAAATGAACCCACAGGCTACAGGCGTAAAACGAGGTACAGAAGGCCCTAAACAGAGTCTTCTTAACCCCCGCAGAAGCACGTGAAAACCTGCGGGCAATCATATTCGCTCTGACCGACAGCGCCCTCCGCTCTCTCTCAATGTCGTCATCGTCCTTGAGGCTAGTGGTCAATACGTGCCCAAGGTACTTAAAGGTCTGTACTCTCGACAATGGTTCACCATTCATTTTAACATGAGGTACCGTTTCTGGATATTTTCCAGCAGCCCCAAACACCATAACGACACTCTTCCGCACATTATACAATAGGCCGTGGGCACTGGCGTAACTTTCACACAGACTAACCAACTTTCTAAGGCCACAGACTGAGGCACTGAGCAGCACCATGTCATCTGCATAGCTAATGTTGTTGACACATATGCCATCAATATAACATCCGACTCTGGTGCTGCTCAGCTCCACAATCAACTGGTCCATGTACAGGTTAAAGAGTGTGGGAGAACTTAGACCCCCCTTTCTCACACCACACTCCAAACCATATGAACTCGAGTACGCCCCGTCCCACCTAACACTGTTGACCTGGTTCCCGTACCAAAATTTTAAAATATTTGTTACTTCAGGTGGTAAGTTAGCATCATTTAGCTTCTTCCAAAGAGTGTCGTAGGAAACCAAATCAAAAGCATTCGATAGGTCGAGGAAACAGGCGTACACGGTCGTGCTACGGCTTGTATAGTACTCCACAGCGTGCTTAAATCCCAAAATCGCGCTTTCAGTGGACAACCCTGGTCGAAATCCAAACTGGTTGTCATGCAATTGTACATGTTTACCTAATTGCGAATTAAGCACGCTGTCCAATACCTTAGACACAACCGTAGCCAGCGAGATAGGTCGATAGTTATTCCTATCCGTCAATAGCCCAGTTTTATTTCTAACTACGGGTACAACTATCGTTCTTAACATCTCCGGGGGTAGATACGCATGGCTCAAACAAAGATTGTACAACAAAGCTAAAAGACGTGGCAAGTGAGGACCCGCATAACGAAGATGCTCGATGCTGAGCCCATCGTGACCGGGAGACTTACCCCTTGACATAGACTGTATGACAGAAGCAATGTCTTTAGCAGTAACCCTGACTCCCAACTCCCCCACGGGCTCAACATCGATCACCGCCCGCGACGGACCTAATGACGATTTCACTTCAAATTTATCTTTGAACAGTTCGGCTATTCCCTGTGGATCGCTCACACCGTCGACGCACACAGGCACGCTCGACTTATGACTAAGTTTCTTCGTGTTTTTCCAGAATCCACGAAAATCTTTATTAACATGATTGGATGCCAGAATATCCATTTTAATCTTATCTTCACGGTCCTGGCACCATTTTATCCGAGATTTAAATTTTCTCCTGGATTCACACATCTCCTCATAATAACGACCAGAAGTAGGCCTACCGTACCAGGACCATAATAGTTATTTATGCTACAAGTGCGGGAAGTATGTGATTTCCGATGAGTGGTATTTTTATTCACGAGCGAGCGAAGCGAGTGAGTGGATAAATCGACACGAGTCGGAAATCATCTTACGCACGTGTATCATACAACATTTTACTATGCATTGTGCGAGGAAATAAAAAAATATATCTGAACCAAGCAAGAAATTAATAAAATGGCGCTTATTCAAGGGCGCTCAGCATATCCACAGATTAACTAATAAAAGCTGTCACATCGTAACGCAAAAAGGCACGAGCAAAATATTCATTCTGCCAAACATATTTAATGAATATTTAAAATTAATTTATTGATCAAAATCTCATCATCATCATCATTTCAGCCGAAAGACGTCCACTGCTGGACATAGGCCTCCCCCAGGCGTCGCCACATTGACCGATCCCGTGCGTCTCGCATCCAGCGCCTGCCCGCAACCTTAACCAGGTCATCGGTCCACCTGGTGGGAGGCCTTCCAACGTATCGTCTTCCGGTTCGCGGTCGCCATTCCAGAACTTTTCGACCCCATCGGCCATCCGTTCTTCGAGCAATGTGCCCTGCCCACTGCCACTTTAGTTTGGCAATTCTTCGGGCTATGTCGGTAATCCTGGTTCTCTTGCGGATCTCCACATTTCTGATTCGATCACGCAAGGAAACTCCGAGCATAGCCCTCTCCATTGCCCTTTGAGTGACTGCAAGCTTCCTGATAAGGCCCATTGTAAGCGACCACGTCTCAGAGCCATATGTCATCACTGGCAACACACACTGGTCATAGACTTTCGTCTTGAGACACTGTGGTAAGTTGGACGAGAAGATACCGCGCAACTTCCCGAACGCTGCCCAGCCGAGTCGGATTCGACGGTTGACCTCTTTCTCGAAATTGGCCCTACCCAATTGGATCGTTTGGCCCAGGTAGACATAATCGTCCACAACTTCGAGTGTAGAGTCCCCGACCTTGATAGGAGTGGGTGCAACATGGCCATTCAACATCACCTTGGTTTTTTCCATGTTCATCTTAAGACCCACTCTTTCGGACGCTCTACTGAGGTCATCGAGCATCGCACTGAGGTCCTCCATGGTCTCAGCCATGACCACTATATCGTCGGCAAACCGAAGGTGAGTGATGTACTCGCCATTAACGTTGATGCCAAGCCCTCTCCAATCCAGAACCTTGAAGACATCCTCCAGCGCAGCAGTGAACAGTTTCGGAGAAATGACGTCTCCCTGTCTCACGCCGCGCTGGAGAAGAATTGGTTTCGAGATCTGATCCTGAAGACGGACTGACATAGTGGCGTTCTTGTACAAACACTTCAACACTTCAATGTACCGGTAGTCGATCTGGCACCGTTGGAGAGACTGCAGTACAGACCAAGTCTCGATCGAATCGAAGGCTTTCTCGTAGTCCACAAACGCTAAACAGAGAGGCAGGTTATACTCTTCGGTCTTCTGTATAACCTGCCGCAGCGTATGTATGTGGTCTACGGTGTACGATCAAAATCTAAATCTAGAGTAATTAAAAACGCATTAAATGAATTAGTTTTGTTTTACCTTTTATATGAATGATAATATGTACTTAACTAATTTTTAAAACTTTTCTCAAATAATAAAAACTCTATGCGGCGGGCTGACGTTGGAGTTAAAAATTAAAAAAGTACAGGAAAGTAAAAAGCACTAGTAAAAAAATGTGACACTTTCCGCACAGTTTGGCTGCTTGGAAAACGCTCTTTTCGAGGACATGCATTGTAAAATAAATTTATCCCTAGCATGCCTGTGTGCATCGGCAACATGCCTATTCCAACCAATAACAATCTTCTTGATTGCGTTTATTACTATGGCGGCCCACCACCGAAGATTCACATAAAGCCCCAATAATCCGACCATACATTTTATCAATGAGATGTTTATGATTTATATCAGTACACATATGATCACAACAGTATTGAAACTGCATTGGGAAATCTATCAATCTCAAACGCCTATGACACTCAGCATTATACAATCGAATCTGAGCCAAGTCCCTTTCGCCCCATGTAATCCTGTTATTAATATGTTCACTAGACGCACATCTCTTAGGTACAACAGTATCTAAATAACATTCGACTATCATAGGAAAGTGGTCAGACCACACAACATCATACTTCACATATACCCTACTAACAGTCTGAGCCGCCGCTTTGGTAACCAAACAGTGGTCAAGCCATCTCGACGACCCATGAGCCTGACTTATAAATGTATACGTATTTGATGCTAGTCCCAAACGTTCAATGTCAATACACAACCAGTCTTGTTCACTACAAAACCCCACTAGCTCAGCATAAAAACTTTCCGTAGGGTGAGCGTTAAAATCCCCAAGTATATAAACGCACTCATGAAGATCACTTATTGCAAGAATCAACAATAGCACTCACCGCGCTGAGGACGTCCGTGAAGTCCACTAAATTACGCACCACATCAGTCGGCATGTAAATGCTAAACACTAATATTGACTTTTCTTGCATCATTATTTTAATTGCACTTATACGCGGGTTATCACTCGGAATCACAGTTACGTTTGTGTAGACGCTCCTCCTCCACAATAATGCCACACCACCATGTGGTCTTCCTCGCAGCATCCCATTAGTGGAGTAATGTATGTCGTGCATTAAAATCTATCCATTGAGCTTCTAACGAGGACAGCCGCTTGTTCAAGTACTCCTTTGTTTTCCTGCTCTTGCTATCCTTGTTGTAGTTGGTGCATAATGTTTGATGTTATCAAAACATGTTGATTGTAGCGCTAGCTTATCAATCTTGATTGTAGACGATAGCTTCCTTGTAGTTCACAAAATAGTTTTCTGAACAGGTTTTGAAGATTCTCCTTGTGGTTGAAGACTCCTCTAGTAGTTCTAGTTAGTTTCAGTGGTTGGAAGCTCCTCTAGTGGTCGAAGCCACTTGCAATTGTTTGAAGCTCTCCTAGTTGTCGGAGACACTTCCAGTTATTTGAAGCTCTCCGAGTTGTTGAAAGCTCCTCCAATAGTTGTAGTTTGGTTCCGGTACTCAACGTGCCTGTACTCTGGTTAGGTATGTGCGCTTTCTCAATCCAACTGGGGCGACCCTCTTCCGGGAGACCAGCTGAACCGATTCGCTACCGTAACCATAGGTCGCTGGTTCAATTCCGGCTCGAAGGACCATTTAATGTACGGGTCGTAAGTCCGTACACTGATTCGCCGTTAGTTGGATGGAGAGAAACACGTCACAGTTAGATCCACTAGTTAAATATATTTGAGTTAAGTAAACTACAGTATAACTTAGATGGAAGGCGACTATTTCTCTCTCTTGGTTTGGATAGCAACACGGCTATAAGATCACTATCAACGTTGGTTGCTTTATTATGATGTTTTATACGGTCAAATTATGACGCACATCGTTGGCCTAAAGTAGGTTGCAAGTATGCAGAAAAATGTACGATCATGAGACCGTACAGCTAGACAGTTGAAACTTACACAGATGATGTATTTCTGTTGCCGCTATAACAACAAATACGAAAAACAGCATAAAATAAAAATTTAAGTGGTGCTCCCATACAACATTCGTGATATTTTGCCGTTTTTTGCGATAATGGTACGGAACCCTTCGTGAGCGAGTCCGACACGTACTTGGCGAATTCACGTTTATTTCAATCAGTCGTGCATTTTGTATGTTGTAAAAATTTGAAAATGTTTATATTAATGTGGAAAATGATATCTTTTGGCTTAAACTATCCGACCGAAGTTTGGACTAAAGTCGGTGGAGGCTATTGTCATTAAATCTTGGAGATGTTCATCGGAAAGTCTACTCCGACATTTAATTTAAATGTAGTTGTCGAATTGACGGCATTAAATACATTAAATACGCGGTATAATTTATTAAATGACGAACTAAAGTAACACAAGTAAATTATGTTGTAAAAGGTCCACACAAAAGAGGCAGGCGGGCGGTCCGGATCCGGACCGTGGTCCACCATTTGGTGACCCCTGCTCTAGCTTATATTTCAAAGTAGAATCATGCCCATATAGCTCTTCAAATAAAATTCTATTTGTACATACAATTAATAGCATGGCAAAAGAAGCAGTTTAATTAAAAGAAAAAAGGATAAGAATATGTACATACTTAAAAACTAAACAAAAGTAAACTTTACAAACTTAAAATTAAACTAACTATTTACACTATATACAAAAGAAAGGTACACTTAGGCGTCGAAGTACTCATCCACATCGCTGTCATCCGAGAACGTGCCCAGAAGACTGGCGGCATTGCCACGTTGAATGGCAATGCTGATTCTTTGCGCAAAGAAAGAGCCAGCCCTCTGGTCACGCACGGTGTCGATCAGTCGGCGAGAGATCTCCTTAAAAAGGAGACGTGCACTTGGGCCCCATGACCCAAGCGTTTCGACCCCAAACGGCTCAAAACTGTAATTACCAATTAGGTTACAGTATTTGCGCCGCTTGAGGGCCTCAGCAGCCGCAGCAGCAGCGCCAGCACATCCCGCCGAACTAGGAATATGAGATGGCGCAAGGGTGTCGACACAGGTTGCGTCCCACACCAGAGGCCTACCCACCTTCCACGGCACCAATGTCATGCCATCTGGTCTCTTCCCATCGTCACGTACCAAGCCGTTAGGTTCTAATACAGCTGGTACGCCGGCGGTGACAAGGGCTCGACGAATAATGTCATTGATGCTGGCGTGCCGTGCTATGCGTCCTGCGCTCTTGCAACAAGACAGGCCATGGTGCCCAAGACTGCCGACAGCTTCACCACATTGACACCGATGTGGAGCAACACAAGGTGCGCCTAAGCGTAGACAGGTTGCGAGCCGAAACGAAGAGTCATCCATCATAGTGCCTATGGTGGATGACGGGAGTGCTTGAAGCCACAAACCCGACTCCCATTCCCCCACAGCCAGCAGACGCGCTCGCTCAGCAGTACTAGACGATGTATTTATAAGATTATTCTGTATAATACTGCAGAGCGGCACATCCCATCGTCTCTGTGAGGACAGGTTGTCGGGCAATTCCGTATTGGGACAAGCCATTTTCCAAGCGTTCAACGCATCGGTCAAATACGGTACCTCAAAATCAACCAGTGAGGAAGATAAGATGTTCCTGGTTAATTTATCAGTACCGTAGACCGAGGAGAGGAAGGCTGGTAAACTTATACTTGAAATTTTGCGGACGCCGAGGCCGCCCAGGCGAATGGGAAGCGTGGCTTGTTGCCATGCTCGGTCGTCCAAGGCCACATTTAGGATAGATGAAAGTGTGTTTTTTATAATTTGGTCTACTTTTTCTAAAAGTTGTGGGTGTTTCCATAAATGAGAGGAGCGAAGGCTATAAGTAAATTTTGGTCCAAAGCAACAATATCGGATAAGAGTGTAGGCCGAATGCATGTTAATTTTGAAAAGTCTTTCCGAGACAACGTTAAAATTTTGTATTTTCTGTTCAATGAAATTTGGAAAGGATTCATCAAAAATAGGAGAACCCAGGAGGTGAAGAGAGTTTCTCTCGGTAATTTTAATACTAGGTGCTATGGCGTTGAATTTTGCTAAAGTAGTCTGTCGGTCAGTAGTTTGGGGGAGGTAAATTTCGCATTTCGAAAGGTTAAGTTCTAGCCCAATAGAGCTAAATTTATCATTCAAAAAAGTTAAATCGTTCAAGACTGTATCTACATCACCTCCTAGGGTTCCATCATCCAAATACCAAACATTGAATTTAGAATTTAGTTGCCGAATGATTGGGTTTATTGCCAAACTGAAAATGACTGGCCCAAGAGGGTCACCTTGTTGACAACCAACAGCTGATTCCAAAAGGTTTTCCTTGTAGAGTAATTTAGAGGGCTGCCTATAACATTGATATAGAAAACTGTAAATTTTGGGTATTTCTTTTTGAACTTCTGTCAACAAGGTATCCCTATTTACGGAATTGAAGGCATTTTTTATGTCAACCTTAAGTATGACCTCACCTTCATTGTTGTTGAGGTATGTAGATAAGGCGTGTACCGCAGCCTCACAGCCCCCTTTGGACCCGAAGCCCAGCTGTAGGGGCTGGAATTTGCTGGCCAATGCTTCACTGTAATAAGCACAGCAAATTTTGGCTGCGATACGCCTGTAGGTAGACCCTACGGCAATGGGACGAAAGCCAGCATGGCATGGCATACGTTTCGGATGTAGTGCGTCAGCTGCCCAACAAGAAGTACTTACGGCTACTTTGGAACCGAAATTTCACGAACACGGACGTAGTGCATAATCATTCTAAGTCGCCAGTTCCCAAGGCCTTTCTTGGCGACAGCTCAGGGTCTATCATAGGCCTTGTTTTAATTCTGGAACATGCAAGTGGTTGACCACGACGGGCAGCAATGGATGTGTCTGTTCAAGTTACTAAATAATCTCAGCCTGTGTACAGGGCAAAGGCTTCTTCTGATACATAGAAGGCACTAGCATTCATCATTACGCCAGGTTTCCTCACGATGTTTTGCATCACCGTTATCAACGATGCCCAAGATACACTTAGAAAGTACATATGAATTTAAACAGTTACATTGGTAACTACCCGGATTTGAAAATACGACATCAAGCCAATAGGCGAGGACTAAACCGTTGGGCCACCACGACAATTCTGTTACTGAATCTAACAAATTAATGGAATACTTCAGCTATAACCCTGATCCGCAAATTTGTGCAGCAATTACAAGGGGGAGGGGGTATATGGGGGGGGGGGCAGTACAGTAGTCACAGTGGATCTTTGTGTCTCTGAAGTTAGGTTCTGCGAATCTTTGCGTAAGAAACAGTTTGTCATCGAGTATATAACTGCATACAGTAAGCGAAATAGGACGATGCGACAAACGTAAACGAGTGAAAGATGCAGTTATACAATGCTAACTTCTACTTCAACATTGACACAAAAATAGCAATTGCGCAGTCTTGCAGCCAACTTCAGAGACACAAAAATCCGCTGTGACTACTGAGCGTATATAAAAAGGGTTCATTACCGTACAAAAGATAAGGACGAGCTCGGGAGGCAATTATCCTTATCATATGGGGAAAACGGAATGTTAGACGAAATAAATTTATAGCAGGACCTACAAAAAAATTTCTTACTAGCAACAAAGCATAGTTTTGCTATTTGCTAATTAGTTTTGTATTGTTTTATTAAAATATATTTTCTAATAACTATAGTTTGCATAAATTTAATTTTATAAAATATGTTCGGTTTTAACCGTATATGTAGTTTTGTCGACGTGTTCGACAGTGAAGCACGCTTGCCTAGAAGTAACCTATTAGCTCTTGATTTAGGCAGAGTTTCTCACCTCTAAATTATCGCAGAATTAATGTGACAAATTGTCATGCACGCGTTATCTGCTGTGATTGGCTGTTGAAAATTCAATCAACCGATAATTAGAGGTGAGAAATTTGGCTATATAAAGACCACTAGGTTGTAGCTATTAGGAATCAGACTCTGGCAGGGAATTCCAGTCTGCTGTACGCATAATAATAGTACATATTCCATAAACGTTTAGTGTGTATGAGTGGGATGTCCACCACGTACCGATGGCGCAACGCCGTACGTCTTGTAATCCGATGATGAAACGAGCTAGGCAGAATCTACAATTCCATCGCACACTCCCCAGAATTTAACCGTTAAAAAACCGAATTATTCTGCTACCAAATTAAAACTAACATGATAATCATGTAAATCGCCAATGATCTATACTATATAATATTATAAAGAGGTAAAATTTGTAAGTTTGTAAGTTTGTATGTAGGGGGTAATCTCTGGAACTTATGAACCAATTCTAAAAAATTTTCACTGGTAGAAAGCTACATTATTCCTGAGTGCTATAGGCTATATAACATCACGCTACGACCAATAGGAGCGGAGCATAAATGAAAAATGTTGCAAAAACGGGCAAGAATATTAGGTGTAGGGTAGGGTAGGTACGTAGCCAGTTGACGGGAGCGAAGCCGCGTGGGACAGCTAGTATTCTAATAAACAGATACGTACACTCACAAAACAACCGACAAAAGTGTTCCGCAAAGCAGCGGCAGCACAGATACCTACACACTTTTGGTATGAGATACCTTCTGCTTTATGTACTTTGGTATCATAATTGGCACACTTTCTAAATACACACGATGGCATTTTTTAAATTTTTTTTTGTTTCAACGAAGCCTATCGCTCTTCGCCATGGGTGACATAGACTAAAGACCCCAATTAGGACCTATTCGAGTCTTCACAATGCAAGCGCTCATAACATATCTGTATACTAGAATATCATTGTAAATCGCTAAATAAAACATGGAAAAATCCTAAAATTTTTTAAGCTGGTAAAACAAATTGAATCCTCACATACAAACACAAAGCACAGAAGTCAGCTGAATCCTTATCCCGAACAGACTGTTACAAGCAGTATATTCACAACTTCGTACATTCCTACAACATGTCGCCAACAGGACAACGAGGTTATTGCAAGACTTTTCAATAATTTATATCATAACGTATGGAGTGCGGAGGGAGACCCTCCCTGTGAGGGAACCCTACATATCGAAAATGTTCCCTTTCGAGTTTTACGAGGGAACGTGTGTTAACAATATGTTAGGTTATGAATTTGGATATAAAACTGATACTGCGGTGATAAGGTACAATTTTAGGGCTGTGGCGGTCAGACAGACATTCGATCCAGGTAAAATACTGATATTTAGTAGCAGCGATGTTAAGGAGCTCCGTAACCGGAACTGTCGGATATCCGAAACCCAATCTTACTAATATTATAAATACGAAAGTTAGGACAAATGGATGGATGTATGTTTGGTACTCAAACACGCCAGAACGGCTGCAACGATCTGTATGAAATTTGGCACAGAGATAGATTATAGTCTGGAATAGCACATAAGCTACTTTTCATCCAGGTATAATGTGAAAAACATGAGAAAAAGTTTTTTTTTTTAATAAATAACTCGATCGAAAACTGCAATTGTAAATAAAAGTCAGTATTAGCTGCAACCAAAATGATTTGTTGTGATTGTGATAATTTGTGAAAGCTGCTGTATGTGTATAACTAGTTTTGTTGTTGATTATATTATATAATTATAATTGTTTAAAATAAGTCAGACTAAAATCAAAAATACAGATATGTGATTTATACAAAAAATAACCGCACGGGGTTTTTATTTTTAATTTTGTTTAATTTTAAGCTGATTTCTCGTGTCTCCTGTGCGGGTCACAAATAAATACTTTTTCTTTCTTTCTTTTCTTTCTTTCTTTCTATAATTTTAATCCTATCTACTTAATCTTATTTTATTTTCTTAGCCTGTATCATCCCACTGCTGGGCAAAGGCTTCCCCCATTCCTTTAATTTCCTTCGATGTTTTGCCTCATCTCACCAATTCTCAAGGAAGTCATCCAATTATCTGTCAAATGTGTAAAAAAGTGATTTATAACTAATAAATAATTAATTCTAACTTAACTTCCTTCGTTCTGCTATATCGAGTTGCGTAACTGGAGTTCAACTCGAGTTATGTGAATTTCAACTCGAGTTAACTCGAGTCGTACTTATCCCGAGTTGGCCCATCACTAAGAGTAACCATGGAGTTTCTTGCCGGTTCTTCTCCATAGGAAACGACTAACCCGAACTGTGCACCTTTTGTCGACGTTTTATAAATGCCCATGTAGGCCTATGTAAAGTTAAAAAAAATTGATTTTGATTTTGATTTTAGCACACCTGGGGGGACCGCTCTAAGAGGTTATGGTCCCCCCAGGTGCGCTAGTAATATTGGATAGTTTGAATACTGATACTAAGTACGGTTTGAAGAAGGATCCTATTTGATTAAGAGTGATTGCGTCTTTCTTTTCAACCAATCAGAAAGCAAAAGTCTAATAAATAGATATATTATCCAAAAATACATTTTCTAATTTTGGTTATAGAATAATAATAGAAAAAGTTACACATCTCTTTCACAAAACTTAATTATATGGGTAGATGGCTAGCCCGAAGAATTGCCAAACCGAAGCCGATACGTTGGAAGGCCTCCCACTAGGTGGACCGATGATCTGGTTAAGGTTACGGGAAGGCGCTGGATGCGAGACGCGCGGGATCGGTCAATGTGGCGACGCCTGGGGGAGGCCAAAGTCCAGCAGTGGACGTCTTTCGGCTGAAATGATGAATGGCGCTCTTATCGCTGACGGCGATATCTATCAGACAACTATCCTGTAAATTTGTTCAGATTTCATAACAAACGTTCGTTTGGGCGCATTATGTCCAATTCGCAAAATGTCCGACTGTCTAATTCGCATATGGTCCAGTTCGCAATTGGTCCAATTCACAATAAGTCCAATTCGCAATTGGTCCAGTTTGCAAGTAGGGGGCGTCCTTGATTACGAGAGGCGTTTTAATGCGACCCCCACGTGAGGTTGGGTGAGGTTCTGCTCGAAGTAAAAATGCATATAATTAATGATCAACACTTATATTAGAAGAAAAATAGATAATTGTTTAAATAATTAGGCGTAATAAAACATAATTATCGCTTTTAATCAGGAAAAAAATCACATACAAAATTACGTAATGTAATAATAATATTAATTGTTTAATATTAATTTGTGGCTGTTCTGGATTCGCAGTTGTCAAACTATTTTGATAACTGCGAAGACCTCACTGATACACATTCGATCATGTACTGCGCGGCTGTAGCGGCATGTCGTGTAGCCCACGTCAAATTTGTAGATGACAGAGCTACACGACCGAAACCAGCCGTACCAGCTTGGCAGTGCAGGATCGAACGTCGTATTGGTGGGGCCAGAGCACTCATCGGCAAACTAATTTGTTTCAGGGAGGGCAATAATCGGCCAAGAGTGATGCGCTTTGTGAGACGGGCGTTTTCGGGGACTGATGTCAGCCCCCAAGACTATATATCCCGTGTCACAGAGCGCATCGACTTCCTGAAGCAAAAAGTGTTTGCATGGGCAAACCGTATTCGTAGGTATAGGCGGAGAGTGGAGCGATACACCCAGAATCGTACATTCCAAAGTAATGAAAGGTGGATTTATCGGGCTTGGGAGCGACCCGACCAAGGTGTGACTGATACGCGCCTGCCGGAGGATGACGCTATGTGTTCATTCTGGCGTAGCATCTGGTCGGTGCCTGTCAGTCACACCGAAGGTGAATGGACTCGGGAGGTCGAACGAGCATGCGATCCAATACAAGAAATGGGGGCTATCACGATCAGCCCCCAAGATATAGCCCGTGCAGTCCGCCCGTTGCCGAACTGGAAATCTCCAGGGCCGGACGGGCTGCACAACTTCTGGATAAAGTGGCTACAAAGGTCGCACGCTCGTTTGGCATCTCAGTACCAGGTAGCCTTGGAGTCTGGTTCGCTACCCAGGTTCCTTACAACAGGAATAACCCACCTGCTCCACAAATCTGGTAGCACCGCGGAACCCAAAAATTATAGACCTATTACATGTTTACCAACGGTCTATAAGGTTCTTACATCCATTTTGAGAGTTAAAATTAATAAACACGTCGACGATAATTCGATCATGTCGGTCTCTCAAAATGGATGTAGGAACGGGTCCCGCGGTACTAAGGAGCTACTCCTTATTGATATGGCCATTAGCCAACAGGTTCGGCGTTCCCGAAAGGATCTGTCGACATGTTGGATAGATTATAAGAAGGCCTATGACTCGGTGCCTCATACATGGCTCATGAGGGTGCTAGAATTGTATAAAATAAATACAACTCTACGCACCTTCCTGATGTCGTGTATGGGGCAATGGAGCACAGTCCTTCGCTATCCAGGATGTCGAAATATCCAGAGGAATAGCGAACCTGT
The DNA here is from genome assembly GCA_948252205.1 of Orthosia incerta. Classification (NCBI taxonomy): domain Eukaryota; kingdom Metazoa; phylum Arthropoda; class Insecta; order Lepidoptera; family Noctuidae; genus Orthosia; species Orthosia incerta. The sequence continues at coordinate 21,882,022 of OX411742.1, forward strand.
AAGGATCGAGCGAGGTATATTCCAGGGCGATAGTTTGAGTCCACTTTGGTTTTGCCTAGCCCTGAATCCTCTAAGCATGCTGCTGGAGAATTCAGGGCTAGGCTATCGGTTGAAGAGAGGTGGTCAGGTTATATCTCACCTCCTTTACATGGATGATCTGAAGCTCTTTGCCCCCAGCAATCTTCAGCTGATGGAGCTACTGAAAGTAACTGAAACTTTTAGTAACGCCATCAGGATGGAGTTTGGTGTGGACAAATGTGCGGTCATGCATGTAAAGCGAGGGGAGATTGTGGAATCCGTAGGAATTCAACTCGCGGATTCCATAAACCTGAGATCCCTCTCTCCAAACGAAACCTATAAGTATTTGGGTATGTCGGAAGCGTTAGGTATCAGCACTACTGACATGAAGCAATCGTTGAGGGAACGCTTCTTTGGCCGCCTGAAAAAGGTATTCAATAGCCTTCTTTCAGGCGGAAACAAGGTGCGCGCCTTCAACGGTTGGGTCATGCCGGTATTGATGTACTCTTTCGGCGTACTCAAATGGACTCAAACGGAACTCGACGCCCTGGATAGGCGGGTCCGTACACTGCTGACTGCAAATCGAATGCATCACCCACGATCGTCAGTCATGAGATTGTATATCCCGCGGAAGTGTGGAGGCCGAGGCTTTTTAAATGCCAAAAACCTCCACAACCGCGAGATATGCAATCTCAGGGAATATTTTCTACACACCGACGTAGGTATGCATCGAGATGTAGTAGCAGTGGACAAGGGACTCACCCCGCTCTCCATGGCGAATGAGAACTGGCGCAAGCCTGTAGTGCTTGAAACTAACGACCGTAGGGAAGTATGGCAGAGTAAGGAGCTTCACGGACGCTTTTTCCGGGCCCTACATGGGTCTGATGTAGACCAAGCAGCGTCCGTAGCCTGGCTGCGTTTCGGTGACCTCTTTGGGGAAACCGAAGGTTTTGTCTGTGCAATTATGGACGAAGTTATCATGACGAATAACTACCGGAGATTTATTGTGAAGGATGGCACGGTTGACATCTGTCGGGCATGTCACCGCCCGGGTGAATCGATCCGCCACATTATCTCTGGATGTTCTCGTCTAGCTAACGAAGAGTATTTGCATAGGCACAATCTTGTAGCCAGGATCATCCACCAGCAACTTGCTCTGAAATACACTCTTGTGGCATCGGAGGTACCGTACTACAGGTATGTGCCCGACCCAGTTCTCGAAAATGGCAATATCACATTGTACTGGGATCGGTCCATCATCACTGACAGGACTATTATCGCTAACAAGCCTGATATAGTGGTGGTGGCCCGAATCGAGAGGCGTGCAATGATTGTTGACATAACTGTCCCGCATGACGGGAACCTCGTGAAAGCCGAGAAAGATAAACAAATCAAGTATCTTGACTTGGCTCGCGAGGTTGTCGACATGTGGGATGTGGACACAGCGATCATTGTACCGATAGTCGTGTCAGCCAATGGCTTAATAGCCACGAGCCTCGACCAACATCTTAGAAGGCTCTCGTTAGGCAGCTGGGTCAAGGGCCTGATCCAGAAAGCAGTACTGCTGGACACGGCTCGTATAGTTAGGAGGTTCCTCTCTCTGGAGCCCTGACCGCCGGTAGCTTGGACCCTGTTCCCGATACCGGTGGGCCTCTATTTTTTATATTTTTAAATGTTTTTGTTTTTTAATTTATTTTATAAAAATATTTAAAAATGTAAATAATAAGAAAACTGTTAAATAAAGGAAATAATATTAATTGTTTAATTATTATTAATAATTATTTTTATATTTTTAAATGTTTTTTTTTAAGTTTTCTTTTTTTTATATTTAAAAATGTACTAAATAATAATATAAATGAATAAAGGAAATAATTAGTCATAAGTATTTTCATAAAGTGGAATCAATATAGTTATGGGTACCTAGTACCTATCTAGAAATTTAGATGTATTTTAACATCAACGCCTAAACAATTTAAGACAAAGAAATATAATCTTTTAAGACTAATTTTACCATTTTGCAGCCCGATCAAATATTTTTTGTAGTTTTCATCAAATGTGATGTCTCTTAATTCCCTCTGTTTTGAATAAAGAATCCTGAAGACTTCCGGACTTCTTTCCGGAGTTTATAAAGAAAATTATATAAATTTGGATTTTTCGAAATACGACCGTTGATGCGCCGGTGCCACCCTTCCAGAGCATTTGTTGTACGATGTCTCTGATTTGCACAACTAATAATTGATGGTGGAAATTGCGTATACCATTGCTTCTCAAAATATTGACGAAGCTGCCTCATTTCTTCGCAAGTCGAATATTTATCTAAAATATAACGCTATGCAGCAGGAATCAGATTGGCAGGTATTAGCGGGATCATCGCAATCATTCTTGAAATATTTCGTCCATCTCTAGTACTGAGCAATTTCTTTTTTTTTTGAAAATCTCCAAATTGCATCATTAAAATGATGATACCATCCAGTGATTGAGACTGACGGAAATACAGACGAAATCGCATTTATGTGTGCGATTTCGTAATCGCATTTGATTTTTTTTATTTTGATTTGAAATTTTTGTTTTATGAGGGTAAATAATCGCTTATAAGTCTTCTCTGTTTTATTAGGTAGTAGTGCGAATATTACAGGGACAATGTTTGTGGATTTTCTATCTGCATTACAATCAATATGCAAAACATACATTTGATACAACGGCTTGGGACACACTTTATATGTACCATCAGCGTAGAATGACCTCGTTTTCTTTACAAATTTTCGGGCTGATTTTGTTTAAAAAATAAAAAAAATCTCTTGTTCTCCATCTTTACAAATCAGAAAGTCTCTTGCCAAAGCATCTGGGATAGTGACAGTGCGTGTATCGCTATGACTGAGTAAATCAGTATTTAAATATTTTCGTCGGGCTCTGTAGAGTGTATCTTTTATTGATTGAAATTGAGGTACCGTATCATTATCTTTAGTTTGCTGTGTTCTAGCCTTCTTCAATGATTCATTTTCTTCAACGATTTCCCGTAACGGACCTAAATTATCACATACTGCCTTTTTCAGATCTGCTTTTCCCTTTAAAATTTCATTTTAAGTTGTGCTTGCTACACAAACATGGTACGATTCAAGTAAAATCACCTTTTTGTCTTGGTCCAGTGTGATTGAGGCAGAACATATTTTACGATTAATGCACCGTCACAATGTAGTATTATTAGTATATGTCCAATTTAGATTATACCGGTGGCCATTATTGCGAATCAAACTCAACTTTCCTCTCTGATTTTCAATAAATTCAAACTCGCGGTTCATTGTTAGTGTGCCTACACTGACAAGACTTCAGAAGTGTCGAGTGTGTGTAGCAAGTACCTACTTGTTTCACACACTCGAAACTTCTAAGTAGCTAACTACTTTAAAATAAACAACATTAATACTCGAATTTTCCTGGTTTAACCATAGGTAAAGTATTAAGTAAGTGTTTACAACTATGACGACAAGATTATTAATAACCTTTTATTTTTTTGTTGGCGGGGGTAAACCTTCAAAAGGTGCCTGGACTTTTGGGGAAAAGGCCAGGGAGTGTGGGATTTTTACCTCACTAAAACCACCACGGTGATCACCATCATCACTTGGACCCGTTACCTCTTTAAAGACCACTCCGGAACACCCTCTGTGCAACGCCTGTTAGGGCACATCCCTGGGTAGACTGAATAGTGTCTCCCCTGAGCCTCGCTGTGCACGGGAGCACTTGATCACTGTGCCACCGTCTTTCCTGGGGTCACTTGATGGGCGGACAGCATCGCCAATCTGACAACCCATGACCCTGGTGTCTCACCTACCAGCCGCTGCGGCCAGCATGGCTCTCACAACCACTGGCAGAGACAAGTCTCGCCCGATCCTGGCAACCAAGACCTGCCGCTCAGAGACCCACGCAGGGCACTCTTCGAGCGTGTGCTGTGCAGAGTCAAGCTCGCCTCCGCTCCTCTCGCCATCAAACGTAAAAGTTTGGTGAGTTTAGAATTAAGTAACACCTCTGTATTAAAATATACAAAAAAAAAAAAAAAAAGTTCTGTTCTGTTCAAGTACTCACCGAATCAACCGCGCCCGGTCAGTACCTGAGTGAGCCTGTAGAAGATGCGCTCCCCTCTTTCTAGCCAGGCTTCGAAGAGTGGCAGTACGACTTCGACAACGCGATTGCGTGAGAATTGCGGCTGCTGTAGCCGCTCGCGTCACCGCTCGAGCGCGTGTCGCCGTTCTTGCCGCCTCAGCCTAACCGCAGCGATTCCTGGCACGCTATCGCCACTTTGACGGATGGAGTGAATTCGGTCATATAACCTCGCGTCCATATCCGCCAGAATGCCCAGTGGTGGAAAGCGTGCCAGGAGTGTAGCCACCTCAAAAGATACCATTTGGTATCCTCGTGCGATTAAAAATGGCCATTTTCCGCTGCAGGCTATTGATTTTAGTCCTGCAGCGTCGGACACCTAACAGTCTGTTTGACCAAACAGGTGCCCCATGAAGGACCATCGATCGCACGACAACCGCGTAGAGGCGGCGAACTTCTTCCCGAGGTTCCCCGAGATTGGCCAGCAGTCTATGCAAAGCACCCACTGCCCTTCCAACCCGAGGGATCAGGCGCTCGAAATGCTCTTCGAAGCCCCACCAACCGTCCAGGGTAAGGCCAAGATACTTTATGTATCGACCAACCTGGACTTGCGAATCTCCAACAGTCACTGACGAGCTGGGCGGCTCCCTGCTTCTCGGCAGACTATGGAACCATAGCGCCTCAGTTTTATGAGGCGCTATCTCTAAACCCAGCTCGCGGATCGACGCCACGACTTTTACCACCCCGATCTCGGCAAGATTAATTAAGTACCAACCTATAATTTGCGCTTTCCCGTAAATTATTTTCATAAATACCCTCAAATAAGACATAAAAATGACTGCGTTTAGTTACTGAAAATGAGGTTACTAGCCGTGTGGTGAAGGGCGGGCAGAACAGAGTACAATTGAGTAGTATTAATAGTAGTAAGTACTTATTGATAAATAGTATCGTATTAAAACATACGTTGTTTAAAAAAACATCAGAAAAGGAACAAAAAATAACGAAACGTAAAGGAAACGGCAACGTATCATCTATCAACTAAACTCCGTAAACGACTTTTTTTAATGCCTTGAACTGTTCTACTGCGATGCGGTTCTAAAGCTCAATAATCTCTGTGTATGAAAGAGATTTAGGATAATTAAAATACCTTACAAGGATATCTACACCTAATTAACGACTAAAATTTGAATTGGTCAATTTGGGTACTGGACCATTTGCGATTTGGGCAAATTCCGAATAAGACAATTTGCGAATTGGACATTTTGAGCCCACTGGAAATTTTGCAAATTGGACATAATGCGCCCAAACGCAAACGTTATGTGTGGTCACATGGTCAGAAAGCCGAAAGACTAGTAATCTATCTAAGCTGGGCACAAATTACGGGACGTGGCTGACGGACGCGAGTCGTTTGGAACGCGGCTTGCGGACTCGTCCGAGCGCTTATTCAACGAAGATATGTTGACGAAGAAACAGTAGTGACAGTGAGGACCTTTTTCTGGAATTAGCGGCGACTGGTTTATATTGTCCAACAAGAAAGAACATAAAAAGAAGAGTTTTGCGTAAAAGTCTTTAGCTTAGTCTGAGTTGTTCTGACGCCAGGGACGTGTCCCGCACCCCGTGCTCACCGTCCGCGGACGTTTTTGGCTGATGATAAAACATCCAGCGGGCCAGCATCCTAATTACGTAAGTGAATTCGGCAAGGCGAAGGATTTGATCCCATCAATCGACCAATCACGTGCGAGATGAAAGACGCGTTGTGGATTTCCGTCTATGTCATTTTTCGATTGATAGGTTTAAATCTTCGCCTTGCCGAATTCACTTACGCAATAAGGCTGCACATGACTATCGGACGTCCGAAAGCCCAAGATACCGATAGTTTGCAAAATGTATTGTACATTAATTACCCGGATATATAAGTCGCGGCTGTCAATCGCGTCCGTCAGCCGCGTTCGATAATTTGTTCCCAGGTTTTAATAAACAACAGTAACGGAGGTATCCCGTAACCCAGTAAATGAGTTGTGGCTTAGTGCGACTTGTTACTTGTGCTCGAACGGGTTTATGTAAACGTCAATTTAATATTGAAACTGAAACTGGATAAGCGCCGTTTGGTGACAGTAAGGTGAAACTTCTGTATATTTATTTATTTAGACTTCATGCACAAAAAGGTACAAAGGCGGACTTAATGCCTGAGGCATTCTCTACCAGTCAACCAAGGGTGGTGAAGAGATAACATGGAAGGTGCATTGGTTAAACAATTAATAAAGAAACAAATTGTTATTAACATACTTAAATAGGTAAAATTCACGTACAAAATATAATATAATATATACTTACATAAAATATATATTAATGAAGTAACAGAGAAGAATAAAGTGAGATGACTCTTCTTAGTTGTGCTGAAAATAAATCCGCAATTGCCGCTTGAATGCAAACCGACTTGTAGCCGTCCTGATCTCGAGACGAAGCGCGTTCCAAAGAAGAATGGACTGAATATTGAAGGAAGAGTGAACAAAATCAGTAGTATGAGAAGGACAAAGCAAGAGGAAATTATTGTGAGAACGCAGATTCCGAGCATGTGAAGAACATAGATATTGAAATTTAGACATAAGATATGAAGGAGGGGTGGGATAATTGAGTAGGGTGAAAAGCGTGGTCAAAGCGCGTAAACTTCTTCTCTGGCGAATCGGCAACCATTTTAGCTCAGACCTGTAGTTCGACACATGGTCATACTTTCTGAGGTTAAATATGAATCTAATACAGTTGTTCAAGACCCTGTCTAGCTTATCCAGTAAGACCGCGCTCAAGTCAAAGCAGCACACGTCACCATAGTCAACCACTGGGAAAATTAAAGTCTGCACAAGCATAGTTTTCGTTTTGGCTGGCAAGAACCTCCTCAAACGATACAAGGATCGCAAAGTACCGCTGGCTCTCTGACTGATACTGGACACATGACTTTGCCAGCTAAGTGTTGAGTCAAGATGCAAAGCGAGATCTTTCACACTAGGGCTAATGGGAATGACGGAACCATTGAAAACTATCGGGGGAAGAGAGCCAACCGCCACTCTACCCATCATGCGCGGGCTTCCAATAATAATGGCGTCAAGCCAATTTTGTGGGGTTTACGGACACCCCGAATCTGTCAGACCAATCTTTGATAGCATTCAAGTCCCGGTTTACATCTTCTATGGCGTCAGATAATTCTTCGATCCGCGCCGCTGTATATAGTTGGAGATCATCGGCATAAAGACGATACGAACACCGAAGACAGTGTGACATAAAATTAATGAAGATGGAGAATAATAATGGAGATAGAATACCGCCCTGTGGAACACCAGCATCCAGGTCACGCCAATTCGACGAAGTCTCATCGACACGAACCGACTGCCGACGTCCCCGAAGATAAGAGGAGAACCATTCCAACGCCTCGGAAGAAACCATAAGATGGGAGAGGATAGATAGGAGTATATTGTGACTGACAGCGTTAAAGGCATTGGAGAAATCAATTAATACTAACACGGTGACCTTAGTATCCTCCATTGCTTCTCTAACGTCACCAGTCACTTTAAGGAGTGCGGAGGCAGTGCTGTGGCCAGGTCTGAATCCAGACTGGAATGAGCTTATAAGATTGTTTCGGTGAACAAATTCCGAAAACTGCTTGTGAACGCAAGCTTCGAGCACTTTGGATAGGAACGGGAGAATGGAAATTGGACGAAAATGACTAGGTAGGAAGGGCTTTGAAATTTTAGGAAGTGGACGCACGTAGGCCATACGCCACAAGGATGGGAATTGACCGGAATCGAGAGAGAAATTGAGGATATGAGTAATAGGTGGGAGAAGAAGGTCGAGGATCAAGGTGACCATGTAACGACTAATGTCGTCATGGCCCACAGCCTTAGATTTTATGGACAGGATGATCTTTTTAATTGCATCCTCGGCGGCCGGAGAAAAGCGAAATGGTTCTATGATAGGACCGGGTAGGCTAGTAATGGAATCAACCGTCTGTGACAAGATTGTATACAAATTGATATAAGAGAACGTTTACGTTAACGCGATCAGATACGTTAAAAAATTACACTATGGTCTCAGATAGATATGGAATACTTGTTTGTACAAACCAATTCAGGATTAGCCCGTTAGACTAAAAATTTGCACCGTATCGCGCAGGTAAATGGCTTGCAGATGTTGATAATTCAGATCTGACTAGCTTCTGCCAGCGACTTTGCGCGCGTGAAAAGTATTTCTTATACCAGGGGAACATCATGCCGGAATGAAAAGTAGCCTATGTGCTATTCCAGACTATAATCTAACTCCGTACCAATTTTTATCGAAATCCGTTTAGCCGTTCTGGTGTGATTGAGTAACAAACATACTTCCATCAAAACTTTCGCTTTTATAATATTAGGTAAGATTTACGTAACTAACTACTATTAACAATCTACATTTCACTAGTCAGGTTTAATCCCATTTATAGAAAAGGTGGGTGGGGTGTTTTAATCCCATTTATAGAAAAAACTATCTGTCCCCTTACAAAAATCGAATAGTCTAATAAAAATTTGTTCGGTCCTGGGTACGGACCATCATCGGCATACTTAGATAATATTAAATCGACGTAGCTTCTATCTTATCTCCATATCTTCACGTGACCAGCGGGCTGGGCTTTTCCTTGACCAGAGAATCAGCTTTGCCATCCAACGTGGCAATGCTGCCAGCGTTCTGGGCACTTTTTACGTTGACAGCAATGTGGAAGAATTTTTTGATACCCAATGCCCTTTTTATAGGTACGCGTTCGTAGTTTTTTTTTATTTATTTTTATTTAATTATACATGTAGGTCATCATCATCATCATCATATCAGCCGAAAGACGTCCACTGCTGGACATAGGCCTCCCCACATTGACCGGTCCCGTGCGTCTCGCAACCAGCGGATCCCCTCAACCTTCACCAGGTCATCGGTCCACCTGGTGGGAGGCCATTCAACGCAGCGTCTTCCGGTTCGCGGTCGCCACTCCAGAACCTTTCTGCCCCATCGGCCATCCGTTCTGCGAGCAATGTGCCCTGCCCACTGCCACTTGTGGCAATTCTTCGGGCTATGTCGGTAACCCTGGTTCTCTTGAGGATCTCTACATTTCTGGTTCGATCACACAAGGAAACGCCGAGCATAGCCCTCTCCATTGCCCTTTGAGTGACTGTAAGCTTTCTGATGAGGCCCATTGTAAGCGATCACGTCTCTGAGCCATATGTCATCACTGGCAACACACACTGGTCATAGACTTTCGTCTTGAGACACTGTTGTAAGTTGGACGAGAAGATACCGCGCAACTTCCCGAACGCTGCCTAGCCGAGTCGGATTCGACGGTTAACCTCTTTCTCGAAGTTGGCCCTACCCAATTGGATAGGTTGTCCCAGGTAGATATATAGTCGCCCACAACTTCGAGTGTAGAGTCTCCGACCTTGATAGGAGTGGGTGTAACATGGGCATTTAACATCACTTTGGTTTTGTCCATGTTCATCCTAAGACCCACTCTTTCGGAAGCTCTACTGAGATCATCGAGCATTGTACTGAGGTCCCCCTTGGTCTCAGCCATTACCACTATATCGTTGGCAAACCGAAGGTGAGTGATGTACTCGCCATTGACGTTGATGCCTAGCTCTGAACCTTGCCAGTCCAGAACCTTGATGATGTAGGTAAGTATTTTATACTATGTATACCTATATATAAATATATATTATATTTTTACGTAGCTCCTTAACACATATTTTTTATTATTATTATCTATTGATACTATTGATAGGTACGCTACACTTATTTTATTTCAAATTTTTTATCTCTTTCATATGAAGCCATGTCAGTGAACCCAGTAAACATATCCAATTTCAAGCAAAACGGTGAAACTAAAGCGCCTACCAGAAACTTAAAAGCAATAATACGCCCACAGAACAATTATAGCCTTAAAGTCTCTCAATTCACATTGCGAAGCGAGCAGCACACTCTCGACTGGATATATTCGACTATAGAGTTCACTATACGCACAAGATAAATAAGGTACAGAATTCCAGCTTCATACAACGAACGAAAATGGAGGCACGCACACATAGACGCGTAAGTACGGCGATTTCAAACAAGTAACAATCTCAAGTGCGTTTGCACTCGCTGTACGTGAAGAGTGTAAATGTGTGCATGGGTTTTTGCTCGTTGTATAGAGCTCACCTTCTGTACATATCCATTTTATGCCACAGACTTCAAATTCCCACTTTTCCACCCGTTCTAACGTTCTCGAGGCTTCGCAGACCGGTTAAGCCGAAACCACACAAATACAAACGTATTTCAGATCGTCGTATAGAGGTTCAGAGTAGAGCTTTTGATAAATTGGCTTATAACTGTGTTGTGGATGTATTCTGTATTCATTTTACAGTTTTACTTCCTAGATATAATAATTCCTCAATTACATACGGACGAGACGATATATACTGCCGAGCAATGAAAAAGTTCCACCCACAATATGCCGACAAACACCTTAATATCTCCTAAGACATAGAACCTAGCTTCATAAATTAAAAACTTTGCCACGTTGATAAAATAGATTTCATTATACATGAAATATATTTTATCAACGTGGCAATGCTGCCAGCCTTCTAGGCACTTTTCCTGTTGACAGCGATGTGGACGAATTTTTTGACGCCCCGTAATTGTACATACTTTTATTCTTATTTTAGTTCTAATATTAGTTTGAAAATAATAATGTACAATGTAAATAAATAAAATAATATTGGGTTCTCAAACTTAAAACTGGTAATTAAATATATTAAAACCGAAAAAAAAAAATATTATGCAAACTTTAACTCTTTTAAATACTGGTCTTTTTGAAGCCATGGATAAAAAAGTAGAAAAAGAAAATTTTGGGGTTTGAAAATTTCGGAATACATTTGTTTCGTTTATTGTTTTGCTTTTGATTTCATCCTTGTTTTCGTCGTTGTGAAAGAATTCTTAAATTGTACAGTCTTACGGCTCTCGTACCCATAAATCATGCCTCTATCACCCGAGGATTGTACGAGAATCATCACTATGGTGGAATTGGGGACCAGCCAAAGACATACGGCCATAATAATGGGCGTGACACATACTACTGTCCAACGAGTGATCCAAAGGTTTAGGGAGACTGGATTAAACCTGAGAAGACCAGGTACTGGCAAGCCAAGGTGCACAACAGTCCGAGAAGATCGTATCATTGCGGCAGCCATGTTAAGAAATCGACATCAGACGGGAGTTGCGGTTCAACAACAACTTCTGCAAGTTCGAAGGGGGCCAATAAGCAAGTGGACAGTCAGGAGACGTCTTGCCGAAAGAGGATTGAAGCCTTACAGGCCAGCAAATGGCCTAAAACTGGAACGGCATCATAAAGTTGCCCGATTGCGATACGCCTGCGAGTATACAGAATGGGGTGAGAATGAATGGGGGAGAGTGATGTTCTCTGATAAGTCAAGATTTATGCTGTACCATCATGATGGGAGGAAAAGAGTATACCGACGACCAGGATAACGGTTTTGCACAAGCATGTTTTGAAGAAACAGTGTCACACGGCGGAGGTACCGTTCACGTGTGGGCTGGTATCTCTGCGGAGGGTCGAACAGCGTTAGTTCCAATCGAGAACGGGAACCTAATTGCTGTAAGATACATCAATGAGATTCTCAATGAACATGCTGGTCCGTTTTCGGCCAATATAGGCAACAATGCAGTGTTCATGCACGATAATGCACGGGACCACACTGCTCAAGTTTTAAATGAGTATCTTCAGGACGTAGGAATCCACATAATGGAGTGGCCAGCAAGGAGTCCCGATTTGAATCCTATTGAGCATGCCTGGACGAGCTTGACAGACATGTGAGAAAACGAGTTCCACCTCCAATTACTCTTCGTGACTTGAATTACGCGCTCTTCGAAGAATGGGAGAACATTCCTCAGCATATGCTGAGTAATCTGGTATTCAGCATGCCCAATCGCGTAGAAGCTGTGTTGAGAGCACATGGTGGAAACACCAAGTACTGAGTTATCAAAACCTACGTTAACACCTAATAAAACCCCTACTTAGTTTTATTTGCCAAAAGGCCCCAATTTTTTAAAACATTTAATTAAAAATTTGAACACAATATTTACGTTTTTAGTTGGTAATATTCTGATGCGCTGTTAAATGAACTTCAATATTTTTCTTTCTTTCTCTACTTTGGGTTCGAACTCAGGGCCACATGTTCAACTGTCGCGCTACAGCCACTGGACCAACGAGGCAGTTTTATGATGATAATTTCGGGGAGGTTGTTGCACCACTTCTTGCCTGCCAAAACACTACGAACTGGTGTAGGGTGAGCGTTTTTTAAATGATTGCCAATAAATCACCTAGTTTAGATTTTGATTTACCTGATAATTGGCTCTCTTAGGTTATTAACTAATTAGGTATGCGTTGTGCTATTGTGAGTAGTTACTGCATCTCATCTCAGAATTTTGACCTTTTAACAACCCCTTTTATGCATTCGAGACACAATGAAAAAGCCATTGTGTCACGCTTAGATCGATACAAGGGGTTAAAAGCATATCAAATCAAATGAAATCAAATAAGTTATTTGTGAACGTAAGTAGATACAAGTAGGTGTTACGATTTGCAAAGTTTATCTGTGTCCACTGCAGGAAGTAGGTATACAAAGATTGGTATATAAGGTATACGAAGATCAACTTTCACGTCGAAAGTTTATTTTAGTAGTAAGGTAGTAGGTTCCTTTGGGATAAGTAGAAATTATCCCAAAGGAACCTACTACCTGGTCTATGTGCTATTCCAGACTATAATCTATCTCTGTGGTAAATTCCATCTAGATCCGTACAGCCGTTCTGGCGATATTGAGTAACAAAGATCCATCCATCCTTATGTGGGGTAACATTCTTACTTCTTACTAATATTATAAATGTGAAAGTTTGGATGGATGTAGATTTGTGTATAATTTTTATCCCGGAATATGTTCCTTCGATATAATATTCGACATTCACGCGGGTAAAGCCGCTGGCAGAAGTTTAAGGCCAATATTAGGTACGTGACCTACAATTTGCTAATTATATTCATTATCAAGTTTAATTTTTTTTTTCCACTTTTTATTTAAACAACCTTTTTGTTTTACCGATCATTAACATGCAAACCAAACAGTTGAGGATAACTGCTTTAAAATTCAGTTGCAAGATTTGGACCCGAACATACATAATTATATAGATTGCAAGTCAATAAAAAGCTTGTAAAATGTACTAATTATAGAATAAAGAATTTAAAAAAAAACATTTTGTTTTAAGAACACATATTTTTATCGACATTGTCTTAACGTAATTGTGAGTTTATCCTCGTGGGCGAACTGCCCCTTAAGGTAGAGGACAAGTAGTAGCACAACAGCAGGGGGCCGAGGTGAATAATATACGAATAGGGACCAGTGCAGTGTAATACTTAGCGATTGGTGACAGGCGAAGCGGATAGCGTGGCGGGTAGTTAAGACGCCTCCCCGAGCAAAACGCCGCGCTACTCGTTTTTGTGCTGCTATATGCTCTTTATTTAATAATAAATATCAATTAATAAAAATACATTAAATTTCTACATAACATTGAGTCTAAAATTGTAGTACATTTTCTTTTTTTAAAGAGTTATATGTTTCACTAATCTTTTCGCGGGAGCCTCGGCACAATGACTGGACGCAGCAAGGAACTCAGCGAAATTCTAAAAGCCAGGGCAATAAACGCCTGCTGTATCCAAGAAACCAAATGGAAAGGGTCGAAATCAAGGGATATCGGAAGTGGCTATCAGCTTGTGTATTATGGGACTGATGCCAAAAGAAACGGAGTGGGTATCGTACTGGATAAACACCTGAAAACGAGAATAATTAACGTGGACAGGAAGAGTGACCGAATCATAGGTGTTAAATTAGCAATGGATGGTCAACTACCTTTGAACATAATCTCTGCATATGCACCTCAAACTGGATGTTCCGAGCAAGAAAAGCAAGATTTTTGGGAGGACCTTGACGGGGCTATACAGGACATACCTCCGACAGAACAGATACACTTAGGAGGGGACCTAAATGGGCATGTTGGAGAAAGAAACGACCATGGTAATGATGTTCATGGGGGATATGGATTTGGTAATACAAACCAACAAGGCCGAGATATCCTAAATTTTGCAAACAGACATGCCTTAAAAATTATTAACACGTGCTTCCAAATGAAACCTGAACACCTAATTACATACAAATGCTCAAAACATAATACGCAAATAGATTACATCCTAGCCAGTAACAACTCCTTGAAACTCTATAAAGACTGCAAACTGATACCGGGAAATGCGCTCACGTCACAACACAGACTTCTGGTCTCCATTATGTGCTTAGCCAAACCTATAAGGACACACATAGACCGAACAGAGAGTATCAAGTGGAAAGAACTGCACACCTCCAAGGGTTCAAAACTCTTGGAATGGGTCCACACCTATGTGACGGAAGACGTAGAGACTGAAAAAACTGCTAACATCTTGTGGTCTGATTTTGAGAAACTATGCCTAGAGAAAGCCAAAGCAATTTTGGGAGTATCACGCGGACCGCCAAGCATAAATAAGGAAACACCCTGGTGGAATGAAAGTGTTAGAGATTTAATAAGAGCAAAGAGAGATGCGTTTAAAACGTGGCAAAAATCGGGACTAGAAGAAGACCGCCTGGAGTATAAGGCACTCAAGAAGATAACAAAATCTGCAGTAGCACAATCCATGGCAAAATCAAGAGAAGATTTTTATGATAAACTGGAAAACGCAGAAGATGAGAACACTATCTACAAAATTGCCCGACAACGTTACAGATCTACTTTCGATGTTAAATCTAACAAATACATCAAAAACATCCAGGGTGTATTACTAACAGCGAATAAGGACATCAACGGAAGATGGAAGGAGTACTACGAAGAGTTGATGAATGAAGAATTTCCTAGGGATACAATGCCCCATATGCCACCTGCTGAAGGAACCTTAAATTGTATAACAGTGGAGGAGGTGAGGAAGGCCTTATCAAAAATTAAATACCATAAGGCCACACCCCCCCTCCCTTAACTGTTCACCTTCCCCCCGCAATTTTTTTTACCCCATTCTAAAATATCAATATGAAGTCTATAAAATCGTGCAACAAACCCCTCCCCCCCTCACACGCTCACATTTACACGAAATCGTTTTCATAAAATAATTTTAAAACATTTTTTAGGTGAGATCGAAAATATACGTACAAGCGAACCAACTATTCAAATTGTAAAATCCACATTTGTTAACCGTCACCTAGCGCCATCTGTCGCCATCAGCTGGAATTAAAAAACATTAATTTAATAATTAAAATTGTATCTCGGAAACGGGAGGAGATAGGCCAAATCTGACAACAGATTAGAATATACTATATATATGTTATAAATATAGTATATTCTAATATATGTATGTGTATATAATATATATATATATATATATATATATATATATATATACAAAAGGAACTTCGTTCCATCCGGGTGTCCCTGGACACCTCTCAAGTTTTTTTAGTTGTCTTACGACGGTATCGTCATAACGTAGCGTGAACAATTATATTTCAATTCTAATATCATTTGACTAGCAGCCAATAAATTCAATGCAGACCAAAGGCAGAATCTCAGAACGCCATAAGCTATTTTCTGTCCTGAAAAAAAAACCGATCTTGGGAGGTTAAAAAGCAAGTCTAGTTACAATACAGGCACGAGAAGGTTGTGAGTACTACGCTCTTCGGGAGCTCAAGGACATCACCAATAATCGGTGTATGGTGGAGTAAGGCAGTGACCTAGTGGCGTTCAAGGACTGGTAGAAGTAATGTTGGTCGACCGGCAGCAAGATGGGCAGACGACATTGTTGCCATCGTGGATAGAACCTAGAGGACGTTAGCACAGGAGCGTGGGGATTTTATTGGGACATTCCACCGCACTATTCCCAAACCACTGCAACTCCTGAAAGCCAGAATCAACAGTAGCTACCACCAGAAAAACTCCAAGGTAGTGAAGCTCGAAGAAGTCCCGGAGAATTAATTTATCTGTCTTGAATCCCGCAACGAAAATAATCAGAAAAGAAAAACGGAGGAGTAGGAAAAAATAACATAATTTCCACTTCCGTCCATAATCAGGAGACAGAACAAACAAGGTCAACAGGCATAATGGGTCATTTATAACTGGCATAAGCCCAGTTGCCTAGTACAATGGCTAAAAATTATAATTAATATCAATGGGTCCTAACATTGTGAGCTGTTATATTTGCACGAGAAAAGAGAGGCCTGACCCAGCAGTGGGCTAAATCGAACTGTGGATGTTGATGATGGTGTCCTTCAAGGACGTCCTCCCCGGTTCATCCACTCACATCTACCTTTAAACTTTCCCATTGCATATCCGCTCCGCTCGCCAATTAGCCCTCACCCGGTGAATTCAATCAGTTTAACTGGTAAGGTGATTGTGGGATGTAAGGGTGTGTGCATAAATAACGCGCGGTGCCTTTCGACTGCCCTTATTCGTCTGCTACGAATTATTTCTTGACTACACCGTGAAGACTTTGCCTTTGCCATTGTTAGGTTCTCAAGTTGAGGTTTTTAATTTTTAACCAGGTTATTTTTATGAGTACGAGATTTTAATTTCTTGATTCAATACAACGCCTCGTGATTTAATTTTATAGGATTTAAGAACAAACCGGCTCTTGCTTAGGATGGTCTAGTTTTTGCTCCTAGATAAGTTCTTGGGTTCAATTGTCATTCGTCGATCTTTGACAATCACTCAGAAGTCCGTAAATCTGAAACAGAATCTTTCAAATACTACCGGGATTTTGGCGCTAGGAGCGCTGGTGTAGAGTAAGAACTATAAAACGTCAAATTTCATAGTTATTTGGTTTTTAGTTTATTTTGTGAATATTTTCCAAATATGGCAGATTCTGAGAGATCTGGGGGCACAGCAAATAGTAATGAGCCCGCCAAGATGAGCCAAGCGAAGCGCAAGCAGCAGTTTTTTATTGGATTAATCCAGATAAAAAAAATCTCGGGATATGATTTCAATAGTGGACTTATTAAACACTAGCTGTACCCCGCGGCTTCGCTCCCGTCATCTGACTGCCTACCCTACCCTACTTACCTTCCTGCCTACCCTACTTACCTACCTACCAAACTTACCCTACCTACAATTTTTTTTTCTAGGGTCATCATTCTAAAATGACTACAAATGCACAACGCCATCTATCGAATATCGAGTTCAACTGTACGAGTATCTGAATTGCGTGTGTTGTGATAATTTTACTTCTTGAACACTTTAAATTCATCTAACTTTTGATAGAGAGAACCGATTGCGATGAAACAAAAACTAAGTAATACTCCAAGTTACGCACAATGTTTATGTATAAAAGTTATCTACATTGGTTTCGTACATTTTACGTGATGCGTGCACAAATAAACAGACAAACATTCAAAAAATGCTGGAAATTGGTTCTGTTGGTTATCCTTTAACACCCTGGCTATTTTTTTGTAAATATTTTCGATGTAGGTACAAAAATTACTTTTCTACTGATTGATGATTGATAATGATTTAAAGTTTCATTGCACAGCTCTTATACTTTAGATTTTATTGGTATCAAAAAAACCCCGATTTCGTCACTGACTGACTCACTCACTCATTCACTGATGATCATCTTTTTATGATACTGCCTGAAGTCGTAGAAAGCTGAAATTTGGTATCTACGCTAGTATTAGTACACAAACAACACAACAATCTAAAATTTGGAACTTCCCCCCCCCAACCCCTTAAACTAAGGGATAGAAGTTTCTATGAGTCTTCATAAAGCAACTTAAGAGATTGCCCTGTGCGATAAGACCGCCCATTGTACACTTATCTTTATAAATGTTTTTTGTCCTGTAGTTATTTAAGTGGTGTACAATAAAGTATATAATAATAATAATAATAAAGAAGTGAAATCCCACCAAAAATATTTTCATGAAAAATATTGCCAAGACGAGACCATATGGCTCGCACTGATAAAAAGTTATCAGAGGCCTTAGTGCGAGTTTTTACTCACGCTCAATCGCGTTAACGTTAACGCCAATTTGTATTGAAACTGGATAAGCGCCGTCTGGTGACTGCAAGGCAAAACCTCTTTTTTTGTATACATTTTGACATAAGAGATCGTTTACGTTATCACGAGTGAGTACGTTAAAAAACTCGCACTAAGCACACAGATCTCATGTAGAGCCAAGCTTCTAACTCTACACAACCTAACTCTACAAGCCCAACTTCACAAACTTAACCTGCTTATTCAAAATATGAGGTTTTGCCGTTTCGCTACCGTCACATGAAGTCGCCTCTCATAGGTTTCACGTATTTCGTATGCGCAACTCCTCTTGTTGTTATTATTTTATATTATTATAAGCATGTTTTATTATTATATTTTAAATTTATTTCAATTTATTGTTACTGTTACGGACGATCGGTGGACTGTATGATAATGTGAAATGAAAACACTTCAGATAGTTACTCGTATAAAAATTACCTAAATCGACTGGCTCCAAAGCCTGACACATAGCACATGTCAAAAAACATTGTCAGTACAAAACAAAACTACAAGGTTTAAATATAAACAAAAAGGCTGCACCAGCCAGTCGCTAACATTCCGGACCCCTAGTGGAGCACTAAACTCTGGTGGCAACTGGCTGGGTATGTGCAACAAGCGGCAGAAGCTTACGGACTGGTCGGCGCAAGATACCTCCTTTGGTAGCAACGTCTGCGACACGAACCAGTCCGTCAGGTCCTGGAAAGGTTTTGCTTATCCTACCAAGAAGCCAAAGACCCCTTGGTAGTGTATTGTCCGCTATAAGGACCACGTCACCCTCGCATAATCCAGACTCGCTTCTGTTTCGGCCTCGAGGAATTAGAGTAGGCAGGTACTCAGCCAGCCATCTTGCCCAGAAATGTTCAGCCAGTCTAAGAGCGAGCCGCCAATCAGTCGCTCGTAATGAATCTGCATCCGGAAGTTTGCAGGGCCATGATGTCACTGATGAAGTTCCGAGGATGAAATGAAAAGGCGTTATAGCCTCGGGGGCGTCTGGTGAGTTTGGTACATAAGTCAATGGCCTGCTGTTGACGATCGATTCCACTTCGATAAGCAACGTGGTAAGAACTTCTTCTCGAGGTGCTCTGTCCTTTAATGTGACTCGTAGAGCTGTCTTCACCGAGCGTACCAGCCTTTCCCACGCTCCACCCATAAATGGCGCGGCAGGTGGAATGAAACGCCAGGAGATCTTGCGGCTGGTCGCGAAGTTTTCTACTGCCTCATCGTAGAGTGATGCAAGTTCACGCTTGGCTCCAACAAACCAGGTTGCGTTGTCGCAGAAGATTGTAGCTGGAATCCCTCGCCGGGAAATTAGGCGTCTAAGGCTCATTATTGCAGAGCTAGATGATAATGAAGCGACTACTTCCAGATGTAGAGCTCTTGTAACAAGGCATGTGTAAAGAGCCACCCACCTCTTTTCGCGTCGTCGGCCAATTGCAACTTCTATGGGGCCAAAATAATCTAAACCAACATGCGTAAACGGCCGTGTGTGGTGGTCTAGCCGCTCTGGTGGCAAGTCGCCTGTTGCTGGTGTTACTAAACGACCGTTCTGTCTTCTGCATTGTAGACACCCTTTGGCTATGCTTCGGATGGTAGCCCTAGCCCGTAGAATCCAAAATGTCTGCCTTATTTCATTGAGCACAAGCTCATGGTTCCCATGTCCGGCTTCAGCGTGTTTATGCAAAATGATTAAGCGTACAATACGATGATGACCGTCAAGAATGATCGGTGACTTAACACTCTCACTCACCCCAGGAGCAGAACTTATTCGTGAGTATAATCTAATCAGACCATCTTTGTCAAGAACCGGGGCGAGTGCGGCTATGCGACTGGTCTTGGGTACAGGTTGCGAGGCTTTCAAAATCTTCAGTTCTTCGGAAAAGTTGTCTATCTGAATCCTTGAGAAAAGCATCTTCTCTGCTTGAAGAATGTCATCAGCTGAAAGATGCGAGGGGGACGTAGTATCATGAACAGATTTCGATAGTAAGCGCGGTGAACTGGATTTTGACCAAAACTTTCGTACGGCTTGGAAAACGCGGGCCGTAGATCTTAGTAACCGTAGCCAGCTGCTAAAACGAGCTGCGTCTGGAACCGGCGGAACTAACAATGGATTGTCTACAAGAAGCCCTACGTACTCCGGTTTTAACTCAGTAAAACTTCATCAATGATGTGTTCTGGTTCACGTGGCCATTCTGAGGGTGACTCGATGAGAAAAGATGGGCCAGCGAACCATCTATGCGATGATGTAAATTCAAAATGTTTTGGCTTAGTAGCATCGTCTGCGATGTTGAGTTCGCTAGGAAGCCACATCCAATTTGATGGATTCGTAAATTCTAAAATTTCGCCTAACCTGTGGGCCACAAACGGCTTAAAACACCGCGCGTCGCTGCGAATCCATTTTAAGACAGTTGTGGAGTCAGTCCAGTAGAAAACAGCGGAAGGTTGTATCCGATAAGCATTCAAAATAGTTTGTGCAAAACGCGTCGCGATCAGAGCAGCCTGCAGTTCAAGGCGCGGAATAGAAAGTGGCTTTAAAGGTGCAACACGCGCTTTGCTGCCTATCAACGCTAAACTAACTGAACCATCAACGAACGCATAACGCCAATATGCAACGGAGGCATAAGCCTGTTCCCCCCCATCGGCTATAACGTGAAGTTGAATGCTGCACTGCTCTGATTTGCCTACGTACCACCGCGGAATACGGAGATTAGCTGCAGAATCAATCTGATCCAACCACGACTTGCAGTCGACTTCATACTTGGGTGGGATCGGCGAATCCCAGTCAGTCCCTTCCCTCCATAATTTTTGTATCAAAATTCTACCTTGGATACCTATTGGCATGATCAGTCCTAAAGGATCGTAGACGCTCATAACACTGGAGAGTAAACTTCGTTTAGTTATCGTGCATACGCCACTGCGATTGCGACACGTGCGAAATCCTAAAGTATCGGTCAGAGGATTCCACTTTACGCCTAAAGCACCTACGTCATTATTTAAAGGCAGGTTGACATCAGAATTCGAGTCGCTACAAAGCTCCCTGGGTACTAAAGCAAGTGCCTCGGGCACGTTCGATACCCACGAACGCATTTCAAAACCACATGAGTTGTGAACCGTGACTATATCGGAGGCTAAACGTTTCGCGTCGGGGAGGTTAAACTCACTCCCAATATAATCGTCCATGTAGTGGTTGTGAATGATCGCGTGAGTAGCAGCTGGATATTTGTGCTCAAATTCCTTAGCATTTTTGTTTTTAATTAACATTGCTATAAAAGGGCTAGATACAGCGCCAAAAATTAAAGACGTCATCCTATATTCTTTGACGGAGTCCTGAGGGTTCCCATTGCGCCATAAAAACCGTAGAGCATCACGATCGTTTTCTTTCATTTTGATTTAAAGGAACATCTCCCTTATATCGGCATTAAACGCGATTGGTCCTTCTCTAAAACGGAACAAAATGTTTAAAAGAGACTGCAATAGATCCGGACCTTGCAGTAGCATGTCGTTCAAACTTACACCTCTAGTGACAGCTGCTGCGTCGTACACCACTCTCAACTTACGCTTCTGTGGATGGTACACACCAAAATGTGGTAAGTACCATCTCAAAGAGACGCCAGCCGAGGACTTGTCCCTGAGAAAGTTGTCGTGGAAGGTAGAGGGCGCGCATTCTTCTGCATAACCTTTTTGAACTATGCTTTCAATATATTTTTTGTAAGATAACGCAAGTGTGCTATATCTGGCCATCTGTTTTTCGAGAGACTTGAGTCGTGATAAGGCGTGAGGGTAGTTACCCTCACGCCTTATCACGATCTGGAACGTCGTTTGTAACACTTTCCTTCCACGGAAAGCCTACCTCAAAACGTCCTGTAGCCAGTCGCTGAGCGGAAGACTCTACCAAACTTACCGCACGTGCATCGTCGCTGTTTTGTCGGGTGGCAAGCTTCTGGATGCCTAAAGAATCTACTTCATATTGTTTTTTAATTAGTGCTTCAAGAGAGTTGGTTACTCTTGACGCGTAATCTACCTCACAAATATTGTTGACAAAATCTACCGGTTTAGTCGACGGGGACATAGCGCCGTGTAGAGCTCAGCCCAAAAGCGTTCTTGAGGCGACAGGTTCGTTTTTCTTACCTACTCGCATCTCACGGCTTAAAGACAAATGCCAATCGGCCGCTCCAACGAGCACAGTCGGCGTAGCGTCTTGATATTCCAACATAGCCGACAGATCCAACAAATGGTTGTATTTTGATAAATCAAGCATGTCGGTGCTTTGCGGAGCAAGACAAAGAGGGGTAATACTGCGTGCGCCTTGGACTAAGTGGCGTTCAGGCATGTCGCGCCCTCGAATGTAAAAATTGACAAAGCATACCTCAGTGTCGAGGTACATACCCCCTACCCCTGTAACACGTAGTTTCTGACGGTCTGTGGTGTCAGCTCCGATGCGCGCAGCTACATCACCGTCGATAAGTGTAGCGGTGCTGCCCTCATCAAGAAGGGCAAACGTATCAAACGTGCCGCGTAGACCTTCTAAAGTGACAGGTAGAATCTTGAGTAGTCCTCGCCTACCAGCTGCAGGTATCCCGATCGTGTTAGCCACCACGTTGCCACCGTCAGCTTGAGGAGGCACGATAGTGTCATTCTTTGGTGAGCTCTGCAGAGAAACAGTATTATTAGCGGAGAGGTTACTATTAGATACCGATTTGTCACCGTGAAGGAGGGCGTGGTGGCGCCTGTCGCAGCTACTAACACCGCATCGCTTAGTCTGGCATGTGTTCCATGTATGCGGGCTAGACTTCAGGCATCTATAGCACGTTTTGGTTTCTTTTATCCAGCGCCATCTATCGTCAACCGAAAGCGATGAAAACGCTTTACATGTTTTAACAGAGTGGGGCCCTTGTTCACAGTATGCACACTGTGTCGTTTTGTCATTCGAGGTAGTAGCATGAACATTCAAATCATTAGTTACATTTGGCTTATAAAATGGTGCCTTACGTTGCGACGAGCTCCACGTTACGTCAACCAAAAAGTTGTAATTGAGTTGTCGTTCAGCTTCGATCACTAAGAACCTAGAAAGCAACTCTAGTTTAGTAACCGTTGGCTCAAAAGGTTTGTGTGTGGCTGCGTAATCCGTAAAACGGTCTCGTGTGTGTTCATTAAGTTTTAAAAGGACCGTACGAAGAAGCTCGAGGAATGATAAGTACTCGTGCTGCTGAAACAATTTTATAATGGCAATGCAGTTCCTCAGCTTGTTGGCCAGAATGTTTAAATGTTCTGCGTTACCTATTTTAATACAGCGTAGACCGGCAATCTCATGTGCGACCAGCTGCTCTGGACGCGCGTAGTTTTTCTCCAAAGCAGTCATCACCTCCTCGGGATCTTGTGCCTGCCATAAAATTGAAGAAATGGCTGCCCGAGCGGCACCACGAACGGCGGATGTTAAGCGAGCTAAATTTTCTGCGGGCGTGAAAAATGTTTTAGTTCGCTCATACGTACACTTGAAAGCTAACCATTCATCTATATTGCCTGTAAAAGGAATCAGCTCCGGCTTTCTCGGGCGACTGGGTAAAGATGAAAAAGCTTTCGCAAGCTGAACAATCGGATCGCCTTCCGCTCCATAAGTAGCAGTGTTACCTACGGGTGCTTGCACGTGTAACACGCGTGGTTGTGGGTCAATTGCCATGTTGGGTGCGTTATGGTTGCCTACCCATGTTGTTACACGTTCTTTGTGCGAACTACGGGAAGAGACGCTACCAGACCTGTCAGAATGTGCTTCCAGGGAAGCAAGCTTTGCGCACAGCTCCAACTCGTCAGCTTTTTGCTGTTGAAGCGCAACTTCGCGCTCTCGCTCTCGCTCGCGCTGTTCACGTTCGCGCTCTCGCTGTCCACGTTCGCGCTCTCGCTCTGCTAACTTGCATTCACGCTCTAGGCGACGTTGCTGAATTTCGGCCTCTATGGCCAGTTTTTTAGCTAGAATAGAAGAGCTTGAAGAGCGTCTTGTGTATGTTGACTGGCCTCTGTTTCCGTGCGGCTGATGCTGAAGACCGGAACTAGCCGGGAGTACAGTCGTTTCTTGCTGTGCAATGTTCGTAGTAGCTCCCGCCGCCATAGAACCTTCAGCTATGTGTGTCGCTTGATGCGATCCGCTCGGCTGCGGCTCGGCGCACTCGCGGAGAGGGGGTGGAGAATTGTCCTCGCGATGTGCTTCGCCTGGGCCTTGTGTCGTCGGTTTCGCATATTGCGATTTAGTTTGACTACGAGTAACTACCATTGTGAAAATGACGTTTGTGAAAAAAAAATTAAAACTAGGATGAAATGGTATAAATTTAGGCTTCGTAAGGACCAAATGTTACGGACGATCGGTGGACTGTATGATAATGTGAAATGAAAACACTTCAGATAGTTACTCGTTTATAAATTACCTAAATCGACTGGCTCCAAAGCCTGACACATAGCACATGTCAAAAAACATTGTCAGTACAAAACAAAACTACAAGGTTTAAATATAAACAAAAAGGCTGCACCAGCCAGTCGCCAACAGTTACATACTCAATGTTTTTGTTTTTTTTAGTGCATTTTATTTTTTTTAATTATTATTTTAATTGATTTGTGTAATTTTTGTATGCCATTAACGGCTGGTTGTAGAGAACTTAAAATTGTACCATTTAACATCCACTGTACCTATGACTCACAAATAAAGTTTTCTGATTCTGATTCTGATTCTCGTCGCCATGTTTCGTTTCTACAAGAACTATTGTATAATAGAAAAATAATGAATATTTATTCATATTTTGACGAAGGTAAATTTTTGGTAAGGTTAAGGTTAGTATTGTTGGTCTTCAAGGAGTCGACTCCGAATGGTCTGGTCACTCACACGTGTGCTGAGCTCGGCGTAGTGCATTT
This sequence comes from Orthosia incerta, assembly GCA_948252205.1. Classification (NCBI taxonomy): domain Eukaryota; kingdom Metazoa; phylum Arthropoda; class Insecta; order Lepidoptera; family Noctuidae; genus Orthosia; species Orthosia incerta. The sequence goes on from OX411742.1 coordinate 21,907,175, forward strand.
TGTATGAATCTAGTGCGATTGAACCGCTCGTCGCGACTGCGCGTTGACTGCGTCCCTCCTGCATCAAGATGATAGCCCTGGTGGCTGAATTAGCGTCCATATGTCTCCTAACACGTGTCATTATATTATTAAAAAAGCGTTATAAACTGCTTGCACTAAAAGTAAGACAAACGCTGGTTAAAAGTTGCAAAATTAGGCGTCAATTTTAAGTATCCTTAAAAAAAACCCGATGAAATAAAAGTTATGAGCGCGCACTTGATACCATTTGACAAACCGTGACCATAAGAAGTGAGGGCTCGCGCGCGAATGCGTAGTCAATTGATGGACGTTTAATAACTATAAATTACAACTTGTTTAAAATAGTGTAATTAAAATGGTTTTAAATGAATGAATGAATGTCAAAAGTACTGATTGTGACATTATGTTAAACAAGGAGAAGCTAGAATTCGTCGATAAAACGGTTTTCCTGGGGATTACGCTGGACTCAGGGTTGCAGTGGGGTCCTCATTTGGTGTCCCTTGTCCCTTCCTTGTCCTCCCTTTTGGCGGCTGAGTTCGGCGGCTTATGCTGTTGGGAAGATTCGTCGGTTGACGGATGTGGATACCGCGAGACTGGTATATTTTAGTTATTTTCATAGTATAATGTCTTACGGTATCTTACTATGGGGAAGGGCTGCAGACATTGAGTCAATTTTTATTCTGCAAAACGAGCCATCAGAGCAATATATAATCTTCGCCGGCGCGATTCCCTAAGGGAACTGTTTAAGGACATTAACATCGTGACGGTTCCTTGTCAATATATTTATGAAAACATCATGTACGTGAGAAAGAATTTACATCTTTTTAGTAAAAACGGCGACAGACATAATTACGTTACTAGAAATAGGGACCAATTAGTTCAACCAGGTTTCAGACTGGCAAAAGTAGCCTCTTCTTTCATGGGGTACTGTACAAAATGTTACAATAAAATTCCACCCCACATTCTTGAAATGAATGAGACGAAATTTAAAACTTGTATAAAACGCACACTATGCAGGCTGGCATATTATAAGTTGGGGGATTACTTCACTGATAAAAATGCTTGGCTAAATGCTATTCCTGCTCCACATCCACTAGGGCGCAAAACCAAGTGATATGCAGAACATTATTGTTTTGCAGTGTTCTTGGAACTGCTGAAGACTGAATGAATATATTTGTATTGTATAAACTCAATTTCCTTACTATTGTATAACTGCAAAGCACGTGTGTGAGTACTATGTACCCAACTGTAAATCTACCATTTACTGTACCTGTGTGTCGTTCGTTGACTTGTGTGTGCCCTGGCAGTTGAGTGTGTCATGCTCTCTCAAATGTCTCTCTGAGGGTGCGCGTGTGTTGGATCATCCGGTTCCCTTCATGATGGTTGAGCTGGGTGGTGCCAATTCATGCGTCATGTTCGTGAACGGACGGCGTCAGCTGGGATTGGTCATAACTTAACTGCTTCAGATGTTAATGCTTTTTTTTTCTAGCTTCTATTATATAACTGCACAGTGCATGTGTGAGTATTTTTATTACTTTATGCCTGTACGTAGTATAGTGTGTAGTGCTATTCTGGGTGCATTGTCCTCACATATATGAATTTATTAATGAATGTACTTATATGTAACTAAATATTGTAAAAAAAACTTTTTTTTTTAAAAAGAGTAAGTATGGAGTTTCTTGTGCATTCTTCTCCATAACAAGCTACTTTCCGAATGCACGGTAGAATCAACTTTTATAACTTGTAAATTTTAATGTACCTAACGTTCAAAAGTGCCGCTTGGTGGCCTACTTGAAATAAAATATCTTTGTCTTTTGTCTTTTAGTTGTTTTCGAGGTAATTTCGATATATTAAATCATATTCTAATATTTAAACAAATTATCAGTGATTTATTATATTAAAGTAAGTTTATTACATTCGAGTGTATCAGTCCATAGAACTAAACTACCGTACTAATCAAATTGAGTTCTAATATACTCTTTAAATATCTGTATTTACATCAATTGACGTTAAAATAATAAGATTTATTTTGTAATTGCTTACATTCGTCCATCCTGACTTACAAGTCGCGCCCTCGCGATTTACATTTAAAATAAAATCAAATAAATACTAACAAAACTATACTTCCTTAAAAAAACATCAAATTTTATATTTTCCTTCGATTTAAGAATGCTTTGAATGAGCTCATTATTAGGGAAAATCTTGTAACTATTAACAATCAAGTGACATAAATATTAACGGTAACAATTTGTTAATAAACAATATATCAATAACAATCAATGTATCAATGACTCATTAATAATAAGTAATCTTTTACTTTAAATAAAATCAAATTAACGTCAACAATTTGTTAATAAACAAATCAGTAACAATCCATTTATCAATATCAGTTCTACATTAACAATAATCTTATTCCGTAAGATAAAAAAAAAAAAAAAAAAACAAATGCTTTCTAACAATCAATTAATACACACTTTTGCCTTAATAAGGCAGACTATATTAATATTCACACTAACTTTTGCGTTAATAGGGCTCACTTTTTCTCTTCTTTTCTCACTCACTTTAGCCTTAGTAAGACTCACTTTCTTACCATACTACCATATTAATGGCCTACCATACTACCATATTAATGGCCTACCATACTACCATATTAATGGCCTATCATACTACCATATTAATGGCCTACCATTTTACCATATTAATGGCCTACCATACTACCACATTAATGGCCTACCATACTACCATATTAATGGCCTACCATACTACCATATTAATGGCCTACCATACTACCATATTAATGGCCTACCATACTACCATATTTTTGGCCTACCATACTACCATATTAATGGCCTACCATACTACCATATTAATGGCCTACCATACTACCACATTAATAGCCTACCATACTACCATATTAATGGCCTACCATACTACCATATTAATGGCCTACCATACTACCATATTAATGGCCTACCATACTACCATATTAATGGCCTACCATACTACCATATTAATGGCCTACCATACTACCATATTAATGGCCTACCATACTACCACATTAATGGCCTACCATACTACCATATTAATGGCCTACCATACTACCATATTAATGGCCTACCATACTACCATATTTTTGGCCTACCATACTACCATATTTTTGGCCTACCATACTACCACATTAATGGCCTACCATACTACCATATTAATGGCCTACCATACTACCACATTAATGGCCTACCATACTACCATATTAATGGCCTACCATACTACCATATTAATGGCCTACCATACTACCACATTAATGGCCTACCATACTACCACATTAATGGCCTACCATACTACCATATTAATGGCCTACCATACTACCATATTAATGGCCTACCATACTACCATATTAATGGCCTACCATACTACCATATTAATGGCCTACCATACTACCATATTAATGGCCTACCATACTACCACATTAATGGCCTACCATACTACCATATTAATGGCCTACCATACTACCATATTAATGGCCTACCATACTACCATATTAATGGCCTACCATACTACCATATTAATGGCCTACCATACTACCATATTAATGGCCTACCATAATATTCGATTGCAGGATTTGCAGGATAAGAATATTTTTAAACTAATGAAATGAAACGAAACTATAAAATAATAAAATATTTATAAGAATCTCTGCGAATTAAACCACTTCTCGTATGTTTAGAAATAATGCATACTTCGTGCATTCTCAATTTAGGGATCTTTATCCATATCCATATTATTATCTTCATTATCAATATTCTCATATAGGTACTGACTGATACACCAGCCAGGGGTAAATTTTATCTACCGGAAAAACGCCAACATATTTTTGTTTACCCTTTTTTTTGTAAGAGGCTTATCTTCTACTTCGTACTAAAATAAACTAAAATAATCATTAAAAACTGAAATAGTCGTGTGAGCCTTTGTATTTTTAACTGGTTTAAGAATAATAAACTTAGTGACCGCGTCTATAATGGCTCATATATACTTATTCTTTATTTTGCTCTCATTGAAAGGACCTAGGTGGTCGGCATGTATAGTGTGGAAAGGCTCAGACACTTTTGGTATCGGATGCAAAAAGCCGGACCTTTTTCCAGCCGGTATTTTTCCGTGAGCGCATTTAATGCATGCTTGGCAATATTTTTGAACAGTTTTATTTATTTTTGGAAACCAGTAAGTCGTTTTAATTTTGTCTAAAGTCTTGTCATAGGAAAAATGACCTATATCATCATGACAAGTGCGTAAAACTTGCCATCTGACACCTTTTGGCACATACCATCTAAGTCCTTCGTTAGTAATTTTATAAACTACTCCACGTTTCAAAGTAAAATTCTATTTAATATATTTGATTTCGTTCGAATCTGCGTCCTCTAAAACCCGTTTAATTCTTTGAGTCTCATCGTCATTCATTTGAACAGTGGCTAGCCAATCTACTGAAATATGAAAAACTTGTAATTCAATTGGGTCGGTACTAGAAGTATTTTCCTGCAAAGGGTGTCTACTTAACGCATCTACGTGCATCATAGAAGTCCCTGGTTTATAAATTATATTAAAATCAAATTCTTGGATGGAATTCCACCAGCGAGCAACACGTGGAATCATATCCCTCTTAACAAAAGTGGCCCGTAAATCAAATCAAATCAAATAATATTTATTGACATAATTTTTTACAGCAGTTATTGAAGCCTCTGACTCCCGAACTAGGCGGACCTGTATGACCGGAGTCAGCGCCCACCCCATTTTACATTGTCCTAATGTCAAATTAAACTTTTAATTTTGTAGAAAATAATATTAATAAAAAGTAAATAAAAAAATTGAAAATATTAAAATTAATCAAGTAGTCAGTCATACATAAAATAAATTAAAAACATTTTAAAAATACCTATAAAAACAATTAAAATATCTCAAAATAAAAAATATAAATAATCAAAACTTATTATGGAAATATTAAATCATTAGCATTACCATTACCATTATCACAACATATTTTTCGAATTAATAACATAAACATTTTAATTAAAGTATCTTCACGAAATTAACTTATAACTATAAATTGAACTAAACTAAATCTTAAATCTTAGACGTGCTGTGTGAGTATGTGTATGTTGGTGCTTGTATGTTTGTGTGTGAATGTGTAAGTGTGTGTGTGTCCGTTCGTGTTTGTTTTTGAATGAATATGTTTATAAGTAAAAAAAAAAAAAAAAAAATGAGATTGATTCTTAATTACCATTAAGTATTTTCTCCACACTATCATAATCAAGAGTGAGGAGCCAGTTCTTCACCCTAAACTTGCAGTCACGTAGAGACAGTGGATAAAAATTCAGAAGCCTATTAATCTTGTTATAGAGATATACAGAAAGATAAGCATTTTGTCGCCTTGCAAAAGCCGTACGACATCCGACCGCTTCAATGACATTTGGTATTGTCCGCTTATTTTGATATTTATTATGATCATACGGGGTACTTACGTGTTGTTTAGTTATAAGATGGAGAATAAATAGCTGTCTCACCGTAAGCACCCGGCATAGCACATATAAAGATTTTGTGGGAAATCTGAAAGGCTTAAATGTCATCGTCTTCAGCAAGGAACGTTGTGCTCTTTCAAGGCGTAAGAGATGGGTTTTGCATGCTCCTCCCCAAGCTCCTATACAGTAACCAATTACCGACTGAGCCAGTGCATGATACACCGTACGGAGGAGATCGTTCTCTGCTACATGCCTGAGGTTTTTAGAAACCCATATGAGTTGCCTGACTCTTGATGAAACCATGTCTATATAGGGTTGCCAAGTAAGTTTTTCATCTAAGAGAACCCCAAGGGTTTAGTACAATTATTCATAATATGGCCCTCTTCTTTACAATTAAAGCATCGAACGGTTTTCGATTTATTATGAGCATAATGTTTATCGATGGTTGGGAATTTCTTAGTTGAGGAGGTTCTTTGTATATCATTTCTCTTACCTATACTTTCTACATTTCGTAGATAAGCTAAAAGTTTGTCGGGATTATCAAATTGAGCTGCTTCTGCTCCTATTCTAATAGCCCTATCATCTATGCTAAAAATCACACATTCTACTGCCTGTTTCCCCTTGATTTCACACCTATTGAGTAAAGCCATTTTATCGTAATAATAGTTCTGTAAAGATTCTCCGAACTTCGCTCTTTTGTCTAACATATCCGAAAGCATTTGGCCGTAATTTTCGTCAGATGGAAAAGCTGCTTTGAGCTTTTCATGCCATTCAACCCAGTTATAATTGACAGTTGTAAGACCCTCGTACCACCGTTCCGCATTACCAGTAAGTTTAGGTATCGTGTTATGTATGATTTGTCGGTCTGTCCAACTATAAATGCTTGAAATTTCATTTACTTTATGAATCCAAGTATTAACATTCTGATTTTTAGAAGAAGGATCGAACTCAGGGACAACATTAAAATTACTAATTCGCTCACTACCCCTACTCGAAATTTTATCAAGAACCCTACAACACCTGCTGCCCTGGCTGCACCTGCTTTCCTGGCTGCGCCGGCTGCAGCTGCTTTCCTGGCTGCGCCGGCTGCAGCTGCGTCTGCTAATCTGGTTGCGGCGGATTTCCCTGCGACTTTGGCTGTGGCTCACCCTGCGGCGTTGGCTGCGGCTCTCCCTGCGGCTTTGCCTGTGGCTCAGCTCCCGGCTCCGCCTTCGGCTCTGCCTGCCTACCACTGATGGTGGTTCTTGCAGGGGTTGAGCCAAACTCCTTTCACTACTGTTATCCATTTGCAGGCCTGGTCAATAAAAAATATATACAGACACAGCTATTCTTTAACACCCAAAATAACTTAAAAGTTATGCCGTAAAAATTGGTAACCACTATATTAATAAAGATCATGAAGGTATTCTATAATTTAACGATTTAATCAACACACAGAACCAATTATTCTATTTATATTTCAAATCAAAAAAACCGTTGTTACCAATATGCAAAAGCTATTCGTAAATCCTAGTCTTAAATCATACTCGGTTTTAATTCAATTAATAGTTTAGCGAGCGGCTTTAATAAGTCGTCACTGTTTTTAGTGTGCAAATTACATTTAAATATGCACAACATAAAATTACGTAGTTCAACTGAAAAAAAAAACAAAACAATAACGCTTACGTGAGATTATCCAACTTCTGAACTGAAAGAAAATCTCTAAGAACTTGTTTCAAATACTTTAATTTATCAGTTACACGTACGTGAACACTTGGTTTACAACTCACTGCTCGAGAGCCAAAGGAAAAACACCATTTTACCAAATATAAAATATCATTCGTTTTTTTCTGCTCAAAAACCGTGACCATAAAAAGTGAGGGCTCGCGCGCGAATGCGTAGTCAATTGATGGACGTTTAATAACTATAAATTATAACTTGTTTAAAATAGTGTAATTAAAATGGTTTTAGTGGTTTTCGAGGTAATTTCGATATATTAAATCATATTCTAATATTTAAACAAATTATCAGTGATGTATTATATTAAAGTAAGTTTATTACATTCGAGTGTATCAGTCCATAGAACTAAACTACCGTACTAATAAACTCTTTAAATATCTGTATTTACATCAATTGACGTTAAAATAATAAGATTTATTTTGTAATTGCTTACACTTGAAACCAGCCATAACATGCTCAGACAGATTGCTATGATTAGGGAAAAAGCGTATTATTTTTATATTGCCACTTATCGGGTAGCCTTTATTTTGTTTTGAGTAGTTTACATTGTGTACCTATATAAATAGAACATATTTTCTCATTACTACACTTAAAAGGTATTACAGCCACTTCACTGTTGCCTTGTCAATGGTCCTTCAATCGCATGACATTGACATACCCTTTAATAAAACAGATAAGATAACAATGCACTTGTCTGCAACTATGTGGGGTGGAGTTCTCTTTGTGATAGAGGATGAAGGTCGACCCTGGAAGTACTACTACTGCGGCGGTACTTGTCTACCACAAAGCAGCTTTGCTAGGGCTAAACTACACTTTTATATAATATATTTTCAATTCCAACCAGTAGTTCTTGAGATTAGCGCGTTCAAACAAACAAACAAACAAACCGTTCAGCTTTATAATATTAAGTATAAATTTATAAAACTTTATGCACAAGTACAAAGGCGGACTTAATTCCTTAGGTACTCCTAGGCCCATTCACTCTCAACTTAAAAAACTCTAGGTTGTAGCAATCTGGAAATACAGACTCCGGCAGAGAATTTCACTCCTTAGCACAATGCAAGTATTGCCAAAACGATTAGTGCGTATGAGTGAGATAACCGCTTGCCGATAAGCCACTTCACAACTCTGAGATCGCTTGAGATCGCCATGACATACTGTAAGTTAAGCTAAGCATGCCATCTGCTCAACTTATTCCCAAATATGTTGGGGTCAGCAGTATAACCGGATACTGCTCAATACTAGTCTTTTTGTTCTGCTAATCTGCCCTCCACAATCCATTACCTGGTCATCATGATACCCTTTGGCAAATCTTTGGTCTTTCACCTTCCACCACCCGTAACGACTGTCAATGAGCTACAAATGACAACCAGGACCAAAGGGTGCTTTCGGAGACACGGAAGAATCTCGGTATGTTAAGATGGTCACTTATCCACGGACTGACCTCGGCAAGTTTTGCTTAACTGCAATATTGCTTAGCTGTATGCTTAGCGAATGTATTATTTAAGTAAATAATCATACCCCATCATCAATATCCTAAGGCTGTTTTTATCGATCAAATTAAGTTTATTTGACTGCCTTATAGTTTTACTAGCGGACGCCTTACGGTTTCACCCGCATAGTTTCCGTTCCCGTGGGAATACAGAAATAAAAAGTGGCCTATGTCACCTGGGGATAGTGTAGCTTCCCAAAGGTGAAAGAAGTTTGGAAATCGGTCTAGTAGTTTTTAAGTTTATTCGTTACATACTATATAGATTACTGCAAGTCCGCACACATTGTAAAATTACATTTTGTGTAGAGCCTCTAATCTTTCAAGTAATTAAGGACAGATGCTTGAGAGTTAATCTCCCGATAAGCTGTAAGGTGCGGCAGAAAGTCATGTTCGTGAGGTCTTCCTTGTGTCAGGGATTAATACGTAAACGCGTTCGATGCTGTAATCCTGCTGGAGATATTATCCTTTCATATTGATATAACATCATGTTTGTATTTATAATTATGAATATAAATGTGGATGGATGGAGAGGGAGGGGACGGCCAAGGAAAAGATGGATGGACTGTATGAGGAGTGATATGAAAGAAAAGGGAGTCAGTGATAGCGTGACGGGGGACAGGACGGTATGGAAGAAGAAAACGTGTTGCGCCGACCCCAAGTAACATGGGACAAGGGCAGGAAGATGATGATGATCATGTTTGTATTTAATGTTTAGCAGAAGTGGAGTATATAGTAGTTAGCCTTTTGTATATTAAGAGAAGAACTAATACCACGCGGGCGCCAGCTAGTAATTAGATAATGTAAGCAGATTCCTTACATATTGAAAATATTCATTTGTAAAACCTAGTGTCGTCTGTTTGTTTCTACCCCCGACGGGAAATGAAGGGTGTTATACGTTTGACGTGTATTTGTTTGTCTGTCTGTGCCATCATATCTCCTAAACAGAAGTACAGATTTTGACTGTATTTTTTGTTTGAAAGATGACTTTGTCGAGAGTGTCCTTAGCTATGTTTGATGGAAATCGGTTCAGTCGATCAACTTAACAGTATTTAAGTATTCACTGTACAATTTTTATTTTTATTTTACACTTTTGGAGGTACTTTTTAGAGGTTTTTATCTCGGTTTTTAAACTTTTTTTTTTCGAGATATGGAACATACAACTGAACTCCTGAGCGACAAACAGCACGATTGTGTAAATGAGGATGAACTCACAAATCAGTTTCAAAAATCATCAATGTCTCATAAAACTGTCAGCAACACGGGTCAATGAATGTCAGTGCTTTATGGTATTAAGTAAAAAACTAATTTAAATTTAAACTTGATTTTCACGCCCTGCGTAACAAACTTTGACGGCTTAAGGTCCGTTTATATCTACAGACACTGAGCGTGCCAGACACGTGCCGTGGCAGACAAAATAATATTCTTTCATACAGTGAGTCTGTTGGTGTCTGCGCGACCGTGTAATGATAGATATAAATACGTTAATAGATACTGTATAAAAGAATATTATTTTGTCTGCCACGGCACGTGTTTGGCACGCTCAGTGTCTGTAGATATAAACGGACCTTAAGCCGTCAAAGTTTGTTACGCAGGGCGTGAAAATCAAGTTTAAATTTAAATTAGTTTTTTACTTAATACCATAAAGCACTGACATTCATTGACCCGTGTTGCTGACAGTTTTATGAGACATTGATGATTTTTGAAACTGATTTGTGATTGAAAAATGTCACTTCAATATTGACAGATAAGAAAAGATTTTTTTTTTAAATATTTCTAAGATAATTGCAGTAGTTTTATCTGAAACAACTGGTCCTACGAGCCGGATCAGAAACAGTGACGACTAAATGGATTTGCCGCAAGGAATTGAAAGAATGTCGAAGAAAAATAAACCTGTTCCCGAACATAAACAAGTAAGCCCAAATCGTACCATGTCACCGTCCTCACTAAAGTCCGCACGATCTAATAATTCTAGTGCATCACAGCGGCGCATTCTCGAAGCTCGCGCCGCATAAGAATTAGCGGAGATTGATTTGCGGAAGCTAGAAGTAGAGCGAACCCTCGTCGAGGCCAGACTCGCCGAGGAGACGGCCCTGTTGGAAGAGGAAGCGGCGAGTCATGTCTCCGCTGTATCAGAGGCTGTGAAATCGGTTCAGGTTCATAAGTGGGTGGATGAGACTTACAACGCTGCACGTGAGGTAAATGTAGATTATAAACAGGAACGAGGTCACCAAGACTACCGCACCGCTGTCAACGACTACCGCAGCGGTTACAACAACGACATCGTTAACCTTACGCCATCACAGAAGCGATAAATAAGACAACGACTACTAACACCACTCCCACTACCGATAAATTACTAGGCCGTATGTCGGCAAAGGATCTACCAACCATCACGGGCGACCCGATCGAATGGCTGAGGTTCAAGAATGTATACCAATCTACGACTAGAATCGGCCAATACTCAGATGAGGAAAACGTAGAACGCTTACAACGTTGTCTCCATGGTCCAGCCTGGGAAGCGGTAGCCGCCAGACTCATCACCGTCACCTCTGCCGACGAGATTATCAAGACCTTGTAAATGCGATTTGATAGACCTGACCTTGTGCTACACCGACTTATAAGCGAGGTGAGGATGATACCCAAGCTGACCGGGGCACGTACGGACCTAGTATCACTAGCAACGAAAGTGTACAATTGCGTTGCGGCTATAGAATCCATGGATCATATCGGATACCTATACAGTCCAGACCTGATGACAATGATTATCGACAAAATGACGGAGCCAATATTCTTCCGCTGGTTAGATTACAGCAAGGGTCTCACCACTCGTGACCCACAGCTGCCAGCATTGGCCAAGTACCTGATGAAAGAAGCTCATGAAGTCTGCTTAAGAGGAGCTTTGGAGTCAGCACAGACTAAAACAACCGGAACCAAGCATTCAATACAAATGTGGGGGAGGATGAAAGCCACCCCGAACCTGACAAGGAATCAACAAACGTCGTGGTGCCTAAGACAACATGCGAAACACCCACAGATAAGAAATGCGCGTTTTGCTCAGATAAGGGCCATGGGATTACCACTTGCCCAAAGTTCGCAGATGAAGATATCAATCAACGATGGGATTGCACATGTAAGCACCGATTATGCTTTAGATGTCTCCAGTCCACCCACCGCCGCGAACGATGCAAATCCAAGGTCAGATGTAAAACGTGCAAGAGAGGTCACCACTCGCTTCTACATAGACTTGACTGGGACAAGCCCGAGACTACAGCAAATATATGGTCTGTTAAGAATAAGGTCTATCTGAAGGTACTGCCGGTTGAGATTGAAGGTCCATCAGGAAGTGTTACGACCTATGCACTACTTGACGAAGGATCGACAATAAGTCTGATCGAAAGCGATATCGCCGAAAAGATTGGAGCTACTGGTCCTGAAAAAGAATTGAAGATTCATGGTGTAGTAGGCCTAACAAGCAGCGCATCAAGTCAGATGGTAACGCTGACGATACGAACTCCCTGTGGTCTTCATCAGCTAGATCGAGTACGAACGGTTAAAGCGCTAAATCTTCCCTACCATACAATCCCTAAAGAACATATGCATTTAGAGAGAGAACTCTATGCATTTGAAGGTCAACCAGCTATGCTGATCGGCCAGGACCAATGGCCCCTGATCGTGAGCAGAGAACTAAGAGAAGGTAGTAAAGATGAACCTGTTGCGTCGTTGACAATACTTGGATGGGTGCTCCATGGTGTTTGTTCTTCAATAGCATCCAATATTATGCCTGAGTTTGCGCTTCATGCACGCCTAGACGAAGATGATCGGTTGGACGAGCTAGTGAAAAACTACTTTCACTTGGCCAGCCTTGGCGTCAAGTGCCTTGACAGGCCCAGATTATCCGCAGATGAGAAGAGAGCCATTCACATCCTAGACACGAAGTCCCGAAAGATAGGGAAGAGATGGGAAACTGGTTTGATATGGCGGAGCGACGACGTACAGCTGCCTGATAACCGCCGAAATGCTGAACATTGACTACGAAGCACGGAGAGAATGATGGACGATGATCCTATCGCCGCCGCTGATTACGAAAAGCAAGTGGTCAACTTCATTGAGAAAGGCTATGCAAAAGAAGCTCAAGAAAAACCTACTGATCGTGTCTGGTATTTGCCGCATTTTGGTGTTCGCAATCCAAACAAACCTTGAAAGCTACGACTCTTATTTGACGTCGAAGCTACAACTAACGGTATTTCTTTGAATACAGAACTACTTACTGGTCCTGACTTGTTGAACAACCTGCTAGGAGTATTGCTGAGATTCCGTGAACGAGCTGTCGCTGTAACAGCGGACATAAGAGAGATGTTCCTCCAGGTAAAGATTAACACAGACGATCAAAACGCCCAGTGCTTCCTATGGCGAGGGATGGAGCGAAAGCAACCACCGCGCACCTACAAGATGACTTCAATGACCTTCGGAGCCACGTCATCGCCCTGTACCGTAACGTACATCATTCGGCGCAATGCTGACGAATACGCTTCTTCTCACCCAAGAGCCGTCGAAGCCATCAAGAAACGACATTATGTAGATGATTACCTTGACAGCCTTGATGATGAGGAGGAGATGAAGCGACTTGTGGAAGATGTAGTGTTGATACACAAGACGGGCGGCTTTGATATTCGTGGATGGGCATCAAACCGACCAAATGTTCTACCTAAAGAAGCAAAAACAGAACCTGTCATGTTATTCGGACGAGATGATGAAGTCCAAAGAACCTTGGGCTTGAACTGGAGACCATCTTTAGACACCTTGGGTTTTGATCTCAGCATGAAGAAAATTGACAAGGACATTGCCAATGGTGTTAGAATCCCTACTAAGCGTCAGATGCTTCAAGTGGTAATGTCAGTCTTTTATCCGCTTGAAATATTGAGTCCCTACCTGATTAAAGGAAGAATAATGTTGCAGGAGTTGTGGCGGACCAAGACAAAGAGGGACGGACGAACAGATAAATGACGATCTCGCTCAAGTATGGATCAAATGGCTTCAAAACTTGAAGAAATGTCAGTTATTTGCCATGCCACGACACTACGAGTTCTCTGCAATGAACAAATTTCAATTAATAATCTTTGTTGACGCATCTGAGCAGGCTTATGCAGCGGTAGCCTACCTGCGCCGTGATACACAAATTGCTTTTGTCGCTGGAAAAAGCCGCGTGGCCCCATTAAAAGCAGGCACAACAATACCGCACCTGGAACTGCAAGCTGCGTTGCTTGGAGCACGCTTGAGAGAGTCAATCAAGCAAGAACAAAGCGTGACAATCTCTCAATGTATCTATTAAACTGATTTTCTGACTGTGTGGCGATGGATACGATATAAACCACGAAAGATTAACGTTTTCGTTTCTAACAGATTATCAGAAATAGACGAACTCACAAAAGCTGAAGAGTGGAGATGGCTGCCTGGAAACATGAATTTCGCCGATGAAGCCACTAGAGCCAATGTAGTCCTCGACATGGACAAGTCAAGATGGGTGTCGGGACCTGACTTTCTTCACCTCTCAGAAGATGCATGGCCTAGGTTCAAGCCGGCCGAAACCGAGGAGGAGATAGAGCCACCTACAACTATTAGAAGGATGGCGGCGCGACGTGGATACCCCAAATGACTCAGATAATGGCACTAATTTTCGATCTGCAAACGAGGAGCTACTGAAGATAGATGAAGAAGTGATAAACAGGACTGCGGACTTAGGCATTGAGTGGACTTTTAACCCCTCAGATGCACCACACATGGGAGGTGTATGGGAGCGGCTCATTCGATCAGTCAAGACTGCTCTCTCGGCGATCCTTCACTCAAGAGCGCCCAAGGAGGAAGTCTTTATCACTCTCATGGCTGAAGCTGAAAACGTCGTGAATAGCCTTACAGACGTGTCTCCCGACCCAGACGAGGAGGAGGCACTGACACCCAACCATTTTCTGCTTGGATCATCAAACGGGCTGGGTAGACCAGGAAGCTTCACAGATGCAGACTTAAACCTAAGAAGGCAATGGAGGATAAGCCAGAGACTAGCGGACCATTTCTGGTCTCGATGGATGAGCGAATATTTGCCCAGCCTGAAGACGCGCACGAGATGGACGCACGATGATGGGTGTGGGGGTAGGGCTTAATGGCTTAGTCTTAATTGCAGATTCTACATCTCCTCGAAATGTGTGGCCTCGAGGTCGAGTTGTCGCCACGCTGCCAGTCCGGGACTGTCGTGTCCGCATGGTGGATGTGGCTACCCGCGGCGGTGCTATGCTACGGCGCCCGGTCAACAAGTTGGTGGTGTTAATGAAAGCAGTGGGGCCAGCTGCCACCGTGTGAGCTCGACGGTCAGGGTCGAGCGAGGAGGAGTATGTTGCTGACAGTTTTATAAGACATTGATGATCTTTTAAACTTGATTTGTGATAGAAAAATGTCACTTCAATGTTGACAGGTAAGAAAAGAAAATTTAATAAAAATATTTCTAAGATAATTTCAGTAGTTTTATCTGAAACAACCCGTAACTCATATTTGCCATAACTAATCTGAGGTATCGCAAAATATTATCAACAATAATATAATTAAGAGAAACTCGCCCACTCACCATACAAACAGTGGAGTTTGACATATCGGAGACCGGGTTTTTGTCAATCCCTAAGGTACTTTATATAAAAACTGCTCACTTTTTATTTATACAAATATTTAAAAAAAAAAAAGCAACTTCAAAAACTTAACACTAATAAAAAAACTTTTTTACAAAAAAATATTACCGACTTCCAAATTTGTTTTCTTATTTGGAAGTCGGTAATATTTTTTTGTAAAAATGTTTTTTTTATTCACTTTTTAGTTGTACCTACATAATAGGTAAGTTTTTTAGTAAGTTTCCTATAACGCCAGAATAGATTACCCGAATATCATGAAACTTGAACAAAACCGATCAAATGACAGATCTGCTTACCCCTTAAGAGCGTACTGGCGTGATGTTATGTTATGAAATGGTATAAACAATAAACAGACATGCGATTGCAGCAGTCCCGATAGATTTGCCGTTATTTATTGAAGAGTTCCATTGTATATCTTCGAAGTTCTTGATCAGATCTTCACCAAATGGGACCAATTTCGAAACATACTCTTTCACACAAAAAAAGATTTTTTTAAATCGATCCACAATTGACGGAGATATCGGTGAACATACATAAAAAAAAACATACAAGAAGTCGAACATAGAACCTCCTCCTTTTTCGGAAGTCGATCAAAAAGTGAAAAAATATCTTTCGTTTCGGAAATCGGTGTCTTTGGTACCTCTTCATTTTATCGTTTTTAGACACCGACTGCCACTGTTCTATATGCCGTATATATTTTTTATTTTTTTCATTTTTTAGTTTTAATACACCATCAAGGAGCTCATGGCTAAATAATAACAGCCGCACTGGTCGATTATCCAGGTTAAGCAACGCTTGACGAGGTCGGTCCGTGGATGGGTGACCATTTCAACATTCCGAGTTTCCTCCGTGCCTCGGAAAGCACGTTAAGCCGTTGGTCCCGGCTGCCATTTGAAGATCTTTGACAGTCGTTACGAGTAGTCAGAAGGTTGAGATCTGACACCAGTCTTGCCAAGGGGTACCGTGTTACCCAGTAACTGGGTTGTGGAGGTCAGATAGGCAGTCGCTCCATGTAAAACACTGGTACCCCACTATAATTGGGAAAAGGCAAGGCAGATAGAAAGATAGTTTTAATATACCATCACTAAAAAGTCAGCAGTTTTTTCCGTAATATGATATTCCCAGGAGAATTTATCGTACGTCCAGATTTGTGCCCAGATGATGGTAATACTCACCCATTATTACATGGTATTTAATTAAACAGAACTGGCGAACTTAAGCTTAATTGAACAGAAATGGTATGTGTTATACTTATCTCTCTCAAACCCTTCGGGGAGTACAGGTGTGATTTCCAAACTCAATAAAGTTTATACCTTTCCAATAAAACAAGGTGATGCAGGTGACGTTACTAGTTCCCAATAAGGTGAGATTATCGGGGTAGCACATAAAAGCCACCGGTCACCTCACATTTCAAACAGAACTACCGGTTGTCGATACTTAGGTGCTACTAGTTTCTAAGGGTGCATTTACACAGGCAGCTTAATTGCACAATTTTATTTTTTTATTATATACTTTTTTATACTATAAGTTACATTTATACAGGAAACTTAAAACCCAACACACATACAATGATTGGCCAAATCTCATACCGCTGTCTCTTCCAGGCAACCAGGTATGGACAGTAATTGGCTGGATATGATGTGGGGCTTTTATTGGTGTGTCAATCTTTTATAATCAGTCTTAAAATACCGCCTTTATTATAACAGGGACGCAGATATACATAACATAATTATGTTAAATATGATACAGACGGCAATCATCACAGCGACAGGTAAAAAAGTTCTTTCACAGTCTTTTGAACACAGGCAACGATTAAGCACGTTTGATTGGGTCTAGCAATGCATTCCACAGATGAGTAGCCTGGACAGAAAAGGCTTTTGGGCAATTAGGCAATATTACAAACTTTAGTCAACTTTGTTTGCACTCGGCAAAAACTGCCCTCATGAGGAAAAGCTTTTTATTGTATGGCTCCGAAAACATAAAACAAAATACCACAGTCATATAAAGCTATGACAACAAATCAATTTAAAACTAAGATCGAAATTTATTAACAGATAAGTGTTATTATAATATAAATGACTTTTTGACAGACTCCTTTTGAATGCTTGAATGTTTATATTATTGTTTAGACGGTATTGTTATTATTATAAAATTTTATTTTGACATTCTGGAATGATTATTTTGTTTTGACTTATTGTTTTAATATAATATATATATACATTTTTATTTTATTGATTTTACTCTGACATTCTAGTATCTCAATATTGATTTATATTATTTATTGAAATCTGCACGATTTTCACGAAATTTGCATTTTACACATTAAATATTTTAATATCCTGACATTTTTTAATAATTTTGCGTTGAAATTCTAGAATGGTTATTTTGAATTTATTTAGTATTTTAATATCTTAATTTTTTTACTATTTTGCTCTGACATTCTAGAAGCATAATTTTGACTTGTATTATTTTATTGACGCTTGCACGACATATAATATTTTTTTTTACTATTACTAAATATGACATTCTATTAAGTATTTTGATTTGTATTCTTTATTAATATTTGCATGCCATTTTCCAAGGTAAACATGACGTTCTATCATTTTGTATCCTAACATCTCTTCATGCTGACAATTTTTTATGTATGTATGGTGCTCATGTTTGAGCAAATAAAAATGATCTGATTAGATTTCAAAATTTTTTTTTGTCATTTTTCTGTCAACTTGTAAATGTTAGCTATGGCGTCGCGAGCCGATGGCCCAGGGAGGGGAAAGTTGCCATATGGAGGATTAGATGGGCAAAGTATGAATTTAATATACAGTCAAAAGCACATGAAGCTTTACACTGGCAGTGGGAGTCTTACCCCTACGGCGATTGTAATAAAAACGGTAAGTACAAATGTGTGAGTTCCACGTGCTTTTGACTGTACAATAAATACAACTTGTAAACAAAGTTATTCTTTACTTATAGCTTCTGCCAGCGGAATCAATCACCCGCGTGAGAAGTGTTTTATTATCCCAAGGGAACATTATATCGGGATATAAAATATCATATTCCAGCCGTTCAGCCGTTCTGGCGTGATTGACTAACAAACACACATCACATCTATCCAAACTTTCAGATTTTTATTATTAGTACGACTAGTACGATATTCTAATAATAGAATAAAAAGAATTTGGAGAGGCAATCAAATAAAAAAACACTAGAACTTAGCTGAAGCCGGTAAGACTGGAAGCCGACCCCAATATAGTTGGGAAAAAGGCTAGGCAGATGATGATGGAGAGGCAATCAAATGTTCTATTACACAAGCACAATATTTTACTAATAAAGTAGTCGAGCGAGATCCTTTTTTTTATTAAGTGAATTAAGACACAATATTCGGTGGTTTTTTGTAAACTTCTCGATCACTTTATTTTGAAAATCTTGTAAGTTTTCTCCCATAGTGCTTCTTAACCAGGTTTTTAATCTGAAGTTAAGGTTACACTAGTCTAAAATTCTTTCATACATACGTAGTCTTGGGATTATTCTACTGTTTGACAATGTACGTTCAAAATAAAAAGTGATATCAATTTGTCTCATCATTATCTAGCCCTGTATGGAAGCAAAAAGTAAAAAAATAAAATATTTGTAAGTTATGAGCGTCGAAAGTTCCACATTTCGACACTAATTTTAACGCATTTTTGGGCGCCAATAAATACCATAAAAAGACGGAAAATTGCAAAATGGCCACCATACAGGGATAGATTAGTAGTTCAACAATGCAAATAATTTTATTTTGGACAAATACGTTTAGTCGTTTTTCTTGATATCCAGACTCCCAAAGATCTGTTTATAAAATTTCGCGCGCTCGGTTTCGTCCTAAAGCATTATCCATTTCGCTACAAATTTGCAAAAGTGTGTATTCGTACGCGAACTAGCTTCCTACTGCTCATCGCAGCATCTATCTCTTCCGCACGTGTTGTCAGTTGATATAAAATGCATTTTAACCCCGCGCACAAAATAGTTCGTGCCGTCGACTAGTGTACCCTTAAGTTAGTTAGTTAACTGAGTTGAATTTTTCACCAATGGTTAAATATGCTAACAAACAGTTTAATTTTTTTTATAAAACGCGTTTTTTTATCATTGTTAGTCTAATAAATCAACAGCCTTATAACGTTCCCACTGCTGGGAAACAGGCATCCTCTCTGTGAGACAGGTAATGGGCCTTAATTCACCATGGTAAAATAATAAATGGTAAAATAATTAATTCTCCAACTTATTTATTTGACCATTTGTGAGGTTAAAAATTGATGAATAAACGCGTTTTATTGAATTTTCAAAACCATTGGTGGGCAAATCAGCAATAAGATGCGTGTATGTCCTTCTAGGGCGTCCTCCCGGTGTTTCCACTCACGTCTTCCCTGGCTATACCATTTGTGGTTCGCCATTTATTCATCCTCGGATTTGGAACGTCAAATTCATGTGGAAATACGTGGAAAACTCTCAAGTAAAAAAATGACCATATTATGGCATTGTAAAGAGGTTGGAGGAGGCACCAGCAGAGGAGGAGGCACCAGCAGAACTAAAAAAAAAAAAGGCGCGATTTCAAAGAATGTGAAACAAAAATAAAAACTTTTTTACAAAAAAATACTACCGACTTCCAGAAAACTACAAAGTGAAAAATAACTTTATTTTTGGAAGTCGGTGGCTTTCGTAGGTACCATTTTTTTGCGTTATGGACACCGACTTCTAAAAATAAAGCTATTTTTCACTTTGTAGTTTTCTGGAAGTCGGTAGTATTTTTTTGTAAAAAAGTTTTTTTATTTTTCACTTTTTAGTTGTACCTACCTAATAGGCAAGTTGATTAGTAAGTTTCCTAAAAAAACATAATAGATTACCCGAATATCTGAAACATGAACAAAACCGATCAAATGAGAGATCTGCATACCCCTTAAGAGCGCACTGGCGTGATGTTATGTTATGAAATGGTATAAACAATAAACAGACATGAGATTGCAGCAGTCCCGAGAGATTTGCCGTTATTTATTGAAGAGTTCTGTTGTATATCTACGAAGTTCTTCATCAGATCTTCACCAAATTTAAATGGAACCAATTTCGAAACATACTCTTTCAAAGAAAAAAAGAATTTTTTAAATCGTTCCACAATTGATGGAGATATCGGTGAACATACATAAAAAAACATACAAGAAGTCGAACATATAACCTCCTCCTTTTTCGAAAGTCGTTTAAAAAGCTGATATGGTGCTGTGATTTTTAGTGAATTTTATTACAATATTCGTGTTGACAAAACATGTAGAGCGTTAGTGATTCTAATCCAGAGTTTATCAGACCAGGTTCTTTAGAGATTAAATAAATCTACTACCGGTAAAATCAAAACACATAACAATATGAAAAAGCCTATGACTATATATAGTAAAGACTGTGTCGAAATCCGTCCTTTTAGATTTCAACATTTAGCAGAAACTCGAACGTCAAGCAGCCGTTACGCTCAGGGTCCAATATACCGCCCGTGAAGTAAGACACTGTTTTATCCCCTTGGCGCATAATCTACTATTACAATCGTGACAATCAAAGAAATCCAATGACGTTTCTCATTTTGCATACATACATATTACGAAAAATCAAATTTATAATCCTAATTAACAACGAGTATCATTCGTAAGCATCAAGTTTAACTTACCTAACGTATGTTTATAGCTGTCATACCCAACTTTTTAAATTGTCATGACTCAAATTATATTTAAAATACATAGGTTTGATGGTGTGATGATATTAAACGCATAACAAATAAAAACAAACATTTTTTACATAAACAACTGTTTTCTCTTGACTGTACTTACATGTCAAAAAGAGTAAGGGGATCAGACTGGAATGTCAAAGTTTATAGTGGATCAGAAAGGAAATAATAAAAAAAAACCAGCAGGGGATCAGACACGAAAAAATAAAAAATTGCAATATCACAATAAAAAACAAACGAGTGTGCAAAATCGCAACCTAGACAAGTAAATAAAAACTAGTAAAAAAATTGTACGTCCAATTTGTCTGAAAACCGTAAATGAAATCCACTTACAGTACTCTCGTAACAGCATCGATGTGCTGATTGATAAATATTCGATTTGCTTGCACCTTCGATAGTGCATTCAGTAGCGAAATACTTCTGTACGTCGGCCATTTTATTATTTCAAGCACGTATGCAATTGAGTATGAGGGCGTCGTTGCACTAGGGAGAACTAAGGTACTTCTCCAGCTTGAAAATGGATCTAGAAATGTTCCTGCAAAAATTCTCCTAATGGAATCAAGGAGTCTGGATAAGAGTTTGAAAGCGAACCTATTGCCATGGTTAGGGGCAATAGGTTCGCTTTCATTTAACTGGTTGAATACCGTAATTACCAAAACAATTAAAAAGCCATTGTGTCTCGCGTGGATCCAAGTTTTGCGCAATCTGGAGGTTAAGTACCCCAATGTCAGAATAAAAAATTGAAGTTTTGTATTTGTCAAATGCCAGTTGTATGCCCCAAAACATGCAAGCAGGGCGATCTATGCGCTGCCACAGATGACGCCGTGGAAGGGGCTAAGTTGGGGCCAAACTAATTTGAACGACTGGAGTGCCAGCGAATCAAAGAAGAAGAAGACTTATCTTATAAAAAATAAACCAATCTACCTGTCCTTTTCCTAATTTTATTGGGGTCGGCTTGCAGTCTATCCGGATGCACTGCTCCTTAAAAATGACCACAACTAAGTATCTGCAAAATACGGTAACCCTTGACAAGATCGCGGTATCTTCTCGTCAAACTTACCACAGTGTCTCAAGACGAAAGTCTATGACCAGTGTGCGTTGCCAGTAATAACCTAAGGCTCTGAGACGTGGTCGCACACAACGGGCCTCATTTTTTTTTTTTTATTGTTACAAATACAGTCTTGAGTACAGTTTCACTTAAATATATTGTACCATTAAACCTGGATAGGTTTGTGTTAGTACTCACATTCGCCTTATTTATTCATTAAATGCTTAATATTAGCTAACTATTCACTCATCCCAAAAACCTACTAATCACGCAATTGTTTAAGCCGTAAACATAGATGTTTACGGCTTAAACAATTACGCGATTAGTAGCAAAGGAAAAAAGTGTAATTGCAGGTGTGATTATGGGTATGATTCTGGAAGTCGGTAGTATTTTTTTGTAAAAAAGTTTTTTTATTTTTCACTTTTTAGTTGTACCTACCTAATAGGCAAGTTGTTTAGTAAGTTTCCTGTAACGCCAGAATATATTACCCGAATATCATGAAACTTGAACAAAACCGATCAAATGAGAGATCTGCTTACACCTTAAGAGCGTACTGGCGTGATGTTATGTTATGAAATGGTATAAACACTAAACAGACATGCGATTGCAGCAGCCCCGAGAGATTTGCAGTTATTTATTGAAGAGTTCTGTTGTATATCTTCGAAGTTCTTCATCAGATCTTAACCAAATTAAAATGGGACCAATTTCGAAACATGCTCTTTCAAACAAGAAAAGAATTTATAAAATCGGTCCACAATTGACGGAGATATCGGTGAACATACATAAAAAAACATACAAGAAGTCGAACATAAAACCTCCTCCTTTTTCGAAAGTCGGATAAAAAAATAATTAACAACACGATATTTTTCGCTTTTTTTGCAAATGAATTGGTGGATTAACACAGAAAAAATTATGGTTAGAATTTCTTCTTAACTTACATAGGATTTGTAAATCAAAAAATATTTTGCAATCTAAACCGTTCAAAAGGAAGTCCAATATTGATACTCTGGAACCGAGCGGGTGCACGGCCAGTACTGCGTTAACATTGGGGAATATATACGCCTTAAGCCACGAGCTCTTCAGATCTAGAGTAGCTCGTAGCTAAATAATAACAGCTGTACAGATCGATCATCAAAGTTAAGCAACTCTTGCCTAGGTCGGTCCGTGGATGGGTACCGTAAATACCGGTAATTCTTCCGAGCCTTGGAAAGTACGTAAGGCCGTTGGTCCCGACTGTCATTTGAAGATCTTGGACATCTGAATTTTTTATCGTTACGGTTCTTTGAAACCTGAAATCTGAAACCAGACTTGCGGTTTTTACCCAGTTACTGGGTTATGGAGGTCGAAAATTCTAGGCAAATTGAGCTCTTCAAATCTACTAAGCTCATAAAATTATCTAATACCAACTGATAAATTAGATCCATCGTTCCACATTTTCGTCTGATATCCGATTTAAAATATTTCCACGTGGATATCATGCAAAGCTCTTTATTTTTCCTAAATGGGATGGGCTTAGCCCGATCTCATTTACTTGAGCCCGTCAGACAGAAATTATTCAATTTAACGCATAAACCCGACGTTTTCGCTCATTATTGCCAGCGTTAAGAATGCTGTATTACATAATTATACTTTTATAAAAATAATGGCTTTAATAATGGATTATTCGAAGGATTTCTGTTTGTGTTTATTGAGATTACTTACTGCGTGCTTGTTATGAAACGGGTATCTTGCTTGGAAGAAATATATCAGAGAAACATGGAATACTTATTTATGCTACAAGTGCGGAAAGTAGGTGATTTACGATGAGTGGTATTTTAATTCACGAGCGAGCGAAGCGAGTGAGTGTATAAATCGACACGAGTCGGAAATCATCTTACGCACGTGTATCATACAACATTTTACTATGCACTGTGCGAGGAAATAAAAAAAATATATCTGAACCAAGCAAGAAATTAATAAAATGGCGCTTATTCAAGGGCGCTCAGCATATCCACAGATTAACTAATAGTTCATAGTTTCTTGAGCATATCTACTGCGCATTTGCAAATAGCTGTCACGTCGTAACGCAAAAAGCACGAGCAAAATATTCATTCCGCCAAACAAATTTAATTAATATTTAAAATGAATTTATTGATCAAAATCTAAATATAGCTATTAATAAATAATTAAAAACGCCTTAAATGAAGTATTAGTTTTGTTTTAGCTTTTATATGAATGACTAGTATTTGCTTGGTGCGCGAGCTGCAAGCAGCTCGCGTGTTGTTGTCCCTACACCTACCCTACACCTACCCTACACCTACCCTACACCTACCCTACACCTACCCTACACCTACCCTACACCTACCCTACACCTACCCTACACCTACCCTACACCTACCCTACACCTACCCTACACCTACCCTACACCTACCCTACACCTACCCTACACCTACCCTACACCTACCCTACACCTACCCTACACCTACCCTACACCTACCCTACACCTACCCTACACCTACCCTACACCTACCCTACACCTACCCTACACCTACCCTACACCTACCCTACACCTACCCTACACCTACCCTACACCTACCCTACACCTACCCTACACCTACCCTACACCTACCCTACACCTACCCTACACCTACCCTACACCTACCCTACACCTACCCTACACCTACCCTACACCTACCCTACACCTACCCTACACCTACCCTACACCTACCCTACACCTACCCTACACCTACCCTACACCTACCCTACACCTACCCTACACCTACCCTACACCTACCCTACACCTACCCTACACCTACCCTACACCTACCCTACACCTACCCTACACCTACCCTACACCTACCCTACACCTACCCTACACCTACCCTACACCTACCCTACACCTACCCTACACCTACCCTACACCTACCCTACACCTACCCTACACCTACCCTACACCTACCCTACACCTACCCTACACCTACCCTACACCTACCCTACACCTACCCTACACCTACCCTACACCTACCCTACACCTACCCTACACCTACCCTACACCTACCCTACACCTACCCTACACCTACCCTACACCTACCCTACACCTACCCTACACCTACCCTACACCTACCCTACACCTACCCTACACCTACCCTACACCTACCCTACACCAACCCTACACCTACCCTACACCAACCCTACACCTACCCTACACCTACCCTACACCTACCCTACACCTACCCTACACCTACCCTACACCTACCCTACACCTACCCTACACCTACCCTACACCTACCCTACACCTACCCTACACCTACCCTACACCTACCCTACACCTACCCTACACCTACCCTACACTTTGTTCCAAAAAACATAACCCTAATGTTTGCTTGTCGTCGCCAGGCACTGAGTTTCGCTTCACCCACTCAACCTTCGTTACACCACCTAATAAGCGCTTAAGGTTACACTAGTCGAAAATTCTTCCATACAAACGTAGTCTAGGGATTATTCCACTGTTTGACAATGTACGCTCAAAATAAAAAGTGATTTCAATTTGTCTCATCATTATCTAGCCCTGTATGGAAACAAAAAAGTGAAAAAAGTAAATATTTAAAAGTTATGAGCGTCGAAAGTTCCACATTTCGACACTAATTTTAACGCATTTTTGGGCGCGAATAAATACCATAAGAAGACGGAAAATTGCAAAACGACCACCATAAACGGATAGACTAGTAGTTCAACAATGCAAATAATTTTATATCAAACAGATACGTTTAGTCGTTTTTTCATAATATCTAGACTCCCAAAGGTCTGTTTATAAAATTTCGCGCGCTCGGTTTCGTCCTAAATCATTATCCATTTCGCTACAAATTTGCAAAAGTGTGTATTCGTAGGTGAACTAGCTTCCTACTGCTTATCACAGCATCTATCTCGTCCGCACGTGTTGTCGGTTGATATAAAATGCATTTTAACCTCGCGCACAAAATAGTTCGTGCTGTTGACTATAAGTGTAACCTTAAGTTTCATCTCTTCAAAAGAGGTGTATCCGCCGATTATAAGTATTTACATTATAAAAATCTGTTCATCAGTTTTACAACTACTAAAATACTCAGAATGCAACTGCTAATTACGCTATGTCCAATCAATATCGGTTACCCAACGCTGTTGCATAGTTTGATTGGTTACCACAGCCTTACTGGGTGACCTGATTGGCTGCATTCAGTCTAGTTAATGCATAAACGGCAATTACATTAAAGGTGTCATCCTAATGATGAATTTACTGTTTACTATTCAATATTCTGTGGTCTGTGGCATACTTGCAATTGCACGTCCTACCTAAGTAGTAATTCTAAGTAGGTACTCGTACTATGTCTATGTCGAATCTGGATCTAGGCGAGAAAGTAATCAGACTTATCGGCAACGATGCGCTGGTCAACTCAAAGCTCCAGAGCCTTGAACACCGACGACGAGTTGCCAGCCTGTCGGTTTTCTATCGGTTACATTTCGGAGAGTGTGCGATGGAACTGCACAATTTGATTCCGTCTAGCCCTTTCTATCATCGGACTACAAGACGTACGGCAATGCGCCATCAGTACATGGTGGATATCCCACCCATACGCATAAAGCGTTTTGAAAATACTTTCATTGTGCGTACAGCTAAGTAGTGGAATTCCCTACCGGCGTCTTTGTTTCCTGATAGCTACAACCTAGGGGTCTTCAAGTCAAGAGTGAATAGGTTGCTTCTAGGCAAGCGTGCTACACCTTCGACCACATCATCACTTAACATCAGGCGAGATAGTGGTCAAACGCGAGCCAAAAAAAAACAATCATGTTTATAATAACTGTTATATATTCTATTTAGACAATCTTTTATCGACAACATAATTACAGCTGAAAGACTTCCACTGCTGTACATAGTGTATGTACATAGGCCTCCACCAAATTGTTCCGTATGGTGTTGGACGTAACGAATAGCGCCATCTCATATATTTCCATGGGTGTCGTAAGAGGCGACTAAGGGACTTACCAGAGAATGAGCAAGCATTCTCTGTGCATTGTAACAACTTTTCTGCGATCGACAAGTCGCCAACCCGCCTACAAAGCGTGATGGTTATTGCCAGAGACATAAATCTAACTAGATAACGCAAGTCCCTCCATCTATATGAAAACCAGGCGTGCCACTTTTTCACACACAATTTAAAAACAAATTTACTTATCAATGAAAGATAACATTTCCAATGCCTCGGCCAACTTTTTCTATACATTCTTTACAGCTCAATATGGCATAAAAAAGCATATTTCAGATTTCAATGGATTTCCGGTGCCGATAATGGTAAATTAAAAGCTCAGATTACGATCATTGATCGTAACTTTACTCCGTTTTTTGGCACGC
Source organism: Orthosia incerta (assembly GCA_948252205.1). Taxonomy (NCBI): domain Eukaryota; kingdom Metazoa; phylum Arthropoda; class Insecta; order Lepidoptera; family Noctuidae; genus Orthosia; species Orthosia incerta. Next base: position 21,934,732 of record OX411742.1, read on the forward strand.
GAAGTATATACAATCGCGTCATCTAGATTTATGTCTATGGTTATGGCAAACAGACCAAATGATTAGTCCAATGATATTATTATAAAAGCTTATAATTATTATTTCGAAAGAACTCATTAGAAATCAAAAAATGCATCCACATCGCTGTCAACGAGAAGAGTGCCCCAAAGGCTTGCAGTACCTTATATCGACATACAGACGACACAAGACACTCAGTATCAGTACAGTAAATTGGAGGTACGAGTTCTGCCTACCCAAAGGAAGCGAGTGATTTCGAAGGGGTCGACCATCAAACGCGAGCTGTAGCCGGCACATTAAGCACAGTTCAACATAAACTCGAACGCGTCATTACCCCCGTTTCTAAGACTACCATTGTTTCGACTAACTCGATCACTTTTCACTTATAAAATCACTTAGATAAATAAAACGTTACCCTACTTACTACGCTGGAGTCGAGTAAAAACAGCGGATTTTGATAACAAAATTCTTGTAGAATATTTTGATACAAGTGATCAAAATAAGTACATAGTAAGTATGTATGTCATTGCAGCCGAGGGGGGATTGACAGATACTCGTATGAAGCCGAGAGTGCAATTACAAAAGCGACGTTTTATACCCAGTTACGAAGAAACAATAAATAAAATTTAATTAATATAATATTTTTCGTAAGTTAGGTACATGGCTTGCGGATTTCTGTTTTGTTCGCCATAATCGATTTTTATGGAAAGCCTACTTCGCTATGCTAGTCCCAAAGTTTTACCACCGAAGTGTAGTCGACTATGCCACGGGAACACAGTGCGGGCTTGGTTCTATTCCGATGAAAAATGTTAAATTTTTATAAGTATAAAAAAATTATGACTTTTTTCAATATTATTTTCAAAGTCAAAGTCACTTTTGAACGTCATACAATATAACAAGTAATAAAAATTGATTCTACCGTGCATTCGGAAAAGTAGCTTGTTATGGAGAAGAACGCACATGAAACTCCATACTTACTCTTTTAAAAAAATAGGTGTTTTACAATATTTAGTACATACATTAATAAGTTCATATATGTGAGGACGATGCTCCCAAAAATATCACTACGTACAGGTATAAAGTAATAAAAGCATTAACAGGTAAATTAATTAAATTGATAAATAGGAACATGGTTCTCACATACTTACAAATATTGCAAACATAGGTAAAATACCTAATTCAACAACAACGGAACAGTGTGTGAGACTAAAAAAAAAAAAAGAAATTAATACAATAACTATAAATAGGAATATAAATCGAACGGGTTAATTTATTAACATATATACAATTGATTATTCTAAAAAAAAACAAACCTATATACAAATAGAAAAGGGAGATGGAAAAGAGCTCATTGTGCATCAAAAAATTCGTCCACATCGATGTCAAGGGGAAAAGTGCCCAGAACGCTGGCCGCATTGCCGCGTTGGATGGCAATGCTGATTCTCTGGCCGAAGAAAAGTCCAGCCCTCTGGTCACGTGAAGAGTCGACGAGCTTTGTGCTAATTATAAATACGAAAAAGTCGATGCGCACTCGGACCCCATGGACCTAAAGTTTCAACCCCAAACGGCTCAAACATATAACTTCCAATAAGGTTGTTAGATTTGCGCCGTTTGAGGTTTTCTGCACCAGCAGCAGCCGCCCCAGCACAGCCCGCCGTGCTAAGAAGATGGGATGGCGCAAGAGTGTCGACACATGTTGCATCCCACACCAAAGGCCTACCCACCTTCCAAGGCATTATGGTCATCCCGTCTGGTCTCTTCCCATCGTCGCGTGCCAAGCCATTGGGTTCAAAAACAGCTGGCACCCCGGCGGTGACAAGAGCCCGACGTATGATGTCATTAATGCTGGCGTGCCGTGCTATCCGGCCAGCGCTCCTACTGCAGGATAGGCCATGGTGACCGAGGCGGTCGACTGCTTCACCACATTGACAACGATGTGGAGCTCCGCTAGGAGCACCCAAACGCAGACATGTAGCGATCCGGAAGGTGTTGTCACTCAACATAGTACCTATGTTGAGTGACGGTAGTGCCTGTAGCCAGAGGCCCGACTCCCACTCTCCCACAGCCAGCAGGCGGGCACGCTCAGCAGTATTGGTGGACGTATTTATAAGTTTATTCCGTACCAATCTGCAGAGCGGCTCATCCCACTGTCTCTGGGAAGATGGGTTCTCGGGCAACGCCGTATTCGGGCAAGCCACTTTCCAGGCGCACACTGCGTCGGTCGAGCACGGCACTTCAAAGTCAACCAGAGAAAGGTATAATATTTTTGTGGTTAACGTTTCAGTGCTGTGGATCGAAGACAGGAACGCCGGTAGGCTTATACTAGAAATTTTGCGGATGCCGAGCCCGCCAAAGCGAATGGGTAGTGTAGCTTGCATCCAGGCTCGATCATCCAAGGCCACATTTAAGATGGATGTCAGAGTGCATCGAATAATTTCGTCAATTTTTTCCAAGAGATGTGGCTGCTTCCATAAAGGGGAAGAGCGGAGAAAATAAAAATATAAATTAGCAAATTTAATTTTGTCCACACTAAAGATGAGGAGGACCAGCATGTTTCCAAGCATTCTTATCTTGAATATAAGCATCTAGTTTGTAATATGCTTGTTTACAAAGTGTACTTTTAACTAAAGTTTTAAATTTACTTTCATTTAGTTTTAATATATCACAAGGTATTTTGTTTTAACTAATAAGTAGGTAAGGTTAGGTTAGGCATTTGTATGTTTGCATACGCATACGTGTAAAACCCTAATTTTAAAGCGATATTTCATAAATATTTTAGTACTTTTTCTATGATCGTGCTTATTTCAGTAGTTAATACTGTTCTACATAAAAACCCAGGTCAGGATTTTTTTTCTGCAGAAATAGCGCCAAATTTCATGTTCTTTCTAATAATTTCAGTGGACATAAAGGTCATTTTTCAGTCTAAAAATTAATATAAAGTAACAAACGTCACTAGTGTTGACCAAATCGAGGAACTTCTCCTTAAGATGGAACGCGTGAGTCTTGAATTTGGATTGAAAATCAACCGGAGTGAGACCAAAATAATGATTGTGGACCGTAGCAACAACAACTCGTCGGCTGTGACACAAATTGCCAACTGTGACGTAGTTCAGTCCTACATATATCTTGGCGCTATGATTGCAAGCAATGGCAGTTGCGTGGATGAGGTGAAGCGGCGAATGGCGATGTCTAGAGGGGCAATGGATAAGTTAAGGAAGATATGGAAGAATCGCAGTATAACGAAAGCCACTAAGATCAGGCTCGTCCGTGCGCTTGTTTTCCCCATATTTATGTACGCAGCTGAGACATGGACACTACCAGAACTGGAACGGAAAAAAATAGATGTTCTAGAAATGTGGTCTTGGAGAAGAATGCTTGGCATTTCTTGGACAGAATTCCGAACTAACGTCTCCATACTCCAAGAACTCGGCATCAGGCAGCGTCTATCAGCAATAGTACAGTCTCGCATACTGAAATTCTTTGGCCATGTCTCAAGGCGGAATAACGACTCCATTGAGCGCCTGGTGGTGCAAGGCAGAGTGGACGGTAACAACCCACGCGGGAGGTCATCGATGAAGTGGACCGACCAAATTAAATCTGCAATAGGAGGTCCAGTAAATGAATGCGCTAAACTTTCATCTAACAGAGCCAAATAGAGAGAGATCGTGAGGCGAGTGACAAGAACACCAGTGATCGGACAAAATTCATCGTGACCACGACCGATCTGTCAAGAGCGAAACGAATAAGAAGAACAAACGTTACAAGTTTGCTCTAGAAAATCTAGAAATATATTTGTTCATATGTTGTCATAGAAGTTACAAGTGTGAATTAAATATAATATTGTGACAATAAACGTGAAGTCTAAAGAAAAAAAAAGAATTTTGTTGGTGCATATTTTGTGCATAATTCGCCCTTCATAGGGTTCCGTACCCGAAGGGTCTAAAGCGAGCCCTATTGCTGTCAATCACGTGTATGTCTGTCTGCCAGATAAGATTTTGTTCCGAAGTAATTTTTAAGTTCGTATTGACCTAGGAACTTGAAATTTGGTGATAATGTTCATTATTACGTATATTTTACTAATATATTCTACATTTGGTACGGAACCCTAAATGTGCGATGTCTGAAACGCACTCGGCCGGCTTTTTAGTGCATATTTTGTGCATAATTCGCCCTTTATAAGGGCATATTTTTTTTTTATTATCCGTAGGCTCGCGTTTGACCACTATCTCGCCTGATGGGAAGCGATGATGTGGTCTACGGTGAAGCACGCTTGCCTAGAAGTAACTTATTCACTCTTGAATTAAATACCCCAAGGTTGTAGCTATCAGGGAACAAAGACTCCGAAAGGGAATTGAAAATTGCTTAAAATTCAATGTCTACTAATAAGTATCATCATCCTCTTGCTCTTATCCAAATATATTAGGGGTCGGGACAACATGTCTTCTTTCATATTTCTCTATTTGCCGTTATCCTAATGACCGTTCTAGTCATAAATCACACATTGCACACAAAACATTCATGGTTACTTTCTTCTTCCTCTACTACCATGACCAAATTCATACTCAAAACTTCCCTCATTTTGTCTGTATTACGTACTCTAGATATCATCATGATCATCCTTTTTAATGTTCCCACTGCTGGGACACAGGTCTCCTCTCTGTAAGAGGGAAAAGGCCCCAACCACAACGCGGGCAGTGCGGGTTGCTGCATGTCACTTGTCTTAAAATTTTTGGTTCTAGCACATGCCGGTTTCCTCACGATGTTTTCCTTCACCTTTTCGAGAGTAGTAGTGATGAAATAACTAACACATATTAAAGCGCCTGCCTGGACTCGCATCCACGAGCTATAACTTGTAAGTCGCGACCCTCACCACAGGGCCACCACAGCTCAAATATAGCATATTGGATAACCGTGTGTAATTTTTTTCGTACTAAAATAATAGTGCCCGCCTTTTTGTTTTTCATACATGACGTGAGATGAGAACGAGATGAGTAAATAACCCATTGTAGGGCATTCAGAGGGCTCAGATAATCATGTCCTAACAGCACTCGGCAAGACTTTGTCATGTAAACGAGTGATTTTACGACTTCACGACCGCGGCCGGTGATGCCGCGAACTTTGGGGTTAAGACGCCGATCACCCTCTGTAACTGATATAAAAATGAACTTTACTTTTAAGCTGCTGTAATATTTGAAAAAATCTATGTTATACCACAAAGTACATAAGCGGCGGTGCGCTTTCTATTTTGTGGTTATAGTCTGGCTTATGTAACTTTGCAGAACTCATAATTGGTATAAAAGCTGGTTGGTTGGTTATTGTTAAAAAGTTTTGTATGTGGTATGCTTTTACATCAGTCACTTTTGTGGTACTTCAGCTGTCAGATTGCTTAAGCTGTACATTTTTTTCACAAAGCAAATTAGCAAAAAATAAAGCTCGCGTAACGAATGTTTGCATAACAAATTCGTAATGTGAATGCTCGCGGTGAGACACCTCCCTAGTTACCAAGAGATCCATCTACACAAGTGATGATCAACGAATGCACAGCGATAGCGGTTGGTAAAATATCAAAAACTAGCAGTTGCCCGCGGCTTCGCTCCCGTGGACCACCCCACAGGACCCATTTACAGGATTAAAAAATAGCCTATATCACTCAGGAATAATGTAGCTTTCTATTGGTGAAAGAATCGGTCCAGAAGTTTCGGAGCCTATTCAGTACAAACAAACAAACAAAATTAGTATAGATAAACGAAAACCTCAAACGGCGCAAATACAACAACCTTATTGGCAGCTATGTATTTGAACCGTTTGGGGTTGAAACATTAGGTCCATGGGGTCCGAGTGCTCATCGAGTATTTAGAGATGAAAGCAAACGGTTAGTCGAGTCTTCACGTGACCAGAGGGCTGAGCTTTTCCTTGGCCAGAGAATCAGCATTGCCATCCATGCTCTTTTCACGTTGACAGCAATGTGGACGAATTTTTCGACGCCTGATGCCCCTTTTTATAAGCGTCTTTTTTATTTTCATTTTATATATAGGTAGTTATTTTTATTAAGTATTTTATACTATGTAAATTTATACATTGGTTATAAAATTTCTCACATTCATTGCAAAATAAACGATGGCGATGATTGAAATGCCAAATTGTAATTGATTGATCACATGACTTTTCGATACCGCATGCATTTTTGACTTTTTAACCTATAGCAATGCTTTCGTTGATAAAATATCACTTGTCTATTGTCTCAGATTAGGGTAATTAGTAGAGCGAGCATTCGCTACCCAGCGGTCCACCCTATGATCTACTCGTGTTCCAAGTTTCATCTAAATCTGTAAAGCCATTGAGGTGTGACTATTTAACAATCATCCAAACATTCTGACTTTCACGTTGATAAAAATTAAAATTAAAAGTTGAGTAAAGTGATCCTAAAAGTTTTGGCAGTACAGAATATTTTAGAGCACTATAAGAATCCACCAGGTTAATTTTCAATGAACAGCCAGTAAAATGTACAGAACCGCTGCTTTATTTTTTAATTTTTGGGAGTTGATTTTTGCGCTAAACCGTTCTTTGATTGATGCATAATTCCTGGAAAAATTTGGCTGGTTATTGAAAATTTACCTGGACAAGTAATAATTTACTTAAGTACTTCAATCGAAAAACATAAGGTAAAAATCGCAGGCAGTATTTTAATTACTAAGGAGGCTGATTACCATTTCAGGGGGGCTGGATGGCTCAGGGGCTGGGGACGATTATCATCACAAAGCCAGATTTATGGTAATGCCGAAAGCCATTAATATACTTTAATTTTAATGACTGTACTGTTCTTGTGATTGTTTTGTAAGATTGTTAAAAACCAGTATAAGCTGGCCTAGATGTGGTGGTGGCCTTATGGCCACTCTTAATAAAATTCATCAAATAATGAACACCTCCTTATTAAAAATGTTGGTAGCAACATTTTAGCTTAAAATCTTCTTATTTATTTATTTGCATTAAAACTAAACAAGAAATAAGGAATAATTAGTCTCCATAAAATCAACATGATAAATCCTATAAACTTCCATCCTTCTTCTATTCGCACTTGTGAATAATTTTTGCATTCACGGTACCCAAGTTTCTTGTTATATATTCGCGGCATCTTCCTGAATACAAAAAATATTTATTCATTTGGCAAAACAACAATAAAAGCTTGTAAAAAAAAGCATATAAAAAAAGACTACTTTCTGGAGTAATTTTGATCATTTGATCAATCTCACACCATATACACCCCCCATTAAACAAACTCATGTCATTGTATTCATTTTGAGGTTAGAAAAACAATAATAACTGTATTGATGAATCGATCATAGGCCACATAATAGAGTTTACCTAGAAATTTCATTATACCTTCACGTGATTAAGTACACATGAAATTTTGCAGCACAATTATTTAGCTACTAGCTGTTGCCCGCGGCTTCGCTCCCGTGGACTACCCCACAGGACCCGTTTTCGGGATTCAAAATAGCCTATGTTACTCAGGCATAATGTAATTTTCTATTGATGAAAGAATTTTTCAAATCGGTCCAGTACTTTCGGAGCCTATTCGGTACAAACAAACAAACAAAAAAATCTTTCCTCTTTATAATATTATGGTATAGATTATAATGTACTAGCTGTTCCCCGCGGCTTCGCTCCCGTGGACTACCCCACAGGACCCGTTTTCGGGATAAAAAAATAGCCTATGTCACTCAGGAATAATGTAGCTTTAAATTTTAGTATAAATTTATTGATATTCATCAATGCCTTACATTTTCGCATTTCGATCATTGCCATCGAGAAAGAAATAAAGAAATTTTTTTTTTCTCTTGTGCGTGTCACAAATAAATAATTTTTATGTCTGCACACGAGATAAGCGAAAACGAAACAACACAATATAAAAAACCCCGTGCGAGACAAAAAAGGCTCCTAGTTAGCATGTGCAGCGATGGTGTCAGCGCCAAAATCCTAATGCGCGATTTACCATATTATTTATATATTTTTTTTTAAATACATTATTACATTATTTATCCTAATTATTATTTTTTCAAATTTAAACGGAAGTGCCAGCCCTCTAAGGCGTTGGTTGTCATATGGCGTTCACTAGAACAACTCCACAAATAAAAGCAGATTTTGGTCATCCACAAGTTGAATTGTGTGTGGAACAAAATCTGTTACAATTTTTTTATTGTGATAAAAGTGCTGTAGCGTAAAATTAGTACTGTAGCCGTCGCCACCTGTTGGCAGCAGCCGTAGCTACCTGTCGGCGGTAGACGTCGCCATCTGTCAGCGGTAGCCGTCGACGCTTTGCCGGCTGCCACCCGACGCGTTTACGGCTGTCGCCTACAGGTGGCGACGACGGCTGCAGTGGTATCTGCCGTAAACAAAGTGCTGCTCCTCTGTATGAGCACTAAAACATAAATAAGCTCACGCATTTTCCCCATAGGGGTAGACAGAAACTACAGAACGCCACCTGCTACGATCCTTACATACTTATATTGCTTCATTTACGTCACCTGCAAATAACTTAATAATACTAATACCAGTCTGTAACACCCACTACAGGGCAAATGACTCTTCTCATACCACGGGGTCTCATTGCTAACAAAGAAAATGTGGTTCAAATAAATCTCACTAGATGGCGCAATATGCACCTGTCTGTTATTGAATGTGTGTAAAATTATCATTTTCTGGAATTACAACATAAAAATTGTATGTTCTTGTTTAATTAACTCTCCTAAGTACAAAATAATGGAATATTGAGCTCTTAATTCACATTTCAAAGATTATTTCAACGGATCATTTAAAATTGATGGCAATAGATGGCGCATTTTTAAATTTCTGAGGTATTACACTAGATTGTTAAAATTTGCATTGTAACACATTTTGGTGCAAAAAATCTGTAAAAACGTGCAAAAATATACTATGAAACGAACCTTCACTGTATTTAAAGAAAAAAATATTCACGAACCTAATAAATCCTTTTACTTTCAAGTCGCTGCTAACACCTATCTATCCATCTATCTATCACCGTGAAACAGAACCGAACGCGTTCGTTGTACAAAAAAATAACAAGATTAATCAGATGAAAAACGCTAGTTACGTCGGCACGGTTTCTTTGTATGGGATGAGGCATCTGTATGCTAGTATTATATTATCTGTGTCTCATACAGAGAAGTTATGGTCATTAATCAGCACGCTAGCTCAAGGTGGGTTGATGATTTCTAACTTACTCGTATATTAACCATAATTCCAGGTTTTCTCACGTTGTTTTCCTTCACGGATGACGGCGATGTTCAAGATACACTTAAAGGCTCAGTATTTAGATCCGTAGATACAATCAACGGCAACGGTTGAATATACTAACCATTTTTCTTCGGTAAAACACCATTTTCTTCGGTTGTTAGTCTCACAAATGGTCAAATAAAATGAAGAGTTAATTATTTGACCATTTGTTAGACCAATAATTGACGAGGCCCAGTTTCTTGATCCATAGTTAAAACAACCAATGGTTAAATATACTCATTCATTAATTCATTTATTCACAAACAATTAACATTGTGTCGAATATTGGGTACATAATTACAAGAATTGGTAGAACATAATTGCAGTAAAATTATCACTTCAAGACAAATTAAATTATTGTAGCAAAGCGTATATGATCCAAAAAAAAAAGGATGCAATGTCATATTAATCTAATAAATATAAGTTGCAAACCATTATAATGAATGATAAATATATCAGTAAAATAAAAAAAGGGAATGTCAATTTAATCAAATATGTCACAAACAGTTAGCATATCAGTTCAATACAATATATATCACATGCAAATATAATGTCAAATTAATTAATTTTGTCATAAAAACAATTACTAGATTAACGAATTCATTCCAATATCTCACAAGCAATTATAATGTCAAATCAATCAAAATGTCACGAACAATTAGAAAGTCAAAATAATCAATTATTATATCAAATTAATCAAAATGTCACAAACATTATTATGTCAAATTAATCCAGTGTATGACCCAAGCACTATAATGTCAAATTAATCTAATATTTATGTCACATAAAATTATAATGTTAAATTAATAAAAATAATATGTCATAACCAATTACAATGTTGAGTTAAACCAAATATATTTATAATGTCGGATCAATTCATCTAATTTTAACTGCTTGACATAAAATCTGACATCGAGTAATAACATTTTTCCAACAAGAAGGTTTTCAACTTGGTTTTAAATATGTGGAAGCTATAAATTAATAGTTTTAACTCCGTCGGTAACCTATTAAACAATTCCACTGCTTGGTATCTGGAGCAATGTTTAACTATGTTAAAATTTGGCGATATTGTGTGTTTTAAATCCTTCCTTCTTGTGCATTCTCTTAACTTTCGTTCCTCTTGAGATTCATGCTGATGAATATGCTTCGCAAAGTGACATAGGATTACCAAAATGTATAAACTTAGTACTGTTAATATTTCAAGTTTTTTAAAGTGATCTTTGCATGAGTCTGTTTGTGAAATCCTGACTATCGTCCTTATGGCACGTTTCTGTAAGATGAAAGCCTTATGACAGTTATAACTATAGCTGCTACCCCAAAACATGATGCTGTATCTTAATCTAGATTCTACTAGCGCGTAATATACAGCCTTTAGTTGCTTTACATCCAAAATATCTCTAAGGCTCCTAAGTGCATAACATGCTGATGAAATAGAGGAGTCAATAGCAGCCAGCTCCTGTTTCCAGTTTAAAAGCCTATCTATATGAATCCCTAAGAATTTCACTTTATCTACTAATATTATCTTGTCTTCTTTGATTTGTACATCTAAACTGTCATTGTTACGTGTTGTAGTAAATAATGTTAGTCTTACTTGTATTTAGTAAAAGGTTATTGGCTGTAAACCAATCGCAAAGAATTTCTAGGGTTTTATTAACATTTTTGGTCAATTTGCTTAAGTCATTTTCACCAATAATTATATTTGTGTCATCTACTTACCAATGGCACAGATAATAATTATAATGCTGGAATATTAACAAAAATTTTTGATCTTTTATTATTTTATCATGTCATCTATTAGCAGTTAAAATTTATTTTTTTATTTTCTTGAATTCTTTATGTAATTTTTAAAGAATAAGTGTTTTTATAATGTGCATGTAAGATTTACATCTAGTAGGTGTCAATCAGACTTATTTTGTTTTACATATTAAAGACAAAGACAAAGACAAAACGTTGCCCCACACTAGGAATTTCTCCTGTATCGTGGTTGCGTTTACAAACATATAAACTCACATACACAAACACCCAGAGCCGGAACAACTATTTGTAGATCATACAAATATTTGGTCCGTACGGGAATCGAACCCGCGACACGCAGCGCCGCAGTTAATCGCTCAACCACTGCGCCAACCGTGCGCATATTGTTTTGCATATTCGATTGTACATCAGTTTTGTGAATTACAAATAAAAAAATAAAAAATGATGATGATGATGATTTCGGACTTTTACCAGTAAGACAGTAAATCTTAGGTTTTACCAGTGATAATAGGTTTCAACGTAGTTCGGGCTTTTACAGTAACATATACAATTACATATACGTGATTGTACAATACATATACGTGATTGTACACTGTATTTTGTATTTATGTTTTCCCTTTGTTTTTTATGGTATGCGTCGTGCCTGGCGCATATAAACATGATTCTTTATTTATTTATATATGTAACTAGCACTTCGCCCGCGTCTTCGCTCGCGTGATCCGTGTTTTATCCTGCAGATGAATTTTTAGTATCACCCCCTTAAACGTTGAATTTCCAAAAATCCCTTCTTAGTGCTCCCCTACATTATAAAAAGAAGCCCTGTACAGCAGAATTCATCAAAAATCTTTAACACCCACTAAATTGTGTTTTAGGAGTAGTTTTGAAAAACTAATAATGAAAACCTTTACTATTTACTAAGGTTAGTATTTAAGGCAAGTTTCAAATATATAAGTCCAACAAATTTCCACCTTTTCACCTCCTAAAGGTCTATCCACACATATAAGGGCCGTGCCCGGGACGTGGACGGACCGTGCCCCGTCTGGGGCTCAAAAAAATACCGGTGTGTACATTTTATATGAACTCGTTCACAAATGTCCGTGCACGGGCCAGTGATAGAGCTTCAATGCTTGGGCCCAGCTAAGTCACGTCCCGGGCACGACCCTAATATGTGTGGATAGACCTTTAGTGGTAGAATTTCCAAAAACCAATAAATACACCAATTCTTTTTATCAACCGTAAGTGTAAATCTTTAATTTCAGGTGTCACACTTTAAAAAGCGTAGAAGTTTCACACAAACTTTCAACCGTCTTTTTACTTCCTTAGAGGTGGAACCTTCGAAAAAAAACTCATTGTTGTTTTATTAACCAAGAGCGTAAACCAACAGTTTCAGATCTTTTACCTTTCAAACCGAAGAAATTTCACATAAAGTTTCAACCCCTGTTTGATCCCCTTAGGGGTAGAATTTCCAAAAACCAATAAATACATCAATTCTTTTAACCAAGAGCGTAAATCAAAAATTTCATGAGTCCTATTTACAAACTATAAAAAATTTCATACAAACTTTCTTCCCTTTTTTACCCCTTTAGAGGTAGAATTTAAAAAAAAAATGCATAAATTATAAAGGAATTGAAGCAGTCTTGAATATGAAGTAATTTATTTTGATAAGGATTGATACCAAGATACAAATAAAGAGCCTTTTCTAGCGGCGGCATTTCAATTAAATTTTTAGAACACTTATTGTGGCATAACTATAATAGTTAGACATATGCCGTCGCGACACTTTTTGTAAATAATGATATGTTCTGCAAAGTCGTAATACATTATTTTATTCTATCATCAATAGTTTTCGCAGCGCACGCGATGTAAAGAATATTTTAGGTACTTTTTTTACACCTTGGGTTACATTATTGTAGTTTTAGTAAGGATCCCTAATTTTTTTGAAAATATAATATAGCCTATGTCACCCGGGAATAGAGTAGCTTCCAAACAGTGAAAAAATTATTCAAATCGGTTCAGTAGTTTCGGAGCCTATTCAATGCAAACAATCAAATCTTTCATCTTTATAATATTAGTATAGATTAGTATAGACAAACAATAGCAACAAATCGTTTCAGCCGTTCTCTAGTGATACGCTTACAATCACATACATCATTTTTATTTATACAGTTAGATAAAGTTTACAGGACCGTGTTTTTTTGCGCCCTGTCTATTTGTTTTTAAACTCTAATATACAGATAAAACGGGACCACGTGACTTCACCCCAGAGGGCTGGTGTATATCAAAACCCAGTAAGTGCATTGAAACTATTATATGCCAGAGTAGCACAAAAATTTATTATGATTTGAAGTAGGCTATGGAGAGTCATCTTGTATTAATGTAACTAAATGACATCTTAAACAAGGAAAATGAACCTAAGAATTGTACAAATATTATTAATAGTGTCCTAAATTCCATTGGATATTTTAAACATGCCTAAAAAGACAATTCCAAACCCAGTAAGAAATTTGCTAATTTAAGGTGTTTTTCGATTTGATGGGACTGTTCTATTGTAAATAATGATAAAATTTATTAATGAAAGCACCAAAACTCAATTCAAATTTCAAGTTTCCAGGTTAACATTACACAGTCCATTTCAATATAGTAAAACTCATCAAAATAATATAAATAAAGTTATCTGGCTATAAAACCATTATAAAAAACCGGCCAAGTGCGTGTCGTGCCACGCGCAGTAATAGGGTTCCGAAGTTGCATAATAATGCGGACTAAGAAGGGGTTTTTGTTGTTGTTACATGAACATTAAAACGGTTTCAGCGGCACACAACTTCTAAAAATGGGCCCACATAGAATGATGTTTTTTTGAATCTATATGCTCGCATTTGACCACTATCTCGCCTGTTGGTAAGCGATGATGTGGTCTACGGTGAAGCACTCTTGCCTAGAAGTAACCTATTCACTCTTAACCTAAACTAAAGAAGGTCTAACTGGTAAATGAAGAAGGATACATAAAATCCAACTTCGCAACTGAAGTTAGAAAAATATTGTCTAATTGAGTACCACCGCGGTTGTGAATTGCGAAAGGAGCCGATACGAGCGCGTGTTGGAGCCACGGGGAATTTGTATGATTCGTTACTGAATCCTTGCGCGCACGCTCCTTGTTTATTTGTCATGTATTCACCTCTAATCTGCGGTATTCACTACTTCGTTCTGGAAAGTTTTACGCTACTCAATTAGTGGGATATCGACAAAAGAAAATAAGTCATTTGCTTTGCAATCGAATCTTATTTGACTTTAGAATAGATTACAAAACATCAAAAATACTTCTGCACTAACACAAAATAGACTTCCCCTCGCGCATGCGCCGCGCCGTATGGACTACGAACCGGTATTGCCAAAGACTCCGGCCACTCCAATGCGTTATTCGAGCATAAACATTATTAATTTAGAAATCATTATTATTAAGGATGTTATTTAGGTATATAGGTCATGAGTTCGAACCCAGGCAGGCGCTTTACTTTGTGTAAATTATTGCATCACAACTGCTCTTAAAACGGTGAAGGAAAACATCGTGAGGAAACCGGCATGTCCTAGAACTAAAAATTCGAAGATAAGATAAGATATTTTGTAAAACATGAGTACAGTGTTAAGATCTTATATATTAATATGAGGTGGCTACAGGTTTTGCCATGCATGGCGTACAAAATTTGTTGCACTGGACAAACAATATAAGAAAAATACAATGTCAAAATTGAAATTACAAAGCAAAAAAATTAAATTCAATAAAAAAAATACTATGACGAAATTTAAATTAAATTGAAAAAACAATGTCAAAATTTCAATTTCAATTAAAAATTACTACTTATGTCAAAATTCAAATTCAATTGAAAATCACTATGTCAAAATTTAAATTCAATTAAAAATCAGTATATCAAAATTAAAATTAAATTTGAGTAATAATAAAACATGATTATACATTAAATAATAATAATATGTGCATGGTCTTAAAGTAACAGGGAGATCCGCATGTTTTGCCAGTTTTGGCGTACAAAACAACATATTTTTGGTTTAGGATAAACCATAAGAGAAAAAATTTAGTCCACACAGCAAACTATGAAATTAATAACTTAATAAAAAATTATAAGGAAGTATTGTTTTAACAGATTTGGATGTAAAAATGTCGTAATTTTAGAAATAAATTAAATTAATTGCGGTCATTTAAAAATTCCGTTATGGTATAATAGCATTTGGCTATGAGATATCTTTTTAAATGTATTTTGAACAGAGCAGTAGGCATTTGTCTAATAGGTTTTGATATTTTATTATAAATAATTGGTGCTAAACAAAAAATACTTTTACGCATCAATGCCGTGGTTGACCTTGGTACACATAATGTATTATTATCCCGTCGATTACGAATAGAAACGTCTGATTGTTTCTTAAATAGGTTAGTATTGGTTCGTACAAAATTAGCTATTTCATAAATAAATAAGGAAGGTAAACTTAAAATGTTATATTTAATAAAATACTGTTTGCAACTATCAGTTATTTTCAGACCAAACATAGCCCTAATACACCTTTTTTGTGACTTAAAAATGATTTCCTTATTAGTAGAGTTTCCCCAAAATATAACTCCAAACCTCAATAGGGAGCCGACAATACCATGGTAGGCAGTTATAAGGGCATGCGTACTTATAATAGGTTTTAGCTTATATAGGGCATAGGCAGAAGAACATAGTTTTTTATTCAATTCTTCTGTGTGTGCTTTCCAGTTCAGACGTGTGTCAATGGTTACACCTAAAAATTTAGCTGTGTCTACTTTTTTTATAACAGTTAATTTGTGTTGAACATTAATATTTGGTGCTTCTATACGTTGACTGAAGAACATAATTTTTGTTTTTTCAAGATTAATTTTTAAATTATTGTTATCTAACCAGTTAATTATTGAATTGATTGTATTATTAATTTCATGTTCATACCTATCTTTATTTATAGAATTAATAGTGACTGTGCTGTCATCGGCAAAAAGTGATACTGGATAATTAGTTACTAATGGCAAGTCATTTATATAGATTATGAACAACAATGGACCTAATACGCTCCCTTGCGTGATCAAAAAAACGTATAGTTAAATATGGAGTCCCGGACTCCATATTTAACTATACGTTTTTTTGATGCATATATTTCTTAATTTTTGGTCTTTGTGTTTATTTTAGAAATTTCTGTATATTGACATGTGACATCCACGAACCCGCACTGGGCACGCGTGGTGGATTAAGGCCCATTACCTCTCTCACAGAGAGGATTCCTGTGTCCCAGTAGTGGGAACATTATAAGGCTGATGAGAGAAAGAAATAATTTTTGTGTAAGTTTTACATGGTTCATAAGCATATATTTACTATCTGTTTTACACAGCTAACGACGTTATTTAATTATTTTTTCAATGACATTTGTACAAAAATTTTACTGTGCCAAGTACATTTTATAAGTTGGTCGACTATTACTCGTAAACTTCTAAAGCCTGTTATGATTTTATTTTAATTTATTTTTACATGGTTCATAAGCATATATTTACCCTTCTTTACACAGGTAACAACGTTATTTAAGTAATTTTTCAATGGCATTTGTACAAAATTTTTACTGATCCAAGTACATTTTATAAGTTGGTCGACTATTACTCGCAAACTTGTAAAGCCTACTAATCCATGACATACACTTGACTCTAACATAACGTTAACGTATTTCCTTTTTTGGATATCGCTGCACATGCTGAGATAGGAGCCTTTTTGGTCTCGCACGGGGTTTATTTTAAATTTTGTTTAATTTTAAGCTGATTTCTCGTGGCTCCTGTGCGGGTCACAAATAAATACTTTTTCTTTCTTTCTTTATAAATTTGCAATTTAAAGCTTAATTTTACGCAAACGGATCTCTGAATCGAAAAATGGTTTTAACAAAATATTTTTGAATGGTCTATCCAACGATAACCCACACCATGGGATATATGAGAAAAAAAAATACATCCCCACTTTACGTCTATGGGAGGTACCAGAAAAAAAATGATTTATTTTATTTATAATTAGTATTATTTTATCACTTAGTCGGAATTATTATTATGTATATTCATGCAAAATTATAGCTTTCTAGTATTCTCTGAGCTAAGCTGCGGACGGACAGACGGACAGAGCGAAACTATAAGGGTTCCGTGTCGACTTCGGATCGGAACCCTAAAAATGTCACTTAGTGTGTTCTTATATATGGTAGTCGTATAGAACTAGACATAATTTTAATATCTATTCAATTTGCACGGCAAAGACTCGTATGACACTAGCCAGATTACCTATTTTAGTGATCTTTATTTTCGTAGCAATAAGGTTGCATTCATAGGCAAAATAACAGTGAACGGTCTGATGTCAGATGCTAGCGACCAGTTTAAAATAAGAACTTGCGCAGTAATATTTTAGTAAAAACTATCGGAAGAGTCCGTTTATGATGTGGGCCTCTGTGGTCGGCCTTGTGTATTTAATTTTCAAAAACTTTTCACTCCAATTAAGTTTGCCCATAAGCTGTCGATGACAGTGGGCGTGGCTTAGAACCTCAGATGTCGATTGTCAACTGTTCAACTTCAGCTCCTTAACTTGGACATAATAATTTTAGAGATAATGTGCGCGTACAAATAAATGTTTTCACTCCGGTAGCGGAAGCAAGAGTGTGTACGCGTCGTCGACGCGAGTCCACTGCTTGCATGTGTGCGCGAACAAAAGTATTCAGATGTTGCGCGACCATTTCTAGAATGTTCGCGCACAATTTGTTATTGTTTGCATGAGTGAGTCGACCAAAATAAACATTTGTGTCGTACACTGTGCATTACAGTACCGCACAGTTCAGCACACTGGTGGGATCGCATCTTTACATTGGTACTTGCCCGGATGAACACGAGAGGTGATAACTTAAATTAACGACACTGCGGTTTTACTTTGAATAAACACATCAAAATGTCGATGGGTGACAATACCAGGGGGGTGACCATAAGCTCTTAGAGCGGTATCAATTTGATATTCTGTATACGTAGTGTAGCAGCTTTCAATGCCTTACCAACACACTTGGAAGTCGATCTCTTTTGCACCAGCGCTCATGAGATAAGAAAGACTTTAAGCAGAGAATATTTTGGCGGCAGTCGGAAATGAGTGCAAAATTGTTTGTTTCTTTGATGTAAATGTAGCGCATCACATTAATTGTATTAGTTTGATGTTGCACGACTCGACATATTTTATTACTTTTAATTTAATATTTGTCTACCTACCATTATTATTTTGTTTTATGTATCGCTGTATTATACGACATGTCAACGCAAATGATTTGTAGCGCGATGTATACATGTGGAAGCTTGTAATTAGCCATTTTTCTTACCTACAATTTATTTTTTATGTTTGTCATTAGTCTGTAAGCTTTCCTTAAAATAAATAAATATATCAAATAAGGGACAGATGTATTTGACTTGTATACATCTGTCACTTACTCGATCTCAAATTGATACCGCTCTAAGAGCTTATGGTCACCCCCCTGTTCGGTTCCTTTTTCGTCCTAAAACGCCTTGTACACCGTCTGCTACACTTTATGCCAGTGGTTCTTAACCTGTTAGTGGTGAGGGACCATTTGACAAAGTTGCTGTCTTACCACGGAGCACGGACGACAAACTGTTTGGAGCCTGAACTGTTTGGAACTGTTTCGGCTGCCTATGCAGTAAGGAAGATAAGGCAGTTAACCGATGTAGCCACAGCTAGACTAGTATACTATGCTTATTTCCACAGTATTATGTCTTATGGCATTCTGCTGTGGGGGTCAGCAGCAGACGTTGACTCAATTTTTATCTTACAAAAGAGGGCAATCCGCGCGATCTATAAAATGGGTCCTCGCGAGTCCCTCAGAGAAAGATTTAAAGGGATCAATATACTGACTCTACCTTCACTTTATATTTTGGAATGTATTTTGTATGTCCGCAAAAATCGAGGGCTTTTCAAAACTAGAAGTGACTTCCATAATTTAAATACACGCAGTAAGCACGAAATTGTAATACCCAAATTCAGATTAACGAAAACTAGCAAGTCTTTTCTTATAAACAGTATACGCTTTTATAACAAGTTGCCTAAGTCAGTTATAGAACTGACCGATGGAAAGTTCAAAAACTACATCAAACGTGTCCTTGTTAAAAAAGCATATTATAGAATCAAGGACTACGTTGAAGATAAAAATTTTGGCTTTGACACCCTCTGCGCATGCGGCTTCCCTGGTAACTCATAAACGGCACAAATATATGGATATCTCTAACTATTCTCAATCTCATTTTTTTTCTCTTTTAATTAGACTTTTTACAATATTTTTCAATCATCATTATAGCCCTTTGCTAAGAATAGTTACAGCACTGATTACAGTATTTTGTGCCACATGTTAAATTAAGTGTTGTGTTTTTTTTACCTTTGTATAGATTCTTTTACCTATTGTGAATGTGTGAACATTGTAGGCTTTCTAGTTTTCTAGATGATTGTTAACATTTGTTAACTTTGTATTTCGTGCATTATTTTTTTTTTGTTTGTTTTTTTTTTTCAATTTCGTACGACTTATTGTCGGGCCTACGTTGTCCCCCCATATCCAAGTACTAATGCTGTAACATGGAAATATTGTAAACAAAACAATTTAAAAGAGTAACCATGGAGTTTCTTGCCGGTTCTTCTCCATAGGAAACGACTAACCCGAACCGTGCACCTTTTGTCGACGTTTTATAAGTGCCCATGTAGGCCTATGTAAAATAAAAATATTTGATTTTGATTTTTGGAGGGAAAAGAAAGAAAATGTTTTTTTAGCTACCATTTTTAGGGTTCCGAAGTCAACAAGGAACCCTTATAGTTTCGCTCTGTCCGTCTGTCCGTCCGCAGCTAAGCTCAGAGAATCTATGTACTAGAAAGTTATAATTTGGCATGTGTTGGGAATTTAACCCAACACTTCGGGCGGCTGCGGCCGGAACGCGCCGTCTACGCGGCACACACATCTGCGTGACCCACACGGCACTAGTGTATGAGTGCGCAGCGCGGCGGCGACGCGGCGCGGCTCGGTGAACACTCGCTAGTACTCGCTACCACGGAATCCACCGCGACAGTTGACACCTCTCTTCCTAACTCTAATTTGTTTGTCCAGGACAGTTTATATTTGTAAAGCAACGGCATTAAACCATCTCCTAAAAATACAGTCCACTCTCATTTTCATCCACGAGCTAACAGCATGGATATACATATTTTTGGATGGCTTCGTGGACCACTTCGGGTGCTTTCAGGGACCACTGGTGATCAGCGGACCACGAGTTAAGAACCAAGGCGTTACCAAAGCCAGGATGTTCACAATGCATAAAACTGTACTAAATTGGCCATATTCAATTGTAATTAAGATAATAAAAAAGCCGATAACCTAAATGTTTCACGACAAGCTGTTTTTGCGCAACTTAATCTGCGTTAACGTCGTAAAACAGTACAAAGCAATACAATGGCGAAACTAACTGTTTGTTTGTCCGTTTGTTTGTTTCCTTTTCACGACTAAACGGCTGTACCGATTTAGATAAAATTTTGTATGGAGATAGTTTGAGATACTGGGAAGGACATAGTGTAGTTTTATCCCGGTAGTGTGGGTCCCTGGAATGATTAAACAACTGTTTACGCGGGTGAAGCTATTTTCACTGTAAACTAACAAATTAAAGCTTAAAATTCCTTCAACCCGGACAACATATAAAAGAAAGAAAGAAAAGTTGATAAAATGTCACTTGTCTAGAGTCTCACTAGTTTTGCAATAGACAAAATTTGGTACGTACAGACAAAAAATTAAAAAACTATATTTTTCTGGTCCACAAGTCACAGGCTATAAAGCCTAGTTTGGGAACCAGGAGATAATACCTTATGCACATTATGCTGTATCATATTACTGTACCTGTAACCTTTGTTAAGTCTCCTTAGTGATTAACTTCTTGGATTTGTCCTGTATCGTAATAGAAAAAAAATGTTTTATAGCATTATTTTGTTAGAGAAATAGTGTTATAATGAGATTCTATTTTTAACCGACTTTCGAAAAAGGAGGAGGTTCTATGTTCGACTTCTTGTATGTTTTTTCAATGTATGTTCACCGATATCTCCGTCAATTCTGGACCGATTTTGAAAATTCTTTTTTTGTTTGAAAGAGTATGTTCCGAAATTGGTTCCATTTTAATTTGGTGAAGATCTGATAAAGCACTTCGAAGATATACAACAGAACTCTTCAATAAATGAAGGCAAATCTCTCGGGACTGCTGCAATCGCATGTCTGTTTATTGTTTATACCATTTCATAACATAACATCACGCCAGTATGCTCTTAAGGGGTAAGCAGATCTCTCATTTGATCGGTTTTGTTCAAGTTTCATGATATTCGGATAATCTATTCTAGCGTTATAGGAAACTGCCTAAAAAACTTGCCTATTAGGTAGGTACAACTAAAAAGGGAAAAATAAAAAAACTTTTTTACAAAAAAATACTACCGACTTCCAAATAAGAGAACTACAAAGTGAAATTAACTTTATTTTTGGAAGTCGGTGTCTTTCGTAGGTACCATATTTTTGCGTTATTTTTTTAGTTTTTTAAATTTCGGTATTGTGTTTATAAAGTATGTAAATATAAACTCGTTTTGAAGTTTATAATTTGAATATTACGATATGAGAGTAGATAAAAACAGTTACGAAATTACTTTTGTATGGATCATTATGTAACTGGCAGAATGATACTGAACCTGTTAACTCGAAAATGCGTGCGTTGATTGAGTGTATATAGTCTGTGGTTTTTAGTCTGAACGTTTCTAACTAATTGTTGTTGGGAGTTTTGGCGGGAACGTGATGGCGTCTATGTTGCTTCTCTGTTTTATTTTCCTAAAATTGTGTTAAATTGATAATTAATAGTGTAAAAAGGTGGTTTTTATTCTAATAATATAAGTGAACGTGCACGAGTGTGGGCAAGTAAAACACAGCAGTAGAACATGAGTTTGTACATGTTGTCGACAAAACTCCGTAGAAGCTTCCAATAAAGTTACCGCCATTTTATTGGGGCCTAAATAAGACATTGAACTAAAATCTAAAGAAACTAGAATTTTATTCTAAACGTGACACTGGCTAAATGCACAAACCGTGCGAAGCCAAAATATAAAAAAACAAAAAAAATTGTTGGTACTTATTAGCATTTAATTAAGTAAGTCTCATCAGGTAGTGGAAAAAGAATCATTCGTGTCTCGCATTGAAAGGCTTTATTTTAACACTCGCATGTAGCAAATTGTAAAATTGGCTACATCGCTTGTGTTAAAATCTCGACTTTTTATGCTCGACACGAAATTTACTATTTTAGCATCAGAACCGTTCACATAACCTGCAATAACTTTTTTTTTTAAACATTCAATGACTTTACTTTGCTATGATTTTATTTATTATGTATAGATTTTAAACGGAAATTCAAGATACATTAAAAAAACTAGAACGCATTACATTTTATAGGCGTCGATAACACCAGTCCTATCTTGAATTGCGTTTTAGGATCGTAGGTGCACCACAAAATATGTGGACGTGGGTGGAATTCCTTACCATAATCGTGACAATATAAGAAGTCCGATGACGTTTCTCATTTTGAAAATTCTTTCTAAAGCTACATTATTACTGAGTGACATAGATTATTTTTTTAACCCCGAAAGCTGGTCCTGTAGGTTGGGCCACGGGAGAGAAGCCGCGCTGAACAGTAGTTATTAAGTATTTTATAGCTGTCAAAGCCGGCTTCTTGGATTGTCTTGACTATAAACAAGTTATTATATAAAATAAAAGTACATACATACATAATATAATAAATATTAATAAACTCACGCCTGTTTCCCATAACGGAAGGCAGAAACTACAGAACGCCCAATTGAAATAAATATATTTGACTTTGACTTTGAATACGGTCGATTGTCGTTAAAGAAAAGTAGTTTAATTTCCATAAATTTTCATGTTAATACCGTTTTTAACATGAATTGTACATTTCAGCATGGAATAAATTGCCCATAATGTAGATGGCTTTTTAGTTTTAGGAATCTCATTAAAATACACCAAAATAACTGTTTTATCGTTTTTCCAAATCATAAAATTTTCATATACCTTCATGTATTTTTCTTTTGACTTCTCTGCAAGCAGGATTTCCATTGCCAATTTGGCTTCTGATATTAAATCTGGTGGAGTACAATCAATCTCCATTTTACTCTCTGAACCGTTGGAACTCATTTTAATTATAAAATAAAATAAAAAAATATTGATTAATTATGTACATAACAAATCAAGACGAATTATCAGCTTTGCCGCCAATTTTCAATTTTTTTTTTTTTGTGTTTGTTCCTGACGGAACAGGCTAAGGTCTGAGACCATGCTGCCTAGTCTTTAGTGCAATTTTAAAATTCTTTAGTATGCATTAGAATACGGATGTAACAGATTCTAATGTTTTATGGAGTATTTGGCAGCAAATTGTATTGAGTCAGCCTTCCCAGTAAGCTTAGCGGAGGTAGTAAATACTACAATAAAATTCTCCGCTCCACTATCCTGAGATCGCTTCTGTCAATGATTTCACATATTGTCCAGTTGCGTAGACAGTTGAGACACAAAACTACACCAATTTTATATCACAATATCCACTAGGAATCAATTTGCAAGTAATATTAACAGCCGCTGAACTTCACTCGAAAAAATCCCGCCAAAAACTCCGCCAATTTTCTATTTATCATGTGTGCCGAAAGGTAAAAGCATTTATGGCTATACAGCCACGTGAACGCAATTTGAACTAAGCAAAGAGCTTTACTTTGGTATGCCAAGAATGATAAAAGAGATCAAATCAAAGAGCAATGCGTATTTTTAAGTTTCTCTGCAGAGTAATATAAATTACCCCAGCACGCCGTTTCATACAACATTGCTGGAGCGTAGTAATGTACCAAATTCAAAAAACGCTCCTACAATGGATTTGATTATCTTTGTCCGTAAATTCGATACTTCGCGTGTTCTTTTTTCGAAAATAATGACAATATTTCCATGCATGTTTGAGAAATAGTACATAACTGCAGCGGCCAGCAAAAGAGGCATTGATGGACGAATGTGTAAATGTGGGCCGAGGCGAAGCCGAGGCACACATACGTAAGTCCATCAATGCCTAGTTGTGGCCAAGGCTTGTATAGTACTTTTCTCAAATAATGCGCGGCAATCAAAACTAAGTAGTACCTAGAACTCATTTTGACTAATACAATTACTTTTCAAAATCAATGACGAACAACAATATAATTTTTCCGTTCATTCCGTTCGTGTTCATTTGTTTTTTTTCAATGAACAGTTTTCTGTTTGGAAGCCAGTTCGAAATTTAAATAAAACTTTTGATAAATTACCTCCTTGGTTGCCATTTTTCGAAGTAGAAGATCGTTCCATTTTTAAATAACACGACAGGTATGAGTTTATTAGGTTATTTATTTGGCTGCTAAACACGACACATGGATTTTCATACAACTTTTGCCGGCCGCTGCTAGCATGTATTTGGCCAGTACAGCAATTTCGATTTATCTTGAAGAAGGTTGTCAAAATAATCTTCAAATTTCCAAGCATGTTTGAGAAAAAGTATTTTTTTAAAAACAAGCTTTTATATAAAAATTGCATTGTCAAAAACAAATATGTGTAAAATTCCAGCACAAGCTGACACTGGAAAGTGGGTCAAATTTTATTTGCAAGATTTGAAAGTAAATAAAAGCTTGTAGAAAGGGTCATATCGTGACAATTAACAGGACGCAATGGAAGAAGAAAACGTGTTGTACCGACCCCAAGTAACAAGGAACAAGGGTAGGAAGATGATGACGGCAATCCCATATATTTTTGAATCTTCGGTATTTTGAGTTATCGTCTAGAACCTTAGAGATTCTAGACAGGTGCTCTCAAACATTGATACTTATTAGGGCTGCTTACGACCCAAGAATATCCAATAATCCATTAAAAGTATGGTCACAAGAGCCGTACTAAGTTACCAAACCTATTTAGCTAGCATACATGTGGCGGTCAATCGTATTTACTATTAAAGCGGGTATTGTTTATTATATCTGTTCATGACAAAGACGTGTTGAGTATGTGATGCTATTCTCAGAATTATGTAACTGTAGAAAATATCGAAAATAAACATCAAAGGTTTTTCGTATTTGATTGGGTATAGTGAATAGGCTCAATTCAACAAGAAGTAATGCCCAAAGCAATCGTTCTTCTTAAGTGATACTCATTGAAGCTATTGACGAATTCGCCAGCATCATGCAATTTTGGCGGTCTTTAGTACTGGTTCAATTGTTCCTGCGTGCTCTGACCTTCTCACATGCATTTCTGCAGGACGGATGGCCTGACAACTACCAGCTAACAGGTAAATATTGTGTCTCCCCATATCTAAGTACTAATGTTGTAACATGGAAATATTGTAAAACCAAACCATTTTTAAAAGAGTAACCGTGGAGTTTCTTACCGGTTTTTCTTCATAGGAAACGACCAACCCGAACCGTGCAATAAAAAAAAAATGATTTGATTGATACTTGTTGCAAATAATAACGCTGCCATTGGTTTAGTGGTGGAAAGTGCGGCTGCTGATCGTGAGGGTACTAGGTTCGATCCCCGGGTTAGCTGAACTATCTGCTTGACTCAGAAGTTGGCATGGTTAATGGTTGTAGGATCGCCATTATCTGTACACATGTGACTCTACAATAAATCTTGTGTCAGTTTTAGTTATATTCATTCAGTTTTATTTTATTCACACATTAGATATAAGTAGCCACTCGTTTATACTTACAGCATACATGACATTATTATTCATAGTAACGTTATTTTGCCACAGATGGTGAAAAGTTCGACTTTATAATTGTCGGTAGTGGATCAGCGGGCTCGGTGTTAGCCGCTCGCCTGTCGGAGGTGGCAGCATTTAACGTACTCCTCATCGAGTCCGGGGGAGACCCGCCATTCAACAGCGTGGTAAGTACCCTCATCAGGCTTGCGGCACTACTAAGGCTGATTACAGGGCAAATATTCCATATAACGGTAGAGGAAAACACCTTTAGTAAATTTTAGAATGTTCTAGAATCATAAACGGAGCCCGTGTGGGTGATCTATCTACTGTATCCTCAGGAGGATCATAATAAATACATATAAGAAACGGACAATAATCGTTGGACCGCAGCAACTACAGCATTTAATAAAGATAAAATTAAATATATAACCCACCGACTAATTTATTAGTCCAACGTCCGGCGTCCACTGCATCGCGGTTTCACCCGCGTAGTGCCCGTTCCCGTGGGAATACAGGTATAAAAAGATTAGATATGTTCAGGCTATCATGGCTTTTATAGAAGTGACATATCTCTAAGTCGTCTGTGAGTGACATGCAAATCGAAACAAAAATATCTTCAAATATTCCTAGCATTCCAAATATGATTAACTTCCAAAACAAGTATATGGGGGTGACCATAAGCTCTTAGAGCGGTATCAATTTGAGATCGAATAAGGGACAGATGTATCTGACGTGTATACATCTGTCACTTACTCGGTCTCAAATTGATACCGCTCTAAGAGCTTATGGTCACCCCCCTGTTGCCAGCTTTCAAAGAGGTAGAGGTCGAACCTCAGAGGTAATGAGGTACTACCTTATTACAGTACTCACACATGTGCTGTGCAGTTATATAATACTAGCGGACGCCTCGCGGTTTCACCCGTGTAGTTCCCGTTCCCGTGGGAATACAGGTATAAAAGTAGCCTCACCCGGGAATAGCGTAGCTTCGCAACGGTGAAAGAATTTTTGAAATAGACCCAGTAGTTTTTAAGTTTATTCGATACATACAAAATACAAATCTTTCCTCTTTATAATATTAGTATAGATATAGATTGTATAGATTTAAATAACAAATAAATTATTTCAGATTCCAGGTTTGTTTCCAACACTACAAGGCACCAAATATGACTGGAATTATAAAGCTCAGTTCGGTGAAGGTATCGGCAAGGCACATCCAGGTAGAGTACTACCCTACCCTCGAGGAAAAGTGCTCGGAGGCTGTTCTTCCACCAATTATCTAATATACGCCCGTGGAAAGCCCGAAGATTATGAAAGCTGGAACCGCATAGCACGTGGGTGGGACTGGGATACAGTGCTGCACTATTTTAAGAAGTTGGAAAATATGACAGATGAAACGCTGTTTGAGTACCCACGAAATGCCTATCTTCATTCAGCAGATGGTCCAGTTAAAGTATCCAGAACAGTAACATTGGCTTCAACCGCTGCCATCGATGATATCAGATTAGATTGTTACGAAGAAATGGGTATCGAGCGCGTTCTGGAAATCAATGGTCTAGAAATTTGTGGCGCCGCTCGACCACATTTCACTATACATGGCAGTAGAAGATCTAGCACAGCAGAGGTGTACTTGAGACCCGCTAAAGATAGGATTAACCTTAAAGTAGCAAAATTCTCCACTGTTACTAAGGTATTAATAGATCCTCATACAATGCGCGCATATGGCACTCGTGTCTCTACGTCTGATAATAGTGCTATCCACGTTTACGCTGACAAGGAGGTTATCATTTCAGCTGGTACAATAAACAGCCCTAAAATTCTTTTACATTCAGGAATAGGACCTAAAGAAGAATTATCAAAATTAGGTATAGAAACTATAGTAGATCTTCCGGTAGGCAAAAATTTCCATGACCACCAAGTAATACAGTTGATTTTTAAAGGTAAACAGGGTATACTCTCGGCGGCGCAAAATATATTAGCTGCTCCGCAACTAGATACTTTGCCTGTACCAGTGCAAAGTGGGTACTTTAGGGTTAATTCTAGTTTGTCTGACAAATACCCGTCAAAATTACAACCTCACTTTCAATTTTTCAACGTATACTTCGGGGCTGGAGGTTCTCCTGCCATAATAGCTGCATGTAAAGCGATCTTTAACTTTGACTATAATCTTTGTTTGTCACAAGGAACGACCAACGTTTTTAACGAGATAGATAATGTACTGCTCGTCCTTTTACATCCTTTGTCAAGAGGACAAGTGAAATTGAGAAGCATAGATCCTCTTGATGATCCTATAATTGATTTGGGTTACTATAATGATCTTTATGATTTAAAGATGGCTGTAGAAGGGGTACAATATATGAATACTTTGATAAACACTACATATTTCGGAAAGGTTCAGGGTAGTATTCCGAGATTGAGTGTGACTGGATGTAAGGACATAGAGTGGGGTTCGTATGAGTACTGGAAATGTTATGCGAAACACACTACGGCGTCATTGTTGCATGCTGTTGGGACTTGTAGTATGGGACCTGATGGTGTGGTAGACGAAAGGTTGAGGGTCCATAATGTAACTGGACTGAGAGTGGTCGATGCTTCAGTTATTCCATTGATTCCCAGCGGCAATACTAACGCTCCTGTCATGATGATTGGAGAAAAAGCTGCTGATATGATAAAAGCAGATTACAGAATATAATCATGGGCTTTTGTACGCGTTCGCTTATGCTAACGATTTCTGATGACATGGTGAGGATACGTCAGTGAAAACATTTGTATTTTACCGTGTTTTAGGTACTGCGTTTTTGTTAAGAATTATAATGTAATAATTAAGGTGATGATGAATTATGGTGTTTTTAATGAAGAATCTATTATTATGCCCTTGTATTTAATGAAAAGTTTATAACTATAGCTTATGAAATACCATTAATGTTTTGGATAATTTTGTATATTATAACCTTAGACGTACGTAGAAAATTTCATACCAATGATTTCGACTCGGATTTTATTAAGTTATTGCCAAAGAAACGTTACCGAAAGGGTCTCAGCTAGGATTTTTGTGAATTTAGATAAATAATGTTAGTGCCATTAAAGATTTATGATTGTAATTATTTTGAAGTTATTTATTTATGGTGATGAGGGCTTTGCCCTGCGCTGTAACTCAAATGTGCAAAAATAAAAAAATAATCAGTAGCTTTCAAAGTGATTATAAAAGCGTTGGGTTGTCGATATCACCTTTGCGGGCAACACCCAAGTGACATTCTACTCGTATCATCGAAAACATGGCGAAAGCGAATGGAAAACTGTGAAAAACAGAGACATTGTATGCCGTTGTATTATAATTATTTTCTACGTTTTTTTTAGGGATTCTTTATAATCATTTAAAGAGTGAATGTGTACTCGTACAAAGAGTGAACTTATCAGTCATTGTAAGAGTACAATTCCACTCTTTTGCAACTTTTCTGCGCATTATGCGCGTTGTATAATAATGTTTATTTATACCTTGCGGAAGAACTAGGTACATCATGAGATCAAAGTGACAGGTTTTGGTACACTCGTACGAAAGTACAAACAAGTACAGGGGAGTGACCATAATCTCTTAGAGCGGTATCAATTTGAGATCACAACTCACAAATCAAAAATCCAAATTGATACCGCTCTAAGAGCTTACGGTCACCCCCCTGATCAATATACTTTTACAGTCTTATTAATAAAAATGGCGTATTCCCAGCTTACTCCGAAGTTACTCTTGGACTAGCTAATCCCGGAGTAACTAAGGATTAACATAGATCTAGCAATGTTATTAATAAACATGGAATAACCTCGGACTAACTATTCATTTCTTAGTCTTGGATTTACGCGTAAGGTCTGGCAACCCAGTTGAATTTAAAAGTAAAAAGAATGAACTAGTGAATGAAAAATAAGCAAGTTGAAGACATTAAGTAGAAAAAAAAAACTAAAAATGACATCTGCCATAGAGGTTTGACAGTAAAGGTGAAGGATCCCTCCTTTTCAAATTATCGTATTACCTTTAAACTTAAAAATTACATAAAATGATGATTAATTAATTTGTAATTTCGTTGACTAAAGCTAAACAGCTGCCAATGACCTTATTTTTTTTAATGTTCCACATTTACGAAATAAAAAATCAGAGTCTATGTAATAATTGTGGTTCCGAGAGTTTTTGGCGGGATTTTTTCGAGTGTAGTTCAGCGACTGTTAATATTATTTGCAAATTGATTCCTAGTGGATATTGTGATATTAAATTGGTGTAGTTTTATGTCTCAACTGTCTACGCAACTGGTCAATCTGTGAAATCATTGACAGAAGCGATCTCTGGATAGTGGAGCGGCGAATTTTATTGTAGTATTGACTACCTCCCGCAAAGCTTACTGGGAAGGCTTACTGGGGCTGGCTTGATACAATTTGCTGCCAAATACTCCAAAAAACATTAGAATCTGTTGCATCCGCATTCTAATGCATACTAAAGAATTCAAGAAGGATATTATGCACTGAACACGAGGCGGTATGGTCTAAGACCTTAGCCTGCCCGAATAGGGCGATGCAAAAAAATTAAAAAAATTGTGGTTGCCATAGTTACACTACTCTTATTCCGACCTTAAACTAGCTGGCACCATGGTTTAACTTTTAGTCCGAGACTAGTGTCAGATTAGTACTATCCCTCCTTATTCCGTGTTTATTAATACGGATTTTTTTTAGTACCAACCTAATGCTTGGAATAAAGTTATTCTTACCTTAGTCCACGTTTATTAATAAGACGGTTAGGGTTTAGTCAATATTACGGCCGTCAAAACAAATCACAAGCACGGTCCTGGCGGCAAATCAAAAACAATTACGCATTGGCGCGCTTTTTCTAATTGCTTGCGTGGTGGGGACATCAGAATATAACAGTTGAGTGCTGACTGCCTTAGAGCTAAGATGTCGTAGAATCACTATCGATCCGTAATATGAATAAGCAAGATTGAAACTCGTATTTTAAGGCGCCGATTCCCTTGAGTAGCTGATTTTAAAATGAGAATCACGTCAAAATGGCTAGTCGTAATTTTTTGGAAAAAAATATATGTTATATTAGACTATTTTCTTAATAATTTGATCTGAGCAAATTTTGAATTTTATGCGTATAACATAGTGTAATTAATGTGTAAAGTTATGTCTAAAACGGACAAAAACACGACAATCACACTAAAACCGCTGGGCGTATTTTAATGAAATTGACACCATCTCAAAGACAATTTAATTATCTACATTTTGATCTGAGGCTTTTTTTTTAAAGTCATAGAATAATAAGGAAAGTACAAAAAACTACAAAATTTTGGGTCGCGCGGGTGTGAAACGAGTGCGCGTTTTGTTCCCTCAAGGTCGTTGGTGTTAGTCGTCGTCTTAATAAACCCAGTGTATCGAATAATTTGTGTGATTTCATTTTCACGATTGTACCTGCCGACCTGCCCACACACGATGTCTTAACCTAAGGGAAGACATCCTGACTTCCCGATGGTTTGCATCTATCGGCCACCCTTGATGTGACATACTGATATATAGTATGCTAGATCTTGTGCAAGACTGAAAAGAAAGTTTACAGACGAGTGAAGGTGTAATAAAATAAATAATAACATAATGGTTTAAATATAATAATTGTATTTTATAAAGTAAAATGTAAAAATAAACATGATATCAACCTGTATCCATTCAACTTATTAATTGATTTCATTTGCTCTGATATTGTAACATTCAATTAAAGAATTTCTGCCTGAACATTCGGCTTGGATGTTAAGGAACATTTAATTGTGGTCTTGAAGGTGGGTCACGCCTGACTGAGATCTGAATGAAAAGTGAACAAAATATTAATAAAAGGGGTATAATAACCACGTCTACTGCCCGTGCGAAGCCGGAGCGGGTCGCTAGTAATAATTATATAAATTTGAAATTGCCAACCCGCATTGAGCAAGCGTGGTGACCAATGCTCGTGCCTTCTCTTTATGATAAGAGGCCTTTGTTCTGCAGTAGGACAGTAACAGGCTGGTATTATTATTATTAAAGTAGAAAAAAGATTTATCATACGAAAGAAACTACGTAGAATTACGTGAGAAGTAACTTCTTCGAACAACTACCTACGTAGGCATAATATTATATTACTAATAAATATTTTTATTCTATTAGGACGGAGGAAATTAACTCATAATGAACTATTTGTAATTATTCAATTTTATTTTTATTCGGTATATTTGTATGCTACAAAATCCTTACCTTCAGTAAATCTGAAGATACATGTGTGAATATTGTAGGTACTGCATCACTGTGCTGTGTAGGAGCTTTAATTGATATCCTTCCCGATGGCATGATTCATTAAAATGCAGTGAATACAAGCGAGAATATGGTGAATAAAAATACAGTATCGATAAATCATTCTTGTGACTGTTGTCACATCTCTAACATCAGAACGTAAGTACATAAACTGTCTTAGCTCTATCAGCAAACGCATAATAGTACATTATGGTACAAGTGTGCAATGTTGGTGATTACCGCTGAGGCGCCATTGAGACCCGAGTCGTAGGTGAGGGTCTTAAGAGAGCCGAGGACGGTAATCACCAACATTGCACACGTGTATCATACGACGTTTTTCAACACACTTGTGAAGAAAGTAATACTGAAAAATCATTTTCAACAGTGAAAACGAGTTGTGAAAAATTTTTCGCAATGGCGGGGTAAATTATTCAGTTTTCCTATGCGCGCGCATCTAACAATGGCGATCGGCCATAGACTAAAACAATGAGGTTAGTTTTTTTTATAGCTTTTCGCGGATAGCGTTTTAGCCACGTACAAAATCGGGCATTTCAAGTTTTATTTATTTCAGAGAAACAAAAGTTATATTTGAGGGCAAGTTTTATTTATTAAACACGTACGTTGCATGAAATGAGCAAGCAATATGTTAGGTACTAGCATTTTGCTGAATTGTTTGACTAGAAGCTATGCCACATTTTATGTATTTAATGGATATCATGGAAATAGTAATTACTACCCATATCATGTTATGGATATAGTAAGTACTACTTCCATGACAGGAATAGAAAGGGATTAATGTCGAATGGGACACTTTTAATTGATTAACAGTGTTACATTTTATTACATTGAAAATACTTAAATTTTAACCGGATTAGAATTAATGACTTATTTTATTAATTTTCATTGGATTGATTTGTGACACTTTTAAAATTAGTTTAATTTAAAAGTATTTCAAATGAAGGCAGGAAACCATTTAAAAAAAAACTATAACTCACTTGTGAATAATAGCAATGAAAAAGTCACAGTTTGATTACAGGTATCATTATATGCCTAATTGCGGTGAAATTAGAGCCACTTTATGAGCAAGTGTGTTGAAAAAGTTTATTATTCCACTAAAAAGAATGGTTTAAATAAAAAAACTTTTTTACAAAAAAATACTACCGACTTCCAAATAAGAAAACTACAAAGTGAAAAATAACTTTATTTTTGGAAGTCGGTGTCTTTCGTAGATACCATTTTTTGCGTTATGGACACCCGACTTCCAAAAATAAAGTTATTTTTCACTTTGTAGTTTTCTTATTTGGAAGTCGGTAGTATTTTTTTGTAAAAAGTTTTTTTTATTTTCACTTTTTAGTTGTACCTACCTAACATAATAGGCGAGTTGTTTAGTAAGTTTCTTATAACGCCAGAATAGATTACCCGAATATCATGAAACTTGAACAAAACCGATCAAATGAGAGATCTGCTTACCCCTTAAGAGCGTACTGGCGTGATGTTATGTTATGAAATGGTATAAACAACAAACAGACATGCAATTGCAGCAGTCCCTAAAGATTTGCCGTTATTTATTGAAGAGTTCTTTTGTATATCTTCGAAGTTCTTCATCAGATCTTCACCAAATTAAAATGGGACCAATTTCGAAACATACTCTTTCAAACGAAAAAATAATTTTCAAAATCAGTCCACAATTGACGGAGATATCGGTGAACATACACAAAAAAAAAAAAAAAACACACAAGAAGTCGAACATAGAACCTCCTCCTTTTTCGAAAGTCGGTTAATAATACTATACGTCCTCGACGTATTTAGAGCTAAGATTCCTTTTTTCGGGACAGCCTATGAAATTTATTCACTGCACAATAATTTCAGTATGCTAGTCGATAACTCACCTGTGGTAAGATATCCTTTGATTATTTTCTGTTAATACGCATTCTACTTTTGCAACCGATAGCCACAGACGACATGGTTCATGAAGATAATTAAACAACAAAACTTTCTGGTATAAACGAAACAAACGCGTGAAAAAAGCGACAAACTTTACGTTACGTCTAGGTAATACAATTTCTAAAAAAATATATGGGAGTGTCAAACGGTATCGAAATGACACGTGATCAATGTCTGGCATTTCGACCATCGTTATCACTGGTATCGAATGTTACTTGTCTAGAGCCTCTAGGTTAGAGACGCACAGAACTGGTAGCTGTGAATGGCAGAAAGTTAAGGAGGTCTGAATCCAGCAAGAAGTCCAGGCTCTATGATGAATGGTAACTTGTGTGATTAGTATCAATCAGCATGCTCTTATAAATTGTAACATGTTGTTGATTCCCGCTCTAACAAGCACGAATGCAGCTGAATACCAGCATTTTCGATGTAAAGAAAAATTATTCCCAATAAAGACATATGTCACTTTCTTGAGAACAATACTAAAATATGTATATTTATTGATTACAAAAAGTTCGTCATCAGCCCATTTCTCCAGAAGTGATCGATCCGCAATTATGTGCTGGCTAAGTTGAGTCTTGAATGCATTCAAAGTGTGTAGATTTCTTATAGAGGCCTATTCAATACTTTTGTGTGTCTTGATAAATTTTACTGGTTGATGTTAGATATGGATAGTGGAATAGTCTTTTTATAAGTTTATTTTGGGTAACTTGGAGATGTAAATAGTATACCGCAATTTTGGTGGAATACAACGAACTATGTTATGCAATGTCCCGGAGAGTGCCGAGAGTTTACTCTTACTGTGTTCAATGTGAGGATTCCCCATGAGCTGTCCATTCTTAGACCGAGATGTTTTTCACATGTTTTTGCTGTAGCGGAACATCATTAA
Source organism: Orthosia incerta (assembly GCA_948252205.1). Taxonomy (NCBI): domain Eukaryota; kingdom Metazoa; phylum Arthropoda; class Insecta; order Lepidoptera; family Noctuidae; genus Orthosia; species Orthosia incerta. The sequence continues at coordinate 21,969,783 of OX411742.1, forward strand.
TCGTTAATGGGTCATATGGGAGAACTGATTTATTTTTTGCCTTAAATATTATATAACATGTTTTAGAGATATTTATTGTTAGGAGATTGAACTGAAACCATGCGAATAAAGTATTTAAATCTTTTTGTGCTTGCGATATTATGTGACGGATGGAAGATCCGAAGTAAAATAGACAATTGTCGTCAGCATATAAGGTAAGGTGACTATGTAGTTTAATATCATTGATATTATGTAAAATATTAAGAAGAGTGAGGGTCCCAAGATATATCCCTGTGGAACGCCACAGGTAATAAGTAATGCATCACTTTTGTGATTACCAAGTTTGACCACATGCGAACGATTTTTTAAGTAAGACTCGGAACATTTTTAGAGCATTTCCAGTGATATTAATTGATTCCTTTTTTTAGGAGTAGTTTGTAACTAACTGTATCGAACGCCTTTTTTAGATCAATAAAAAATTTACATGGAGCGACTGTCTATCTAACGTTTATAACCCGGTAACCTGTTTCAGTATTTTTTTTAAGCTATTGCATAGCTTTTATCGCGGGCTTTGAGCGCGGCGACCGAATCAAGAAATTCCGTAACGAAAATAAAACCTAACACCCCCGGAGCTCGCACGGATCGAGACGAGCTGCTCCGAAATCGGACGAATACGTAAGCAGCTGTTTGTGAGAAAATATATAGGTGTATAGGCACTGACCTCTAATATTGTATGATAGAGGTCAGTGTGTAGGTATAGGTATCTATCATATCTTTATAATGCCACACTCTAGAGATGGGCGATATTGAAAAAAAAATACTGCATAAATAAAAATAAATAAACAACATATTTTCGATCCGCACCTTTTTGCTAAAATTATTTTTTGGAATGTATGCCGAGTGTGTGAGCGGGTGAGGGATGAGGGGGGAGGCAGGATGGTGGTGTTGCGCGATTTTATAGGTGTTTCATTTTGATATTTTTAGACTGAAGTAAAAAAAAATGCGGGGGGGAAGTTTAGGAGGGGGGGTTACGCTATCTTGTTCTCCAACCTAAAGTGACGCTGGGCAAGGGGGCCATTTTTTTCTCAGAATTGAGCAAGCTCCAACCGTTTCCAAGATATGGAGGTTCTTAGTTTTTTTTTAATTTGGTCGCCGGTTCGTTCTTAGTGGCGGCTCGAGGTCGGTTCTCGTAAAGTGTCGCCTCGAGTCAGCCTGTGATGGAGGATTGTGTACGTCTGGCGTTAAATAATATAGGTGTTCAAAGAAAGCGACCTTATGTCACTACGAATAAGGGTCACTTTTGCGTAGCAGTTAAAAGCGGCCTTATAGCAGTGATAATAAGAGTCACTCAGAATTGGTGCCGCGTTTTCCAGTTTGGAGGTTCAGTTTCGCTTGACAAGGAGGTTTCAATAATTTAATTTTATTGATGGCTGCAAATTACGTTACGTTAAACATATACTAGTATATGTAGGTCGGCCTAAAAATCGGGCTATCTTGCTCCGTTTCGGAGTTATTTGAGTTTATCTAAGTTGGAATCTCAATTTTGCTTAAAAATACGATAGTGAAAAAGAAAACTGCATAAATAAAAAATAAAAATAAAATATAATTGCATAAGTTGATAAAAAATGCTATGCAATAGCTTTACTGCGGCAGTCCCCGAGTGCCACACGTCTTTTTTTTTCATCTGGTTGCACCAAAGTGAGAACCAGATAACATAAAAATTAAAGTCGTTCACACCTGTCTACCAATGTATTCCAATATTACATTCAGTAATGAGTTAATATCTCATAAACGCGTGGACCTATTTAAACAAATAAAATGGTTCTACGCGTATACCTTCCATTTGAAACCAAAATTATCAAAATGTGAACTATTTTATCTTCACTCATACAGTTGAAATTAAACAAAAGTGGAATCGGAAAAATATGTGGTATGCATTGCGCATGACTGCCCAGCGCGCGCATCCATAGACAATGACACTATTTTTCTACAATAAGTCAATGAGCCCATATGCGCCAATAAATTAAAAAGTAAAAGTGTGCTATATAAAAATTAAAAAGTTATTTTATGATGCAGTTGTTTGAAAATCGAAGGAAAATGTTGCACTGTAATGGCTTATTTTTTTTTATTTTACCTATCCATGTAGGTACATTATGTTGTGAGTGTATAGATATAGTACATTACTACAGCGGCCAGCAAAAGAGGCAATGATCGACGAACGTGTAAATGTGGGCCGAGGCGAAGCCGAGGCACACATACGTAAGTCCATCAATGCCTAGTTGTGGCCAAGGCTTGTGTAGTACTTTTCTCAAATAATGCGCGAAAATTAAAACTAAGGAGTACCTATAACTAATTTTGTCAAATACAATTACTTTTTAAAATCAATGACGAACAACGAATAATAATAATTTTTCCGCGTTAAAGTGGTATTTTTTTTTTCAAAAAACTGCTTTCTATTTGCAAGCTAGTTCGAAATTAAATACACTTAAATAAAAATAAAATTAAACTACGAACGCGTATAAAAGGGCAGGGGTCATATTAGGGCGTCAAAAAATTCGTCCACATCGCTGTCAACGTGAAAAGTGCCCAGAACGCTGGCAGCATTGCCACGTTGAATGGCAATGCTGATTCTCTGGCCAAGGAAAAGCCCAGCCCTCTGGTCACGTGAAGAGTCGAAATTTAAATAAAACCTTTGATATTTTAACTCCTGGGTTTCGGAGTAAAAGATCATTCCATTTTTAAATTACACGACAGATATGATTCTATGTATTTCTAATTTATTTGGCCGCTTAGCACGACAGATATGGATTTTCATACAACTTTTGACGGCCACTGCTCGCATGTATTTGGCCAGTACAGCAATTTCGATTTATCTCGAAAAATGTTATCAAAATAATGCTCATATTTCCAAGCATGTTTGAGAAAATAATGTTTTTAAGTTACCTTCGTTGGTAATTATATTTTTTGGTACAAGTTGGAGCAATGACATTTATTTTTCGGACTGGACCAACCTCGGAAAGCGCTGCCTAACCTTGAATATCGACTTCAATGCCTTGAATCGAGAACTCCTCAGGCGTGTTAACTCGGTAATAAAACAATTTTAAATCGTATTCGCACGCAATGTTCGATGAAACATATTCTGTTATTTATTAGGTCACGAAGTACATTGCAGCATACCTGTAATTAAGCTAGCACGAAATCTATCAAGTACTTTTTAATAAGTATTTCCGAGGTTTATTTCGATGTAGGTCAATAGCTAACATCTCGCTTCTCGTTCTGAGGCCATGGGTTTGATACTTGCTCGGCCAATACGAGCAAGTATCAAATATGGGCTTCACTGATATCTTTGAAGGAAACTTGGACGCGTCCATCCATGTATCCTGGGTCTAGCTCTGCTCTGCTGTCACTGCAAAATTACCTCCGATGTATTCTTAGTTTTAAACTAACAAAACCAAAATAGTGTATTAAATTCGGCGATCATGATCTGCAAACGACTGTCGAGATCGAAGGCCTTCTGAAACACTTCACGAAGGGCCTATCTTCGTGTATAAACGGACCAACCGCAGTACGCATAGCTTATCACTCACATTCTAAAAAAAATATTAATCAGTGCACTATGTATTAATGCCCGGACATTATAGATCATTATGAATATTGCTAGTAACGGTTGGGCAATTCGATAAGTATTGTCAATGAATTAGTCCAAGAGCGAGCGAAGCGAGCACGGGCATTATTCAGAAAGCCCGATAAATTTAACTATTTCAATAGTTTTTAGCATATTGCCTATTCATATTGGGCATTTTACTAATTGTCTGGGCATTTTGAATAATGCCATATTAATCACTTGGTTCTTAACATATACATCACGCATGTTTACCCCGTAGGGTTAATTCGGCAGAGGTGCACCTAACACATCCACATATCGCCAGTTATGTTCAAGTTCCATGTAATAGGACGCGAGTTTATGGCCACAAGACTCCTGGCTGCTACTGAGAACTTCTGTATGGAAAAGATAACACTGCCTTTTTTTGTTTCGATGTGGCAAATCCACATTGGATGTTCTCTGTCCTGGGGGGCAGGAGGCTCGTCAGAATCCTACTGACTAAAAACCACCCCGCTGTTCCATCAAACACTTACGCTGGAGGTCGCGGGAATGTACGATCCTTCCGCAACCCCAGGCTGGTGGGGGAGAGTGAGGTGTTTGACTCTCCCCGCGACGTGTAAGAGGAGCGCGCGTGGAACACTACGCGCCGCCACCTCGGGTTCAGATGTTTGGAGGGAGACGGTTGTCCCCGAGTCCGCCGCCCCTAGACCCATTTAGGTGGGATGGTAGAGGGCGTTGCCTGACCCGACCCAGGACCTCATGCTCAGAAGTAGCGCTTACGAGCACTAGACCAACGAGGATGTTAATGTCAATGACTAAAAAGATGTAACTGTCAATTTGATTGAAATTAAATTTAGGCAATGACTGATATGAAAATATATATATTGATCCCTTGATCGTTATTACCCACCTATCCACAAGCCCCGATAGGTTGAGGCAATGGATTTCAATTTATTATGTTACGCAATCAAACAAGAAAACTGCATCCCGTATCGTCAGATAACTATTAGTTATTTATTAAAATCTATATATATATATAAAAGCGAAAGGTCACTCACTCACTCATTACGAAATATCCAAAACTGCTTGACGTATAAAGATGATATTTGGCAAGGAGATTCCTCAAGTTACGTAAGTGCATACTAAGAAAGGATTTTTGGCAAGCCCACCTCTATGGGGGTGAGAGGGTTGAAAGTTTGTATTAAATTTCTACAGTTTGTAAATTGGACACGTGAAATTTTAAATTTACGCCTAGATTGATAAAAAAAAATCGTGTATCTATTGGTTTTTCGAAATTCTATTCGTAAGGGTATAAAAAGGGGGTTGAAAATTTGTATGAAATTTCTACAGTTTTTAAGTTGGACACGTGAAATTATAGATTTATGCTGTTTGTTGATAAAAAACAATTTAGGTATTTATTGGTTTTTAGAAATTCTACTCGTAAGTACACACTTACGAGTAGAATTTCTAAAAACCAATAAATACCTAAAATAAAAATTATATACTAATTTTTACACAAAAATTTTGATAATTTGTATGAAATTTCTACAGTTTGTAAGTTGGACACGTGAAATTTTAGATTTACGCTGTTGGCTGATAACAAGAATTTATGTTTTTATTGGTTTTTGGAAATTCCTCCCCTAAAGGGTTTAAAAAAGGGTTGAAGGTTTGTATGAAATTTTTACAGTTTGTAAATTCGATACAAGAAATTTCGCTCTTAATTGATAAAATTTCTACCCTTTGTTGGGCTTATATATTTGAAACTTGTCAGTCATAGACATAGGGTAAATAAGTTATATGACCTAGTTTTTGTTTCCTAACAAACTAAATGGGAGAATATTAAATCTAGACTGGCGTGTCGTCCAGCGTCAGAGGATCGCACGGCCCACTACTTGAGACCTTGTTATTTTACCTCGGAGAAAAATAAATATATTTTTATTTACTTAATCTATTACATACATATCTTATGCTAGTATATAAGCTATGTGACGCCTCGTCGCGAACAGCGAGGCGAGTCGCTTGCCAGTAGCAAATTTATGCGACATCGGGTTTGAGTTGCCTGCCACTAAGTTTGATTAGTATAACACCATAAATAAAATAATACAAATTATATTTTTTTAATTTAATGGCACTTGTACATCTTCATTCACAATAATCCTAGGTAACATTTCTTTGGCAATAACTTGATAACATTCGAGTTGAAAACAAAGGTGACAGAAATACATATAAACGTAACTGCAAATATATACGTACGTCTAGGTACACAACACACAGAACTATGCTACAAGTATTTGGTATTACCTAAACTTTAGTATTAGTAGATCTAAAAATATATAATATATCATTACAATGCAATAAATTTTCTAAAAACACTATTGGTATGACTACTTTTCATTGATGTATCCTCACCATGTCACCAGAAATCGTTATTAAAAGCGAACGTGTTATGAAGCCTTTGATTGTATTCTGAACTATCTTCAAAGTAATCTGCCTTTATCATATCTGCAGCTTTTTCTCCAATCATCATGACAGGAGCGTTAGTATTTCCGCTGGGAATCAATGGAATAACTGAAGCATCGACCACTCTCAGTCCAGCTACATTATGGACTCTCAACCTTTCGTCTACCACACCATCAGGTCCCATACTGCAAGTCCCTACGCCATGCAGGAATGACACCACAGTGTGTTTCGCAAAACATTCCCAGTATTCATCTGAACCCCACTTTATGTCCTCACATCCAGTCACACTCAATCTCGGAATACTACCCTGAACCTTTCTGAAATATGTAGTGTTTATCAAAGTATTCATATACTTTATCCCTTCTGTAATCATTTTTAAATCGTGAAGGTTTCTATAGTATCCCAAATCAATGATAGGATCATCTAGAGGGTCTAAGCTTTTCAGTTTCACTTGACCTCTTGATAAAGGATGTAAAAGAACGACCTGCAGATTATCTACTTCGTTAACAACGTTGGTCGTCGCCTGGGATAAACAAAAATTATCGTCCAAGTTAGTGATCGATTTACATGAATATATTAAGGCAGGAGAACCTCCAGCTCCGAAGTACGTGTTGAAAAATTGGAAGTGAGGTTGTAATTTTGACGTGTAGTAGTCAGACCAACTAGATTTAACCCTGAAGAACCCACTTTGCACTGGTACAGGCAAAGTATCTAGTTGCGGAGCAGCTAATATATTTTGCGTCGCCGAAAGTATTCCATGTTTACCTTTAAAAGTCATCTGTATTCCTTGGTGATCATGAAAATTTTTGCCAACTGGAAGATTTACCAAGGTTTCAATACCTACCTTTGATAATTCTTCTACAGGTCCTATGCCTGATTGTAAAAGAATTTTAGGGCTGTTTATTGTACCAGCTGAAATGATAACCTCCTTGTCAACGTATACTTGGATTGCTTGCTTATTAGAAGTAGAGACACGAACGCCATATGCACGCAATGTGTGAGGATCGATTAATACATTAATAACAGTGGAGAATTTAGCTACTTTAAGATTAGGCCTATCTTTAGCAGGTCTCAAGTACGCCTCAGCTGTGCTAGATCTTCTACCGCCATGTATAGTGAAATGTGGTCGAGCAGCGCCACAAATTTCTGGTCCATTGATTTCCAGAACGCGCTCGATACCCATTTCTTCAAAAGATTTCAATCTGATATCATCGATGGCAGCGGTTGAAGCCAATGTTACTGTTCTGGATACTTTAACTGGACCATCTGCTGAATGAAGATAGGCATTTCGTGGGTACTCAAACAGCGTTTCATCTGTCATATTTTCCATCTTCTTAAAATAGTACAGCACTGTATCCCAGTCCCACCCAGGTGCTATTCGGTTCCAGCTTTCGTAATCTTCGGGCACTCCTCGGGAGTATATTAGATAGTTGGTGGAAGAACAGCCTCCGAGCATTTTCCCTCGATGGTAAGTTAGAACTCCACCTGGATGTGCTTTGCCGATACCTTCATCGAACCGAGCATTATAATTCCAATCATATTTGCTGCTGCCTTGTAGTGTTGGAAACAGTCCTGGAACCTGAAATATTTTTTTTTACTTAAATTGATTCGTAAAAAGCAGTCAATAGGTTAAAGACTCAATTGTATCGTTTTTAAATGCTGTAATGCCAGTGATTATTGTATATTTTTTTAATATATTCATTTATGTGTGTATATTTTATCACCCCCAGGCTGCAATAGAGCATACAACGTTTCTACTGCTGAGCCTGTCTGACAGGGAACGGGCTGTAATCTAGTAGATACACGGACTTTTCAGGGTTCCGAAGTCAACAAGGAACCCTTATTGTTTCGCTAGATCCGTCTGTCCGTCCGCAGCTTAGCTCAGAGACTCTTAGTAATAGAAAGCTATAATTTGGCTTGGTTATACATATTAATAATTCCGACAAAATGGTAAAATAAAATCATGTTTTTTTTTTTCCTTTACCGCTTATAGACGTACAGTGGCGATATAGTTTTACTCGTCTATCCCATGGTGTGGGGTATCGTTGGATAGGCCATTCAAAAATATTACGGGTTTCTTAACATCATTTTTCGATTCAGAGATCCGTTTGCGTAGAATTAAGCTTTAAAATATTTTTGTTAGAGTCAAATGTCCCCCGCCCCCCTGCCAGTGAAATCGATGCTTATGGGTAACTGAAAAAATTCACGGCAGTAGCATATATAGCGAAATTAAAAGGAAAACTATCACAGCTAAATAGAATTTACAAGTTTACGAGTAATAGTCGACCAACATAAAAAATGTACTTCGAACAGTAAAAAAAATATTTGTACAAATTCCATTGAAAAATTACTTAAATAACAACTTTCGAGAACGAAATAGTAAACACATTTAAAAATTTTCAAATTCCTGAAGAGAAAGAAACAAGGAGCGTGCGTGTGAGGATCCAGAAACGAACCAACCATTACCCTTGGCTCTAACACATGCTCGTATCGCAATTGACGAGGTACTTCATATAGATTATTTATTGCAGCTTATTTACGTTGGTTGTTGGTTCCTATCATTGCATAATTTGATTTTACTTTTTGGTAGTTGAGTAGGTTGTTTGAAAATAGTCATACTAAAATATTTGTTTTCGATTTGTAAATATTTGGAGATTTTAACGAAGGCTATCTCCGTAACGGCAATACTGCAGTATTCAATATTAAGTGACGCTGATTAAAAATCTTTATTACAATCGCTTACCTCTATCCGCGGTGGTACTCAAACAGATAATATTTTTTCTAACTTCACTTGCGTATTTGGATTTTATAACTCCATCTACAGTTACCATCGTCCTATATGGGCCCGTTTTTAGACGTTGTGAGCCGCTGAAACCGTTTTAATGATCATGTAACTGCAAAAAACTCTCTTTTTAGTCCGCATTATTATGCAACTTGGGAACCCTATTACTGTGCGTGGCCCGACACGCACTTGGCTGATTTTTATTTATTCTTAGACTTACATATAAGCTTTATTTGCATCCACCATAACAGGCAATATTGTCCCTGTAATAGACTTAATAGTGCCCCAAGTCGGATCATGCTGATACTTACAACGCTGTTGAATGGTGGATCTCCCCCGGACTCAATGAGGAGTACGTTAAATCCTACCACCTCCGACAGACGAGCGGCTAACACCGAGCCTGCTGATCCACTACCAACCACTATAAAGTCGAACCTTTCACCATCTGTGCCAAAACAATATAACTATGAATAAAAATGCCATGTATGCTGTAATTATATAACAGACAAGTGGCTACTTATTATGTCAAATGTGCGACAATTTATACAAGATTATTTTAGAGACGCATTGTAAAGATAATGACGATCCTACATCCATTAACTGTGCCAACTTCTGAGTCGAGCAGATAATACAGCCAACCCGGGGATCTAACCCAGGACCCTCACGATCAGTAGCCGCGCCACTAGACCGGCAGGGTAGATAGACCACTTATTTGCAACAATTAAGTATTTACCTGTTAGCTGGTAGTTGTCGGGCCATCCGTCCTGCAGAAATGCTTGTGAGAAGGTCAAGGCACGTAGGAACAACATAAACACTGATGAAGTCCGCCAAAATTGCATGATGTTGGAGAATTTGTCAATAACATATATGGGCATCACTTAAGAAGAATGTTTGCCTTTATCATTTTTCTTGTCAATTTGATCCTATCCACTATTCTTAAACAAATACCGGAACTCTTTAAAATAGAGGGCATAGATATTTTTTTTTAGTAAAGGTAAATTTTTAATCACAGTCTGACAATAGGATCACACACTCAACACGTCTGTTCATGAACCCGCTTTAAAAGTTAAAATGATTTTCTACCTCATAGTTTTATTGCTAACTAAAACTGCTTATTTGCAACCTAGTACGAACCATAGTGACCATCCTTTCGGATCTCTCAGAAATTTCTGGCTTTTTACTATGCAGAACTAATTATGACGTTTTATGTGTATAATTATAATGTGTATAATGTACACAATGGATCCAGTGCGGGGGAGAGACGGAATTCTTTACCAGACGAGAGGGCTGCCCTTTTCTTCGGTCAAAGAATCAGCAATGCCATTCAACGTGGCAATGCTGCCAGCATTCTGGGTTCGAAGGGGATGGAGGGAGCTGAAGTAAGCGAGCAAAGCGAGCGAGCTCAACTCCTTCATGTTAGGTAACTGATTTTTCGGCATTTTCAGTATTTTATTCGGAATTGTCAGTATTTTATTCGGTGGTTTCTTTAATTGTATTCGCATATAAGTAGTCGGAAAATTAGTATATAAAGCGGTCAATTTCATGTTTTGAGTATGCCCAATTTCAGGGTTCCATACACAAAGGGTAAAAACGGGACCCTATTACTAAGACTCCGCGGTCCGTCTGTCTGTCTGTCTGTCACCAGGCTGTATCTCATGAACCGTGATAGCTAGACAGTTGAAATTTTCAGAGATTATGTATTGTTGTTGCCGCTATAACAAAAAATACTAAAAGTAGAATAAAATAAATATATAAGTGGGGCTCCCATACAACAAACGTGACTTTTTTTGCTGTTTTTGGCGATAATTAATTTTTATTTTAATTTAGTGTGTTCGAATTTTGACGCACTGGTATTAACAGAAACCTGGCTCAATAATTGTATTCTTAGCAGTGAACTTTCGATAATAGATACATAGTTTTCAGACGTGACAGAGAAACTTCGGGTTTCCATGCTAAAAAAGAGGGGGAAGATGTCTTGGTTGCTGTATCAAGAAAGTACGCTGCCAACAGACAATGTTCTTGGGAGAGTGGGTGCGAGGACTTGTGGGTCACTGTGAGTGTTGCACCAGGCTTTAATATAGCTATCTGTGCTCTTTACTTGCCCCCACCTGTACATTATTCAATTTTGGAACATTTCCTGGGTGGTTATAATACTGTAGCAGAAAAGAATAATTACAGTACTATTCTTATCGGTGACTTCAATTTGAGCAATATAAATTGGAATCATATAAATAGCAGCAGCGATACTCAGACCTACCCCACTTTCTCAAGGACTAGTTCTAAGCTAAATGAGGCACTTATAGACTTTATCGACGTAAATAATCTGGTTCTTGTAGATCTACTCGAATGTAAGGTGACTAAAGCTCTTGATAGTCTGATAAAGATCAATCCATATCACCCTCCTCTTGAAATTTCTCTACACCTTAAAGTCAAAAATAATTTAAAACCAGTACCTAACATTAGATTAAACGTCAAAAAAGCGAACTATTCTGCTATTAAATCAGAACTAGAAAATACCGACTGGTATGCATTACTCTCGGATACCGACGACCCCAGTGTAATGTTGGAACGGTTTTATACATTACTCTATCAGATCATAGAGCGGTTTGTCCCAACGACCTTATTTAAAAATTATTCGCGACCACCATGGTACACAAAAAAACTAGAAAGATTGCTACGTGAAAAAAATAATTTAAGAAGGAGGTACTGTACTTACAAAAACCCTATGGATAAGATATCCCTTCGTTGGTGTAGTAAGCGCTGAGACAAATTGGCAAGAGAATGTTACAACTCCTATATAAGCAGCATAGAACAGAAAATAACATCGAATCCCAAGTTTTTCTGGTCCTTAATTAAATCTAAACGGGGTGTGGCTAATGCTTATCCAGCTTCAATGTCAAATGGCGCCAGTGAAACTTGTAATGGTAATGAGATTTGCAACATGTTTGGCACATACTTTTCGTCCGTATATAGCCCAGCTAACCTACCCTCTAACGTAGTTCACACCTCGCCATTCTTTGAAAACCTGATTAACAACTCTGACAGCTTTTCCTTGATACAAATTCCAAAGGATAAAATAGCAAAGCATCTCAAAGGACTAGACATATCCAAAGGTTCCAGCAGCGATTAAATTCCCCCTAACTTTATCGCAACTTGCGCTGACCAACTAGCAACCCATCTATGCTTAATTTTTAACAAGTCACTCAGCGTTGGTATATTCCCCAAGAAATGGAAGCTGGCCAAAGTGATTCCCATATATAAAGCGGGCGCTGAGGATCTGGTTGGGAACTATCGTCCTATCTCCATCCTTCCAACATTTGCCAAGGTCTTTGAAGCAATAGTATGCCCAGACATTCAAAACTATTTTAAAAAGTATCTGTCTGACCACCAGCATGGCTTTACTGCTGCAAGATCCACCTGCAGTAATCTAGTTACTTTTGTTGATAATATCGCAGCTTCACTTGACTCGAATCAAAAAGTCGACGCCGTATACACTGATTTTAGCAAGGCTTTTGACAAAGTTTCCCACGGAGAATTAATTCAAAAACTTGCTGCGTACGGCTTTGCTGGTTCCCTTCTTAAATGGCTTCACTCTTATTTAACGGATAGATCCTTTTATGTCGTGGCCAATGGTTTTAAATCCGAAACCCTGATCATAACCTCCGGTGTGCCGCAGGGTTCCCACCTAGGTCCAGTTATATTTATTATCTTTGTTAACGATCTTCCCCATTGCTTCATTAACTCTACCCCATTCCTATTCGCCGATGACCTGAAAATAATTCGCGTTATAGACTCTCAAGCCGACTCAACATTACTTCATGACTTGAACAGACTCTTGAACTGGTCTAGGGATAATAACATGCAGCTAAACGTTGAAAAGTGTTCCCAAATAACATCTACTCGGAAATAAAATTTTATAGATTTCAATTATAGTATGAATGGTACGTACCTTGGTAAAGTCGAAGTTATCAGAGACTTGGGAGTCCTTCTAGATCGCAAGCTAACATTCATTCCTCACATGGACAATATTATAAAAAAAGCCTCCAAAACACTCGGATTTGTATTGCGGAATGCCAAATGTTTTCGCAAGCCCAAAACTAAAATTTACCTTTTCAACTGTCTCTTCCGTACCATATTGGAATACTGCGTGGTTGCGTGGCGTCCCCACTATGCGACACATAGTCTTAGGTTAGAGCGGATACAGAAAAGGTTTTTAAACCATCTTGCCTATTCTGCGGGATTAGCCAAAAAACTTCGGAGCTACGCAAAACGTCTTAAAAATTTTAGCTTGACTTCACTTGAAAAACGAAGAGAGGGTATTGATTTAATATTTATGTTTAAAATACTCCACAGTAAAATAGACTGCCCGCATTTGTTAAGTAAGTTCAATTTCAACCTACCCTACAACTATCCGCGTCACCCTATCAAACTATTACGTCCCCCATTCCGCAAAACTGTATCTTGATCCAACTCCCCCATCCCTAGACTTTGCAGACTTCTTAATGATTGCGATGAAGGAATTGATATTTGTTGCACGTCACTTCAAAAACTCAAGTCCACAAAAAATAATTAATCACCATAATGTTTTTTTCTTTTCTTTTTGTATCTACCTACATAAAAAAAATATTATCGAGTGTATTGATTTCTAAAGACTTACTGTTTATGAGTGTTATTTCCCAAAACCCAAAAAACCCAGCTTTGGTCGGACACTAAAGAAAAACAATATTAAGTTATCTTTTTATACTAAATAGTCCACTTTTTTACATATTTTGTGGTTCACCTACGATCCTCGAATGCAGTTCAAGGTAGCACCAGTGTTAACGATGCCTATACAATTTATGTAACGAGTTCCAGTTTTTTTCTTTAATCTATTCATATTACAAATTCTCAACCAGCGACCACCAACAGACCATGAACTAACTACATGAAAAATATTAAAATTTTAATAAAACACTATACTTTCCCTTTGCAGATTATACGAATTAGCCTTTTGATATTAGCAAACATTCCAAAATATTCAAATATTTACAAAACCAAGAATTATCTAGAGCAGAAATAAATAGATATTTTAAAGAATATTTACCACAGCACCGCAGACATCAAACTTAATTTTTGCATAAAAAGAGCTGATTGAATAAGAAGCGCTACGCTGCGCTCTAGAACGGTTATCGTGAAAGCTGCCCAGCCTAAAATGGGATTGGGCAGATTACGTTAAGCCGCATGAACAGAGACTGGGTAATCTATACTATATATAATAATATTATAAAGCTGAAGAGTTTGTTTGTTTGTTTATTTGTTTTAACGCGCTAATCTCAGGAACTACTGGTTGGAATTGAAAAATTCTTTTTGATTTGGATAGTCCATTTATCGAGGAAGGTTATAGGCTATATAACATCACGCCACGACCAATAGGAGCGGAGCATAAATGAAAAATGATGCAAAGACGGGTAAAATATTCCTTTTTGAAGGCTTCCGTTGCGTGCGCTGCGGTTACGCAACAATCATGTATGTAAGGTAGGGTAGGTAGGGGAGATGGGTAGGTAGGTTTTGACGGGAGCGAAGCCACGTGGGACAGCTAGTAGTCTCTATAAATAGGGCGCCTGAGGATTGACGGCGCCACCAGTAAAAAGCCCATAAAAAAATCGTGAGACAACCTAGAAGCCTGGAAAGGCTGGTCTGAGATGGCTCAGGAAAAAAATACTTAGGGGAGGCATTTGCCCAGCAGTGGGACAGTATAGGCTTATATAAAAATACAAATTATAATAAAATCGTATAATTTCTTTATTTATTTGAAAATCGTTGCTCCACACTAGGAAATTCTCTTTCGCCAACCGTCTCCTGCTGTGCCGTGCCGTGTTGTGTCGTATAATAAGAGTGTAACGATTTTGAAGCCAAAAATATAGTTATTAGAATTTAGTCTGTATATATGTATGCTTTCAATAACTTGCATAAACAACTGAACGTAATATAACAGTTACCTATTATTTGTATGTTTTTTTTTAAGATTTCATAATATTGTTTGAATACTATCGATCTAAATACTACCTAGACATTTTTATTTTACAATAACCTAGTAATTCTGTAGAAAGTAAACTGTATCACAGGCACCCAACGCAAAGAAAAAAAAAATTGGTTCAAATAAATTGCACTAGATGGCGTGATAAGCTTCGATTCATTATTGAGTTTTGTGAAATTTTAATATTTTCTTGAGATGATGATCATAAACAATGTATGTTCTTGATTAATTAACTCTCCCAAGCACAAAATTAAGGAATATTGGGCTCATAATTCACATTTCAAAGATTATTTGAATGGATAATTTAAGATTGATTCCAATAGATGGCGCGGTTTCAAATTTCTGAGTCATCCACTCGGTATTTTTTTTTTGTAACACATTTTAGTAAAATGAAACTGTAAAAACATGGAAAAAATACTATAAAACAAATCGTCGCTGAATTACAAAAAATGTATTCAAGAACCGAGTAAACCCTTTTACTTGCAAGTCGCTGCTAACACCATCTATATCCGTGGAACGGCAACGAACGCGATCGATGTTCTTAGAACAATTATCTGCTTTAATATATCTATGGCTTAATCAGACGTAAAATGCTAGTTACGTCGTCGGCACGGTTTCTTTGTTTGGGATGAGGAATCTGTATGCTAGTATTATATTATTTGTGAGTATATGTATTTATAGTATTGATATATTTCATCATCATCATCATCAGCTTTTTTAATATTCCCACTGCTGGTCAACAGGCCTCCTCTCTGTGAGAGGGAATGGGCCGTAATCCACCAAACGGGCCCAATGCGGGTTGGTGGATGTCACATGTATTCGATTTTTTGTTTCTAGGACAGCCAAAATGTACAGCTATTACACAACAATTTTCTGTGTTAGTGCGATAAAACCTGATGGGCTAACTTTATGCATAGTGAAAGTGTAGCCAAGGATTTTTGGGACCACAAGGATTTTTAAATGGCACTTTGTACGGATCGGAACAGAGCTACGGTTGCAATCAATGGGGATGTGAACTGCCATTTTTCACGATAGGTGGCGCATCGTCGCTATGGCTATTGAAAACTGTCAAATCCATACATTTTGTAACCTATCATTCAGTAAATTTTAATTTTATCAAAATATGCCTCTGTGTGCTGTACCAGGATATACCAACCCCGGTGTGCATTGATTGCCCAAAGATACAACGCTAAAAAAAACTGGGAAAAGGCTATACATATTTATAGGTTAAATTATGTACCTGTCAAAGTAACTCTGGTTATGTTGGTTGATATAATCTTCGGCGATATAGTGTTACTATTAACGTATTGATAAAGTTCTACAGCAGGAATGTCATTTTCTTGGCCTTAAGAAGCTTGAGGGCTTTGATTGCCGAAAATTAAATAAAACTTCTTACCTAAAACGTAAATAATACCAAGACATTAAAGTAATGTTCTCTAACTTTTTGTAAATTTTCCTACCATGATATAGACATCAAATCTCCGAAACTGTTCACCGCTGCACTGGAGGAGGTCTTCAAGATTATGCACTGAAGAGGACAAGGCATCAACGTTAATGGCGAATACATCACTCATCTTCAGTTTGCCGAGAATATAGTGGCCATGGCTGAGACTATGGACGACCTCAGTAACATCCTCGAAGACCTCAGTAGAGCTGCCGAAAGATTGGGTCTTAAAATTAACATGGACAAAACCAAGATCATGTTGAATGTCCATGCAATACCTATTCCTATCAAGATTGGAGACTCTACACTCGAAGATCTAGACGATTATGTCTACCTAGGACAAACGGTCCAGTTAGGTAGGTCTAACTTCGAGAAAGAGGTCAACCGTCGAATCTGACTCGGCTAAGCAGCGTTCGGAACTTGCGCGGTTTCTTCTCATCCAACTTACCGCAGTGTCTCAAGACGAAAGTCTATGACCGGTGTGTGTTGCCAGTAATTACATACGGGACCGAAACGTGGTCGCTCACAATGGGGCTCATAAGAAGGATAAAGTCACGCAAAGGGAAATGGAGAGGGCTATGCTCGGAGTTCCCTTGCATGATCGTATCATAAATGAAGACATCCGCAAGAGAACCAAGGTTACCGACATAGCCTGAATAATTGCCAAAATTAAGTAGCAGTGGGCAGGGCACATTGCTTGCAGAACGGATAGCCGATGGGGCCGAATATTTCTGGAGTGCCAACCGCGAACCGGAAGACTTTGCATTGGAAGGCTTCCCACTAGGTGAACTGATGAGTAAAAACAGAATAAAATAAATATTTAAGTGGGGCTCCCATATTAACAAACATGATTTTTTCGCCGTTTTTTGCGATAATGGTACGGAACCCTTCGTGCGCGAGTCCGACTCGCACTTGGCCAGTTTTTAGTAATTGTTTATATAGCTGCAACAGAAATACATCATCTGTGAATATTTAAACTGTCTAGCTATCACGGTTCACGAGATACAACCTGGTGATAGACGGACAAACAGACAGACAGACTCACGGACCGCGGAGTCTTAGTAATAGGGTCCCGTTTTTATCCTTTGGGTACGGAACCCTAAAAAGTGCAAATACGATAAATTGGTCTTTAAAATAACAGGGTAAAAAATTCCGGTCCTAGAAGGCCATCCCGTGCCTGAATTATCAGGATCACAAAAATCTAAATAACTGTTCCAGATTATATTCATCAAGATATTAATTAATACACCTCCTCCTCATCAGCCGCCAAGAAGGCAATCTCAGTTTTTATTATTTGAGAAAAGTTTTATAAATTAGTTAAGTACATATTATCATTCATATAAAAGGTAAAACAAAACTAATACTTCATTTAAGGCGTTTTTATTACTCTAGATTTAGATTTTGATCAATAAATTAATTTTAAATAAGTATTCATTAAATATGTTTGGCAGAATGAATATTTTGCTCGTGCCTTTTTGCGTTACGACGTGACAGCTTTTATTAGTTAATCTGTGGATATGCTGAGCGCCTTTGAATAAGCGCCATTTTATTAATTTCTTGCTTGGTTCAGATAATTTTTTTTATTTCCTCGCACAATGCATAGTAAAATGTTGTATGATACACGTGCGTAAGATGATTTCCGACTCGTCTCGGTTTATCCACTCACTCGCTTCGCTCGCTCGTGAATAAAAATAGCACTCATCGGAAATCACATACTTCCCGCACTTGTAGCATAATAGTACATTATGGTACAAGTGTGCAATGTTGGTGATTACCGCTGAGGCGCCATTGAGACCCGAGCCGTAGGTGAGGGTCTTAAGAGAGCCGAGGACGGTAATCATCAATACACACGTGTATCATACGACGTTTTTCAACACACTTGTGAAGAAAATAATACTAAAAAATCATTTTCAACAGTAAAAACGAGTTGTGATTTTTCACAATGGCGGGCAAAATGAATCTGTTTTCCTATGCGCGCGCATTTAACAATGGCGATCGGCCATAGACTAAAAGAATGAGGTTTCTTAATCTTTTTTTTTGGCTTTTCGTGGATAGTGTTTTAGCCACGTACAAAATAGGGAATTTCAATTTTCTTAATTACAGAGCAAATAAAATTTATATTTGAATGAAATATTTATTTATTAAGCACGTACAAGTTAAAATTATCTATTTAATAAATACGAAGTTGCATGAAATGAGCAAGCAATAGTTACATTAATTTATTTGTACTATTGAGCACGATCTTTTTTGTATCGAAACTTTTTTAAGAACAAAGCAACTCAACCAATAAATTAAAAAAAAACTCTATAACTCATTTGTGAATAATAGCAATGAAAAAGTCACAGTTTGATAACAGGTATCATTATGTGCCTAATTGCGGTGAAATTAGAGCCACTTTATGAGCAAGTGTGTTGAAAATAACTATTATATGATACATTTATTATTAGCAGAAAATATAAGTTATTATTTTATTAAATCAAACAGTTGTATTAATCACTGCAATGTTTCATTATGACCTTCCGGTTCGATTAGGTACTTCCTCGTCTGATGCATCCATAGCGTTATTATCTATTCAACAACTTTGTTATTGTCAGTATTATTTTCTTGAAACGTATTTTCATCGGCTTAATCATATTACATGCCCGAGAAATATACCTACGTAATCATTTATGCATGCAAAAGATAGATAATATAACTTTTGAAGCAATAATTGGCTGTAATCTCATATACTTAATTATTTTATGATTCCTAGTGTATTTTTCACCATCCTCCTAGTAGATTTAAAAGCACGCAAAATCTTTTGGCTTCCTGTTACGGAATTTGTACCTACTGGAATTCTAGGTGTCATTCATTTTGTAGGTAGACGTTATACACTATCTACCAATATGATTGCAAATAAACTATCGCGCCAACTAAGTTTTCACGCTCAAGGCCTATCTCTCACCAAGTCGTGGCTTGCACGTCTCGTCGTCGTAGTGACTTATGGCACGCTTTAAACTAGGTACTTCTATTCTGTCCACCCACCGAGTGACTTCAGGAAGGACGGAAGCACTGTGATCACGTGCTGCCGTGCACAGCGTGGCTCAGGGGAGGCGATTCTTTCAGCCTCCCCAGGGATGTGCCCTAACAGGTGTTGCACAGAGGGGGTTCCGGGGTGGTATTATAAGAGGTGACGGGGCCCCTTCCAGGTGCTGATGGTGAGCATCGGGTGGTTTTAGTGAGGTATAAATCCCACACTCCCTGGTCTTTGCCCCAAAAGTCCAGGCGCCTTTTGAAGGTTTCCCCCAGTAAACAAAAAAAAAGGTACTTCTAAATTGCTGGCCACACACGTTCAGCTTTCTGATTAGGTTTATTGATACGGAATTCAGATTCGGAAACCTTAATGCACACAATTCATACAGCGCACATTTTCCTTTATTTTCCAATATAAACTCCTACTTTTCGGGGTACGTCTGTTCCTGTGACTGATCGGCTCGAGCTCCTAGGCATGGAGTTGACATCCAGTCTCAACTTCGGCTCCTCCATTGAGTACAAAGCCCAAATCGCGGCCAAAAAACTGGGCATCCTAAATAAAGTGAAGCGATACTTTACGCCTGGACAGCTTTTAACCCTATACAAAGCGCAAGTCCGATCCTGCATGGAGTATTGCAGCCACCTTTGGGATGGTTCAGCTAAGTATCAACTTGCCGCGCTTGACTCAGTGGAACGCAGGGCCAAGAGGCTCATTGGCGACGTTGAACTGGTGGACGCCAAGCTTCACAGCTTGGCTCATCGCCGCAAAGTTGCCTGCTTGTCGGTCTTCTACAGACTGTACTTCGGTGAGTGTGCTCAAGAACTCCACGACCTCATCCCACCAGCCCCCTTCTACCATCGGACATCTAGACGCACTGCAAGTTATCATCCTTACCTTGTTGCCATTCCACCAATTCGAACCAAGCGCTTCCAAACATCCTTTATAATGCGCACAGCGAATGAATGGAACTCACTACCTGCGTCTGTGTTTCCGAACGCATTCAACCCGAATCTCTTCAAAGTTAGAGTGAACAGGCTTCTTCTGGGTAAGCTCACTCCATCGTAGACTCTGTCTCTGTCACCTATGACCTAGACTAGAGTCAAGAGCAAACCCACTAAAAATAAAAATAAAACCGGCCAAGTACGAGTCGGACTTGCGCACGAAGGGTTCCGTACCATTATCGCAATAAACGGCAAATAAATCACGTTTGGTGTATGGGAGCCCCACTTAAATATTTATTTTATTTTGTTTTTAGTATTTGTTGTTATAGCGGCAACAGAAATACATCATCTGTGAAAATTGCAACTCTCTAGCTATCACCGTTCATGAGATACAGCCTGGTGACAGACAAACAGACAGACAGACGGACCGCGGAGTCTTAGTAATAGGGTCCCGTTTTTACCCTTTGGGTACGGAACCCTAAAAAAACCAGAGGGGTGACCATAAGCTCTTAGAATAAGGTTATTTTGAGTGTGTGTAATGGTCAGATGTATTCGACTTATATACATCTGACACTTACGCGATCTCAAAATAACCTTACCGACTTTAAGAGCTTATGATCACCCCTCTGGTTTTTTTAGGGTTCCCTGACGTTCGTTTGTTTTCGAGCCACGCGTTTGTGTCGGACCTAACATCTGCGCTACTCTTACAGAATTCCGTATTAGGGATTTAGATTCGAGAGTGTGCGGCCAGCCTTAATTTGTTTTCTCCGTAGATATAGACTGTCGCCGCCATTCGCCATTCGTCTCGCTCGAGCGTGTAGGCCGTGGCCAAGCGGTAACTTGACTAAGAATAATAATAAGATCAAGTTACCGTTTGGCATAATGCAACATAATTACCTACTTACATAAAATGTTGCAATTATTAACAGTTTTTGGGTAACATTTTCAATTATTATATTTAAGAACTTAACTGGCGGGCTCGTCTCGTTGGTCTTGTGACCTTGTGAGCACAAGCGCAAATACTGTGCGTAGTACGGTCCTGGGATCAAAGGTTTAATACTCAAATTGCTAATAAAACTAGCCTACTTCAAATAGAGTACAATATTACTCATTAAAATTACCGCCATATAACAAAAAAATTAAAGTCGTTAACACCTGTCTACCAATATTTTTAAACGATACGAAAAAAATGTAAAGGCAGTGTCGCTCGCGATCAAAACAAACGTATCGCGGTAAGGGGCGTCCTTGGCCCTTTCACTTGGCATTCAGTGTGCTTAGTGCGAGTTTTTTAACGTACTCACTCGTGATAACGTAAACGATCTCTTATGTCAAAATGTATACAAAAAAAGAGGTTTTGCCTTGTCGTCACCAGACGGCGCTTATCCAGTTTCAATACAAATTGGCATTAACGTTAACGCGATTGATCGTGAGTAAAAACTCGCACTAAGGCCTCAGAGGCGAGTTTTTACTCACGCTCAATCGCGTTAACGTTACGCCAATTTGTATTGAAAGTTGATAAGCGCCGTCTGGTGACGGCAAGGCAAAACCTCTTTTTTTGTATACATTTTGACATAAGAGATCGTTTACGTTATCACGAGTGAGTACGTTAAAAAAGTCGCACTAAGTACACAGTAATGAGTTAATGTATCATAAACGCGTGGACTGATTTACATGATTTAAACGGATACAATGGTTATACGCCTATACCTTTCATTTGAGACCAACATTATCAAAATATCTCCTTTAAAATTACTTACGTACTCTTTTGGTAGAAGTCTGATCAATGAATTTTATTTTTAGTTATCCGGCGGAGACTATAGTAATAATATCCTTCTGGTTGAGTTTCGGTCACGGTAACCTACCGTGATCTGAAATGATAAAGGCGGTACCGACGGTAGCCAATATCGATGGAGATTAGCCAAGAAGGTCCAAGAGATTTCATAGTGCACAAGTGTGTTTTTTGAGTTTTTCTTAATACATATAAACGAAAACGCTGACGGGTTATCCCCTGTAGGGTCGAACCTCGGCTCAGGGCGTCGCTGGGGGGACAACTAAGTCTAGATCTTAATAAAATGATTCTACCATCCGTTCGGAAAAGCCTACGTGGAGAAGAACGGACAAGAAACTCCAATTAATTATCTTACTAGAATCTAACTACTCAACAATGTGCGGGCTGGCTGGCTGGCTGGCTTGACGGGGACGTCGTCGCGGCGGGCCTCGGCGGCGAGGACGGAACGAATACGGTCGTTTTATGTGTGCCGCAAACACAGGTCCACACTCTGTTCTTATATTCCCATAGTGTGATGGGACAGCAATCCGACACGACTGGTGCGAGATCAGGCGCAGGATCAACGGCTTTACGGGTTTTACAAGGTTACTCCACCAATTTCCGAACTCTGGACTACTATCGAGAAATTCTCAATGGCAAACCAACGGGTTAGTTATTATAACTACTAATAGGTACCCATCCTACGAAAGTTTGTAAGGTTGGTTGGATGGATGGATATTGTAGTGTAGTACAACACTAATGATACAAACTAAGTGATGGGGACAACACTAAAAGATGTCCAGTTCTACCCTGGCCAAGATGTAGTTTACTTAAAGGATAATTTGTGGGTGTCAGGAAAGGTAGTTGACATTCATCACTCTCTTAGGCGCAGGCCACATAGAAATGGCGTCGGGTGCGGACATGGCACGGGTGGCTTCCTATTCCATACAAATTTCATACAAAATGCATGTAAATAAAACGCAATTTAGGACACACGGTATGTCGTTGCTCGAACGTGGTTATGACGCGCCATTTCGGCGCCCGCGCCTGAGCCATTTCTATGTGGCCTGCGCCCTAGGTCCTTAATTTTGCGAAATGGCGTCACCATTTCAAACAGACGTTTAGAAGAAGTACATTGCATGTCAAACCGTCTTTTCATAAAGATAATCATCAAAACCGCAATTTTGATAACATATTGGAAGGTGAAAACTCTCAATCTTTAGAAGAAAATGTGTCTGGGGAAGGAAAGAATGGAGAAGCTAATAATCAGGTAGATGATGATCTTACAAAACAACCAAGGTCTCGAAGGAATGTCGTTCCTCCTAGATATTTAAGCGATTATGAATGTGATTAAAAATCTATTTTAAAGTTAATTGTATGGAGAAGATGTAGTGTAGTACAACACAACGATACTAAACAAAGTGATGGTGACAACACTAAAAGATGTCGATGGTTTTCAGCATGTAACTGAATAAATTAACACGTGTTTTTCTATAATATTAGTTTTATTAATAACAGTAATACAGATGTAGCTAGTAAAATAGGTAACAAACCTAAAATTTCTGTCAACTCATAGGAAAAATACAGGCGCGATGTTATATGTGCTTGGAATTAAATTATGATGGATTTGACTTTATACAGTGCATTTTTAACTTGTTACATAACTATTATGTTTTAACAGCTAATTATGCTATTTTATTTACTTACAATGAGTTTCTAGGCCAGGCTATCAGAAATAAACAGAATTTCACAATCAATATCAATATCATCAATACATTTAATAAATCTGTAGAAAAGTAATTATTGTACTACGAAACTATTTCCAAAAAAAATAGCCAGGTTGTTAAAAGATAACTAACAGAACCTATTTCCGGCATTTTTGTATGTGTCTGTTTATTTGTTCACGCATCACGTGAAATGTACGAAACCAATGTAAATAACTTTAATACATAAAAATTGTGCGTAACTTGAAGAATTATTTAGTTTTTGTTTCATCGCAATCGGTTCACTCTACCAAAAGTTAGATGAATTTAAAATGTTCAAGAAGTAAAATTATCACAACACACGCAATTCAGATACTCGGACAGTTGAACTCGATATGATGCTATTTGATGCCAGATAATTTATACCTTGTTGAATGGTATTAAAAAAAAAACTCTAACTTGCAGGAAATATCATTGTACTATACTGTACATTGTACATTGACTTAAAAATAAAATGGCATTTTTCATTTGTCAATGAAAGTAACGAACGAAACGTCTTACGTCAGTTGGCTTGCCGTCATTGGGTCATTGTCCGATTTTCAGCCTGCCGGCTGGCAAACCAAACAGGGGAAAAGTGCCACGGATTTGTCTTTTATTGTTGTTTTCAATGATAAAATTAGTTATAAGAAGAAATGGATTTTACAGAAATGACCAAAAACATGTCGTTACAAGAGTAAGTTTAATTTGTTTATTATTTTTAATATATAACAACATACAGGTTAGAAATAGCAATACATTTTGGAACAACAACAACGTAAAGCTACAAATTTTAAAGATTTCGAAAGCAATTTACCACAATATTATAAATGCATTATTTTTATACTGAAATACAAGAAATGTTAGTGTTATTTAAATTAATCACACAAAATAATAAATTTAATCTTTTACATAGCGCCTGTACTACAACTAAATACAATTCTTGTAAAACATAACTTTGTCTTATTATAATATAAATCTAGTATAAATATAATCAAGCTGTTTTGTTGTGATTTCAGTGAAACTAAGCTCAAAAAACGGGAAGATTACATAGATTGGCAAGAATATTTTATGGCAACTGCGTTTTTGGCGGCAAAACGGAGCAAAGATCCTAGTTACCAAGTAGGGGCTTGTATTGTCAACAAGGATAACAAAATAGTTGGAGTTGGGTTAGTACATTATTGTATTTATGTAGAAAATTACTTTTGACAGCAGCTTCACCTGCATCGATGTCGAAAATTATCCCACAAGAACATTCTACCGGTTTAACAGGTTCACTGTCCAGGCTCCAGAGTGGGAATGGTCCATAAGTCCAGTTATGTCCTGCCTGTGATGATGTGTCCTGCCAAGTCCGCATTAAATATGAGACTTTCTCCTTACGTCCACAGTATCAGATGACTTAGAAATTGTCCGGCGAACATACCACATACGGTCTGTGGACTGATATGGAAGTCTCTCTACAGACCGTATGTGGTCTGTGGACAGTGAACCTGTAGCATATCCTATCTATCAATCTGCCTAGCCTTTTCTCAACTATATTGGGGTCTTCTTCCAATCATACCGGATTCAGCTGAGTACCAGTGTTTTACCTGGAGCGAATGCCTATCTGACCTCCACAACCCAGTAACTGGGTAACACAGTATCCCTTGGCAAGATTGGTGTCAGATCTCAAGCTTCTGACTACTTGTAATGACTGTCAAAGATAGTCAAATGACAGCCGGGACCAACGGCTTAACATGCTTTCCGAGGCACAGAGGCAACTCGGTATGTTGAAATGGTTACGCATCCACGGACCAACCTTGTCAAGCGTTGCTTAATCTTGATGATTGACCCGTGCGGCTGTCATTATTTAGCCACTATCCTATAACTACTATTATCCTATCTAAACTAATATTATAAAGAGGTAAAGTTTGTGAGGTTGTAGGGGGTAATCTCTGGATCTACTGAACCGATTTAGATGAAATTTGGCATGGAGATAGTTTGAGACCCTGGGCAGGAAATAGGATAGTTTGTATTCCCTTGGGGATGACAATACAATTTTTATGCCGGCGAAGCCGCGGGCAAAAGCTAGTGTCTTAATACGGGCCATAGTGTACATGTGTTCCAAATTTCAACTTTCGAAAGTCGAGTCTATCCTATGATATGAATAGTAACCAGGGATGGATATCATGGGATATTACCATGCACCCCTTTTGTGAGTCATCAAAACATAAAAATAAGACTCGTCAAATATAACCCAAAAATCGAAAACAGTGAAACAAAAAACATGCAAAAAATTGCCGTATCGCATTTGTTTACAAAATACATATCTAATAGAAGGTAATTTTAAAAAGTTAGGCAATATTTTTGGTAATGGCGACCAAATGTCAGAAATTTATTTGCCTAAGCCTAATATATACTAAAATTTTGAGAATACTATCTTATGCGCCAGGGCTGAGTAGATTTTGTATGGGCCGTGACGAATCTTCTTTGTTTAATAATTACTTATTTCTTTATGTGTTTATTATACACATGAATAACATTATTGCAGATATAATATTGCTTTATTTATCATACACGTGCAAAATGCATCCGCAAATGCAATATTTAATTGATTATTGTGTTGTGTCCTTGATACCAGCTGAGGTCACTATGACAATACCTAGTTAATGTTCAAGAGCTGATAACATGTATTATTAGTTTGAATCAACTTTGTTGCAGTAAACAAATCAATGTTATGAATCATCTATTGATTGTCCTAACTTCCTACTATGTTGACTGCAGTCACAGTTGTCATCACTTTAAAATAATTATAAAACATTAACTTATATCAACAAGGCATATATATTTATTATAATTTAGATCTTTGTACACCATAATAAGCACATGATTACCATTTATAGTAATAAGTGTACAATGGGTGGTCTCGGACAACCTTTGGAAGAATGGAAAGATAAGGAGATGTATTTCGGACTACACAATTTAGTATTGTATAGTAATGAATACATAGCTGAGTAATGTACCTATACAGCGATTGCAGTCAACATAATTTGGCCTTTTGAGATAGATACAGCCTTTGGCAGTCCCTTGTAGCACTTTACAAGGGAACACTGGATATGTTTCCAATTGTTGCAGTTGTCTGTTTTACCTGGGGTCAGACATCAAGTTTTTTTATTTTAGTAAAAGAAAATAAATAAATATAAAATAAAAATAAAAAATATAAATTAAAATTAATTAATTATAGTAAAATTATAATTTACTTGGCCTATTGCCATGATAAATCAGATTATCATGACAATAGGCCCGCCCTTATTGGACTGTTATGAGATTTCATTTATCTACTCAACAAGCTCTAAGCAACGATACACCACTCAATGGGATAGATATTTTTTTTTTCTCACCTTTAGTTGTATGGGAGTCCTCCTTAAATTCATAAAAAATATTTTTTGTCAATTTGCATGGCTTCAACAAGATGCTTATACTGTAACAATGTTAAGACTGTTCCAACCGTTTGACTTTAAAACCTGTGTGACAGACGACAGATAGACAGATGGACACGTGAGTGAGCAATAGGGCTCCGTTTGAACCCTTCGGTAACGGAACCCTAAAAAGTTTATTTTGACATGCTAGTAACAATATTTTTATTCTTGTTACAGATACAATGGGATGCCAATTGGATGCAGTGATGATGAATTTCCTTGGGCGAAGAAAACTGCTTCACCATTAGATAGCAAATTTCTTTATGGTGAGCATTTCGTCATATTTTTAGGGTTCCGTACCCAAAGGGTAAAAACGGGACCCTATTACTAAGACTCCGAAATCCGTCTGTCTGTCTGTCTGTCCGCCTGTCACCGGGCTGTATCTCATGAACCGTGATAGCTAGACAGCTGAAATTTTCACAGATGATGTATTTCTGTTGCCGCTATAACAACAAATATTAAAATCAGAATAAAATTAATATTTAGGTGGGGCTCCCATACAACAAACGTGATTTTTTTGCCGTTTTTTGCGATAATGGTACGGAACCCTTCGTGCGCGAGTCCGACTCGCACTTGGCCGGTTTTTTTATTGTATAGGTACATAAACTCATGCCTTTTGCCCATGAGGTCAGGCAGACACTATAGAGAAAGCCACTTGGCACTTACGATTCTTACGTACTTACGTGGCTTTTGTTCACGTTTATCATCTGGTCATGGACGCTCGCCGGTCATGAGTACTGCGACCTACTCTTTCTGAATAACATCACCGATCCGTGTATGTCCTTCTAGGGCGTCCGTTGACATAAAAAAATTGTACATAATGTTGACAACATAAATATTATACAAGCTACCTAAATAAAGTCTCGTGGCTTAAATAAATATCAATTATAAATGCAGACCACACAAGATCCATAAAAAAAAAAACTAAACAATAGTACCACACACGATGCACTATTATAAGACCTGCTATGGCCACATCGATCAAATGTCGACTCATTTTGAGCTACGTTACATACTGTCAAGGTGCGCTCATCAATTCCTTTAAGAAATACGAATCAGCTACAAAACTAAATATCTCATACACATGAAAAAAAGAAAAAAGAAAGAAAGAAAATAAATTTATTTAGCACAGACTAAAAGACACACAACATAATATCATACCATGTATAAGGGTTAAAGTCACCGCCAGATAAAAAAACAATAAAAGTCGTTAACACCTGTATTTTTAAATAGTGGAATACATTCCAATATTTAAAAATGATACGACATAAATGTAAATGCAGTGTCGCTAACACGATCAAAACAAACGTATCGCGGTAAGGGGCGTCCTTGACCCTTTCACTTGGCATTCAGTTATGAGTTAATATCTCATAAACGCGTGGATCGATTTACATGATTTGGACGGATAAAATGTTTCTACGCCTATACATTTCCATATCCATATCCATAATAGCATTCGAATTAAAAAAAACATCAAAATCGGTTCATCTAGTAAAAAGTTCTGAGGTAACAAACATGAAAAAAAATACAGTCGAATTGAGAACATTCTTATTTTTGAAGTCGGTTAAAAAGGGTCAATGATCGAATCGATAATTGAAATGTTACGTTGCTGCAATCCTATAGAGTAATACCCCAGGGCCCCCCAGATGTTAAAGAATTCATTCTTCTAAAAGTGAGTGGGATTGAGAAGTGTTAGTATATGTACTTTGAATTTACGCATACTTACTACTAACTCGAGCCGGCGGCCAATTTATAGGTGCACGGTGCCACAGATAATATAATACTAGCATACAGATGCCTCATCCCATACAAAGAAACCATGCCGACGTAACTAGCGTTTTTCATCTGATTATACCGGTAATATTTTGTAAATCGATCGCGTTCGGTTCCGTTCCACGGCGATAGATTGATGACCATCTATATCCGTTGAATGGAACGGAACGGAACCGAACGCGATCGATGTACAAAAAATAATCAGAATAATGTATGGGATGTGACACCACTGACGGTGCTAAGGACACATTTTGTGTAGATAGATTCAGAAACGTCAGGGGACTCTGGGATCTTAGACCACTAGTTCCATCTGTCAATAACCAATAACTCATTGGACGGATAATGAATACCAGGCTGTTATATTTTCTGAGATGGTGACTGCCTATCTGAGATTTGACTGACTTCCCTCCACCTAAATGCTCGTTCACACAGATATCCGTTTTACAGGTCCGCTTTATCGTATATGTTTTTATTCGTCGCCGAAGTATGTAGTTGTATGAGCGAGTTCACACAGATATCAGTATTCTAGATCAAGTAAAAAATACCGATCTGACAAAATATACAAGCAGTCCGTTAGTAAGCAGTCCGTTTTACAGGTTTACAAGCTTAACAAGTTATACTAGCTGTCAATAACTCCGTGGTTCCCTCCGACGCAGACGACGATGGTACCTATACAACAAGAGAACGTAACGTCCATCCTTGTAGAAAGTTGGTGGTTCTTTGACTAAATGTAGTTTAAACATTAGCCCCAGTAGCGACGGATCCGTTAAAACGGTACTGTAAATGCCGTGTGAACATCACCTCCAGTAGCGACGGATTCGTTCAAAACGATCCTGGAAATACGAATGTTCTGTGTGAACGTACCCTAACATACCAAAGGTTTAAAATTCTTAAAAATATTGTCTTACCCTCACAGACTGAAATAATTGATGATGATGATAGATGGGGACTCCCTTTGCCGCACTTAGACTCCCATTGGTCCGTTGGGTTGGGTGCGTGGGGGTTCTGGCTATCATAGCCAGCCTAGTTCCGCTTAAAAGCTCAGAAGCTTCCTGGGGGCAAGGCTTGCAAACCAGAAAAAAAATCGAACCGGTTAACGCGTAAGTACATAGGGCACTTTTTCTGTCTGGTTTTGTTCAACCTTTAACCACAATTAAACGGTTTTAGGCAACATGAATTCGTAAATGTATTGAAGAGTTAATCGGTTATGAACGGTTTTTGTTTTTTCCCCGCCTAAACCGGTTAATTAGGTTTTTCAATAACGCTCTTTTAACGTTTACCCTCCGAAAAAATTAACCGATAAAACCGATTATAACATTGAATAACCGGTTTTTTTTTTAACCTTGTCCAAGCCTTGCCTGGGGGCCTCACAGGACCTCACTGTTCTGAGGATTATTGTCTTTGAGAAGCCACGGCCTAGCTTTCCAGGATGACGTCGGCGGCTGCTTCCTCGGCGTTAAAGCTGCCCCTGGCTGTCTGTGGCGCTTAATTTAAATAAACAAGTGCGAGTCGGGTTCCGTACCATTATCGCAAAAACGGCAAAAAAACACGTTTGGGAGATTGGGAGCCCCACTTAAATATTTATTTTATTCTGTTGTTAGTATTATTTGTTACAGCGGCCACATAAATACATCATCTCTGAAAATTTCAACTGTAGCTATCACCGTTCATGAGATACAGCCTGTTGACGACGGACAGACAGACAGGCAGACAGACAGATGGGTCGTGGAGTCTTAGTAATAGGGTCCCGTTTTCACCCTTGGGTACGGAACCCTAAAAGATGTTTGTTAAGCGAGGTGTGGCCTGTAAATGTTCCTAAGATTATTCTAAGATTATTTCTACACTGGCTGAGAAGCTTTTTGGTTAATCTAAAATAGTAATTATATGTTTCAGTATGCCATGCAGAAATGAACGCAATCATGAACAAGAATTCCGCCGATGTGAAGGACTGCATCATGTATGTTGGTCTGTTTCCCTGCAATGAGTGTGCCAAGATGATCATCCAGTCAGGAATTAAGAAAATTTATTATTTGTCCGACGAGAAAGGAGACCGGCCGATGTATGTAGCCTCAAAAAGGATGTTTGATGCGGCTCGTGTTGAATATAAGTAAGTATTATGGCAGGTTCCTCAGCTTAGAAACCATGGGTTGAATAATTCGCCTCGCAAGAATAACGTAACATTTCGGAAAAAAAAAAAAATTTATGGTTACCTACGTACCCAAAGGTTAAAAACGGGACCCTATTACCACATATAATATAATACTAGCATACAGATGCCTCATTCCATACAATGAAACCGTGCCGACGTAACTAGCGTTTTTCATCTGATTATACTGATTATTTTTTGTAAATCGATCGCGATCGGTTCCGTTCCACGGCGATATATAGATCACCATCTATATCCGTGGAACGGAACGGGACCGAACGCGTTCGATGTACAAAAAATAATCAGAATAATCAGTATAGAACGTCGGCACGGTTTCTTTGTATGGGATGAGACACCACTGCTATTACTAAGACTCCGCGGTCCGTCTGTCTGTCTGTCACCAGGCTGTATCTCAAGAACCGTGATAGCTAGGCAGTTGAAATTTTCACACATGATGTATTTCTGTTGCCGCTGTAACAAATAATACAAAAAAAAACCGGCCAAGTGCGAGAACGGACTTGCGCACGAAGGGTTCCGTACCATTGGCGCAAAAAAAACTACAAAAAAATTTAGTTTGTTGTTAGTCCCATTTCAATATTTATTTCGTTCCGTACCCAAAGGGCAAAAACGGTATTTGATGTTATAGCGGTAACAGAAATACTTCATCTGTGAAAATTTATACTCTCTAGCTATCACGGTTCATGAGAAACAGCCTGGTGACAGACAGACAGACGGACAGCGGAGTCTTAGTAATAGGGTCCCGTATTTACCCTTTGGGTACGGAACCCTATTACTAAAAAACGAAGTATTTAAGTGGGGCTCCGATACAATAAACGTGTTTTTTTGCCGTTTTTGCGATAATGGGACGGAACCCTTCGCGCGCGAGTCCGACTCGCACTAGGCCGGTTTTTTTTAAACTAGCGACCCGCTTTGGCTTCGCTCGGGTGCAATGTAGATATATACTAGTCAGTGTGGAATGATTAATAATATTACGTACATCGTATGTAACGTATTTAATTGGGTAAGGAATTATTTACGAAGCTATTTAAACAATACAGTAGTATTGTTTAAATAGCTTCGTAAATAACCCATTCTTTTTTTGTAATATGTAAAAGATAAAACTCCTTAAGGAGATAGACATATACCATCGCGGACTTTTTTGTAGATATTTTTAAGATATACAAATCCGTAGTACATTATTTAGAACTATCTCGTAAGGTTTAGCCAGCGTTTGCAATGTCACAAAAGATGTTTTTACGACATCACATTAAAATCTTTGAAATTCTTGGATTTTCTCTACTAAAATATGCATGTATTATCATCAATACATATAATAAATCTGTAGTAAAGTCGTTTTTGTACATCGAATATTTCCAAAAAAATAACCAGGGCGTTAAAGGATAACCAACAGAACCCGGCATTTCCAGCATTTTTGGAATTTTTGTCTATTTATCATCGCAATCAGTTCTCTCTATCAAAAGTTAGATGAATTTAAAGTATTCAAGAAGTAAAATATACTCGGACAGTCAAACTCCATATTCGATAGATGGCGTTGCCCATTTGACGTCATTTTCTGAATGGCGGTGTTAAGATTATCCGCGGAAGAATAAACCTAGAAAAAAAATGGCTGGAAGGTAGGTAGGGAAGTAGGGTAGGTAGTGGTACTGTAGGTAGGTAAGTAGGATAGATAGGTAGTTAAGTAAGGTAGATAGGTAGGTAAATATATAATAAGAAAGGATTTTTGGAAATTCTCACCAATATTAGAGGTCTGCACTCCAATCTCACCTCAGTCCACCATCACCTGGAGACTGAAAAGCCAGCACTGTTTTTCCTTACGGAGACGCAGATAGGAAGTCCGTCTGACGTGTCGTACTTATCTTACCCAGGGTTTACCCTGGAGCACAATTTCAAACCACGCGCGGGTGTATGCATGTATGCCCGAGACGACACTTGCTATCGGCGTCTCCGTAATCTTGAAGACTCCAGGTTCTCAGTGCTGTGGGCTCTGGTGGACACAGGGCTGGATAAGATTATCTACGCCTGTGTCTACCGCTCGCACAGCGGAGATCAGGAGACAACCAGGCTCACAGAGTACCTCAGTGAGGCGGCTGATGCGGCACAGCAACGGTACCCTTCCGCCCAATTAGTGCTACTGGGGGACTTTAATGCCCACCACCAGGAGTGGCTCTTCCCATACCAGTGCACTGATCATGCTGGACGAGAGACGCGCAAACTTGCGCTAGCGTTAAATCTCACCCAGCTGGTCCAGGGGGCAACGAGGGTGCCAGATGTTGATTCGCACACAGCCAATTGCTTGGACCTTCTGCTGACAACAGATCCAGACCGATACTCAGTGTCGATATCTTCACCGTTGGGTAGTTCCGACCACTGTCTGGTGAAGTCTGTGTCCGTCTACTCCCCGCCCGATCCCAGCCTAAGAGGCACCCGGCGGGTATGGCGGTACAGGTCAGCAGATTGGGATGGGATGCGATCTTTTTTCGCATGCTATCCTTGGCAGCCCACTTGCTTCTCTTCGGACGATCCATCGTCATGCGCTGACGCTGTAACTGATGTGTTGCGTCGGGGGATGGAGTACTATATTCCATTCTCTGACGTAGCAATATCTAACGACAACCGACCATGGTTTGGGGCCGAGTGTCACCACGCCAACGCGGTTAAACACAAGGCCTACCAAGCATGGGTCGTCGCTCGAACGCGCAAGGCAAATGACGTGAGTCAGAAGAAGAGAGCCTTCAACACGGCTGCCAAATCCTGCAAAAAGGTGATGCGAAGAGCACGGTTTGACCACATTAGCAGAATCGGGAACAAACTTGCTTCATATCCAGCGGGTAGCAAAGCGTTTTGGTCCCTGGCTAAGTCGGTTGAATCAAATTTCTGTCGCCCCTCACTACCACCACTGCTGAAACCTGACGGGTCACTGGCCCACTCCGCTGAGGAGAAGGCAAACTTGTTTGCCTCCCTTTTTGCGGAATCTTCGCATCTGAATTCTGATGGCGCGCAGCCTCCTCCCTCTCCTGATGGATGTGTGACGAGTATGTCAGACATCCGCATCCATCAAAAGGACGTCCGTAGGGTTCTGCGTAGCCTCGATGTGAACAAAGCGAGTGGCCCCGACGGGATACCAGCAATTGTACTTAAAACCTGTGCGCCTGAATTGTCTCCGATCTTGACACGCCTGTATCGCCTTTCAATAGGGACTGGAAAAGTGCCGAAGGCTTGGAAGCAAGCCAACGTACAGCCCGTGCCCAAGAAGGGCAGTCGAGCTGACCCGGCCAACTACAGACCCATATCTGTAACGTCCATCCTCTGTAAGAGTATGGAACGTGTACTCAACGGTAAGCTCCTGGCATACCTAGAAGCGAACGACATCCTCAGTGACCGCCAATACGGCTTCCGCCGAAATCGGTCCACTGGGGATCTTCTAGCGTATGCCATTCACATCTGGAGTGAGGCCATCGAGAGACACGGGGAAGCGCTAGCCGTCTCCCTCGACATCTCGAAGGCTTTCGACAGGGTCTGGCACGAAAGCCTCATTGGTAAGCTACCTTCCTTCGGTCTGCCTAGTGGTCTGTGTGATTGGATAGGGGACTTCCTGAGGGATCGCTCCATCCGAGTGGTTATCGACGGCTGCTCGTCCGGTCAGTTAGAAATCAACGCCGGAGTCCCTCAGGGGTCAGTGCTCTCGGCAACATTATTCTTGCTGCACATTAATGATTTGCTAAAACCCGGCACCTTTGGGTACGCAGACGACAGCACTGTTGCTGAGAGATACGTGTCCAGCGCACGAGCTACTGGGCCTCAGATTCGGTCTCTCCGGGAGGCCATGGTTGAACGCTTGAACCTGTCCTTGAAGGCGGTCTCCGAATGGGGTGATGCCAATTTGGTCAGTTTCAATGCTGCGAAGACCCAGGCGTGTCTTTTTTCCGCTAAAAAGAGCCAATTTCACCCGGCTCCTTCTTTCCGTGGTGTAACCGTGCCGATAACGGACCATCTCGAACTTCTCGGTGTTACGTTGACATCAACCCTCAACTTCGGTCCATTTATTGAGGCGAAAGCTCAGGTAGCTGCAAAAAAGTTGGGGATTCTTGCTAAGGTGAGACGGTACTTCACGCCTGAACAGCTGCTCAACTTGTATAAAGCGCAAGTTCGGTCATGCATGGAGTACTGCTCTCACCTCTGGGATGGATCTGCCAAATACCAGCTTGATGCACTTGAGTCGATCGACAGACGGGCCAAAAGGCTTATTGGCAACGATGCACTGGTCGCCTCAAAGCTCCAGAGCCTCGAACATCGACGCCGAGTTGCCAGCCTGTCGGTTTTTTATCGGTTACATTTCGGGGAGTGCGCGACGGAACTGCACAATTTGATTCCACCTAGCCCTTTCCATCATCGGACTACAAGACGTACGGCCATGCGCCATCGGTACATGGTGGACATCCCTCCCATACGCACAAAGCGTTTTGCTAATACTTTCATTGTGCGTACAGCTAAGGAGTGGAATTCCCTTCCGGGGTCTTTGTTCCCTGATAGCTACAACCTTGGGGTCTTTAAGTCAAGAGTGAATAGGTTTCTTCTAGGCAAGCGTGCTTCACCGTAGACCACGTCATCGCTTAACATCAGGCGAGATAGTGGTCAAACGCGAGCCTATAGACTATAAAAAAAAAAAAAAAAAAAAAAAAAAAATTCTACACTTAAGGGGGTAAAAGGGGGGTCGAAAGTTTGTATGCAATTTCTACAGTTTGTAAATTGGACACGTTAAATTTTAGATTTACGCTGTTGGTTGATAAAAATAATTTATTTATTGGTTTTTGAAAATTCTCTCCCTAAAGGGGTAAAAAAAGGGTTCAAAGTTTGCATGAAATTTTTACAGTTTGTAAATTGGACACATGAAATCTTAGATTTACGCTTTTGGTTGATAAAAAGTATTCGTGTATTTATTGGTTTTTTATATTGTCCCACTGTTGGGCAAAACTATCAATCTATCTCTGTGCCAAATTTTATCCAGATCCGTCCAGCCGTTTGAGCGTGAAGAAGTAACAAACATACAAACACACGCTCACAAACTTTCGC
Organism: Orthosia incerta; assembly: GCA_948252205.1. Lineage (NCBI taxonomy): Eukaryota > Metazoa > Arthropoda > Insecta > Lepidoptera > Noctuidae > Orthosia > Orthosia incerta. Next base: position 22,005,997 of record OX411742.1, read on the forward strand.
CTTTTTAGTAAACTAGCTGTTCCACGCGGCTTCGCTCCCTTCAACTGGCTACCTACCTACCCATCTACCCGACCTACCCTACATACTGAAAGCTCTCAAAAAGGAATAATTTTGCCCGTTTTTTGCAACATTTTTCATTTATGCTCCGCTCCTATTGGTTGTAGCGTGATGTTATATAGCCTATAACCTTCCTCGATAAATGGACTATCTAACACAAAAATATTTTTTCAATTCCAACCAGTAGTTCCTGAGATTAGCGCGTTCAAACAAACAAACAAACTCTTCAGCTTTATAATATTAAGTATAGATTAGTATAGATTATTGTGATATTTGCATTTCTTATGTTTTATAAGGGTTCTTTTTCTGCTTGTTTCAGACAATACGTACCAAAGCGAAGTAAAATAGAAATCAATTTTAAAGTCGACTGGGATGCTATGAGTCCTTCGAAATAATAATACTACCTACATTATCATTTGTATTTCCTATTATAATATGAATTATGAATTGTTGTATTGCATGTGATATTATTACATTACGTTATACTTATATTTAATTAAGTCTGACGAGTTTACACGAGTTTGTAAATGTAAATAAATTTGTAAAATAATATGTTATTATTTCATTTAATCCATCTATACCCTAAAGGACTGCCTTTACTGCCCTTTTACCGATTTCTAAAAAAAAGAGGTTATATTGTTGAAATTGCATTATACTCACATAAGTGACTACGTTTGCTTTTAAACACTTGTGCCAAATTTCATAAGTGTATGTATGTATGTTTGTCCACGCATACAACACAAGCCGCAACAACCGTAAAGCGTCATCCAAAACTACGGTATCAGATTCCTATCTGATAGTCTGGCTGTGCTGAAACTTATCTTTGAATGCCACCTCGCCCTGGAGTGTATAACGAAATCCAATCGAATCAACCTCCGGTGGATCAAGGAGAAACTTATCTTTGAGTGACACCTCGCCCTGGAGAGTATATCGAAATCCAATCAAATCAACCTCCGGTGGATCAAGGAGAAACTTATCTTTGAGTGCCACCTCGCCCTGGAGAGTATATCGAAAACCATTCGAATCACCCTCCGGTGGATCAAGGGGAAACTTATCTTTGAGTGCCACCTCGCCCTGGAGAGTATATCGAAATCCATTCGAATCACCCTCCGGTGGATCAAGGGGCAACTTATCTTTGAGTGCCACCTCGCCCTGGAGAGTATATCGAAATCCAATCGAATCAACCTCCGGTGGATCAAGGAGAAACTTATCTTTGAGTGCCACCTCGCCCTGGAGAGTATATCGAAATCCATTCGAATCACCCTCCGGTGGATCAAGGGGCAACTTACCTTTGAGTGCCACCTCGCCCTGGAGAATATATCGAAATCCATTCGAATCACCCTCCGGTGGATCAAGGGGAAACTTATCTTTGAGTGCCACCTCGCCCTGGAGAGTATATCGAAATCCAATCGAATCAACCTCCGGTGGATCAAGGAGAAACTTACCTTTGAGTGCCACCTCGCCCTGGAGAATATATCGAAATCCATTCGAATCACCCTCCGGTGGATCAAGGGGAAACTTATCTTTGAGTGCCACCTCGCCCTGGAGAGTATATCGAAATCCATTCGAATCACCCTCCGGTGGATCAAGGGGCAACTTACCTTTGAGTGCCACCTCGCCCTGGAGAATATATCGAAATCCATTCGAATCACCCTCCGGTGGATCAAGGGGAAACTTATCTTTGAGTGCCACCTCGCCCTGGAGAGTATATCGAAATCCAATCGAATCAACCTCCGGTGGATCAAGGAGAAACTTACCTTTGAGTGCCACCTCGCCCTGGAGAATATATCGAAATCCATTCGAATCACCCTCCGGTGGATCAAGGGGAAACTTATCTTTGAGTGCCACCTCGCCCTGGAGAGTATATCGAAATCCAATCGAATTGGAGTTTCTTGTGCATTCTTCTCCATAACAAGCTACTTTCCGAATGCACGGTAGAATCAACTTTTATAACTTGTAAATTTTAATGTACCTAACGTTCAAAAGTGCCGCTTGGTGGCCTACTTGAAATAAAATATCTTTGTCTTTGTCTTTGAATCAACCTCCGGTGGATCAAGGGGCATAGTGGATCCAAGGCAATAATGCCGCAGATGAACTTGCGGAGAGGGGCTCCAAGATGTTAGTGCTAGGCCCGTAGCCACTTCTCCCCTTGCCTTTCTCACAATTTCGCGTGGATTCTCCAAAGATCAAACAATAACAGATAGACACGCGCAACAGACTGTAGCCATTAAAAAATGGCTTTGCCAAACGTAGATACACCCGCGTCTTACTTAAAAACTCCTCAGCCTGAGTAGAAATAACCTATAAATAATTATAGGGACAATAACGGGCCACACCATTCTTAAAAAAAAATCTTGTCAACATAGGCGCCACGGAAAGCCCACTTTGCAGGGGCTGTTTTAATGCCGAAGAATCAGCCGCCCACGTAAATTCCGGAATGCGAGGCCGTGGTATCTCAACGCGAAGAAATCTTCAGAACAGTAAGGTCGCTCCGTGAAGCTCCCAGGAAGCTTCTGTGCTTTTGGACCACAGAACAAAAAAAACGTTGGACGGAGCTAGGCTGGCTATGTTAGCCAGTGCCGCAGAGTCTAAGTGCGGAAAAGGGTGCTTCTACCACTACGTGTCCACGTATATCTCCGAAACTAGTTATCAGAACGTGACAATAAAAAAAAATGGATTAGATATCTCTCAACTTGGGGAACAGTTCAAGTTTCATCAAAATCGGTCCAGCGGTTTTCAGGTTAAGGAACATACAACCGAACTCCTTCACGACAAACAGCACGAATGTGTAAATTGAGTTATTATGGGTATTTTGTCAATCCTTCAGGTACCTTACTTTAGAAATTGCTCACTTTTTAGTGATGAAGAACCAAAACTTAAAACAGGAAAATAAAAACATTTTCGCTTAACGAAAGTTATTTTTGCTCGTTTTAGTGTTTTGCTTTGGAAGTCCGTATATTTTTTGTGAAAATGTTTTTATTCTTCAGACTACATGAGGAACATAAACACAACACGGTCTAGGGATATTTCATACTCAATTAAATAACTCGAAAAGTACTGGCCGCATTGGAATCTTTTATACACCGATTTGTTTGTAATTTATCTCATACTAATTCCAAATTCAAATTGTTTAAAATTCTTTTGTTTCGGTGGCATAAAAATGTCTTGATGTGTAGGAGAGGGAATTTTCATTTGTGCGAAATTAAGAAAACAATACGAATTACGTTTAGTTACAGTTTTTTTTCATTTTTAAACGAAAGGTAAAGTTAAAATTGAGGTATTGTAGCCATGCAACGCCAACATTTGACGAGGGCGGAGATGTTACGAGCTGTGGGAATGCTGGAAGCTGGGTCTGTTCAGCGTTATGTTGCTGAGGCCATAGGGACCGACCAAAATGTAATTTCAAGATTGTGGACACGCTATCGTGCCACAGGTGAAGTAGCGGAGAGGCACCGGGGGCCAAGTCGCATCACTACCCCCAGACAAGACCGATTTTTGCAAATTACTGCGCGAGCTCAACCAAATGCAACGGCGACTCAATTGGTCCAAAGGCTGCGAGTGGAACACCAAGTGCTTGTGAGTGACCAAACTGTAAGAAGGCGACTGCACGAAAGCAATCTACGCTCTCGTAGACCACTCCGGGTCCCACCTTTACGGAGAGGCAATCGTGGACGACGATTAGAATGGGTTCGGAACCACGTGGACTGGGGCCGTGAGCAATGGTCCAATGTGCTGTTCACGGATGAATCCAGGTTCGGCTTCCATCCAGATTCACGAAGGACGCATGTTTGACGAGTTCCTGGACGATGGAGCCGTCTTCAGAACCCTCAGGAAGTTCACCCATACCAAGGAGGAACAATTATGGTTTGGGCAGGAATTCGTCTTGGAGGACGGACGGATCTCGTTTGGGTGCGGGGCAATATGACGGCAGAACGATACGTCCAACAGGTGCTGGGGCCCGTAATCTTGCCCCACAGAACACAAATGGGGCAAGATTTCCTGCTCATGCACGACAATGCCCGGGCACACACGGCCAGAACGGTAGCAGCTTGGTTACATACACACAATGTTAGGGCCTTAGACTGGCCTGCTCAATCGCCAGATCTAAATCCCATTGAGCATGCGTGGGATATGCTGCAAAGAAGAGCTCTGAAGGAATTTCCTGAAAATCTGGCTACAGAAGATCAACTTTTTGCGCACCTCAGAAGGACATGGGACCAAGTCGCATCACTACCCCCAGACAAGACCGATTTTTGCAAATTACTGCGCGAGATCAACCAAATGCAACGGCGACTCAATTGTTTTGTTTCTCAATTTTTTCTTCGTTTTATTTTATCTGAAAATGTGACATATTATATGTAAAACTAATCTATTGACATAAAATTAACTGAGATAATATAGACATTTTAGAATCTCTATTGTAGTATGAGATTGTAATATGAAAATGATAATTTACTTATTTAGTTTATAAGAATGACATAATGTCTGACATGACATAATGACATAATTTTTTAATAAATAAAAAAAAATATATATATATTCTATATCAAGAAATTATATGAATAATAAATAATGATAGCATGTTAAATTAATAAAAACTTGTCGCCTTTCATTGTTTGGAACTATCATAATGTAACAACCTGTACACAACATGAAATGCAATAAATGAATATGGATATGAATTGGTCCAAAGGCTGCGAGTGGAACACCAAGTGCTTGTGAGTGACCAAACTGTAAGAAGGCGACTGCATGAAAGCAATCTACGCTCTCGTAGACCACTCCGGGTCCCACCTTTACGGAGAGGCAATCGTGGACGACGATTAGAATGGGTTCGGAACCACGTGGACTGGGGCCTTGAGCAATGGTCCAATGTACTGTTCACGGATGAATCCAGGTTCGGCTTCCATCCAGATTCACGAAGGACGCATGTTTGACGAGTTCCTGGACGATAGAGCCGTCTTCAGAACCCTCAGGAAGTTCACCCATACCAAGGAGGAACAATTATGGTTTGGGCAGGAATTCGTCTTGGAGGACGGACGGATCTCGTTTGGGTGCGGGGCAATATTACGGCAGAACGATACGCCCAACAGGTGCTGGGGCCCGTAATCTTGCCCCACAGAACACAAATGGGGCAAGATTTCCTGCTCATGCACGACAATGCCCGGGCACACACGGCGAGAACGGTAGCAGCTTGGTTACATACACACAATGTTAGGGCCTTAGACTGGCCTGCTCAATCGCCAGATCTAAATCCCATTGAGCATGCGTGGGATATGCTGCAAAGAAGAGCTCTGAACGAAGTTCCTGAAAATCTGGCTACAGAAGATCAACTTTTTGCGCTCCTCAGAAGGACATGGGACAATATTCCGCAGCAAGACATTGACAACCTTGTTCTGAGCATGCCGAATCGTTGCCGATGTGTTATGAACATCATGGGCGCTTTCTCAGACTACTAACTTCAAGTTTATAAAAACAAATTAAATGATTTTTTTATTTTTTTCAGTTTTTACTCATAAATTAAAAGTTAATTCATATACGGTTTCCGTCTATGCTTCATTTTTTTTCCTTAAAATCCTGAAATTTTAATCGAAGTACCTTAACCATTATTAAAAAATGGTAGAATATTAAATAACGTATCTTGTAAATATATTATATGTCATATAAATAATTAAGACATTGATAGTAATTCGCTTTTTTAAAAATATCCCTAGACCGTGTTGATGTGTGTATTACAATGACAAAACGGTTGGTGCAGTGGTTGCGCGATCGGCTGCTGCGCTTCTTGTCGCGGGTTTGATTCCCCCACGGAACAAATATTTGTATGGTCTAAAGATTCCGGTATGGTTGTTCGTGTATGTGAGTTTATATGTTTAACTACTAGCGGACGCCTCGTGGTTTCACCCGAGTAATACCCGTTCCCGTGGGAATACAGAGATAAAAAGTAGCCTATGTCACCCGGGGATGGTGTAACTTAGCTTCCCAACGGTGAAAGAATTTTTGTAATCGGTCCAGTAGTTTTTAAGTTTATTCGTTACACACAAACATACAAAAATACAAATCTTGCCTCTTTATAATAGTATAGTATAGTTATAGATAAATGCACTCACGATTCAGGCGACATTCCTAGTGTGGTTTTTACACATCGGTGAAGGAAAACATCGTCAGGTTTCGACATGACACGAGCGAGCATGTTGGCCCGTTAGTTCGAACTATGTACAAAAAAGCTATGTGCTCAAAAGTGGATCCACGCGAGACACAATGACTTTTTAATTGTTTGGATAGGTTATTAAGGCATTCAAGAAGTATCCCTGTACTCGGGCGCCCTATGGGCCAGCTGTACTAAAAGGGGTGCCAAAGCGCTGCGCGTGCGCGTGGCGCTGATGCGGTTTCATCATCATAATCAGCCTTTTTTATGCTTTCACTGCTGGCGCACAGGCCTCCTCTCTATTCCCTTTCGGGAATTGGCCGTTATCCACCACGCGGGCCCAATGCTGTTTGGTGGATGTCACATGTCTTCGAATTTAAGGTTTTGGGTACTCAGGGCGTACTCTAAAGCTCGCACAGTTTGACTCCTACGTGTCTGTATTGATGACTTTTTAATCCGTGGTTAACTCAACCAATGGTTAAATTTTAATATAATGCTAACCAATGGTTTAAAATTTCGCTAAAATACGTCTTATAAGATCCCTTTCATGTCCGTTTTTCAGTCTGTCCGTGTGTCACCACCGATTTTCTCAGGAATATCTTATACTTACCAGATACTGAGGTCTGTAGTCCCTATCTATACTCTATACTAATATTATAAAGAGGTAAAATTTGTAAGTTTGTATGTAGGGGTTAATCTCAGGAACTACTGATTGGAATTAAAAATTCTTTTTGTGTTAGATAGTCCATTTATCGAGGAAGGTTATAGGCTATATAACATCACGCTACGACCAATAGGAGCGGAGCATAAATGAAAAATGTTGCAAAAACGGGAAAGAATATTACTTTTTGAGGGCATCCGTTGCGTGCGCTGTGTAAACGGTTTCAATTATGCAATCATGTATGTAGGGTAGGTGTAGGGTAAGTGTAGGGTATGTGTAGGGTAGGGTAGGTAGGATAAGGTAGGTACGTAGCCAGTTGACGGGAGCGAAGCCGCGTGGGACAGCTAGTTAGATGTATAAAAATCAAGGTCCTGAGTCAACATGATAAAAAGATATAAGCAAATTTAGATTGACTTTCCCTTTATTTATGACACAAAATTGACAATTCTAGGTCAACTTGAAGTACCCTAAAGGTTTTGGGTCGAAAACCTATAGGATGGTAGTTCCCGTTGACCGAGGATCACGAAATTTAGCAAAAATGAAGGTCTTACAGCACAATTACTATTATTATTTTATTTAAGCCTTTTCATTTAGATAATTCCAAAGTACTTAATTATTACAATAGTTTTACATGACATCGTCACATATAAGCCTCTTTTGAACTTTTTTCATTTGCCATATTTTCTCCACACCGAAACAGCATTTGCCGGAATATTATTTGGTCACAAATATATAGCCGGTTACTTGGTAGCATTTTCAATTTAAAATTGAAATTGTGTTATAAAAAGTCAATATTATTGTGCTACAAAATTTAGTGACGGAAACGAATCGCTGCAAAACCGACTTCACGCAGTCTTATCTGTGTTTACGTATTTATTTTGTATTTTCATGCAAACTATTTATTAATAGCTGTCATGCATCAGACATTTTTATTAATCAATTATTTCAAAGAATTAGTCCAAGAGCGAGCGAAGCGAGCTCTCTAATTTAGGGCACCCCGACACGGATAGGTTAGGTTCGAAGGGGATGACGGAAGCTGAAGTGAGTGAGCGAACTCAGCTCCCGTCATCCCCTTCGCGTTAGGTTACTTTAGACCCTGCAGACAGAAATAGGACAATATTTTTTTTCAATTCGCTGTTTTAAACTTTTGTATTCGTCCACTGTTTCACACAAATGTTATTTCGGCTAAGTGTAACTTCGGTAAAAAGTTTTTCGCCCAAATGAAACGTCGGAGTAACGAAAAAAATCGAATGAAAATAGGTCAAATGAGACAGTGGTAGACGTAACTTCGATGAAGTAAAAAAAAACGAAAAGATAATAGTTGAAAAGTTTTAGGGGAAATTAAATTCGGTCAAACGTTTTTCGAACTTATGATAGGTAACCCCTCGGCGCACGAGTTCGACTCGCACTTGACCGGTTTTTTTTACCATTGTTTGCAAAAAACTTGTTTTATTACACCTGCGCGCGACCTCAGAAGTTAAAAAATAACAAACACATAAAAGTAATTATTGTCATTTATTTATTAATTAAAAAGCAATCTCATTGGTCTCCAATATCTTGGTTACTAGATATTGGATTATTACTCCAGTTGTTACTAGATATTGGAGACCCTAATCCTAATCTACACTAATATAAACTATGTTAGTTCAAAAGTAGGTATGAAATTAAATCTATTCGATTAAAAAGTGACTATACCATCGTTTTGAGAGCAGTGGTGATGAGATAAATTACAAAAAGATGCGCCTGCCTAGGATCGAATCCACGATCTTGTTGGAGTCCTCAATCGCGATCGTAAACACTGAGCCACCACTGCGCACAAACATTTAGGATAGTTATGTATAAAAAAATAAAGAATATTGATTTATAAAAAAATAATGAATAGTGATTTATATAAAATTAAAGAATAGTTATTTAGGTATATAAAATTTACGAATAGTTATTTAGGTATATAAAATTTACGAATAGTTATTTAGGTATACTAAATTTAAAAATAGTTAGTTATAATCGGATAGCGACTCGGTCGAAAAAATTAACTCCACTTTACCCGTTGGTGTGCATGGCCTGAAAAGAAAAAAAAGAAGAATTAGTTTACTTGGCTTGTTACTAGTGTAAAGTGTTTTATCTAGAAAGTAATAATAAGATAAATAAAATCCTATATCCTAACCCAAGGCCCAAGAAAATACCAAATTTCATTTCAATCCGATCAGCCGTTGAAGCATAATAATAATTGATTGAATGACTAAAACCATCCAGACAAACAGACTTTCACATTTCTAATATCAGCAGGATTAAACTGACTAAAATTGCTAGTGAATTTAAAAAGAAAAATTTTAGGTCTGAAAGTTGGCAATGCAGTCGGCAGTAAGTATTATTCTGAACTAGCTGACCCCCGCGGCTTCGCTCCCGTCAACTGGATACCTACCTACCTACCCTATTTTTTATTTCCCATAACTACCCTACCCATCTACCCTTACGAATGTAACCTGTCAACTTTTGTTTTTTCCGGCGGCGGCGATCTACTTAAAATTTAGAACATAAAAGCTGCTATTGTGAGTCAATCTTAAAAGATAGACATATGCTGTCGCGGACTTTTTTTTAGAACTTTTAAAGAAGAACAATTCCATCATACATTATATTTGCGTAACTTAAACCGTTTACGCAGCGTACGCAACAAAAGCTCTCAAAAAGGAATATTTTTGCCCGTTTTTGCAACATTTTTCATTTATGCTCGGCTCCTATTGATTGTAGCGTGATGTTATATAGCCTATAACCTTCCTCGATAAATGGACTATCCAACAAAAAAAGAATTTTTCAATTCCAACCAGTAGTTCCTGAGATTAGCGCGTTCAAACAAACAAACTCTTCAGCTTTATAATATTAAGTATAGATTTAAAAAATTGGTAGTCTGTAAAGTCGGTTTACGGACGATAGTTTAACGTGACAACGTCATAACAAAAAGATGCGGCGCAAACCGAACGCTCAAGCCGAACGTGCCTTTCGCTCGCTCGTGTAGCGCTCTCGCTCCGATCGTAACGTTACAAAGAGTCATCCTTTTTCGTGCGTGCAGCCGGCGTTCAACGATTAGACGTTGCCACGTCAAAAAAAAATGTTCAAGGAAATCTTGAATACGGTTGCCATAATTATTGTCTCATAATATAACGCCACAAAGCGGGAACGGAAGGCGGTCATACTTAGCATTACTAGACCTTAAATTAAATAAGTACTACCTAGCTAACTTAACTTCAATAACAGTTGAGGAACTGTCCAAAATACTCACTTATAGAAGACGCCAGCCGCATCGAACATCTGCTTAGAAGCCTGGTACTCAGGCTTGTGTGATTTTTCATCACTAAAATAAACAACTCTTTTGATGCCAGACTGGATGATCAATTTGGCACATTCATTGCATGGGAACAGGCTAACATACATGGTGCAACCCTTCACAGCCGTTGTATTCCTGTAGACAATTGCATTCATTTCTGCGTGGCACACTGAAATAATGATTTTATATAACTAAACCAAAATAATACAAATAATCTAAATCGAAATCGGTTCATCCGTTTGGTAGCTACGATCGCACAGACAGATGCACATTTTGTCGGGGATTAAAAACTAGCTTTAGCCAGAAAAACTTTAGAGAATTCAGGTGCGCAATACAACCAGCGTGCGTGTTTAATGTGTGCCCTTAGTGCGAGTTTTTATACTTACGTGTACTTAATCGATCACATTAAAGCCAATGTCAATTTATACTGAAACTGAATAAGGACTGTCTGGTGATAATAATGAACAGCACAATTATACATACAAATCGGTATAAATAACTGAACATTAAGGCCGTACCCTGACCAAAAAATCAGCATGAGATAATAAAATATGAGCATTCCTATTGGCCTAGCGGCACTGGCGGCGCATGAATTACGGTAGTGAATACGCCCAGATTTTAGAATAAAATCTTTATAAAATCGAATATTGGTCTTTTGAAAAAAATAAAACTTACAAAATGTTCGTTATCAAATTGTCTATCCATTAGTGTTAGTATAAAAAATAATTAATGAACACTTTACGAGGAGATGCATGCTATCAATAATTATTTTACATTTTAATGGTTTTGTTGTAAGGAGATTAGTGACACATATACCTCTTTAAAAAAAAAAGTGTACTACAATTTTATGTAGAAATTTGATGCATTTTTATTAATTGATATTTCTTTTTAAATAAAGAGTAGATAGCTCTTAAAAACTGCACTAAATTCGACTAGCGCGGCGTTTTGCTCGGGGAGGCGCCTTATGAGGAAATGTGGGCAGAGAGCGCCGACTAATTTTCGTTAGTAATAAGTCACAATTCGAGGTTTGGCTCCCGTCACTATCCTCCGCCAATATTGGACCAATTTAAAAGATATTCCATAAATTGGTAAAGTAAGATGTATACTATGTCCCTATGTTTTCCTTTTTTAATTTATTTTTGTCAAATTCGCAAACTAAGCCTCTTGACAGCGCAATTCTGAGCATTTTTTGAGGGCTCTAGTGCTTCTAAAGATAATGTATCATCAAAAAGGAAAACATAGGGACATAGTATATATATTAAATTTGCAGTTTACGGCATATCTTTTAAATTGGTCCAATGCTTGGAGGAGAAAAGAGACGAGCGCCAAACCTCGAATTATGACTTTTTACCAAGGAAATTCAGCTCTCTGCCCCCCGTTTCCTCTTAAGTAAGTATGAAAACTCGCACTAGACCCTCAGATGTATGAACGTACCTACACCAAGCAAAAGAAGTAAGTATGAGAAACTTTAGAGAAAAGGCGTGAGTAATAAAATAAACAGAAATGAATAATAAATGCTCACCATAGGTTTGTTTGTTATCTAGTGGTGACTCATTTTTCTTACCCCACGGAAATTTACTGTCCTTACATCCATTTGGAAATCCATTATATCTGTAATAATAAAATGTTTAATAAAACATGCGATAATAAGCTTTTATCAGCGCTTCTTTGGGATCCCATCACACCCAAGCAAGCGTTGAATTCGAAGGAATCCCAAGGGAATTAGTTTCCCAACCATCACCTTCAAACCTGGCGTCGCACCGTGTTGGCAGAAACGACTAGCATTGGAATGACGTGGAGCGAGGTGAAGCGTGAGGCTCAAGACCGAGGACATCCGTGGCAGCCCTCTGCCCCATCTAGGGACATAGGACATTAGTTGTCCCAAACGACAATTATTAACGTAAGGGTCATTTGTCATTCAGGCTCTTGTTTCCCTTGAGTACATGTTGTTAAATTAAAGTGTCGGATTTGTCAGTCTTGCCAAATTCACTCTGATGCACAATTCTCAACAGAATAAATTTCGAGTATGTGTGTGTCCACACAAACTTGAAATTCATAATGTATCTAATATAAGTATAGATAACTAAACACATTTCTAAATAAATACTAAAATAAAATTCAAGGCTATGCTAACCCAGTTCCAATAATTTTCTTGTCGTCGTCGACAATACAAGCACCAACTTGGTAATCCGGGTCCTTGCTCCGTTGCCTCGCCAAAAAAGCAGTCGCCATAAAGTATGTGTCCCAATCTATAGCATTTTGACGCTTTTTTTGACGTTTTGCTTCTCTAAAATCACAATAAATAATTATAGGTAATACGTAGTGTAAGTTCCTAATGAAATCAGGCGTTACATGGGTACCTACATTCATTGCAGTTAGTAACAGCCAGTGAACTAAGTGTGAGTTTTTTCTCGTATTCGATCGCGTTAGAGTAAACGACAATTACGTCAACATGTGGATGTCTCTAACTATTCTCAATCTCATTTTCTTCTCTCTTTTAATTAGAATTTCTACAATGTTTTTCAATCATCTTTATAGCCCTTTGCTAAGAATAGTTACAGCACTGATAACAACATTTGTGCCACATGTTATTTTTTTGTATAGATTCTTTTACCGATTGTTTTGTGAATGTGTGAATATTTTAGGCCTTCTAGACTTCTATGATGATTGTTAACAAATTTGTTAACTTTTTATTTCGTTTTACATTTTTTTTTGTTTTTTTTTTAATATCTTTAGTCTTATTGTCGGGCCTACGTTGTCCCCCCATATCCAAGTACTAATGCTTTAACATGGAAATATTGTATAACCATTTTTAAAAGAGTAACATGGAGTTTCTTGTCGGTTCTTCTCCATAGGAAACGACTAACCCGAACCGTGCACCTTTTGTCGACGTTTTATAAGTGCCCAAGTAGGCCTTTGTAAAATAAAAAAAAATGATTTTGACTTTTTTGATTTTGAATTTGTATTGAATTTCAAAGGGTCCAGGGACAAAGGGTTTTCCTATTACTGTTAATAGGAAATCTCTGTTTTTTGTAGGTATACAAATTAACATTTGAGAACGTTTACGTTAACGCGATTTCGTAGGTACGTTAAAACACTCGCACCGACGTCTCTGATGTATCTATGCAATGCTTAGATGAAAATATGTATAACAATTTAGTTACATACATTGGAGGAATATAACTCATCATCCTGATCATCATCAGCCTTAATGTTCCCACAGCTGGGACACAGGCCTCCTCTCTGTGTGAGGGAATGGGCCTTAAGAGGAAACGGGGACAGAGAGCGCCAACTGAATTTCCTTAGTAAAAAGTCATAAATCGAGTTTTGGCTCTCGCCTATTTCCTCCTCCAATATTGGACCAATTTAAAAGATATTTCATAAACTGAACATTAAAGATATAAACTATGTCCCTATGTTTTCCTTTTTGATGATACATTATCTTTAGAAGCACTAGAACCCTTACAAAATGCTCAAAATTGCGCTGTCAACGCAACGCTTAGTGTACAAATTTGACAAATTTAAATGAAAAAGGAAAACATAGGGACATAGTATATATCTTACTTTACAAGTTTATGGAATATCTTTTAAATTAGTCCAATACTGGAGGAGGAAATAGGCGAGAGCCAAACCTCGATTTATGACTTTTTACTAAGGAAATTCAGTCGGCGCTCTCTGTCCCCGTTTCCTCTTCATCCACCACGCGGGCCCAGTGCGGATTGGCGGATGTCACATGTCTTAGAACTTTTGGTTCTAGCACATGCCGGTTTCCTCACGATGTTTTCCTTCACCGTTTTAGAGCAGTGGTGATGAAATAATTTATAGAAGGTAAAGCGCCTGCCTGGGTTCGAACCACGACCTACGACACGTAACTCGGGGCCGTTACCAATGGGCCACCACTGCTTTATATGAAATTAAAATACAGATTCATATCTTATTAATATTTTAACCGACGCGGATAGATTAGGTTCGATATTGATGACTAGAGACCGGATTATATGCAACAAAAAATGATTGAAATATGCATGAAAAAAAAACGCAAAATATGCATGAATATTTGTAAAATATGCAACATTAAAGTTTAAGAAAACTATAAAAAGGAAAAATGTGGTAGGTTTTCATTATTTTATTTCTAAATCAGCATACAATTGGTGAATTATTCAATCATAAATTGTCTATACCAAAATGTAACAACTTTGTAGACGATAACAATGCATTAAAACGAAAAATTATTTAAAATTTTTGTAAACGTAAACAATCAGTTAGGTAGGTGTTCTAAATGTATATAGTCTTCAATCAATCAAAATATTTTTACAAGTGAAAATTGTTAGTGTATAGGGCGAAATGTTGGTTAAAGAGTTGTTGGTTAGTGTGTTTATTATTACACTTATTAATAGGATAACCTACTGAAAAGTATAATAAATATAGCGAAAATATGCATCATCACTAGATATTAGATATAATATGCAATTTCCGCTGTGAATGGGGTAAATATGCAATTTCATATGCAAATGCATATAATCCGGTCTCTAGTGATGACGGAAATTGAAGTGAGAGAGCAAACCTTACCATGATTTAATCCAAATCGATGTTCTTTACTAATATTGCTCCAGATATATTTAATTTCATGACATATTTTTAAGCCTGCCCAATATTACATTACTTTCTGATCAATTAAGTTAGTTTTGCCAACCAGTAGCAGTTCAATTCACATTGTTTGCTGATAAAATACATGTTGGAGCTTATCAAATCCTCTTTAATTAGTTGACCGTTTAAATGATAGTTTTATTAGTGTATGTTACTGCTGAGAAATATTCTTATTTTTAAACAAATATAATAGTATTTTGTGTACTAACTTGCTTGCCATACTTGTTGCTTGCACCTCGTAAACGGTCTGCGTCAGGGGATAGTCTTTTGTTCAGTCCGAGTTGTGAAGCAATCAGCTAGAAATTACTGAAAGAATAAAAATCCTTGAAACAGATTTGTTACTGGAACACAGGAAAATAACTGTAAAAACCGGCCAAGTGCGGAACGGAATCGCGCACGAAGGGTTCCGTACCATTATCGCATAAAACGGCAAAAAAAACATGTTTGTTGTGTGGCTTAAATATTTATAATATTCTGTTTTTAATATTTGTTGTTATAGCGGCAACAGAAATACATCATCTGTGAAAATTTCAACCATCTAGCTATCACGGTTCATAAGATACAGCCTGATGACAGACGGACAGACAGACAGATGGACCGCGAAGTCTTAGTAATAGGTTCCCGTTTTTACCCTTTGGGTACGGAACCTTAATTAGAGGCCAGCCTGCAAAAAAATCCTAGTTCGGTACTTTCACCGCAATTATGCTTGTTTTTATAAATATATTGGTATTTGTTAGTAAAATATACGTAATAATAAACATTATTACCAAATTTGTTAATAAAATATACGTAATAATAAACATTATAACCAAATTTCACGTTCATAGGTCAAACTTCGGTACAAGATTTTGTAAAATAATCTGTTTAGCCTGGGGGTGGGGATAATCCGCAAATTCATTTATAAAAAAAAGTTTCCTTACCGTGTGCCTTCGGTCTTTTTATATGCAATTTTTCTTTTAGCCTTATTTCTATTTTTTTATGCACATAAACCCACTATATAACAAATAAGTTTTCGTAATTTACGGGAACAATGCGAACACAGTCCTTCCGTCAGAGAATATAGCGGTTGACTAATCGGTGGCTGCCGGGAAATGCAATTATTTATACTCCATGCACAAAGCAGTGCAGTATCTATCAGTCAACCAAGGGTGGTGAAGAGACAACATGCATGTGAATTATTACATAATTAAATAAATTGTAGTTCTAAAAACTAAAAAACACGCTTTAATGGTAAATTGAACTAAAAAGTCGCTAATCCTGAAAATCTTAGTAAGGCTAATGGGACATACAATTTAAACGCGCACGGTAGGATCAACTTTTATTACTTGTACATTTTAATTTTTGTTTGACTTTCAAAAGTACTTTGACTTTGACTAAATTATTGTATTGTCATCGGTCCTTGATAGGTGTGCAAAGTTTCAAATCAATCCGACGTTTTGAAGTAGGTGAAAATCACGTTCAAAGATTCCGTTACATTGATACATAGATGCATAGTTGCATAGATACATACCAAGCTAATAAAAGCGTGTTAAAAACCGGCTAAGTACGTGTCGGACTTCGCAAATTAAGGGTTCTGTCCAACCCCAAAATCAGGTTGGTTTTAATAGAATAAATTAGGAAATTGCAAAGAAAAATCTGATATATTGGTATGTGTTAGTAAAAAACACGTAATAATAAACATTATTACAAAATTTCAAGTTCACAGGTCAATAGGAAGTTAAAAAATTCTTCGGAACAACATTTTGTAAAAAAAAGCTGTCTTTGGTGGCTTCTCATTCCTTTGTTTATCAATATTTTGTAAAAACAAAAAATACAGCATTTATCTGCTCAACGAGTTCTAAACAACCACGATACCTTACTCGATGGGGTAGGCCATTTTTTGCTGTATAGGAGCCCCCCTTAAAACATTTAAAAATATTTTTTGACTATTTGTATGGCTTTGGGGCAACATGAAGCTCACCTATCACATCACATCATCAGCCTATTAATGTTCCCACTGCTGGAACACAGGTCTCCTCTCTATGAGAGGGGATGGGCCGTAATCCACCACGCGGGCCCAGTGCGGGTTGGTGGATGTCACATGTCTTCGAATTTTTGATTCTAGGACATGCCGGTTTCCTCACGATGTTTTCCTTCACCGTTTTTGAGAGCAGTGGTGATGAATTAATTTACACAAAGTAAAGCGCCTGCCTGGGTTCGAACCCACGACCTACAACTTGTAAGTCGCGGCCGATACCACTGGGCCATCACTCACTGGCTCACCTATACTGTGAAAATATACTTAAGCTCCGACCGTTTGGCTGTAAAACTTGTGTGTCAGTTGACAGAAAGACGAGCAGACAGACAGACACGTGAGTGACAGCAATAGGGCTCCGTTTGGACCCTTCGGGTACGGAATCCTAAAAACTAGTTATTAATATGCTAAAATAGGTAATATACGTATATATACAGATGAGTTTTTTAAGTGGGCGTGGAAGGCCAAGTCCGAAACTATGAGGATTAGCGAAAAACACTCAAAGGAGTCACGAGGCTGACTTTGTCTGACAACTCAATACTTAAAGATAAATTGTTAGCATAAAAATCTCTTTCAACGTGTTAATAACATTGATTTAGAGTTTTGTTTAATTTTAATATCTTGCTGTTATTACTACAAGGGCGGTTACGCACATTCCGATTTCAAAATGTTCTGAAATATGACAGATTATGACCGATAGAGTTCGGATGTCAAGTTAAAGTTCAGGTAAACGGCGTAAACTCCCTAGGGTCAGAAATTACCACAGAACAGAGAAGACAGTAGAAATCGCATATAGCTTTATTAGTATCGGAACCAGCGTACCCAAACTCACACATATACAGATTAATTGTATTTCATAACACTAAGAAATCTTTGGTGTGATTGGTAGTTTAATTTTTATATGAAAGTAGAAAATATGTCAGTCGTCGCTTATTTGAAAATAAACCACAGCTTTATGACAATAGAGTTGGTTTATTGTCTACTCTTTTTGAGTATTTATTACTTTTTTCGTTTAAAGCGCACACGTAATAGTTTAATGAGCAAGTTACGCTACCCGCCACTAGATGTCACTATAATAAATTCATTTAACTTAAAGCCGTATTTCGTTACTGATAAGATTTATATTTGCGAAATGAGGTCATTACTACTCGTCCTTCTGTAGTGATGTACCACGGTCGTTGACTTATTTATCGACATTCCGTATTATTTTCAAACAAAATACAGTTTAGTTAAAAAAAAACGTTGCCCCACTCTAGGAATTTCTCCTGTATCGTGGGTGCGTTTACAAACATATCATTTCACATACACAAACACCCAGAGCCGGAATAACTATTTGTAGATCATACAAATATTTGTTCCGTGCGGAAATCGAACCCGCGACACGCAGCGCAGCAGTCAATCGCTCAACCACTGCGCCAACCGTGCGCCCAATAACTAGAGTCGATAAATATTATTATGTTTGTAATCAAGTTTTTATATTTTATTCCAATACTTACGATTTATAGAAAGTATTATTAAGATATTTGATGGTAAACTACTGATCCGATTTTGAAAATGATTCTATTGATACAAAGATGGGCGTATCTTAGTGTTTTTGTTCTATCAATAGAATTATAGAATACAATACTCTTTATTATGTACACCATATAAGTTACAGAAAGTATAGACGAAGAAAACATTACACTGGGTGGCACAATGGGCGGCCTTATCGTTAAAAGCGATCTTTTCAAGACAACCTTTCCATGGATTTAAAAAATGAAAGGAAAGACAGTACTGTACGTAGTCTTTGGTGTACTATTATTAATTACAAGCTGTGACCGCGGCTTCGCTGCCGTCATCTGTTTGCCAACCCTACCCTACTTACCTTCCTGCCTACCCTACTTACCTACCGACCATATTTGTTTCTATAGTCATCAATCTTTCGCGGAGAATCTTAACACCGTGATTCAGAAAATGACTTCAAATTCACAACGCCATCTATCGAATATCGAGTTCAACTCGCCGAGTATCTGAATTGCGTGTGTTGTGATAATTTTACTTCTTGAACACTTTAAATTCATCTAACTTTTGATAGAGTGAACCGATTGCGATGACACAAAAACTAAGTAACTCTTCAAGGTACGCACAATGTTTATGTATAAAAGTTATTTACATTGGTTTCGTACATGTCACGTGATGCGTGCACAAATAAACAGACAAAAATTCCAAAAATGCCGGAAATAGGTTCTGTTGGTTATCCTCTGGCAATTTTTTTGGCAATATTTTCGATGTACAATAAATACTTTTTTACAGATTTATTATATGTATTGATGATTGATGATGATGATGCGATAGACTACACTACAAATGCAATACGTCCTACTGATATGGGAAGCTTACGCTTTCGCCTGCGGCTACACTCTTATTATGATTAGCTTGACTAACTTCCTTTATACACCAGATCTTAAATTTCAGACTAACACATAAGCCAGTTTTTAACTGACTTAAAAAAAGAAGGAGGTTCTATGTTCATGTGTTATTATTATTACACTTTGTTGATTTTGAAGGCTGTTGTCTTTTAACCGACTTCAAAAAAAGGAGGAGGTTCTCAATTCGTCGTAATCTTTATTTTTACACGGCTACAAGGAAAGGGTTATGTTTTTCGCGCGTAAGATTTTTTTTTCGAATATTCTA
This sequence comes from Orthosia incerta, assembly GCA_948252205.1. Classification (NCBI taxonomy): domain Eukaryota; kingdom Metazoa; phylum Arthropoda; class Insecta; order Lepidoptera; family Noctuidae; genus Orthosia; species Orthosia incerta. Next base: position 22,025,516 of record OX411742.1, read on the forward strand.
AGTTTAAAGTATCGATAACTCATTATCGATATTGGTAATCTCTAATTGAGTAGCTGAATGTGACATGTGCATAGTTGGAATCTTCGAGAACAATGTTTGAGTTTTAAAGAAAGTAGACCTTAAGTTTAACATCATAAAATCAACTTTTACTTGTCTTGTTTAATAAAATATTGTTTTTACATTTTTATCGAAATAAAATAAATTAAGACTTGCCGATGGTAAGATATACCTACATTTGATACATTTTTGGTTCTGCTATCGTGTTTACATTCTAAAACAGCACAATAAGGCATTTTTGTATTTTTTTTCAAGTTTTTGTCACCGTGACGGTTGAACCAAGACTGATGTGCGTAGTGTGTGCGCGGAAGGAAACATATGCAGAACTGTGCAAAGCTCGGGGTACGCGGGCCCCGCCCAATTGCGACTTCTATTGTAGTAGGCGTTTTTTTTGTTCTGTGGAAATGACAATGGGTGTTCCTCAAGGCTCGATATTGGGTCCATTCTTCTTTTTAGTTTATATTAACGATTTACCCCAACTACTACAAAATCAACCGAAGATGGTGTTGTTTGCTGATGGACACATCTTTGATATTTAAAATAGATCGGCGGTCACAAAATCTAGATAATGTAAATAACTCCATTCATCAGGTCCAAAATTGGTTCACGGCAAACAATTTGGTGCTAAATGAAAAAAAAAACAAATGTATTAGATTCACATTGCCGAATGTTAGAAGTAGCGAATGTGACATCATATTGAATGGCGGAAAGCTGGATTTTGTAAATCAAACGGTTTTCCTGGGTATCACTCTAGACGACAAACTGCAATGGGGTTCACACATAACGTCTCTTGCGGGTCGGCTGAGCTCGGCCGTTTATGCTGTTAGAAAGATAAGACAGTTAACGGATGTGGAGACCGCGCGTTTGGTCTATTTTAGTTACTTTCACAGCATTATGTCATACGGTATTTTACCGTGGGGTCGAGCGGCTGACATTGAATCCATATTTATATTGCAAAAGAGAGCTGTCAGAGCCATTTATAAGTTAAGTCACCGAGAATCTCTTAGGGAACTATTTAAAAATATTAATATTATGACAGTTTCTTGCCAATTCATTTATGAGAATATTATGTATGTAAGGAAAAATATACATATCTTTAGTCTCTCTTTAGTAAAGTCAGTGATAGACACAATTGCAATACGAGAAATAAAGATAAGTTAGATCAACCATCTTATAGACTAGCTAAAGTACACTCATCTTTCATGGGGTACTGTGTTAAATTTTATAACAAAATACCTTGTGATATATTAGAACTAAATGAAAGTAAATTTAAAACTTTAGTTAAAAGCACACTTTGTAAACAAGCATATTACAAACTAGATGATTATATTCAAGATAAGAATGCTTGGAAACATGCTGGTCCTGCTCCATATGGCAATCTTTAGTGTAGACAAAATCAAAGGAGACGGATACGCTTTCATACAATTTTGGGCCTGGATGTAAAAAGATGAAATTGTGTCCATTGATAGCTACTATATTATCAAACATTCACTGAAACTTTTGCAGATTTTGGCAATCTGAGAGCCGAGACAAAAGAGATTAATGAAAAGTGAGGTTACGTAACAATCTATACATAACAGCCGATTTTTATGGATAATTATGGACCGATTTTGAAAATTCTTTTTTTGTTTGCAAGAGTATGTTCCGAAATTGGTCCCATTTTAATTTGATGAAGATCTGATGAAGAACTGCGGCGATATACAACATAATTCTTCAATAAATAACGGCAAATCTCTCAAGATTGCTGCATTCGCATGTCTGTTTATTGTTTATACCATTTCATAACATAACATCACGCCAGTATGCTCGAAAAGTGTACGCAGATCTCTCATTTCACCGGGTATGTTCAAGTTCAAAGGCGTTATAGGTACATACTAAACAACTTACCTATTATGTAGGTACAACTAAAAAGGGAAAATAAAAAAGCTTTTTTGCATTGGTACCTACGAAAGACACCGACTTTGTAGTTTTTTATTTGGAAGTCGGTAGTATTTTTTTGTAAAAAAGTTTTTTTATTATAGCGACTAGTCGCTATGCCACAATTAACACAACGATCCATGGTGTCAATATCCAATCGGTAGGTTGTTCGTAGAATCCAAAATAACAAATCCAAGTTCAACGTTAAAGCGGGGTTCTCAGTGTCCGGTATGGTAGCAAGGCAAGGGTCGTACAAGAAGGTAGATCAGAAGTCCGTAGAATGAAAGCAGGGGTCGAGGAAAATATCAATAAAACTATGGGGGGAAACACACTAAAAACGTACACGCACTAGACGATACGAAACGAGTAAGTATCAGACCAGTGTTTTTCAACCTGTGGGCCGCGACCCCCTGGGAGGTCGCAAGAGGTCGCGAAAACTACCTCGGTAAAAAACAATAAGGTTTAAAAATATAGAACATCTCATAAAAATTCCAATAAGGCCAAACACGACTTGGATACATTGTTTTATTTCGGAGTTCCAGTGCCGACCTTCCCGCATCATCATCTGATCAGTTCAATGGTACCATTATCATCATTACCATTTATTTGTGAGTAGGAATATGCTTCATCATAGTTGGTTATTCGAGATATCTTATACTCCTGACGTGATAAGGGTTTATTATTAAGAAGTTCCACTTCACAAAATGATTAATTCTGAGTGCAAATGATTGTATTGTTGATGAAAAATATACAATACCAATGCTATATGTATGACTATAACATTTGAAGAGTTCCCTTGATTCTGACTTAGTGTCAATGGGACAACTTCGGAAGTATACCCTTTTAAACCCAAAAAGATTTTTCAAAATCGTTCCACAATCGGCGGAGTAATTGTGGTTCAAACATCCAAAAAATAAAAATACATACAGTCGAATTGAGAACCTCATAATTTTTGAAGTCGGTTGATAAAAACCAAGTGTCGGGGTTCGCGAAATATTTTTTCATATTATGGGGGTCGTGTCATGAAATAGGTTGAAAAACACTGGTATAGACTATACAGAGTGTCATGTCATGCATGTCAACGTCAAGTCAGAGTTAGCACAGACTAAAAATACAATAATCGTTTAGTAAACGTAAATCGATTTATCTTAATTATGTAGATATTTAATTGGATTAAACTGTTTAATACGTTAATTCTAATAGATTTAATTATTTTAATTGAATTAATCATCTGGTGAAAGCATTTTCTTAAATAGTATGAACTCTGTCACGTTAATCGATTATAATTTAATCGATATTCGATTTACTCCGTAACCGTAACTTAATTTTTGGATTTCTCATTTTCCAGATTGTGAATTAAGCTGATTTTTCACATTTTGAATTAGAAAAATATAACCCTTTTTTTAAACCATACCTCATCGTATTATATTCAGGCCCAGAAATCCCCGTCTCCTTTGTTAATTTATATTCATAGCTATTGTATTAATTTTCTTATTTTTTTAACAAATTGACTCACACACTGTTCCGTTGTTGTTGAATTAGGTATTTTACCTATGTTTGCAATATTTGTAAGTATGTGAGAACTATTTATTATCAATTTAATCAATTTATCTGTTAATGCTTTTATTACTTTACACCTGTACGTAGTGTAATGTGTAGTTTTATTTTTGGGAGCATCGTCCTCACATATATGAATTTATTGATGTATGTACTTATGTAAATATTGTAAATCACCTATTTTTCTTTTAAAAGAGTAAGTATGGCGTTTCTTGTGCATTCTTCTCCATAACAAGCTGCTTTTCCGAATGCACGGTAGAATCAACTTTTACTACTTGTAAATTTTAATTCATATATGTATGACGTTCAAAAGTGCCGCTTACTGGCCTAATTGAAATAAATATATTTGACTTTGACTTTGATGTAGTGCGTTAGCTTCCCTACAAGTACTACGGCTACTTCGGAGCCGAAATTTTACAGACACGGATCATGTGTAACTAGTGCGTAACCGCCCTAACACTGTAGTAGATGGCCCGCCTTCAAAATAGGTTGGGCTGCCTTGACTTAGATACTTAAATGCGGGCAGAGCAAAGCTACGAGCGTGGATTGATATCTATGAGTTTTTTTACGTAAATTGACAAAGCTACTCCTGTCCTGTGCTCGCTATGTGCAACTCTTCAGTTGCACATAGTGAGCTCTAAGTTTTTAATGCAGCCCCTTGAAAGTAAGATTTCAGCAAGTGGCCAGCACCCGTGCAAACTCGATTTTTTTTCTGTTGTTATAGCCAATGGCCTAGCGTGAGAGAGGGCCACGAGCCCGGACAGCACGATTTAGGGGCCGGCAGCGAGCGGAGCCAGGAGGTGGCGAATGGGTCTATGCGGCAAAGACAGTTCAAATTCAACAGATCAGAACATTTTTATCCGGACTATGTATAAAAACAAGGACAACCAAGAAATTACATATTTTCCTTACATATTTTCCTCACTAAATGGCTGACCGCGGCCCGGATGCGAACCACCGACGTATTCTGTATGGACCTTAAGTATCTAAACAGGACAATCACACTATTATTATAAAGATGAAAGTTTGTGAGTGTGTTTGTATGTTTGTTAACGGCTGGACCGATCTGGATGAAATTTCACAGAGATAGATTATAGTCAGGAACAGCACATAGGATACTTTTTATCCCGGGAATATGTTCCTTCGGGATAATTTACGACTTTCACGCGGGCGAAGCCGCTGGTAGAAGCTAGTACAAAATAATTGTGTTATAGTTGTTCTATCTCACAATGACGGATGAATCGTAGCAAAATGAATCTTATTTCGGAGTCATAAAAGTCACGTAACCCGTCATCGTGAGATAGAACAACTATATATTCGACAGCGAATGAATCATTTAATCAAAATATTCATTGATATTGTAGGTATCTATATTGACATATTTAAGCTTATTATTACAATTTTAACAAAGTAAGTACACGTGGGGTAGCCGGTTGGTGGATGTCACATGTCTTCGAATTTATGGTTTTGGGCACTCAGGGCGTACTCTAAAGCTCGCGCAGTTTGACGCCTACGTGTCTGTATTGATAACTAGTATGAAAAACAGTAAGGCCCAGCTTTTTAATCCGTAGTTAACCAATGGTTAAATTTTAATAATATGCTAACCAATGGTTTAAAATTTCGTCTTTTTATCAATTGTTAGCATCACAAATTGACGAATAAGGTGCAGAGTTAATTACTCAACCATTTATTAGACGAATAATTGATGAATAAACGTGTTTTAACGAAATTAAAATTTAAATGTTACCAATTTTAGCAAAAAACAACTGGGCCTGACTGACGTACACCCGCGTGTGGGGTTTTGTTACACACGCACGAGTTTTAGCTTACGCCCTCGGAAGTTTTAAAATACCAAACACATAGAAGTAATTATTGTCATTTATTTATTTATTCAAAATCTATTGCATTGGTCTCCAAATTATAATATTAACAACAGTAATAAAAACTATGTTAGTCCAAAAGTAAATATGATATTAAAACATAATCGATTAAAACAAATAACATTCAAATTTAAATTAAAACATATTCGATTAAAACAAATAACAATCATAAAATAAATTATACCATCGTTTTGAGAGCAGTCAAGTAGTGATGAGATAAATTACAAAAATAATAATTTTAAGAAAAAAACTTTTTAAATGATAATTTTTGAACAAAAATTGACGGAGTGACGAGAATGGATAAAGTGAGAAATGAGTATATTAGAGGAAGTTTGAAAGTGGCGCCAGTGACAGAAAAGTTGAAAGGAAACCGTTTGTCCTGGTATGGTCATCTGATGAGGAGGGATGAAACGCATGTTACTAGAAGAGTTATGAATATAAATGTGGATGGATGGAGAGGGAGGGGACGGCCAAAGAAAAGATGGATGGACTGTGTGAGGAGTGATATGAAAGAAAAGGGAGTCAGTGATAGCGTGACGGGGGACAGGACGGTATGGAAGAAGAAACCGTGTTGCGCAGACCCCAAGTAACATGGGACAAGGGCAGGAAGATGATGAATTTTTAGACAAAAATTATCATTTGAAAAGTTTTTGTTATGATCTCTGAATATGATATCCCTATTTTTAGGGCATCCATGACAGTTGTGTTTGACATGACGTTTGACGACTTGACAAAGTTAATTTGAAGTTGACAGATCTATGGTGATCGGTGAGTGAAGGTCAATCAAATGTCACTGTCATAATGACATTTCTCGCATACCGCTGATCTGATCCACCATGTTTAATTATATGTTGTGTTGCTCTCCTTGACAAGGTTTAATTTGAATGTACATTGAAACTTAATTAAATGAAAGAAAATTAACAATTTGTTATTGTTAATTTTCTTTCATTTCGGTTGATATTTTAAACAGCAAAATTTACATATAGTGTAGATAGTGCTGGCCAAGGCGCCATACATTTCTGGAACAGCTCCTTTAAGAATATTTATTTACAATCGGATAGTGACTTGGTCGAAAAATTTAACTCAACTTTACCCATTGGTGTGAATGGTCTGTAAAAAAAGAGGAATAGAATATACTTTATTGTACACCATAAAATTATACACATTTTCAAGAAAAACTTATTTCTACGAGTACCTACAAAGGCGGTCTTATCGCTGACAGCGATATCATTATGAGATAAGTGGGGGTTGTAGGAATAAACAGAATACTGTAGAGTAATGATAAAATATGGGCATTCCGGCGAAAGCGGATTGGCAGCCACTTAAGCTTAATTCGAAATTCGGAAACATGGTACCATACCGAGTCTAATACCGTCTGTAATGCTAACAAGAGCTGTTGTAGTACTATGTCCTGGACGAAACCCGGATTGGAAAAAAATAAAGAGGTGGTTCTTGCAAAGGAATGTACTAAGTTGGTTATGGATTAGGCGTTCGAGGACTTTGGACATAAACGGTAATATGGAGATAGAATTTGTTAGTTTAGTTACCTAATTTACTAGCGTTAAACTGAAATGTGTTTTATTTCAAAGAAAATACTACCGTGATAAATAAAATAAAAATTTCATTCCAATCCGATCATCATGAAGCATAAAAACAATTGATTGAATGACTAAACATCCAAATAAACAGATTTTCAATAAATCAATCACATTTCTAATATTAGCAGGATTAAACTGACAAAAATTGCAAGTGAATTTAAAAAGAAAAAAATTAGGTCTGAAAGTTGGCAATGCAGTCTTCTGTAATATGCTGATTAAAAAAAAAACAATGGAATCTTGAATACGGTTTCCATAATTATTGTTTCATAATGTAACGCCACTAAGCGGGAACAGAAGGCGGCAATACCTTATGTATTGCATTACTAGATCTTAAATTAAATAAGTACTACCTAGCTAACTTAACTTCAATAATAGTTGAGGAACCTTCCAAAATACTCACATATATTCGACACCAGCCTCATCTAACATCTTCTTAGAGGCCTTGAACTCAGGTTTTTCTGCTTTTTCGTCACTAAAATAAATAACTTTTTTGATGCCTGACTGGATGATCAACTTGGCACATTCATTGCATGGGAACAGGCTAACATACATGGTGCAACCCTTCACTTTGGCTGTATTCCTGTAGACAATTGCATTCATTTCTGCATGGCACACTGAAATTATGATTTTATATAATTAAACCAAAATAAACTAAATCAAAATTGGTTCATCTGTTTGGGAGCTACGATCGCACAGACAGACTCACATTTGTCGGGGATTAAAAATGAGCTTTAGCCAGAAAAACTTCAGAGATTTCAGTGGAGGTAACCATAATCTCTTAGAGTAAGGATATATTGAGTGTGTGTAAGAGACAGATACAAGGCATATAGATGTATACAGGTCATCCCCAGGTGCGTAATACTTCCAACCACCGTGCGTGTTTAAAGTGTGTCCTTATAGTGCAAGATTTTACACCTACGTGTAGGTACCTGCGTACTCGATCGCGTTAATACAAACTTCAATTTGTACTGAAAAGTGAAACTGAATAAGCACTGTCTGGTGACAATAATGGCCAAAACAATTATTCCATACAAATTGGAATAAATACGTGAACATCGAGTAAGTATGAAAACTCGCACCAGGCCCTCAGATTTATAAACGTAAGCGAAGCGAAAAAAGTAAGTATGTAAGGATCAAAGCCGGTGGCGTTCTTTAGTTTCTGCCTGCCCCTTTAGGGAAAAGGCGTGATACTATAACATATAGGTACAGTAAAACTTAATAACAATTATGCTCACCATATAAATGTTTGCAATCTAATGGTTCATCAGTATTCTTACCCCATGGCAATTTATTGTCACTACATCCAATTGGAAATCCATTATATCTGAAGATAATAATAAAATGTATAAAAAAACATGTGATAATAATATATTAGCTTGCTCATCGAGGGATTCCGGTCCCATACCCAAGCAAAGGTTGAATTGGAATCTCCAAGAAATATTAAACGCGGCCGTCTCCTTCAAACCTGGCGTCGCACCGTGTTCGCAGAAACGACTAGGAACGAGGTGAAGCGTGAGGCTCAAGAACGCCCTCTGCCTCATCTAGGGACATAGGTCATTAGATGTCCCAAATGACAATTAACGTAAGAGTCATTTATCATTCAGGCTCTTGATTCCTTTGAGAAGATACATTATTATTCGCTAGGTATATGTTGAAGTGTTGGATTTGGCCGTCATGCCAAGTACGGAATGAATGCTCAATACTCAACAGAATTTCAAGTATGTGTCTTTGTGGCTACAAAAACTTGAAATTCATCAGGTAACGTAAGTATTATAGATAATGAAATACATTTCTAAATAAATATTACAATTTAAGTCTATGCTAACCCAGTTCCAATAATTCTCTTGTGATCGTCGACAATACAAGCCCCAACTTGGTAATCCGGGTCCTTGCTCCGATGCCTTGCCAAAAAAGCAGTCGCCATGAAGTAAGTGTCCCAATCTATAAAATTTTGACGCTTTCGACATTTACCTTCACTGAAATCACAATAAATAATTATATTTATAATCATAGTAGTTAGTACCTAACTTAGACCCAGGAGAACATAGGTGTAGTGACCTTTCAGTCGATAGCTCGCTGATGGGTGTCAACATCTCTCTTGCTGCCTTAGGACAGGGAGGTGACCATAAGCTCTTAGAGCGGTATCAATTTGAGATCGAATAAGGGACAGATGTATCTGACGTGTATACATCTGTCACTTACTCGATCTCAAATTGATACCGCTCTAAGAGCTTATGGTCACCCCCCTGGTCTCAGTTAAGCGGTCGGCCTAGTGTTTGATAGAGTTGAAGTCAACGTCAATTTATATTGAAACTGCTGACAAGTGACGTCTGGTGACAGTAATAGGAAATCTCTTTTTTTTAATACTAATTGACATTGAGAACGTTTACTTAAACGTAATGGCGTACGTTAAACAACTCGCACTAAGATGTATCTATGTAACGCTTATTTAAAAACATGTATAACAATTCAGTTGCGTACATTTCTTAAGCTATATTACTTTATATGAAATAATATTGAGATTATTTACCGTGCCAGAGTAAACAGGGTCCTTTTGCAATTTTTAATATTTTAATTACTCTCTATGTACAGTCAAACTCTCAGACGCGCTTACTCCACATATATCAATTCATACATCATCACACGCACACACCCCAACACTTACCTCCCATTACACTATTACTCACCATTCTTCATACACACACACCAATTCACTTAGTTTAGTTTTTTAGCTTATTTTACTTTATTTTATTTTTCTTCTTGAATCGAAATAATGCTGTACTCGTTAGCTAAATTTTGGTATGCAAATAGCGATTCTGAGAGGTTTGGCGCTGTATACCGAGATACAGGTTTTTACCTAGTTCGGTTGTAGATGCTCCTACATTGTATTGAACTTATAATAGATTGCAAGTTTTTAAGTTATTTTTTTTACAATCTTTTTTTGGGTAAATATATTATTAATAAATGTACAGTTTCATATCCCACTAATATTTTAACTGACACGAGTAGATTAGGTTATATAGTGATGACGGGATCTGAAGTGAAAGAGCAAAGCGAGCATACTAAGCTTCGTCGACTTACCTTACTTACAACCGTAATTTAATACTAATTTGATTTAATCCAAATCATGATTTGATGCTGTTTACTAATATTGCTGCAGATATTTTTAATTTTCTATGATAGCAATTTTAAGCCTACCCAATATTACATTACTTGCTGATCAATTAAGTTATTTTTGGCAACCAGTAGCAGCAGCTCAATTCACTTTGTTTGCTGATAAAATACATGTTGGAGCTTACCAAAACCTCTCTTATTAGCTGACCGTTTTAGTTTTATCTAATAAGTAATTTCTAATTTTAAAATATAATATAATAATTTAGTCTACTAACTTGCTTGGCATATTCTTTACCGCAAGGCCGCTCATCACCAGCCCTGCGGCCCACTTGGTGGCTTGCCAACGCATTTTGGGCTTGCACGCCGTCAACGGTCTGCAGCTGGCGATAGTCTTTTGTAAAGTCCTTCACGAGTTGTGGAAAAATCAGCTAGAAATTACTGAAAGAATAAACATTCTTGAAACAGACTTCTTACTGGAACACTGGCAACCACAGGAAAATAACTATAATAAGAAACCAGCCCGCAATAAATCCTAGTTCGGTACTTTCACCGGAATTATGCTGTCTGATAAATTTAGATATTCCTTTTTTACTGTACACAATAGTACCTACTAAACTTCATCATCATCATCATCATATTAGCCGAAAGACGTCCACTGCTAGACATAGGCCTCCCCCAAGCGTCGCCACATTGACCGGTCCCGCAAGTCTCGTAACCAGCGGATCCCCGCAATCTTCACCAGGCCATCAGTCCACCTAGTGGGAGGCCTTCCAACGCAACGTCTTCCATTTCGCGGTCTCCACTCCAGAACTTTTCTACACCATCGGCCATCCGTTCTGCGTATTTGTTTTCGCATATGGTCAATCCATCTAAATCGGTTCAGCGGTTTAAACGTGAGGGTAACAAGAGTTACTATTGCATTTATAATATTAAGTATGAAAGTCTTCTTTTTGAATATTCAATTGTATATAACTGGTGTCCCAAAATTAACGCAAGATTTGAATTTGCCGCCAGAGTTTAGGGTTAATAAAAATAGAGCATTAAACGATACAACACTGATTTTCAGAAGGCGTTTGACAAAGTTGATGACAGACTGCTACTTAATAAAATCGCATTCAATAGTATCAGAGGGGACCTCCTGCGTTGCTTTGTTTCTTACATAACTAATAGGACCCAGAAGGTTGGGATTGATGGATTCGAGTCCAGCTGTATCCAAGTCACATACGGAGTCCCACAAGGTTCAATTCTAGGACCTCTATTATTTATTCTATTCATTAATAACATTCAAAATTTCTCTTATACGCGGATGATTTAAAACTTTATAAAAAAATTGCTTATGAACAAGGCTGTATTGATTTTCAACAGGATCATGATCGTTTTTCTGCCTATTGTTCTTCTAACAAACTTCACCTTAGCCGCCCAAATGTCATAGTGGGTATAACATTTGCTAAAAAGAAAAATGTTATTAATTTTAATTATCGACTTGAGTATTATCAAAAAATTACTTGTCTTCGTGATCTTGGTGTGCAGTTAGACTCGAAACTGAAAGTCATGTTGACCGTATGGTTAATAAGGCATTCCAGATGTATGAACATCAAGAGAATTCCATCGACAATTCACTTTCTTGCACTTATACAAGTCCATAGGTTAGACCACAATTAGAATACGTAATACCCATCTGGAATCCCTATTATGCAAAGTATTGTGAAATTATAGAATTAGTTCAACGTAAGTACCTTCGAGCCATGGAGTATAGATGTGTAGAAACGTCATTTCAGTCGATTTTCAAAAAATATGGTCTCCTTACATTACAGTCAAGGCGCACGCTCCTTGAGACAATGACTCTATACAGTGTATGCCGAAACAAATTTGATTGCCCTGACTTGGTGCACCCTTTGTGTTACCTGGTTCCTCGAACAGTGCAGGGACGAAAGGTGCGCACCAGGCAACTTTTCGCGACTATCTCTTGCAAATTTAATGCTGGTGTGCGTTCACCGCTACGCCGTCTAGTCGAAAATACATACAATAAACTGTTTGTGCAATTGATATATTATTTGTAGCGGATATACCTTTAGAACTAACATTAATCAAAATGTTTAAGGATCAACAGTAGCTTCTAATGTTTCTACATATCCTGACTACAATAACGTTTGCTAATCAGTTTGTCTTAGTATAAGTAGTATAACCTGTGGCAAATGTAGTATTTGTTAAGTTATATGTTTAAGACAATTTGTATATTTTTAGTATACTACTGTTTGTTTTCCCTATAATATTAAATATATGAATAAACAACGTTTTTTTTTTTATTATTGAATAATATTTCAAAAATAATGATAGTTTGGCGGCCGCAATATGAAAAAACCGGCCAAGTGCGAGTCGGACTCGCGCACGAAGGGTTCCGTACCATTATCGCAAAAAACGGCCAAAAAATCACGTTTGTTGTATGGGAGCCCTACTTAAATATTTATTTTACTATATTTTTCGTATTTGTTGTTATAGCGGCAACAGAAATACATCATCTGTAAAAATTTCAACTGTCTAGCTATCTCGGTTCATGAGATATAGCCTGGTGACAGACGGACAGACAGACAGACAGACGGATCGCGGAGTCTCAATAATAGGGTCCCGTTTTTACCCTTTGGGTACGGAACCCTAAAAATTTGGCTGGTGAAGCAGTAACTGATGGTGCTCAATATCGCAACATGATATTGATATGCCAATGTGGTTTCAACAAGACGGTGCCACATGCCATACCTACAGCCAGTGAAACAATTTAATTACTGCATGAGACATTTCCTGGTCGTGCACTCTCTCGTTTCGGTGATCAGAATTGGCCCCCTAGATCGTGTGATTTAACACCATTAGATTTCGTTATTTGAAGTCAAAGATTTATGTCAACAAGCCCACAACCACCCGTGCATTACACGAGAAAATTAATCACTATATCAACGAAATTCTGCCACAATATTTTTTTTTGTAACTTTGCCCCACACTAGGAATTTCTTCCTGTATCGTGGGTGCGTTTACAAACACATAAACTCACATACACAAACACCCAGAGCCGGAACAACTATCTGTAGGTCATACAAATATTTGTTCCGTGCGGGAATCGAACCCGCGATACGCAGCGCAGCAGTCAATCGCTCAACCACTGCGCCAACCGTGTGCCCTAATTATGCAGAAAGATCATGAATTTTTTTGACAAAACCGTACATATGCACCAGCAAAGCCGTGGAGGCCATTTTTCCGATGTGTTATTCCATATATAATCCTATCCTATGTGCTTTATGATTCAATAAAAAAAATACAATCTAAAGACTAAAAAATGTGTTTTCTATTAAAATCAAACCTTGCGTTAATTTTGGGACACTCTTTATTATAAACGAAACTGAAACAATTTAAGCTGTAATAAAATCATTTATGAATCGAATTCCCTGCTACAGACATAACTAACTTTGTTATTATTTTTAAATAGTTATAAAATAATTTTAGTATGGAATAGTATTATAGATAAAGCTGAAGAGTTGGTATGTTTCTCGATTGAACACGCTTATCTCTGACACTGCTAATGGCAACGTTTATTTTTGCATTTGATAACCCAGTTATTGAGGTAAGTTATAGGTTATCTATCATCAAGCAAAGACCCTTAGGAGCAGAGCAAAAATAGGCATAAAGAACACTAATAAAAAAACCGGCCAAGTACGTGTCGGACTTCGCAAATTTAGGGTTCCGTCCCAACACAAAAAACAGGCTGGTTTTAATAGGAAAATTAGGAAATTTCAAAGAAAAATCTGATTTATCAATATACTAGCTGTTCCCCGCGGCTTCGCTCCCGTGGACCACCCCACAGGACCCATTTTCGGGATAAAAAAATAGCCTATGTCACTCAGGAACAATGTAGCTTTCTAATGGTGAAAGAATTTTTTCAAATCAGTCCAGTAGTTTCGGAGTCTATTCGGTACAAACAAACAAAAAAATCTTTATTTTTATATCTAGTACTTGTTTTCTCTTTTCGGTTAATAAATTTTTAGCAGTCGGGTTTTTTGTTTTTTTAATATTTTTTTATTTTTTCAATATTTTACAAAACAAAAAATACAGCATTTATGTACTCCACATGACTTCTAAACAACGATACCACACTCGATGGGGAAGTTTTTTTTCTTTGCTGTAAACAATTAAACACACAACAAACAAACTTTACAATTTGGGGAGTTTACACTAGTCGAAAATTCTTGCATACAAACGTAGTCTAGGAATTATTCCACTGTTTGACGATGTACGTTCAAAATAAAAAGTGATATCAATTTGTCTCATCATTATCTAGCCCTGAATGGAAGTAAAAAAGTAAAAAAAGAACATATTTGAAAGTTATGAGCGTCGAAAGTTCCACATTTCGACACTAATTTTAACGCATTTTTGGGCGCGAATAAATACCATAAAAAGACGGAAAATTGCAAATTGGCCTCCATACAGGGATAGATTAGTAGGAGCTCGTGGCTAAATAATAATAGCCGCTCGGGTCGATCATCAAGGTTAAGCAACGCTTGACGAGGTCGGTCCGTGGATGGGTGACCATTTTTCAACATACCGAGTTTCCTCCGTGCCTCGGAAAGCACGTTAAGCCGTTGGTCCCGGCTGTTATTTGAAGATCTTTGACAGTCGTTACGGGTAGTCAGAAGCTTGAGATCTGACACTAGTCTAGCCAAGAGGTACCGTGTTACCTAGTTACTGGGTTGTGGAGGTCAGATAGGCAGTCGCTTCATGTAAAACACTGGTACTTAGGTGAATCCGGTAAGACTGGAAGCCGACCCCAATATAGTTGGGAAAAGGCTAGGCAGATGATGATGACAGGGATAGATTAGTAGTTCAAAAATGCAAATAATTTTATTTTGAACAGATACGTTTAGTCGTTTTTTCATGATATCCAGACGCCCAAAGGTATGTTTATAAAATTTCGCGCGCTCGTTTTCGTCCTAAATCATTATCCATTTCGCTACAAATTTGCAAAAGTGTGTATTCGTACGCGAACTAGCTTCCTACTGCTCATCACAGCATCTATCTCTTCCGCACGTGGTGTCAGTTGATATAAAATGCATTTTAACCCGGCGCACTAAATAGTTCGTGCCGTCGACTAGTGTAACCTTAACAACGATACCACACTCGATGAATGAAAAACCCGACTGCTTAAAAAGCGAGTCAGCGAGAGCAGTCGGAGGATACATATTTGCAAGCTGGCTGTCTAAATCCAGATGTATCATCCGACTGCACAGCATGATTTTCTTCTTGTTTACGTCTTTTTAGTTCGCTTTTTAAGCAGTCGGGTTTTTTGACTTTTTAATTAACTTTTTTATATTCAATTGTATTTATTATAAAGGAAACTGAAACAATTTAAGCTGTAATAAAATCATTTATGAATCGAATTCAATACTACAGACATAACTTACTTTGTTATTATTTCTACAAAGTTATAAAATAACTAGCTGTTACCCGCAGCTTCGCCCGCGTAAACATAAGTTTTGTCAATCAATTCTGGTTGTCGACATACAGTTAGTTAGTTTTATTCAAAATCGGCCCCGTGACTCCTTTGATTGTTTTGTGCTATTCTTCATAGTGATGATTTGCCCATCCACGCACACTTGGAAAACTCAGCCTGTATAGGTACAGGAAGCATTAACGTAAAAACGATTAACTTATTTAATTGAATAAAATTGTATCTACAGGTAATTTACATTAATTATTCCGTTAATCATGGGTACAACATTTTATGACGCTGCTTGTTCTATGTCCTTTCATTTGATGCTAATACATACACGTTCTGGGCCTTGGACATACGCGAATATCAGCAGCTACATGTAGCTGGTAGTGGGTAAAGCATAGCTTTTCCAAATGCACCCCTGCTATCCTTGACCTTTGTTAATAGTAATAGCAAAACTAAGTATGATTAGAAACTGGAGTCTTTTGAATTGAAATAATAGGTCAGTGGCGATTATTGGGATTCGACGTATAAACACGCTTTCCCCTTCTCATACCTGTTAATATATTGGCACCTATTTGTAATACGAAGCTTCATCCCATTACAAAATCTAACTTAATATGCAGATCTCAATTATTTGTTATCAAAAACATGCCTGCAAAGTTTCAACCAAATCGGAAGCCGCAATAAATAGTTTCATACAAAGTTCAGCTTTCCCCATTCACCCCCTTAAAATTTGAATTGACACAAATCCTTTCTTAACTAACGTTTACTGACTTTATACTACCACCTGCCAAAATTCAGCTTCATGAAGACTATTTGTACATTTTATCTTTACATCCACAACCCCCTTTTAGAGGTAGTTAAAAACACATTTTAATTATTTGTTACGGAAGTATTTCCGCAAAGTTTGAAGTGAATCGATATCTATAATAAGAAGTTTTATACAAAACTAACCGCTCCCATTTCTCTCCCTTCTTTTTTATGAACAAAGAAGTAGCCTATGTCCTTCTCAGGTTCTCAAACTATCTCCATACCAAATTTTATCTAAATCGGTTCATAATAGGAAGAAGTTGCATGATAGGAAATTACATACAAAGTTAACCCTCCCCCATTTCTCTCCCTTCGTGTTTTATGAAAAAAAAAGTAATCTATGTCCTTCTCAGGGTCTCTAACTATCTCCATATCAAATTTCATTTAAAACGGTTCAGTGGTTTAAGCCATAATAAGATATTTCAAACAAAACTAAACCACCCCCCATTTCTCTCCCTTAGTGTTTTATGAAAAAAAGTAGCCTATGTCCTTTCCCGGGTCTTAAACTATCTCCATACCAACTTTCATCTAATTCGGTTCAGCGGTTTAAGCCATCATAAGATATTTCAAACAAAACTACACCACCCCCCATTTTTCCCCCTTAGTGTTTTATAAAAAAAAGGTAGCCTATGTCATTTCCCGGGTCTTAAACTATCTCCATACCAACTTTCATCTAAATCGGTTCAGCGGTTTAAGCGTGATAAGGTGACAGACAGACAGAGTTACTTTCACATTTATAATATTAGTATGGATTTTAGTATGGAATAGTATTTATTATGTATAAAGCTGACGAGTTGGTTTGTTTCTTGTTTAAATGTGCTAAACTCTGACAGTGCCAATGGGAATGTTGTTTTTTTTTTCATTTGATAACCCAGTTATTGAGGTTAGTTATGGGTTATCTATCATCACGCAAATACCCTTAGGAGCTGAGCAACAAAGGACATAAAGAACACTAATAAAAAAAACTGGCCAAGTACGTGTCGGACTTCACAAATTTTGGGATCAGTCCCAACTCCAAAAAAAGGGTTGGTTTTAATAGAAACATTTGAAAATTCAAAGAAAAATCTGATTTATCCATATATTGGCAGTTGTTAGTCAAATATTTGTAATAATAAACATTATTACCAAATTTCTCGTTCATAGGTCAATGGGCAGTTAAAATATTCTTCGGAACAACATTTTGTAACAAAAGCTGCCTTTAGTGGCTTCTGATTCCTTTGTTATTCAATATTTTTTAAACAAAAAATACAGCATTCATCTGCTCAACGGGTTCTAAACAACGATAGGGTAGGTCATTTTAATTTTTTGCTGTATCGGAGACTTAGGTTGACCTTTAAAAATACTTTTTGACAATTTGTTTGGCTTTGGGTCAACAAGATGCTTAAACTGTGAAAATTTGAAGACTGTAGCTCCAACCGACTGTAAAACTTGTGTGACAGACGACAGACAGATGGACACTTTAGTAACAGCAATAGGGCTCCGTTTGGACTCTTCGGGGATGGAACCCTAAGTACGAAGTAACAGCCTGGGGAAGGGGTTAATCCGCGAATTTATAAAATAAGTTTCCTTACCGTGCGCCTTCGGTCTTTTTATAAGCAATGTTTCTTTAACCTTCTTTATATTTTTTTAATGCACATAAACCAACCCACTACACAAACACACAAGTGAGTTAGGTAGTTTTCGTAATTTTAATTTTTTTCGGGAACAATGTGAACACAGTCCTTCCGTCAGAGAATATAACGGCCGACTGATCGGTGGCTGCCTGGAAATGCAATTATTTATACTCCATGCACAAAGCGGTGCAGTATCTATCAGTCAACCAAGGGTGGAGACGACAACATGTCAGGTGCATGGTTACATCATTAAAAATACCGGCTAAGTACCTGTCGGACTTCGCAAATTTAGAGTTCCGTCCCAACCCCTAAAACAAGTAGTTTTTAATAGAATAGGGCTCCGTTTGGACCCTTCGGGTACGGAATCCTAAAATCTAGTTATTAATAAACTAAAATAGGTAAAATACACGTATATATGAGACTAGCTGTTCCCCGCGGCTTCGCTCCCGTGGACCACCCCACAGCACCCGTTTTCGGGATTAAAAAATATCCTATGTCACTCAGGAATAATGTAGGTTTCTATTGGTAAAAGAATTTTCAAATCGGTCCAGTAGTTTCGGAGCCTATTCGGTACAAACAAACAAACAAACAAAAAAATCTTTCCTCTTATTTTTTTTTTTTATCGTTGCCCCACACTAGGAATTTCTTCCTGTATCATGGGTGCGTTTACAAACATATAAACTCACATACACAAACACCCAAAGCCGGAACAACTATCTGTAGGTCATACAAATATTTGTTCCGTGCGGGAATCCGACACGCAGCGCAGCAGTCATTCGCTCAACCACTGCCACTAAAACACTCTATTAGTCTTAGTATAGATAGTATAGATATGTACGTGTATTTTGCGTGGCCTATCATATTATCGTATCGTATGAATGAATGAGTTTTTAAGTGGCCCTGGCCGAATCCGAAACTATGAGGATTAGCAAAAATACTCAAAGGAGTCACGAGGCTGATTTTGATGAAAACTTAAACTGCATCATTCGATTTTTGAAAAATCAACTCCTTGCCAGGAATCGAAACCGCTGATTTTGAAAAAAAAACGCTTTCTGTATTTATTACACCATTCGGTGTGTCACTAATAAGGATCAAATTGTGGGCAGTAAAACATACGGCAAAATTGAGGAAAAACCTAATATATACCTATAATTAAATACCTATATTTAATATTTGTTAAATCTAATTCCATCATTATAAATTTAATTCCATACAATTTAAGTTAATTTTGCCATAATTCTAAATTAACATTTAACATCATTCTGCTATTTTTATACCCATTCCCAATATTAATATGCACAAGGTAAATAAACAGATAGAAATGAAGGAAAACTAAATAATTTCCTTAAAACTGATGTGTTGCTGAATCAACCGATTTTGTAAATTGGTACTAAAAGTGAACAACTTATCTGTAATGTGTCATCTTGTTTTACAAATTGGGCTTTGTTTAAATATGTGTTGACATGTATTTTCAACTCAATATAAAAAAAAATACCGTACTACACTCTTTTTAAGACATATTTCAGACTTGTTATCGATTTTTTCGTCAATATTCATAAATTGTTAGCATGAAAACCTCTTTAAACGTGTTTATACCATTGATTTAAAGTGTTGTTTGATTTTATTATCTTGTTGTTATACTACAATGGCGGTTTCGCACTACACGTCCATGTCCGTGATTTGAGTTCCCAATTTCAAAATGTTCTAAATTATGACAGACTATGACGGATAGAGTTTGGATGTAGTTCGTAAGCTTACAAGTACTACAAGCCCTACAAGTATTACGGCTACTCCGGCACCGAAATTTCACGTACACGGATCGGATGTCACTAGTGCGTAACCGCCCTAACACTAGTAGATGGCCCGCCTTCAAAATAAGTTGGGCTGCCTTGACTTATAGAATGCGGGAAGAGCGAAGCGAGCGTGGATTTGATATCTATGAGTTTTTTTACATGAATTGACCAAGTTACTCCTATTTCTGTATGAATAAACAAATGAAAGCCTTAACCCATTTATAAAAAAAATAACCATGCAAAATTTGAATTGGCTATCTACCTAATCAGTGTTTAGAAGTTTTTACTTATAAATAAGACGGAAACAACCTTATATTGGTTAAAAACTTAGAGCTCGGTATGTGCAACTGAACTGAAGATGCAGCCCCTTGAAAGTAAGGTTTCAGCAAGTGGCCAGCGCCCGTGCTCGGCTCGAATATTTTTTTTATTGTCATGGCCATTGGCCCAGCGTGAGGGGCCATGGCCCCGGACAGCGCAATTTTGTAAGCGGCATCGAGCAGAGCCAGGAGATGGCGAACGGGCCTAGGCGGCAAAGACAGGTCAAAGTCAGCAGATCAGAATATTGTTATCCGAAGTATTTTGTAAAAACAAGTTCAACCAAGATATTACATATTTTCTTCACAAAATGGCGGACCGCTGACGTATTCTGTGTGGACCTTAAGTATAGCCCTTGCCAAACTTCTTGGCCGCCCTGAAGTTGGTTTAACGGATGCGCGACGCACGAAACGGTGCTGTTTTTGTATGAGATTTACTACTGCGCAGCCATTGTAGCCAATTTCAGGGCGGCCAAGAAGTTTGGCGAGAACTATATCTAAACAGTACCTACAATACAATTTACTGTTATTTGAGTACTTAATGTATGTCTCGCTTTGTCTTTACTGCCGTCGATTCGACAACGGATGAATCATTTAACCAAAATCTTCATTGATATTGTAGGTATATATATTGACATATTCAAGCTTATTATTACAATTTTCACAAAGTACCTAAATACACGTGGGGTCCTTAAGGACCGCGACGGCCATGTTATTTAAAAAAACGGACCACAAATGGAAATAATTGCTATACGCCACTGAACATGACCAGGGCCGCTAGACTGCGAGGGGAGGCAAGAGCTGCCCACGTCGAAACAAGCCTTATGCGAATTTTGGTCTGCTGCTCCGTATTTTTAAAATTCAAGTACTATATATATCTAGCTCGCCGCTTACTTTTTTTATAACTGTATTCATGGTAAAAGAAAATCTAAGCTATCCGGGTTGCTAAAATGTTCACGCCCCTTCCTTGAATATTTTTGATGCATAACTAAAAAACAAAACATATATGTATGAATGGTGAAAAAAAAAATTAATTCTTATTAGCAGGGTGCTAAAATTTTCAAGCTCATTTTGCTCGCTCTTACAACCTTCTTACTCTGGAGTCTGGATCTTGCATCCGTAACTCGACAAAAAACGTTTCTATTTTTATTAGCTAAATTAAAATGTAATAATACAATAAACAAAAATTGAGCTGGCTTTGCTCGCTCTTTTTGTTATTTTCGGGACGGCAAATCTTATACTCTTTCAGTCTCAATTGGTAATGACATACATATCAACATTAAAAATTGTTTACCTATATGATTATGATTTGAAAAAATAAATACAAGTTGTACTTAAAACATTTTCAGTAATTTAAGAAATTGCTTTAAACATATTATTTTGTTTTTTTGCTACTGTTCTTGACTACCTAATGATAAAAAAATAGGGTGGCCCCGGGTTACTTAAACCCACGCTACGCCACTGATCATGGTACCTGAGTTGAGCGGAGTGGAGGAAATTTCCTTTAATAGGACTTAGTGAAAATTGTGCACTTAACTTGCCCACTTCTACACATTCCTATTGACAAGACAAAAACAAACTTACCCTTACGACTGTGTCGACGTGGTGGCGATTACTTCCCAAATGCAGCCCAATTTAACTGTTATCTCTATTTATATCAAAGTACCACAACCTACGTAGCTTTGTTATCTACTCATTACTAGTGTCCGACTAAAACACAACTTTTAGCCGAAACCAAAACCGAAACTGAAGCGGTATTAGCAAAAACTGGCAAAAATTCAAATCTTTATACAAGACATTACTTATTTGAATAAAGTCACTAGACCATTGAAAATTCAGTCCTACATAAAATACGCAAGCCAAATAACCGAGCGTTCATTTTGTCTCAGGCTGGAGAAGACGCTCTTTGAGTCTCCCCAGGGATCTACCCTAACAGGCGTTGCACAGAGGTGTCCCGGAGTGATCTGTTAAGAGATCACGGGGCGTTCTACGTGCTGATGGTGATCACCGGAGTGGTTTTAGTGAGGTAAAATCCCACACTCCTTGGTGTTTTCTCCAAAAGTCCAGGCGCCTTTTGAAAAAAAAAAAAAAAATGTCCGATCAAACCCAAAAAAGATTACGACGATGACGCTCATAGACGAACTAGACAGTCAGTTTTATCAGTTTAGTTATCTATAACAACAGCTCAAGTACGTTAGATTCGGTCTATACAAATATTCTATTACTTTTTGGCCGAAACCGAAACTCTGTCCGATATCAGAATGTTTGCCGAAACCGAAACTGAACCTTCAGTCGCACACCACTTATTTCAGAAATGACTTTGAATGCATGAAGGGCAAACTACTTTGATTATCCTATCGTTAGCTATCATAAAGCAAAACTGCATTTTTTAGTTATTAATAATATTATCTGTACGGGCAGTACCTACGGAATGTTCAGGAAATAAAACCACTGTTTTATATTCGTTATTGATTAACCGTTTATTAGCAAAAATAATAACCCGAAAAAAATGAAGTATTCATTTGTTTTATTTATAGATTAATTTATATCGTTCTGCAATATCGGTAAAAGACTATCTAACATGATTTCGTCACATATTCTTAGTCTTAAGAAAGTCACTAAGCCACCGCTAAACCTATTTCGTTCTTCTTCCCACTGATATCGAAGAAGTTCAAAGAACACTTCAACGGTTAAAAAGTGACTACTCGCCTGGTTGGGATAAGATTCAGCCGACTATAGTGCGCGACACGTTAGTTGACCCAAAATGTATTATCGTTCTATTGAATCAAACGATTTAAACTGAAATAAATCCCTTTTCTACGACCTAACCTTTTACAATATACAAATTGTCAACGGTTAGGTCATAAAGAAAAGATTCATTTCGGTTTAAATCGTTTAATTGCATTAAAACGTGAATACATTTTGGTTCAACTTACGTGTCGCACACTATACACCAATTGAGATAAAACAGATTGTGAGTCACATGGCTAAAAACAAAATCTTGCGGATATGACGACTTACCGATAACAATTATTAAGGAAAACATAGAATTTTAGCAGGTCCTTTTTCAATGTATTAAACAATCGATTTTTCCTGATCAACTCAAACTGGCTAAGGTAATTCCGATATATAAAAAGGACACAAAGACTGACCCAAAAAATTGACGACCGACTTGTCAAAACTCTTTGAAAAGTTAATTAAATTTAGACTAATTTGATACATTTGAATATAAATAAAATAATCAATTTAAGACAATTTGGGTATCAAAAGGGCATTGGCATTTCAGATGCCATAGACACTCTCTTTGATGACGTAGTTAGTAAATTAGATGACAAAATGAAAGTGGCTGGACTATTTATTGACCTGAGTTCTGCATCTGACACTATAGGTCATCAATTACTGCTGGCTAAACTGGAAAGTATTAGAGGGGAGGAGGAGGGGCTTTAAAATTTTATGACATCTTATTTACAAGACAGACGAATGTATGTCGAAATAATAAACATTGATGAAAACAATCATGAAATAGCAAATAAATCATAGATGATATACATAAGACGCGGGATACCTCAAGGCTCAATTTTAGGTCCAATATGGTATCTTATCTTCACAAACGATTAATTAATTTTCGTGAACACAGCTCAGCCTGACCCTTCGTGTGTTGTTTTTGACACAAACGTAATAATCGGAACGCATGATTTAAATGAATGTCCACAAAAGTAAATAAAAGTCAAGATAATCTTTCTGAATGGTTTACAGCTAATAATTTACTAATTAAAACAAATATAATGTTATTTAAGACTACATCTCGTAACACCGACACTATAGATGTGACATTGATAGAAGACAAGATAGAATTGGTAAATGGGGTAAAATTCTTAGGTATTAACATTGAATCAAATCTGAACTAGAAACAGGAGCTTGCTGCTATTGATTCCTCTGCATGTTATGCACTTAGAAGCATCAGGGATGAAATAAATTTCAAGCAACTTAAAGCATGTTATCATTGCTTTGGTTGAAGAGCATTCACCCTTCAGAAGCGTGCCATTGGAACCATTGTAAAAATTTCACAGCGTGATTCATGCAAAGAATACTTTAAGAAATAAGGCATTCACTTAGTTCCCAGTTTGTATATTCTAGTTCTGTTAGGCAAGTTCGCAAAATATACATCAATATAAATCACAAAATGAAAGAGAGCACACGAAGGAAAGTCATTAAAAATATAATGGTGCCTACATTAAACATAGCAAAGCATTGTTCACGTTACCAAGCAGTAGAGTTTTATAATAAGTTACCTACTGATTTAAAAACTGTAGTCTATAACACGAACTTAAGGGTACACTAGTCGACGGCACGAACTATTTTGTGCGCGGGGTTAAAATGCTTTTTATATTAACCGACAACACGTGCGGAAGAGAAAGATGCTGTGATGAGCAGTAGGAAGCTAGTTCGCGTACGAATACACACTTTTGCAAATTTGTAGCGAAATGAATGATGATTTAGGACGAAACCGAGCGCGCGAAATTTTATAAACATACCTTTGGCAGTCTAGATATCATGAAAAAACGACTAAATCTATCTGTTCAAAATAAAATTATATGCATTTTTGAACTACTAATCTATCCCTGTATGGAGGCTGTTTTGTAATTTTCCGTCTTCTTATGGTATTTATTTGCGCCCAAAAATGCGTTAAAATTAGTATCGAAACGTGGAACTTTCGACGCTCATAACTTTTAAATATTTTATTTTTTTACTTTTTTCGACCGCAGGTAGTTGGGGGCCCAAGTAGTGTGCCAGCCACACACGAAAGGCTGCCCCGTCAACTACCATGCCCCATCGTACTGGTTAGCGTCCAGATGGAGAGGGCCCGGTAGTGGGGGGCTCGGGCTTCCCCGCCGTCTCCCGACTGGTGCCCCAATGATGGCGTCCTTTCAGTGCGTGTCTGTAGGTTAGCAGCGTAGAACCTCGTCTCACTTCCTTCTCCTCTCATCCATTAACTCTTTATTTATTTATTTATTACATGGAAAACCAACAGCTTATACATAAAATGAATAAACAAGTTGAGTACGTTACATTAAGCCAATTACAGGTTCTCAGATCAAAGAGATCTTAGGGATCACTAGCAGCAGGCACACAACAATCAGAAAAATTAAATCACTAACGCTAAAGGACTATATTGCACACTATCCACTTTTGAAAAAGTCAAGGTTAAGCTGCTTTCACACTGATGAGCTTTTGGTCATAAACACATCAAACGAGAACTCCTTGGACAATAAGTTAAGATCTTTACTCGCTCGCACTAAGTATGAATTACGCCTGTAGTTAGATGAAGGAGGAGGGAATGGAGATAGGTGGATTAAATCTTACTGATCCAAGTGGAACATTTAAATACAGTTTATGGAGGAGATCAGGACAGTCGATTTCATTTGACCATATTTACCCGGCTGCAAGGAAAGGGTTATGTTTTTCGCGCGTATCTTGTATGTATGTATGTAATATTCTTTATTACCTCGTATCTTTCAAACCAATTGACGGATTTTTATAATTAAGACATCGTTAGATAGGTCTTGGCCGCCCAAGTGTTCTTAGATAAGTGCCGTTCAAAAAAAAGATACATTGTGCATATTAATATTGGGAATGGGTACAAAAATAGCAGAATGATGTTAAATGTTAATTTAGAATTATGGCAAAATTAAATTAAATTAAATTCGATGGAATTAAATTTATATTGATGGAATTAGATCTAAAAAACATTAAGTATATTTAATTATAGGTATGTATTAGGTTTTTTTTTCCAATTTTTCCGTATGTCATAACTGCCCAGAATTTGATCTTTGATCTGCGACACATTGAATGGAATAATAAAGCAAGCGTTTTTTTTTTTCAAAATCAGCGGCCTCGATTCCTGGCAAAGAGTTGATTTTTCAAAAATCTAATGATGCAGTTTAAGGCGCCGATTCCCTTGAGTAGCTGATTTTAAAATGAGAATCACGTCTAAATGGCCAGTCGTAATTTTTTGAAAAATATATATGTTATATTAGACTATATTTTTAATATAGATTGATCTAAGCAAGTTTTGAGTTTTATTCGTATAACATAGTGTAATTAGTTTGTAAAGTAATGTCTAAAACGGACAAAAACACGACAATCACACCACAACCGCTGGTCGTATTTTAATTAAATCAACACCATGTCAAAGATAATTTAATTATCTACATTTTGATCTGAGACTTTTTTTTAAGTCATAGAATAATAAGGAAAGTACAAAAATCTACTAAATTTTGGGTCGCGCGGGTGTGAAACGAGTGCGCGTTTTGTTCCCTCAAGGTCGTTGGCGTTATTTTAGTTTATTAATAACTAGATTTTAGGATTCCGTACCCGAAGGGTCCAAACGGAGCCCTATTCTATTAAAAACAACCTGTTTTAGGGGTTGGGACGGAACTCCAAATTTGCGAAGTCCGACAGGCACTTAGCCGGTATTTTTAATGATGTAACCATGCCCCCGACATGTTGTCGTCACCACCCTTGGTTGACTGATAGATACTGCACCGCTTTGTGCATGGAGTATAAATAATTGCATTTCCAGGCAGCCACCGATCAGTCGGCCGTTATATTCTCTGACGGAAGGACTGTGTTCACATTATTCCCGAAAAAAAAAAATTACGAAAACTACCTAACTAAACCTAAAACCTAAACTCACTTGTGTGTTTGTGTAGTGGGTTGCTTTATGTGCATTAAAAAATTATAAATAAGGTTAAAGAAACATTGCTTATAAAAAGACCGAAGGCGCACGGTAAGGAAACTTTATTTTATAAATTCGCGGATTAACCCCTCCCCCAGGCTGTTACTTCGTACTTAGGGTTCCATCCCCGAAGAGTCCAAACGGAGCCCTATTGCTGTTACTAAAGTGTCTGTCGTCTGACAGACAAGTTTTACAGTCTAACGGTTGGAGCTGCAGTCTTCAAATTTTCACAGTTTAAGCATCTTGTTGACCCAAAGCCATACAAATTGTCAAAAAATATTTTTAAAGGTCAACCTAAGTCTCCGATACAGCAAAAAATGAAAATGACCTACCCTATCGTTGTTTAGAACCCGTTGAGCAGATAAATGCTGTATTTTTTGTTTAAAAAATATTGAATAACAAAGGAATCAGAAGCCACTAAAGGCAGCTTTTGTTACAAAATGTTATTCCGAAGAATGTTTGAACTGCCCATTGACCTATGAACGTGAAATTTGGTAATAATGTTTATTATTACAAATATTTGACTAACAACTACCAACATATTGATAAATCTGTTTTTTTTTTGAATTTTCAAATTTTTCTAGTAAAACCAACCCTTTTTTTGGGGTTGGGACGGAACCCAAAATTTGTGAAGTCCGACACGTACTTGGCCGGTTTTTTTATTAGTGTTCTTTATGTCCTTTGTTGCTCAGCTCCTAAGGGTATTTGCGAGATGATAGATAACCTATAACTTCCCTTAATAAATGGGTTATCAAATGAAAAAAAAAAAACAACAATCCCATTTTTAGTAGGTACCTATAACTTTCCTCAATAACTGGGTTATCAAATGAAAAAAAAAACAACAATCCCATTTTAAGTTAAAATGTGCTAATCTCTGACAGTGCCTGTCAGAGATTAGCACATTTAAACAAGAAACAAACCAACTCTTCAGCTTTATACATAATACTATTCCATACTAAAATTATTTTATAACTTTGTAGATATAATAACAAAGTTAGTTATGTCTGTAGTATTGAATTTGATTCATAAATGATTTTATTACAGCTTAAATTGTTTCAGTTTCCTAATAATTATATACAATTAAATATAAAAAAAACTTTCATACTTAATATAATAAATGCGAAAGTAACTCTTGTTAGCTGTTCGCGCTTAAACCGCTGAACCGATTTACATGGATTGACCATATTAATATGCGAAAAACAAATAGGTACGTATTGGATGTCAAAGGTTAAAAAAAAAACAGTTTTTAGCTTAGTTCTCGTAAAATGTTGATTTTACTGCAATTTAGGTCACAACTCGTGAAGGAATATACAAAAGACTATCGCCAGCTGAAGACCGTTGACGGCGTGCAAGCAACAAGTATGGCAAACAAGTTAGTACACAAAATACTTTTATATTTTGTTTTAAAATAAGAAAATTTCTCAGTAGTAACATACTTACATAAATTAGGCTATTATTTAAACGGTCAGCTAATTAAAGAGGTTTTGATAAGCTCCGTCATGTATTTTATTAGCAAACAAAGTGAATTGAGCTGCTGCTAGTGGTTGGCATAAATAACTTAGCTGATCAGCAAGTAATGTAATATTGGGCAGGCTTAAAATTTATGTCATAGGAAATTAAATATATCTGCAGCAATATTAGTAAAGTGCATCAAATCATAATTTGGATTTAATCAAAATAGTATTAAATTACGGTTGTAAGTAAGGTAAGTCGACGAAGCTTAGTATGCTCGCTTTGTTCTTTCACTTCAGGGGGGTAACCATAAGCTCTTAGAGCGGTATCAATTTGATATCGAATAAGGGACAGATGTATCTGACTTGTATACATCTGTCACTTACTCGATATCAAATTGATACCGCTCTAAGAGCTTATGGTTACCCCCCTGATCCCGTCATCACTATCGAACCTAATCTATCCGTGTCGGTTAATATATTAGTAGGATATGAAACTGTATCTTTTTTTTGAGGTTTGTGTCAATGAGTAGATATTTCATCAATATCTATGCGACATACAATAAAATACATAGGTAGGGTAAGTTGGTCGACAATGAGCCACCTAAATTTTCAAGAGCTGTAACTCTTATTCCTAGGGCCGTAAGGTACCTAATATCGTAAACATTAAAGAAATTAATGTTAAAAAACTTTTATAACTCTTAATTAAAAGAGAGATACAACAGGAAATCTGTAGGTAGTTTAACATCAATTATTAGAATTATAAAGTTTGGGAAATGGCAAGATATACTTAATTTCCGCAATATTAAAAACAGCCGTATCAGAATCCTTTGGATCAGTAAATTTCTGTTGAATCTCGCTCTTTGATTTTTAGTATGAGACATAAAAATCACAATCTTCTTCATCATCTAATATTTCCAAAATTTTACCGACATAATAGATTTTATCGTTTATCGTTTTAAAAAGTATCATAACAAAATCATTTTATGATACGTTTAAGTGGTGGAAAATCATCTTTCAGGACTATATCATCTTCATCACTTGTGATGAAGATGATTTGACTGATTTGATGACTTAGTTGAAATTCTTCCAGATATTCATCCTAAGACATCAACTGGGGTCACATTTCTCTTTCATCGTTTACAAGAATTTTCCTTTCCTTTGTCAAAGTCAAAGCCAAAGTCAAAGCACTTTATTTCAAGTAGGCCAGTTACAGGCACTTTTGAATTGTCAAAAGACAAAATAAAATATTACAAAATTATGGTGCTACAGTCCCAGTTACAAGACATAATAACTGTGAAAGTACCGTAGATGCCCATTCCAAGGCGTAGATCTCTATGGAGAAGAACGGGCAAGAAACTCCATGGACACTCTTTTTCAATTAGGTACATCATTCATGTTGAGATTACACATTATGTGAGAACGATGTAGAAAGTTAAAAGTGTCCATAGTAAATATAAAAAGACAATTCAGAAATAAAATTAGAATCAATTAAAATAAACCATGGCAGCTAAGAGATGACCAGTCCCAACCGACAGCGCCCGTTCACGAACATGACACATGTATCAGCACCATTCAGCTCAACTTGAATAAGTTTAGTAACTTTTACAGGTTAAATCTTTATTGTTTTCTTAGACTTCTTTTTGTTTTACTTTTCAGCCACAGCATTCTTTTCTGGAGTATCGGTTGCTATCATACTTTTGCCAGATTTTCTTCTATCTTTTCTAATATTTCGCGGTCCTGCTTTTAAGGTGGTGCTCAATGAACCAAGGGTAGTACTCAATGAATCACTTGGTTCATTGTTAACTCTCTCAAAATGTTTCATTCTGTGCCACCCGACACTTACATGCACCAAGACGAGGTGCTTAACGATAGTATCTTAAGTAAAAGCGCAAAAAAACAACTAATTTATCAAGCCAATTGATATTCAGCTACTATTTCTCAAGTGAAATGAGACGAAATTTTACTTACGTTATTTTTATAAAATTTTCGGTGGAAAAACACAAAACACAGGTTGTGCGCGATTTCGCCCGCGCTGCTAACTCGTTGTCGACTGGGGAAGGAGAAGGGCCTCTTAAGGTTACACTAGTCGAAAATTCTTCCATACAAACGAAGTCTTGGGATAATTCCACTGTTTGTTTATGTACGTTCAAAATAAAAAAGTTATATCAATTTGTCTCATCATTATCTAGCCCTTTATGGAAGCAATAAATTGTAGTTCTAAAAACTAAAAAAACACGCTTTATTGGTAAGGATAATGGGACAAACTGTTTAAATTATTGCACTGTCATCGGTCCTTGATAAGTGTGCAAAGTTTCAAATCAATCCAACGTTTTGAAGTGGGTGAAAATCACGTTCAAAGATTCCGTTACATTGATACATAGATACATACATACCAAGCTAATAAAAGCGTGTTAAAAAAGTAAAAATAGAAAATATTTGAAAGTTATGAGCATTGAAATTTCCGCATTTCGACAAAAAATTTAACGCATTATTGGGCGCAAATAAATACCTTAAGAAAACGGAAATTGCAAAACGGCTTCCATACAGGGAAAAAATGCTAATAATTTTATTTTGAACAGATAGGTTTAGTCGTTTTTAACACGCTTTTTTCATGATATCTAGACTGCCAAAGGTCTGTTTATAAAATTTCGCGCGCTCGGTTTCGTCCTAAATCATTATCCATTTCGCTACAAATTTGCAAAAGTGTGTATTCGTACGCGAAATAGCTTCCTACTGGTCATCACAGCATCTACCTCTTCCGCACGTGTTGTCGGTTGATATAAAATGCATTTTAACCCCGCGCACAAAATAGTTTGTGCCGTCGCCGTCGACTAGTATACCCTTAAAGACACTTAACTAATGTAGTTTGCACCAAACGAGTCCAAATAATTCAGCTGTACTGCTGGTTCATTGTCAACCACTCGACCCTACTATATAAAACATTTATGGCGGATAAATCAAGCTCTCTATTAAAACATAGTAAAATTAATCAACTTTATACTAGAAATGTGGTTCGTTACTGTATCGTCCTATTTTAATAGTAGGTAGATTGTGAGTTTATACATTTAAAGTTAACATTGGAAGAAAAGAAACAATTACAATTTCTACTGTTGTACAGATTTATACATAAACCATTGTTTATGAGTGTCTGTTTAACATTATTCGCAGCTCAATTCAACGGTAGGCCATTACTTATGGAAACAAATAGATCTATTAAAAAGAAACCTTACACGATGCGTCCAAGTTGATACTGATGACTCCGCGAAGTCACTAAGTACGAATAATAAATGAATAGGTGGTTATTTAAATATAAAAGACATACTTTCGATACAACACTTAGGGCCGATTTCACCAATGAAACAAATCATCATCAATACATATAATAAATCTGTAGAAAAATATTTTTTGTACATCGAAAAAAATTCCAAAAAATATAGCCAGGGTGTTAAAGGATAACCAACAGAACCCATTTCTAGCATTTTTGGAATTTTTGTCTGTTTGTCTGTTTATTTGTGCACGCATCACGTGAAATGTACGAAACCAATGTAGATAACTTTTTTACATAAATATTAAGCGTATCTTGAAGAATTACTTAGTTTTTGCTTCATCGCAATCGGTTCACTCTATCAAAAGTTAGATGAATTTAAAGTGTTCAAGAAGTAAAATTATCACAGCTCACGCAATTCAGTTACTCGGACAGTTGAACTCGCTATTCGATAGATGGCGTTGTGCATTTAAAGTCATTTTCTGAATCGCGGTGTTAAGATTTTACGCGAAAGAATGACCCTAGAAAAAAAATTGGTATGTAGTATGTATATTTTTTAACCAACATCCCAAAAAAGGAGAGGAGGAGTTCTATGTTCGACAATATGTATGCTTTTTTTTTTTGTGTATGTTCACCGATATCTCCGTAAATTGTGGACCGATTTCAAAAAATCTTTTTTTGTTTGAAAGAGTATGTGCCGAAATTGGTCCCATTTTAACTTGGTGTAGGACTGACGAAGCAATTCGAAGATATACAACAGAACTCTTCAATAAATAACGGCAAATCTCTCGGGATTGCTGCAATCGCATGTCTGTTTGTTGTTTATACCATTTCATAACTTAACATCACGCCAGTACGCTCTTAAGGGGTACGCAGATCTCTCATTTCACCGGTTATGTTCAAGTTTCATGATATTTGGGTAATATATTCTGGCGTTATACGAGTAGGTAACTTACTAAACAACTTGCCTATTAGGTAGGTACAACTAAAAAGTGAAAAATAAAAAACTTTTTACAAAAAAATACTACCGACTTCCAATTAAAACTACAGAGTGAAAAATAACTTTATTTTTGGAAGTCGGTGTCCATAACGCAATAAATTGGTACTTACGAAAGACACCGACTTCCAAAAATATAGTTATTTTTCACTTTGTAGTTTTATTTGGAAGTCGGTAGGTAGTATTTTTTTGTAAAAAGTTTTTTTGAGTATGTGGTGTAGGCAGGCAGGCTGGTAAGTATGGTAGGGTTGGCAGGCAGATGACGGGAGCGAAGCCGCGGGCACAGCTAGTCACTTAATAAATACACCCATAAAAATACATGCCGTACCGCGCAACTACTTCAGAATGGTCTCAGTGCGGTCGGTCTATAGAAAAACTCACTCTTAGCTCACTTGGTCTAAGTTAAGTACTAACTTTTATGAATAGTAGGTACACCCATGTGACGCCTGATTTCATTAGAAACTTACCTACGTATCTATTACCTATAATTATTTATTGTAATTTCAGTGAAACTGGACGTCAAAATGTTCTAGATTGGGACACATACTTTATGGCGACTGCTTTTTTGGCGAGGCATCGGAGCAGGAACCCGGATTACCAAGTTGGGGCTTGTATTGTCGACGACGACATGAGAATTATTGGAACTGGGTTAGCATAGCCTTGAATTTTATAATTTATTTTGAAATGTATTTAGTTATCTATAATACTTATGTTACATGATGAATTTCAAGTTTGTGTCCCACACTTGAAATTCTGTTGAGAATTGAGTATCAGAGTGTGACAAGACGGCTAAATCCGACACTTCAACATATACCTAGCGAATAAAAATGTACCTACTCAAAGGAATCAAGAGCCTCAATGATAAATGGCCCTTACGTTAATTGTTGTTTGGGACATCTAATGTCCTATGTCCCTAGATGGGGCAGAGAGCGTTCACGGAATTCCTCCATAGTGAACATAGATATAATAAGTATTTTATATTTCTATGATAGTGAACGTTCTGAAGCCTGACGCTACACCTCACTGCACGTCATTTTGATGTTAACCGTTTCTGAGAAAACGGTGCGACGCCAGGTTTGATGGCCGCACTTATTACCCTTTAGGGATTCCAATTCAAAGTTTGCTTGGGTGTGGGATCAGAATCCCTTCGAAGCGCTTATAAAAGCTAATACACACACATGTTTTTTGTTATAATTTTTATTGTTTTCTACAGATATAATGGATTTACAATTGGATGTAGTAACAATAAATTGCCGTGTGGTAAGAATACTACTTCACCCCTAGATAACAAACATAGCTACGGTGAGCATATTTGTATTAAGTTTTACAGTATATGTTATTGTGTCACGCCTTTTCCCTAAAGGAGCAAGCAGAAACTATAGAACTCCACCGGCTATGATCCCTACATACTTACTTCTTTTGCTTCGCTTACTTTCATACATCTGAGGGCCTGGTGCGAGTTTTCATACTTATAACTTACTCGATATTTATACCAATTTGTATGGAATAATTGTGCTGCCCATCATTGTCACCAGACAGTGCTTATTCTTACACGTAGGTATAAAACTCGCACTACGGACACACTTCATTGTAATTGTACTCTGGTTTTAAGTACTACGCAAGTACGCACATGAAATCTTTGAAGTTTTCTGGCTAAAGTTACTTTTTAATCCCTGACAAATTAGAGTCTGTCTGTGGGATCGTAGCTCCCAAACGGATGACTCAATTTTGATTTAGTTAATTTGTGTGATTTGGTTTAATTAAATACAATCATTATTACAGTGTGCCACGCAGAAACGGATGCAATTTTCTACAGGAATACAAGGGCTGTGAAGGGTTGCACCATGTATGTTAGCCTGTTCCCATGCAATGAATGTGCCAATATAATCATCCAGTCGGGCATCAAAAAAGTTATTTATTTTAGTGATGAAAAAGCACACAAGACTGTGTTCAAGGCTTCTATGGAGATGTTTGATGAGGCTGGTGTCGAATATATGTGAGTACTTTGGAAGGTTCCTCAACTATTATTGAAGTTAAGTTAGCTAGGTAATATTTGTTTAATTTAAGGTCGAGTAATGCTAGGTATGGCCGCCTCCTGTTCGCGCTTTGTGGCATTACATTATGAGACAATAATTATGGAAACCGTATTCAAGATTCCCTTGAACATTTTTTTTAAATTCAGAATATTATCCCCGACTGCATCGCCAACTTTCAGACCTAAACATTTTCTTTTTAAATTCACTAGCATTTTTTATCAGTTTAATCCTGCTAATATAAGAAATGTCAAAGTCTGTTTGTTTGGATGTTTACTCATTCAATAAAATTATGCTTCAACGGCTGATCGGATTGAATAGAAGTTGGGCATTTTCTTGAGTCCTGGGTTAGGATCACAGATAATATAATACTAGCATACAGATGTCTCATCTCATACAAAGAAACCGTGCCGCTACCTTGAAGACAACAATCTCCTCAGTGACCGTCAATATGGCTTTCGCCGGGGACGGTCAACTGGCGATCTTCTTGTGTATGTCACGCACTGCTGGGGCGAAGCCATCGAGAGACACGGCGAAGCACTTGCTGTATCGCTTGATATCTCGAAGGCCTTTGACAGGGTCTGGCACGCGAGTCTGCTCAGTAAGCTTCCTGCTTATGGCATCCCCGCTGGTTTTTGTAGCTGGATATCAGACTTCCACGGTCGATCCAAGTAGTCATTGACGGGTGCTCCTCAGACCTCATGGCTATTGATGCCGGAGTTCCTCAGGGGTCTGTTCTCTCTGCAACTCTTTTCCTGCTGCACATCAATGACCTACTTCAGCCTGGTATTGTTGGGTACGCAGATGACAGTACTGTTTCAGAGAGATACTTGTCCAGCGCAAAAGCCAGCGTGGATGAAGTTCTTTCCTTGAAAGAGGCTATGGTGGAGCGGACGGATTTGACCTTAAGCCTTGTCTCCCAGTGGGGTGATGACAATCTGGTCTCCTTTAACGCCACCAAAACACAGGCGTGTCTTTTTACCGCAAAAAGGAGTATTTTCGATCAAACTCCTACTTTTCGGGGTACGTCTGTTCCTGTGACTGATCGGCTCGAGCTCCTAGGCATGGAGTTGACATCCAGTCTCAACTTCGGCTCCTCCATTGAGAACAAAGCCCAAATCGCGGCCAAAAAACTGGGCATCCTAAATAGGGTGAAGCGATACTTTACGCCTGGACAGCTTTTAACCCTATACAAAGCACAAGTCCGATCCTGCATGGAGTATTGCAGCCACCTTTGGGATGGTTCAGCTAAGTATCAGCTTGCCGCGCTTGACTCAGTGGAACGCAGAGCCAAGAGGCTCATTGGCGACGTTGAACTGGTGGACGCCAAGCTTCACAGCTTGGCTCATCGCCGCAAAGTTGCCTGCTTGTCGGTCTTCTAGAGACTGTACTTCGGTGAGTGTGCTCAAGAACTCCACGACCTCATCCCACCAGCCCCCTTCTACCATCGGACATCTAGACGCACTGCAAGTTATCATCCTTACCTTGTTGCCATTCCACCAATTCGAACCAAGCGCTTCCAAACATCCTTTATAATGCGCACAGCGAATGAATGGAACTCACTGCCTGCGTCTGTGTTTTCGAACGCATTCAACCCGAATCTCTTCAAAGTTAGAGTGAACAGGCTTCTTCTGGGTAAACTCACTCCATCGTAGACTCTGTCTCTGTCACCTATGACCTAGACTAGAGTCAAGAGCGTAGCCATTACAAATAAAAAAAAAAAAAGGATATAGGTTTTTTTTATCTTATTTTAACTTAGAGATAAAACACTTTTCAGTTTAACCTATACTGCATTTGAAATAACATTAGACACGTTTCCAAATCGTTTTACAGTCCGTTCAACCGACTTTGGGTTCTATTCCGTAAAATAAGGATGACATAAAAAACATAAACCTGTTACCAAAACCAACTGTTTACTACAGCTACCATTTGTCGTATCACCAACGCAATAGAAGTAATAAATTGTAGTTCTAAAAACTAAAAAACACGCTTTATTGGTAAGGATAATGGGACAAACTGTTTAAATTATTGCATTGTCATCGGTCCTTGATAAGTGTGCAAAGTTTCAAATCAATCCAACGTTTTGAAGTGGGTGAAAATCACGTTCAAAGATTCCGTTACATTGATACATTGATACATTATTACATTGATACATAGATACATACATACCAAGCTAATAAAAGCGTGTTAAAAATCGGTTGAACGGGCTAATTTAAACGTCCAATGTTATCGCAAATGGAATTTTTGTTTAGTAACTAGTAACAAGCCAAGTAAACTAATAAATTCTTCTTTTTTTCAGGCAATTCGTACCAATGGATAAACTTGAGTTAATTTTTTCGAGCAAGTCGCTATCCAATTAATAAATAACTATTCTTAAATTGTATATACCTAAATAACTATTTCTTATTTTTTTGTAAATCACTATTCTTTAATTTTATACAAATTACTATCCTAAATGTTATCGCTACAATTTTTTTTAGAGCGGCTCAGTGGTTACGGTCGCGATTTATCACTTCAACAAGATCGTGGGTTCGATCCCAGGCAGGCACATCTTTTAAGGGTTCCGAAGTCAACAAGGAATCTTGGCTATGAGAAAAAAATCACGGCAGTAGTAAATATAACGAAATTAAAAGGAAAACTATCACAGATAAGTAGGTTTTTCAAGTTTACGAGTAATAGTCAACCAACTTATAAAAGTACTTGGAACCGTAAAAAAATTGTACAAATGCCTTTGCAAAATTACTTAAACAACGTTGTTAGCTGTGTAAAACAGATAGTAAATATATGCTTATAAACCATGCAAAAATCTACAAAAATAAAAATCATAACATCCTTAATAATAATGATTTCTAAATGAATAATGTTTTTTAAACTCGAATAACGCATTGGAGTGGCTGGAGTCGTTGGCAGTACCGTAGGCTTATTACGTATCTTTTGCAAGAGCAAAACGATAGCGATCAAACGCTTAACCGCACTTAAACGCTCTTGCAAAAGATAAGTAATAAGCCTGCCGGTCCGTAGTCCACACGGTGCATGCGCGCGGGGGTTGTCTATTTTGTGTTAGTGCAGAAGTATTTCAACGTTTTGTAATCTAAAGTCAAATTAGATTCGATTCATACATCTAACAAGGAGCGTGTGCGTAAGGATCCAGGAATTAACCATACCATCCCCCGTGTCTCTAACGCGCGCTCGTATCGGCTCCTTTCGCAATTCGCACCCGCGGTGGTACTCAAATAGTTAATATTTTTCTAACTTCAGTTGCGAAGTTGGATTTTATAACTCCTTCTTCAGTTACCAGTTAGTCCTTCTTTAGTTTAAACCAAGAGTGAATAGGTTACTTCTAGGCAAGCGTGCTTCACCGTAGACCATATCATCGCTTACCATCAGGCGAGATAGTGGTTAAACGCGAGCATATAGATTAAAAAAAACATCATCCTATGTGGGCCCGTTTTTAGACGTTGTGTGCCTCTGAAACCGTTTTAATGTTCATGTATCAACAACAAAACCCTCTTCTTAGTCAGCATTATTATGCAACTTCGGAACTGTGCGTGGCCCGACACGCACTTGGCCGGTTTTTATTGTAATTTATCTCATCACCACTGCTCTCTAAACGATGGTATAATCAATTTTATGAGTGTTACACTTTTTTAATAGCTTAGATTTAATTTCATATCTACTTTTGGACTAACATAATTTATATTAGAGTTGTTACTATATATTGGAGATCAATGAGATTGCTTTTTAATAAATGACAATAATTACTTTTATGTGTTTGATATTTTTTTACTTCTGAAGGCGTACGCTAACACGCAGGTGTAATAAAATCCTTGACGCGGGCTTGCTTCAGTACTTGTACTATTATTTATTCTGTGCTTCAGTTAGTGATTCTCATACTATTTTAAACCCCGACGAAAAAATAGAGGTGTTATAAGTTCTGTGTATTTGTGTATCTGTCTGTGGCATGATAGCTCCTAAACAGATGAACCGATTTTGATTTAGTTTTTAGTTTGAAAGGTGACTTTATCGAGATTGTTCTTAGCCGTTCAAAAGTTATGGGCGTTTTACTGTTTGAATCGGGGTATTTTCGCAAGATATCGTGTCATAATTACGTGTTCGAAAGAAGCGTATCTACTACTAAATAATGTAGTTTAAAAAACCTGCCATGTGCGAGTTGGACTCGCGCACGAAGGGTTCCGTACCATTATCGAAAAAAACGGCAAAAAAATCACTTTTGTTGTATGGGAGCGCCACTTAAATATTTATTTTATACTGTTTTTAGTATTTGTTATTATAGCGGCAATAACAATACATCATCAGTGAAAATTGCAACTGTCTAGCTATCAAGGTTCATGAGAACAGCCTGGTGGCAGACAGACAGACAGGTAGACGGACCGCGGAGTCTTAGTAATAGGGTCCCGTTTTTACCCTTTGGGTACGGAACCCTAAGAAAAAGCTATTCACCTTGGTAATTGAGTTCTGTGTGGTATTGGATAGTTCTAAGAGATCCAAGTTGTTTGTTTTTTAGGTTTTCGCTGTGTAATGTTGTTTATGATTTCCCACGTTTTTTTTAGGATTTTTTTGTACTTTAGCAAGTTGGTCTCTGTCATGTTTTCGTTTTTGTTTTTTTATGATGCAGTTGCTATAATTCCGGTACCTTTTGTAGGTAATTTTTAGTACCTCATCGAGCTGATCAAATCTGAGTCTCCGTTGCATGTTATTTCGGTTGTGTATACATCGCAATAGTCCAGCAGTCATCCACGGCTTCAGGGTTCTATTTTTCAATGGGATCACCTTAGTGGTAGTACTAAGCGTGATGCAGTTGTGAATAATTTCAATTAAATTAGTAGTAAGTGTGTTAGTGTTAGTTTGGTTTAGCAGGTCTGCCAGGTACTATCTTTTAAGAGGCCGAGTGCCTTCTCAAGGTTAAAAACTGATGTTATTTTAGTAGGATTTATTACGTTTATATGGTTTGTAAATTTTAGGAAAGTCATGAAGTGATCCGTCATAGTTGTGTGAATGATTGCAATGGCCGCAGTTTTACTGGTAGGTTTGAGCTTTATAATAATATGGTCAAGACAATTTTTGTCTCTCGTGGGTAGAGTGTGACCGGGACCGAGCCCATGCATTGCCAGCATGTTGAGATAATTAATTCTATTGAGTTCATGTGATTGCACGCCTTGATTTAATATTAGATTAATATTAATGTCACCGGTGCACAATTTTCAACGGCTTCTTCATCTACTCTCAATAGCGGAGAGTCATGGGTGACCCTTGCAACCAGGCATCCCGCGCACACAGGGACACAGCAGACATGCGCTGCAGCCACCAGCGCTGCCACAGCACATACCGCGTACCCATGCGCACACACCAATGCACCGTGCTCATCACAAACATCAACAAGAACATCGTCGCGTACGCAGCTAGGCACTATGCCAGCAGTAACCACGATGGCCCGAGTGCCAGCGTCGCGCACCGCCTCACCCACACTCCGCCTCTCGCTGGCGGGCTTAGCACCATCAACAACGAAGAAAAACGAAAGAGACCCACGGTTTCAGAGGGCGCCTCGTCCGCGTATGATTTGCCGGTGGCGATGCTATCCAACCAATCGTCGCGAAGTGGGTCAACCATCTCGCTTGGGACAGATGGGAACGGGGTAGAGTCGAATCAATCGATTCGATCGACTGGAAACATGACGCCAGCTTCACCCACTCCTTCGATGGGGATGGATTTTGAGTATCAAGCTGAGATACGAGCTCAAAGACGTCCAAGGAGCTCGGATGAAACAGCAGCTGAAGAAGCAAAACGGTACTGCTTGGACCAGCCGCATTCGCAGGCACGAGAGCGTTGCGGCGCCGACTCGCCTACATTCACTGAGGCCGTGCGACGCTCCCCTTCACCGGGGTCGTCCACCACCTCAGCCGCATACAGGAAGACAACAGGGGTAAATACCCCACCTGGAAACTCTACCAACCATGAAGTAGCTCCTGAAATGGCCACCACAGACCAGAAGAAGCCAGAGGAGGCAACCAAGAAGAATAAGCCTCCGCGATACCCGCCACTAGTGGATGAAAACTTGCCCAACTGGGCAACACATTTAAGGGCTCTAGCCGCAAAACTGGGGCGGCCGCCCAATGCTCGGCCCTTCGAGACCGGCGTCCGTTTCACGCCAGAAAGCGAGGACGAATATAGAGTATTATTCTTATTTACAACCTTCCCTGTTGGTTAAAATTCAATCTTGAAGTTAACTTGATTGTACATACTGTATTAGACTATTTTACCAACGTTTCATCTTGTAATAGTAATTCTGCCTAAGACAGTTCAAATAAATAATTGTTGTTACAAGAACTGTGGGTTTACTTTATCTCCTCACACATACCCGGCTTACAGCACGCTTTTTAGAACGGTTTTTGGCGAATTAGACAACAGGCTTACAATTTTGCGACCAGGGGGGTGACCATAAGCTCTTAGAGCGGTATCAATTTGATATCGAGTAAGTGACAGATGTATACAAGTCAGATACATCTGTCCCTTATTCGATTTCAAATTGATACCGCTCTAAGAGCTTATGGTCACCCCCCTGCTAGTTAGCCAGAGATCACAAAAAAAATGCATTGCCTCGACGGTTCCTGGTATGACGGTCTTGTATATGGTGTATATCTTGCGCAAAGCTTCGAAATTCTTCACACAATTTACATACTTTAATGGTTCATGTTATTTCTCTACAGAGGTATCAAAATCAAAATATTTTATTTTTATTTTACGTAGGCCTACATGGGCACTTATGAAACGTCGACAAAAGGTGCACGGGGTGGGGTTAGTCGTTTCCTATGGAGAAGAACCGGCAAGAAACTCCATGGTTACTCTTTTTTATAAAATGGTTTGGTTTTACAATATTTCCATATTACAGCATTAGTACTTGGATACGGGGGGACAACGTAGGCCCGACAATAAGTCGTAAGATATAAAAAACAAAATGTAAAACGAATTAAAAGTTAACAAATGTTAACAAGCATCTAGAAATCTAGAAGGCCTACAATGTTCACACATTCACAAAACAATCGGTAAAAGAATCAATACAAAGGTAAAAAAAAAACAAAATAATAAAAAAATAATGTCTAACAAACACTTAATTTAACATGTGGCACAAATGTTGTAATCAGTGCTGTAACTATTCTTAGCAAAGGGCTATAAAGATGATTGAAAAACATTGTAAAAAGTCTAATGAGATTGAGAATAGTTAGAGACATCCACATATTTGTGCCGTTCATGAGTTAGTCCTTGATTTTATAATATGCTTTTTTAATAAGGACACGTTTGATGTAGTTTTTGAACTTTCCATCGGTCAGTTTCATCGGTGACTTTGGCAACTTGTTATAAAAGCGTATACTGTTTATAAGAAAAGACTTGTTAGTTTTCGTTAATCTGAATTTGGGTATTACAATTTCGTGCTTACTACGTGTATCTAAATTATGGAAGTCGCTTTTAGTTTTAAAAACACCCCGATTTTTGCGGACATACAAAATACATTCCATAATATAAAGTGAAGGTATAGAGTCAGTATATCGATCTCTTTAATTTTTCTCTGAGGGACTCGCCAGGACCCATTTTATAGATCGCCCTCTTTAGTAAGAAGAAAATTGAGTCAACGTCTGCTGCTGATCCCCAAAGCAGAATGCCATAAGACATAATACTGTGGAAATAAGCATAGTATACTAGTCTAGCTGTGGCTACATCGGTTAACTGCCTTATTTCACTTACTGCATACGCAGCCGAACTTAACCTGCCGGAAAGAGTTCTAATGTTCGCCCCACTGCAATTTTGAATCGATAGTATCCATAAAAATACAGTTTCCGTTATAATTTCAAGATTTTTGCCGTCAAGATTTAGATTTAGGTCACGTTGAGGTACATTTGGTAAAGAGAACTTTAGACGTTTTGTTTTTTTTGCATTCAGTAAAAGAATTTTAGCTGCGAACCATTTTAAGAGAACAATTAGACTTTCGTTGACATGTAAGACATCCGTATCTTTCCTATCTATTTTGAAAAATTAGCGAAGTATCATCAGCAAATAGAATTATATCTGAAACGTCGACAAAAGGTGCACGGTTCGGGTTAGTCGTTTCCTATGGAGAAGAACCGGCAAGAAACTCCATGGTTACTCTTTTAAAAATTTGTTTGGTTTTACAATATTTCCATGTTACAGCATTAGTACTTGGATATGGGGGAACAACGTAGGCCCGACAATAAGTCGTAAGATATTAAAAAAAAATGTAAAACGAAATAAAAAGTTAACAAATGTCAAAAATCATCTAGACATCTAGAAGGCCTACAATGTTCACACATTCACAAAACAATCGGTAAAAGAATCTATACAAAGGTAAAAAAAACAAAATAATAAAAAAATAATGTCCAACAACACTAAATTTAACATGTGGCACAAATGTTGTAATCAGTGCTGTAACTATTCGTAGCAAAGGGCTATAAAGATGATTGAAAAACATTGTAAAAAGTCTAATGAGATTGAGAATAGTTAGAGACATCCACATATTTGTGCCGTTCATGAGTTAGTCCTTGATTTTATAAATTATGCTTTTTTAATAAGGACACGTTTGATGTAGTTTTTGAACTTTCCATCGGTCAGTTTCATCGGTGACTTTGGCAACTTGTTATAAAAGCGTATACTGTTTATAAGAAAAGACTTGCTAGTTTTCGTTAATCTGTATTTGGGTATTACAATTTCGTGCTTACTACGTGTATTTAAACTATGGAAGTCGCTTCTAGTTTTAAAGACCCCCCGATTTTTGCGGACATACAAAATACATTCCAAAATATAAAGTGAAGGTAGAGTCAGTATATCGATCTCTTTAATTTTTTATCTGAAGGATTCGCGAGGACCCATTTTATAGATCGCCCTCTTTAGTAAGAAGAAAATTGAGTTAACGTCTGCTGCTGATCCCCAAAGCAGAATGCCATAAGACATAATACTGTGGAAATAAGCATAGTATACTAGCCTAGCTGTGGCTGCATCGGTTAACTGCCTTATCTTACTTACTGCATACGCAGCCGAACTTAACCTACCCGAAAGAGTTCTAATGTGCGCGCCCCACTGCAATTTTGAATCGATAGTATCCTTAAAAATACAGTTTCCGTTATAATTTCAAGATTTTTGCCGTCAAGATTTAGAT
This sequence comes from Orthosia incerta, assembly GCA_948252205.1. NCBI lineage: Eukaryota > Metazoa > Arthropoda > Insecta > Lepidoptera > Noctuidae > Orthosia > Orthosia incerta. Next base: position 22,069,317 of record OX411742.1, read on the forward strand.
TTAGGTCACGTTGAGGTACATTTGGTAAAGAGAACTTTAGACATTTTGTTTTTTTCGCATTCAGTAAAAGATTGTTAGCTGCGAACCATTTTGAGAGAACAATTAGACTTTCGTTGACATGTAAGACATCCGTATCTTTCCTATCTATTTTGTAAAATTTGCGAAGTATCATCAGCAAATAGAATTATATCTGATAATTTGGTCATCATAAAAGGGAGATCATTAATATAAACAGGAAAAAGGAAAGGACCGAGAATTGAACCTTGGGGCACGCCCATTTTGACTAGAGACCCGGAGGACGTCGCCCCATTAACATTTACCTTTTGCTGTCTGTTTGATAAATAGGAAAGCACAAGATTGTCCTCGAATGCCGTAGTGTTGTAATTTACAGATCAGTGTGTTGTGGTCGACGCAGTCGAACGTTTTTGAGAGATCACAGAAAACGCCAATGGCATCCTGGGACTTCTCCCAAGATTTCTTGATGTGGCTGATGAGTAATACTCCCGCGTCCGTTGTCGACCTACCTTTCGTGAAACCAAACTGCTGACTATGCAGGATCCCATTTGAATTGAAGTGAGACAACATCTGGTCCAGCATATTTTTTTCATAGATTTTACTCAATGCTGGTAGCACGGGTATAGGTCTATAATTTAGACTCCAGCCCACTTTAATAATTAAGCCTAAGAAGTTAACAGTTACGAAATGACTTTTGTATGGATCATTATGTAAGTGGCAGAATAATACTGAACCTGTAACCTCTCGAAAAAGCGCGCGTTGGTTGTGTGTATATAGTCTGTGGTTTTTAGTCTGAACGTTTCAAATAAATTGTTGTTGGAAATTGTTTGCATTTAATTAAGTAAACTCATCATGTAGTGGAAAGAGAATCGTTCGTGTCTCGCATAAAAAGGCTATATTTTAAAACTTGCATGTAGCTTTCGTCCATCAACTAATAAAAACAATAAATTTCCCAAGCCGACTGGTCATCGTGGGGAATTAGACCACCACCCTCCATCTATGAACAACAAATCAAATCACATATTAAAATAGCCACATGAACAATGTTTAAAAATTTGCACTTACAACGTGCGGTCTCTATCGTCAAGAGAAAGATATTTTGAATTAACGTATGCACTTGAAAGTATAACTTGTGACAGAATGGGCTGTAACATAGAAAGGTACCCAGACGCTACATTGGTCAAACAAGAGGCTTATGGCTTATATGGGTTAGGATTCCTAATATAAAAGATACTTAAAGATAAATTATAGAACTTCACTGGTATTTCAGAAAGGGTAGCATTATTACAGCTGAATCATGGTGAGTTGAATATCTCAATAATCCAGGCATACTCTCCAACGGCAAAAGCCACTGAAGCGGAAATGCAAGAATTCTATAACAATCTTAAAGAAGCACATGCATTAGCCAATGATAAAATACTAGTATTAGGGGACTTCAATGCGATAATTGGGCAACCCAGAAAAGAAGAAAATCTCATCATGGGGAAGTATGGAATTGGAAAACGAAATGAAAGAGGAGAGCGCCTGATAGATTACGCATATGAATACAGACTATCCATAATTAATACCTACTTCAAAAAAAGACTTTATAGAATGTGGACTTGGATATCACCGGACAACAGTACCTATTAAAAATGAAATAGATTTCATAATGACAAACACCCCTAAACTAGTATTGAACTATGAAGTATTAAATATGGTAAAGTATCCATCGGACCACAGACTACTGCGAGTTACACTCTCTCCAAGCATTCCAAAAAAGAGCAGATTTTTTTTTAAAACTCCACCAAAAATTCCAGAAACACAAGATGAAATAAACCAATACCAACATATTCTTATGAACCGCATTGAAGACCGATCAAAAGGAATCTCAAGCCCTCAGAGTTACTATGACACTCTGGAAGAAGCACATACAGCCTAACAAGCAAAAACGAGCATAGAAAGAATAAAGAGCACAAAATATTTAGTAAAGAAACTATAGCACTGATAAAGAGGCGCACCGGATTAATATTCCAAAAGAATAATAACAAAGACAAAAAGGAAAGATTAAGCAAGTTATTTAAAGAAACAAATAAATCTATCAAGAAAGACTACAGGAATCACCGAAAAAATATAATAACAAAAAATCTGAACAAATCTAGGAGTACAAAGAAAGCATTCAAAGCAAACCAGCATACACAAATTAGAAACCAAAACCAAAGAAACAAAAACAAGGCAAGATGTTATAATCCAAGCTACAAATTTCTACCAAGAACTGTACAGAAAAAAGGAAGAAGACTGTGATTCAGATGGAGAAATGAATAATAATGCTACCTGCAGCGAAATAGTTAAGCCAATAGATGAAAGAGACATACGAAAACATAAAACAGCTAAAATCAGATAGGAGTCCAGGTTCTGATGGCATAACAAACGAAGCCTTAAAAGTAGGGGAACCTAACCTAATCAGCCACATCTCAAAATTGTTCAACATGATACTCGACACGGGGACTATCCCAACAAAATGGTGCTCATCGGACATAGTTTTATTGTACAAAAAAGGCAACCCATTAGACATTGGAAATTATAGACCAATCAGCTTAATGGCAAACATCTACAAACTCTTCGCATCAGTCATTCTGAAACGGATAAGCAAGGAAATTGATAGGGCATTTTTATGGTAAAATACAAAGAATACAACAGGTCTCTCTATTTGGCATTCATTGATTACACAAAAGCTTTCGACAGTATTAGCCACAATGCTATCTGGAAGACCCTAAAACTGCTTAATGTAGATGTAAAATACATTAAAATAGTAAAGAATCTAACAGCATAAGCAGGGTTAAACTCGAAACTAGAGGAAAAGAAATAAGAATCGAAAGAGGAGTCAGACAGGGCGACCTATTATCCCCAAAACTGTTTATTGCTGTGCTGGAAAACATATTCCAAAAGTTACATTGGCAAAACAAAGGAATACTGATAAATGGACGTAGATTCGCAGACGACATATTAGTACTAGCCGAAACTGCAAAGGGACTGGATGGAATGATAAATTCTCTAGACCAAGTAAGCTGCAAAGTAGGCCTTGAGATGAATACAACTAAAACTAAAAAAAAATACAAATACCCTAAAATTGCCAATTACAGCCGGAGGAAAAGAAATAGAATATGTCAACGACTACATATATCTGGGCAAACAACTATCATTTAGCAAACAAAGTAATGAAGAAGAAGTTAATATAACGTGGAAAAAATACTGGACATTTAAAGAAATATTAAAAGGAGATTACCCTATAAGCATGAAAAAAGTAGTATTTGATACCTGTCTTTTGCCTTGTCTATTGTATGGTTGCCAAAAGTGGGTCTATACCAATAGACCTAAAAATAGAATCCAATTAACTCAAAGGGCTATGGAGAGAAGTATGCTGAAAATAAGAACCATACATAAAATAAAATAGTGAAGAAATAAGAAGAAAAACTAAGCTAGCTGATGCACTCAAAAAAGCCTTGAGGCTAAAGTGGCAGTGGGCCGGCCACGTATCGCGCTATACCGATGGCAGATGGACTATGCAGACTACGATATGGAAAGGGCCAGCAGGCAAGAGGAAGGTGGGCAGGCCTAATAGATGGTGGGCTGATGTCATAACTAAGAGAACAGGAAAAGACTGGTTGATCATGGGCCAAGAAAAGGAGACGTGGAAGAAGACGGAGAAGACCTTCACCCATGTAGGGGTCCATATCCCAAATCCAAATACTAACAATACTAACTATTAGTAAATAATAGCAAATTACTAATAAACATTAACAACATTTAAAATGTACAACAATAGGATATGGAAATAAAAGGTTTTTTTTTTATATTGTATTTATGTAGCTTTCGACGATTGGCTACATCGCTCGTGTTAAAATCTCGACTTTTTATGCTTCTCTTTTTTCAGTTATTCCCAAAGCTTCTTTAGTCAAAGGCTATTGTGGGAGATACTGTACTTATATCCTTCATCATTTTTAGGGTTCCGTACCCATACGGTAAAAACGGGACCCTATTACTAAGACTCCGCGGTCTGTCTGTCTGTCTGTCTGTCTGTCCGTCTGTCACCAGGCTGTATCTTATGAACCGTGATAGTACACAGTTGAAATTTTCACAGATGATGTATTTCTGTTGCCGCTATAACAACAAATACTAAAAATAAAATAAAATAAATATTTAAGTGGGGCTCCCATACAAAAACGTTGTATTTTTTGACGTTTTTGCGATAATGGTACGAAACCCCCAGTTTATTTTAAGACAGCTGTAACATTTTTCTTTAATTCCACCAGGTTTTTGGAAGGCTCGCGCTGCTTGTGGTTCTATATGGCTAGGGTGTGTTTCGTAAAGCATTCGCTTGCAGTTTCTCGTGCGTGCCTTTTGTCTTTGTTCCATTTGAGCAAGTTGCGATGCCCTTCATCCTTAGTATCTCTCCAGTTGAATGGCATCTATGTTAGAAATCCCTCAATCAAACAAACAGTGCACACGCCAAGGAAGTCTGCAAATAGCAACACCGAAGGCCGAGCGTTCCTTATCGGGGCGTGCGCATCAAGGTCAATGCAAGTGCATGGTCGGCGCAACCGCACTGATTTAGGCTAACTGGATGACATCAGCGCTACTATTTGGGTATTATAATAATAGGTATCAGTGTATAATTAGTGTGATGAGTGGGTATTATTTTCCTGGTTATAGGACGTTTATTGTGGTTTTATCGTGTCAGTCTCTGTGTGTTGGTGTTGGATGTTCTCAGTTGTTTATCAGTTCCTATCTTGTTTATTATATCTATGGTTCCTTTAGGACGGCAGTCTTAAGTTGTGTAGAGTTGCCAACTTGTCGGTTTTTTATCGGTTACATTTGGAGTGTGCAATCAAATTGCATGATTTGCATGATCTAATTCCGCCTAGCCCTTTTCATCATCGGACCACCAGACGTACGGCGATGCGCCATCTATTTATGGTGGACAACCCACCCATATGCACTAAACATTTTGGGAACACTTTTATTATGCGTACAGCTAAGGATTGGCATTCCCTGCCGGTGTCTGTGCTTCTCGATAGCTACAACCTAGGGGTCTTTAAGTCCCCCCCGGTGGGTTCCCGCTTTGTCGAGGCGGGGGGGCTCAGTAACCGTGGCTTGGTCACCCACGGTGAAGCGAAGAGGAACCCGAGGAGGGGCCGCTCGTCAGGGCTTTTGCCGATTAAGCCGACGACGTAGCGGCCAACTAGTAGGTTGCGGTGCCGCTTGGTAACAGGCGACATCGCAACTGAGGCGGGCCGCGATGTCTTATGGAGATTTCCAGGTCCCATATGATATCGCGGCTGAGGGTTGGAGGCCGCGGCGGGAGAGGAGTGCCGGTATTGCGGTGCGCCGCTCTCCCTACCTTCCGCGGCCTAGACGGGGTCGCCACCGTCTGATGGCGGACGCGGTGGGGTTGCAGGGGAAGAGGAGTGTTGGTATAGCGTTAGCCGCTCTCCCTATCCCCTGCGGCCGCAAAATGGTAGGTGGCGGGGCCATTGACCTCGACCCGTCACAGTGGGACCAAGGGTGCCATAAAACTCCACGGTGTCCTCCAGTGCCGCTTATGGCGGCATAAGCGGCACTGGAGGACACCGTGGAGTTTTAGTGGGTCAGAGTCCCACATAACTGCACTATCTCCCCGTGGTAGTGCAGTATGCATGAGCATTTCTCCACGCAAAAAAAAAAAAAAAGGTGTCTTTAAGTCAAGAGTGAATAGGTTTATTCAAGGCAAGCGTGTGCTTCACCGTCGACCACATCATCCCTTACCATCAGGTGAGATAGTGGTCAAGCGCGAGCCTACAGTCTACAAAAAAAACATTATATTATGTATTATAAATAGCATTAATTCCATCAATAAGCACGATTGCAGAAGTCTATTTTGGGAGATGTCTATACCAATACCAATGTTATGTATCGAAGTCAAAGTCAAAACCTTTATTGCGAACTAAGTGTACAATATTGGTTGGTTGTTGATTTTAATCACATCACACTTATATAGGTATATAATATAATCACATTTATAATTATTTGTTTATCACAATAATGCGCTAATACCAACCCACACTGCGCCCGCGTGGTGGATTACGGCCCATCCCCTCTCACAGAGAGGACACCTGTGTCCCAGCAGTGGGAACATTAATAGGCTGGTGATGTGATGTGACACTAATGCGAAAGGCGAAAGATAATGAGTGAGCGTGTGTGTGATAAATAAAAGTCGTTAACACCTGTCTACCAATATAGTCAAATGATTTTCTTCTTGTTTACGTCTTTTTAGTTCGCTTCTTATGCAGTCGGGTTTTTGTTTTTTAGGGTTCCGTACCCAAAGGGTAAAAACGGGACCCTATTACTAAGACTTCGCGGTCCGTCTGTCTGTCTGTCACCAGGCTGTATCTCATGAACCGTGATAGCTAGACAGTTAAAATTTTCACAGATGATGTATTTCTGTTGCCGCTATAACAACAAATACTAAAACCAGAATAGAATAAATATTTTAGTGGGGCCCCCATACAACAAACGTGTTCTTCTTGCTGTATTTTGCGATAATGGTACGGATCCCTTCATGCGCGAGTCCGATTCGCACTTGGCCGGTTTTTTTAATTATCTTTTTCTTCGAATTAGGTTCGTTTAACCATATAAGTGTTATAAATTTTTGAAATCAACTCAGAATACAATTTTCCAGTTTTTTTTATTTTTGTTTTTTTTTTATAGGCTCGCGCTTGACCACTATCTCATCTGCTGGTAAGCGATGATGTGGTCGACGGTGAAGCACGCTTGCCTAGAAGTAACCTTATTCACTCTTGATTTGAAGACTCTCAGGTTGTTTATAAAACTACAGTTATTTTGCTTCCCATAACATACACACACACTAATGAATTCTACAAAAACATTCTAATTATAACTGGGCACTGATTACAAATATCAAAACAAAATACAGGAAAATTATTCTTATGATATTAAATCATTAATTTAGCAAATGAAACTGATTTGTGAATTATTAATTCAAAGTCAAAGTCAAAGCCATTTATTTGCATTAAATGTGGTACAAAGATGGTATAAATAAGTTATTAACACAATGACACATTTCGCCATAAGTTGGCATGCAAATATTAAGATATGAGTTAAGGTGCTTACAATAAGCAGATCTCATAACACATTATTTTTATTAGGTATTTAACCTGTTAAGTTTAGTAAACTCTTCAAAACACTTAGTTTACTTACTAAAGTAGACTATGAAATTACATGGTTAACCACACATAAAATATAAATCAAATAATATCATAAAAGGTAGTTGGTAGAAATTACAACAACTAATAACAAGATAATCTACAATACATTCCTGTAATGATAAGATTGATATGGAGATTTTTTTAGAAATTCGTTTATAGAATAAAAGCTGTGAGAAATGAGACAGTTTTTTAAAACTATACAGAATTTTCTGTAAGGGAGATCGGTTATAAAGGAGGGTATAGAATTATAAATAAGAGGGGCCATGTAAACACAACTACGCCTAAATAATTCGATTCTGGGTACAGGCAATTCTAATACATACTGTGTAACTTTTCGTTTATTTTTGTTATTTTTAGTATTAAAAAGTGAATAATTAGTTTTTACAAATTTAGCGATTTCATATATATACATACAAGGAACGGTGAGGAGATTGTGTGCTTTATATACTGGTCTGCAGGAATCAGTCCAGTCCATATTAAAAATGGTGCGGATGCATTTCTTCTGTGCCAACAAAACTCTACAAAATTCAGAGGAGTTTCCCCAGACAATGATGCCGTAACGGATGACGGACCAAGCATAGGCATGATACACCATTAGCGCAGTTGGTTTGGATGTCTCATCTTTGACTTTTTTTAGAGCAAAAACAAACCTATTAACCTTCATGCATATTTCATTGATATGCTCCCTCCAGGTGAAATATTCATCCAGTGTTATACCCAGAAATTTTGTTGTTTTTATCTGTTCTACTATTTGATCCCTATGTTTTATTTTAAGATGAATATTTTTACTCTTTTGTGTTTTAAAATATTTTAGTTTTATCAACGTTCACTTTTAAAGCATTTATATCTAACCATGTAACTATTTTATTCAAACTGGTATTTATATTAGTCTCATGTGTTTCATGATTTTTACCATCTAGGATAACTGTTGTGTCATCTGCAAATAAAACACACTCTTGTTCTATTTTTTGAGGAAGGTCATTGATATATACAAGGAATAGTGGATAGCCCAAGATGCTTCCCTGCGGAACTCCAAAGTAATTTTGCCGAGGCTGAGAGTTGAAGTTGATGAGACTGTTCACTTTGTCATCAAATTTTGTAATTTGGGTAGTATGAGTTCTATTGAATAAATACGATTTAAACCATTCCAGGGCTGGTCCCCTAATGCCAATTCTAGATAATTTGTCGATTATTTAGAGTTAGAGGTGGTACCAGTGCTCGGGCTTTGAGGTATGCACGCCAAAATACCTTCTCCCATCGAGGTACTACTATTAAAAATATTACTATTGATTGATTGAGGTGTGTTAGGACTTTTGGGATTAAGAACGGAGGTGGGAACACCCATGCGAGTGGATAGTTCCATGGGACACTGAATGCATCGTGAAATAGTGCTTGACGATCTCTCAGGTCCCGAGATACATAATTGTACACCACATGTGCTGTCGCTGAGTCTATTATTGTGATTCCCCATTTTGCAAACACTTCCGTGCAGGCTGGCATTAGGTGCCATTCCGGAGTTTGGCGAAAGCACGACAAGTGATCGGCATGATTGTTGTACTTGCCTGGAAGGTGGTGTATGTTGAAGTGTATTTGAAATTGGTCCAGTAAATTCAGTATTTGATAGGTTAGTTCTATGAGAGGTAATGATTTCATACCTCCTTCGTTTCGTAGATAACTGGCGACAGTCCTGTTGTCGCATTGTATCAGGATCGAGCTGTTGCTCAGAAGGCGAGCGTTGTCTTGAAGGGCGCGAAATATGACCAACATTTCTTTTTGGTTGCAGTGTAGTGCTTGTTCCTCTTGCGACCAAGTGCCTGATACAGCTAGATTGTCGAGTTTTGCTCCCCAACCCTGATCAGATGCATCTGTCGTCAGTAAGTTTACTGGCGGAGGGTAATGCAGTGGTGTTGATGACTGACAATTCAGACGCCACCATTCCAGTTCTTTTCGAACATTTGCGGTAGTGAGTAGAATTTCGACGAGAGGTCTGGCAAAGCGTTCATGAACATTAATAATTGCCGGTGATTGAGCCGACCTGGAGGAACAACATAGCTGGCAAAGTTCAGGAGTCCTATTATTCTCTGCAATTATTTTAGATTTATTACTCCTCGCTCTAGAACGTGACTCACATTTTTGATAAATGATAAAGTCTTCTCTTTTGGCAGGGATTTTAAATTGTCCCAGGGACTCCATAACATTCCTAAATAGATTATAGTCTTTTGAGGACAATGAACAGATTTCTCGAAATTTACTTGCCAACCAAGATTTTGTAATGTTTTTACTGTGAGCTCGACATGATCTCTAAGAACGTGGGCATTTTGATGTACTATTAAAATAGTCGTCGAGATATACGACGATTCGGATGTTCCAGCGTTTGCGTAGTATTTGAGCAATCCAATTTGTTAGTATGGAAAAGGTTTTGGGTGCCGTGCTCAAACCGAACAGAAGGCAGGTCATTTCTAATAGTTCTTGGTTGTATACAAGGCAAAGGAAGCGCATGTGGGACTTTGAAATTTTCAAGTGGAAATATGCCTGCGATAGATCCACTTTGCACATCCAGTCTTGTGGTTGCAGAAAGTCCGGAATGCGATACATGTTTATTAAGCGAAATGGTTGGGTCTTTACAAATACGTTTAACGCTTTTAGGTTGAATATGGGACGGGCTGATCCGTCGGGTTTCGGTACCAAGAATAGAGGAGAAATGAAACTCGGTGAGAGCTGAACCGCTTTTAGAATACCCTGAGCTTTCATTTTCTTTATAATTGCAGACATTAGTTTTGAAACAGGTGTTCGAAACGGACCATTGATTATATCTGGATATACCAGAGGAGGTTTGTGGATAAATGGTATGCGATACCCTTGAATTAATTTTAGAACAATTTCTGGCGCCCCCATTTCCTTCCATTGAGAGAGGTAGTGTGCTAACTGACCTGCTTGAAAACGATTCGAGTCATTGTTTATATCGTTTTTGGTTCGCACGAGAGCATTTTTGGTACATTTGAATGTCCTCGACCTCTGTTACTTCCACGATCGGGCCGCGAGCCTCGGTTGTGAAATGAGCCTCTTCTGTTGGTATATTGGTCGGAATCAAAAGATGATCTTGAATGAGCTTGGGCTTTTTTTGTGTAATTGGAACGAAAATATCCACCCCGCGAGGGTGAGTTGTCACAGGCATGCATGTGCATAGGTAGGCCTGGTTCAGGACAAAAAAATTGAGTTTCATGCGATGAAATTGCTGGTCTGTGTACGCCCTGCCCTCGCGAGGGGCGGCGATTTAATTGATTAGATCTAGGTTGAAGATCAGTTTTTGACGGCCAAAAAGCTTTGCGGACACCGCCTGCCTTTTCTAATGCAGCCGTGAACGACTCAGGATTAAATAAATAAGTTGAAGATGGGGGGATTTTGTTGAAAGATGCTTTAACTAATGGATCTCGAATTTGGCTAGTAATTGTCTCTCGGCGCATTTCTATACTTTCGGCTCGATGGCCACAAACTAATTGTAACAGGTCTGAAGAGATTTTGTGCATTTCACCTTTTTGAAATAACTCGTCTACCTTCCCGTTTAAATTATCAAAATTAACTGTTGTATTTTCAGCCCAGAAAAGGAGATGAAGAATAGCCTCTTGTAACGATTCTTTTTGTTTTAGGATACAAAAAGTAATTGCTGCATATGATTTATCAGCAAGTGCCAAGTATGAGTATCAGAATATCTTACTTCAGACCAAGATGTGCTACCTAAATGCTGGACATCTATTAGCATTTTCAAAAAACTATCTGGGGTTTTCGGAACTGAAGGTTCCTTATGCTTTGTCTTGATGTCAAAGGTGAAGTCTACATTTGTTAAGTTTTCGCCTTCAATATCAGGGGACTGTTTGTCAATATTATGCTGGGCATATAGTTCTCCACTGACCCCAAAACAAATTGATACCCCATCATGGCTAGGAGTATGCATATTATTTGATAAACATAACTGGCGTAGCTCACCGACTTCTTTTATTAATTTATTCAATATCGGGTTGGACCGTTTATTTTTTTTTCGGCGTGCGCGGCGCGACCGCCTGCCGCGTTTTGGACAAGACGAGCTTGAAGAGCTACTGCTAGTCGCGCTGCTGCTAGAGCAGCTGAGCTTCCTTTTCCGTGACATTCCACTAGGGCCAGCCACAGTTTGTGGATCGACTGCCGAAACATATACGTGTTCATCCATTATCACAATAAAGTCACGTTAGATATACGTATCAAAATAAATATTTTAGGCACTCACAATAGAATCTTAAGACACTAAACTTACAAGAAATAACTGGTAAAAAACTGGTAAAAAAGCCAGTTAAAAATTTATGATCACTTACTTTTAAAAAGTAGGGTACTTACAGTTTTTCTTCAAAAATGGCTTACCATAAACCAGCACTATATTTTTAAAACGAAAATAAATTACCAGTAAAATAAATTAAATAATTTATTGACTGATAAATAATTTATAAAGCTTAGTAGTGATCCGAACGGAACAAACCGTTAAAAGTATGATCACGTACTTTTTTATAACATGTTGATATTCACTTACGTAATTAAGAATACAGAACATAAGAAAAATATAGTGCGATTTCAGTCATCGGTCGTGTACCGATGAGTACAAGTTGCTTCGACGGAGAACGAAACGCCAATAAACGAAAAACATCTAGCCATATTTTATGAAACTAAAATGGCAATCGGACACCAGGTGGCGCCACTGAGTAGGCTTCCTATGCACCTAAAACTGGTAAGAAATCGACGGAAACGGATATGCTCTCTCAATATAAAGCTTCCAGTGACGGTCAAGTAGTTTAGTAATCATATAAACCATAACTGTGGGTAGTTTTACCCAAAAGTGATTCTTATTGCGGCCGATGGATGCAGCACGGCCGATCTGGTGGTGGGTAGATATCGTTATCCATTTAAAACATAGTGTTGTGGTAAGCGATATCGATTGTAAGTTAACGAATATGACAAATTGTTCAATCTACTTTTACCTATGGACGATATTAAGGGGTTTAAATGTTTGGGACTTTTAAGTTAGTAAAATTTACGGGATGATTTTAAAATAAAGTTTTTAATTAACGGAAATTTAATTTGCTCGTGAACTCTTTTTAAGTTTATTCGAAAGGCAGTGTTGTATTACAATAATAATAACATTTATTTGTACCAATTATTTACAGATTACAATTTTATGGTCTATATGTAAAATTAATAATTAGATTTATAATTACAAATAAAAAATTACAACTCTATGCAATTTTGATTGCCTTATTCTGAACAACTTGCAAATTATTATAATGGTTGTCGGACATGCTACTCCAGGCTGGCGCCCGCCGCATACGTCAGACATGGGCGGAAGAGATTGGTATAAATGCGTAGCTTAGTGACAGCGCTTAGCTTGGATTTTCTATTAAGAATAGATTTTAACGCATTCATAGTTTTCAGACCATTTTCGCGTAGCACATCACTGTTTTCACTCCAGTTAATTTTGCCGTCAAGGACTACACCGAGATATTAACTGAGTGGCTCCAGTGTATGGAATAGTTGTTAAAGTTACTGCACCTGCGCGGTAGTGATCTTTTACGAGTGACAAGTAGGTAGTAGAGGTTGGTGATCACTCCCGATAATGACCCACCCGGTCATCAAGGTACAAACGAAAGCGTTCGACTCCCCAAACCACCGCGCGTGCCTTTCTTTCCGTGGTTGAGTAATTGCGCTCAGCATCATTTAGGAGACGACTGGAGTACTCTATCGACCTTTCCTGCTTACCTTCTCCCTCTAATAAAACTGTGCCTAAGGCGTAGTTACTTGCGTCGGTTCGCAGAACCAAGGGACTGTTGAAGTCAGGCTGAACCAATATTGGTGCAGAGGTAAGTAATCCTTTTAAATCATTGAAAGCATGGGACAGCTCTGGGCTCCAGATCCAGACTTGGCTCTTTCTTGTCAAACGTGTTAATGGCTCGGCTACTTTTGAGAAATTCGGAATAAATTTCCTAAACCATGAACACATTTTCAGAAAGGTTCTTAAATGTTTTATATTGGCTGGTTCCTTCATTTCAAGTACTGCACTCACCTTTTGTGGATTGGTGGAGATACCCTCTTGAGTAATAACGTGCCCGAGGTATCTCAAGCTTTCTCTCTCAAAGGCGGACTTCTTTCGATTCACGTGGAGATTAAACTCTTCCGAGACGTTTCATCACCAGCTCCAGGTCTTTCAGGTGTTGCTGGAACCCTTCCGAAATCACCAAGATTTCATCTAAATAAACTAGGAATGGTTACCTATTTTAATGCTGCGCAGGAACGGAGTCGGTCGATCAGGCGCTGAAAAGTCGCCGGCGCATTCTTCAAACAAAACAGCATCTTGCTCGCCCTCTGATGAAGAGCTGGCCTCGGCCCGGAAGATCCCGACCAGTAAGCGGGGTGGTGGCCGAGATAGAGGAGTAGGGAGGGGGCTCACCGCCCAGGAGGCTGCCCAGCGAGCCGAGAGGCTTGCCGCAGAGGGGCGCCACCCCGGATTGACTAGCCGCAAGGCTGTCCTTTCGGGTTCTTCTGGCGGTGAACTGGCCTCCGAGCCGGATTTAGATTCGGAGCGAGCGGCCAGGTTCGCAGAGGTCGTGGGAGCCGCAATCCGAGATGTGGCCTTGAAGAGGAATAAGTCCTCTAAAGACAAGGCCATATCGGCGGCCACGGCCTCTATTATGGCAGCAGCGGAGGCAAATCATGTCGGGCCTCCGTCGGATGGAATATCCGAAATGCGGGCGGAGGTCTCCCGCTTGAAAACTGAAATGGAGCTTCTCCAAAAGGAGAACGAGAAGCTCCGAGCGGACTTGGCTGGGCTCCAAGGAGCCACCCCCCGAGTGATGCCACAGGGGGGGGCGCAACATGGGCAAGGCCAGCCCTTGCCTGCAGAAGACCGGGTTCTGAACCTAGTGCGGCAGGAGCTGGCTGCCTTCCAAAGTCGGTTTTCTGCTCTGGAGGCCATTGTCCTGCGCCCCCCACTAGCTGCGAGCCAGACAGCCCCGGGCCAGCGGAAGGTGGCCTCATTTGCCGCCGCCGCGGCTGCCGCGGCCAAACCGGGATCGTCGGAACAGGCTGATCGCGGGATCATGCCGGAAACCGCAAGGTCGGCCCCAGGGAAACCAGGAAAATCGGCATCCAAAGAGAGCGGAGCGGCTTCACAGGCAGCGAGGGCCCCAGCCCGGGTGGCGAGTCGGGCGCCCCAATCTCTGCCGTCTCCTGAAATTTTACAATGGCGATCGGCCAGACTAAAAGAATGAAGTTTCTTAATCTTTTTTTTTTGGCTTTTCGTGGATAGTGTTTTAGCCATGTACAAAATAGGGAATTTCAATTTTTCTTCATTACAGAGCAAATAAAATTTATATTTGAGTGCAAGTTTTATTTATTAAGCACGTACAAATTGAAATTATCTATTTAAATACGAAGTTGCATGAAATGAGCAAGCAATAGGTACATTATAGTACATTATGGTACAAGTGTGCAATGTTGGTGATTACCGCAGAGGCGCCATTGAGACCCGAGCCGTAGGTCTTAAGAGAGCCGAGGACGGTAATCATCAATACACACGTGTATCATACGACGTTTTTCAACACACAGTGCAACATTTTCCTTCGATTTTCAAACAACTGCATCATAAAATAACTTTTTAATTTTTATAGCACACTTTTAATTTTTAATTTATTGGCTCATTGACTTAATGTAGAAAAATTGAGTCTTTGTCTTTGATGCGCGCGCTGCGCAGTCATGTGCAATGAGAATCTGAATTGCCCGCCATACCACATATTTATACCGAGTTTTTCCGTTGCCATTTTTGTTTTATTTCAACTGTATGAGTGAAGATAAAATAGTGTATGCAACGGCATATAATTAGGTATTAAAACACTCGCGTAATATTATTATCACATTCGGCTTCACCTCATGTGATAAACCTACGCTCGTGTTTTAATAACCCCTATTATATGACTGTTGCATAAACTACTATTTTATGTTCAATACCAGAAAATGTTAATTTTACACACAATTCAATAACAAATCGGTGCATAACTCGCCATCTAGTAATATTTATTTGAACCAAATTTTCTTTCTTAGCTCTGAGTCCCTGTCCGTGCTAGCATAGTTTTAGATAGATATTCTTATTTGGCAACAGAAGTTTTTTTATTCGTAATTTAGAGCCTAACATTATAATTTGGTAAAACAGTTGTATGCGACTGTACATGTTGACACCAAATAGACCAAAAGAAGGCTAAGCCACTCTAACCTAGTAATATAAAACATAAAAACATATATTTAATTGATAATTTATCTCTCCCTGACATTTCTAAGGACTTTAGACCATTAAAACTTAATAGTAGGTACATTGTTATCCTAGGGGTGAAAGTAACTTATTTAGTCCCGAGACGGGGTTTGGCGCCCGGAACGAAGTGAGGGCGCCAATAGTTCGAGGGACTAAATAAGTCTTTAACCCGAGGTAAACACTGTGCTTTTCATTACAAATACAAGGAAAGTAAAAATAAAAATATGAATTAGCTAAAGAAAAAATGATTGCCGCTGTCCCGCCTATTTTGTTTGTTTTTAGGGTTCCGAACTCAAGAAGGAACCCCTATAGTTTCGCTCTGTCCGTCTGTCCGTCGGCAGCTTAGCTCAGAGAATCTAAGTACTAGAAAGCTATAATTTGGCATGTATATACATATTAATAATTCCGACAAAGTGGTAAAATAAATTCAAGAAAAAAAATTTTTTTTCGGGTACCTCCCATAGACGTAAAGTGGGGATGTATTTTTTTTTCTGTTCTGTCCCATCGTGTGGGGTATCGTTGGATAGGCCATTCAAAAATATTATGGGTTTGTTACAACCATTTTGCGGTCCAGAGATCCGTTTGCGTAAAATTAAGCTTTAAATTGCAAAGGAGACGGGCATTTCTGGGCCCAGCAGTTAACTAGTTGAAATGTGTATTAAAAAATCCGTTATATTTTTCTAAGGGAAATCACAAAATACAGTACCATGTTTCTATCTAGGAAGCGAGAAAAGTTAAATTAAGTTATGTAACTAAATAATCGATTAAAAAATCGGTAAAATCTCAAGCTAATGTTTGAAAATGTAGTGACAAGTGATTATCAATTGTTTGGTGGAAACGAATCATAGTGAATCGAGTTCCTTTAATTTTTCATCAGTTCGCAATACTGGTCACTGAATGCTGACTGACAGATGACAGGCAGAAAAAAATAAACCGGTACCTCGTTCGTTTTCTTTCGTTCTGAGTGCGCATGTATTTTCCATATTTTATTGTAAAACACCACGACCTCGGCTTTGCATACTTTAAAGGACTATTCGATGGATCTTGCCATTTTGAATTACCTGGCTCTCTATTTTGGACAACTGATTACGACATGGATCGCTGTGTAAATTGTACTGACCATTGCAACTGGTCCCAATAATACTATTGGCAGAAGAGTCTTGGATGATGAGGCGATTTTATCAATTATTTGCCAGTGGCGTGCATCTCAGCCTGTAAGTACCTATTCAAATCGAACTTTTAGCCTATCAAGCGAACAAAACCAGACTTATGATGTACCTACTAGCGATTTGATTGAACATGATTTAAATAGTAACCTTATTTCAGGTTACCAGTGAGAACTATGTATGCCAAGCATGTTGGAACTTGGCCCAAGACGTGGTTCTTGGGAGATGTCCGATTGAAGCATCACACCAAGTTGGTGTAATTGTATATACGGATTATTGTAATTGTATTGTAGGTAGAAGGACTGTAGGCTGCTGTGCCCATGTAATGTGCATAATATGGTATCTCAGTTGGGCAAGATACCAAGAAAATATCGTACCTGCTGCACAATTCTTAGAAGATATTCGAATAATTATTGAAGATGAATTATAAATATTCTATACAATTAATTATATTGGTGTTTTATTTTACTTCCTCTTCTCAATCTGCCTAGCCTTTTCCCAACTATGTTGGGGTCGGCTTCCAGTGTTTCCTGATTCAGCTGTGTACCAGTGTTTTACATGGAGCGACTGCCTATCTGATCTCCACAACCCAGTAACTCGATACCTCTTGGCAAGACTGCTGTCAGATTTGGGCGCACGGTAGGCGCAGTGGTTGAGCGATCGTGGTTGTGTAGTGGTTGAGAGACTACTGCGCTGCGTGTCGCGGGTCCGATTTCGCACGGAACAAATATTTGTATGACCTACAGATAGTTGTTCTGGCTCTGGGTGTTTGTGTGTGTGAGTTATATGTTTGTAAACGCACCCACGATACAGGAAGAAATTCCTAGAGTGGGGCAGTTTCTAGAAAAAAAAAAAAATGCCTCAAGCTTCTGTCTACCCATACGACTGTCGAAGACCTTCAAATGACAGCCGGGATCAACGGCTTAACGTGCTTTCCGAGGCTCGGAGTCATCTCGCTATGCTGAAATGGTCACCCATCTACGAACCGACCTCGTCAAGTGTTGCTTAATCTTGAAGATCGACCAGTGCGGCTGTTATTATTTAGCTACGAGCTCCTTTTACTTCCTCTTCTCCCTTTTTCATTTAAAAGGTAGGTACCTGCTGGTTCTAAGTGCAGGATATTGGCTGTGAAGACTTGTCTTCGACTGTCCGGCGTACCAAACGTGTCAGATCTTCAACACGCTACGTTCTACTTGCATTCCATACTTAAAACCATTACCAACCGAAGCCATTCAAAAATATTTCGCAAATAACATAAAAAATCTACAATGTTATATTGTAACCTCACTTTTAGTATATTTCATACAACTTGATTCCTGGATAGCCAAATTTCACCAAATTTTCAGCGAAGCCTTGTTATTATATCCTCTTACAAATAAGGCTAGTTTGATTGAGTTAACACCTGGGCCCAGAACACTATGGAGTCTTGCCCTTCTCCTTTATGTTAGAGTCAAGTGTCCCCCCCCACTGCCAGCAAAATGGTTGCTCTTGGGTAACTGAAAAAATTCAAGGCAGTAGTAAATATAACGAAATTAAAAGAAAAACTATCACGAATAAGTAGGCTCTACAAGTTTACGAGTAATAGTCGACCAACTTATAAAATGTACTTGGAACAGTAAAAACATTGTATAAATGCCATTGAAAAATTACCTAAATAACGTTGTTAGCTGTGTAAAACAGAGTAAAATCTATTTATATGTATGTGTATAAGTTCATGCTTATGAACCATGTAAAAATATACAAAAATAAAATCATAACAGGCTTTACAAGTTTACGAGTAATAGTCGACCAACTTATAAAATGTACTTGGCACAGTAAAATTTTTGTACAAATGCTATTGAAAAATAACTAAAATAACGTTGTTAGCTGTGCTGTGTAAACAAATAGTAAATATATGCTTATTAACCATGTAAAAATATACAAAAATAAAATCATAACATCCATAACAATAATGATTTCCAAATTAATAATGATTAAGCTCGAATAACGCATTGGAGTGGCCGGAGTAGTACCGGTCCACGTAGTACATACGGCGCATGCGCGCGGGGGAGTCATTTTGTGTTAGTGCAGAAGTATTTTCGACGTTTTGTAATCTAAAGTCAAATTACATTCGATTGCCAAGCAAATTACTTATTTGCTTTTGCCAATATCCATCTTTAAAGTCAATATTCGACCCGACTACATCACTAATTGAGAAGCGTAAAACTTTTCAGAACAACTACTGCAGATTAGTGGTAAATACATATGAAAATTTTCAAATTCCGAAAGAGAAATAAACAAGGAGCGTGCGCGCAGGTCTGTATCCAGAAACGAACCATACCATCATAGACTAATATATAAGACTGAGACATACCATTCCCCGTGGCTCTAACGCGCGCTCGTAACGGCTTCACAATCTGCATCCGCGGTGGTACTCAAATAGATAATATTTTTCTATCTTCAGTTGCGAAGTTGGATTTTATAACTCCTTCTTCAGTTACCAGTTAGTCCTTCTTTATTTTAAATCAAGAGTGAATAGGTTACTTCTAGGCAAGCGTGCTTCACCGTAGACTACATCATCGCTTAACATCAGGCAAGATAGTGATCAAACGCGAGCATATACCTAAATTAAAAAAAAAACATAATTCTATGTGGGCCCGTTTTTAGACGTTGTGTGCCGCTGAAACCGTTTTAATGTTTATGTAACAACAACAAAACCCTCTTCGTAGTCCGCATTAGTAGGTATGCAATTTCGGAACCCTATTACTGCGCGTGGCCCGACACGCACTTGGCCGGTTATTTTTTCTGTGGCCGGCCAGCTATTCAGCCATTATTTTTTATTTTCATCATTGAAAATATGGTAAATATTTTGCCCAAATCTAAGTTATTTTAAAGAAATTGTTGAAACTAAATTATAATAAAGTTATTTAAAAAATATATATTCTTTAATCAATACCTAACTTTAAGTTATTTCAATTTTACATCGTGGCTGTATAGAAAGTTGGAACATGGTTCAATAGATATGTGAAAAAGAACTAGTTTTTTTTAAATAATTTTACAGCTGTCAGTTGAAAACGATTCTCCCTAGGGATGAAAAGTATTACTTTCATCCCGCTCCTCAGGCAACTTCAGACCTACTTTCAGAGTATGAGTAATGAAAAGTATATTACACTTATTAATAGAAAAAAAATAATCTCGGTAATTTTTCGTAAACTTTTCGATCTAGCTCTTGGAGTCTGGCAAACGAAAGTAGACACTCAAATTATTTGCAAACTTTTTACATGGCAATGCTGCAATAATGTCAACATCGACAACATAATTTTTTGGTGATTTGTTGTGGTCTTGATAATAGCATTTATTATGTGAAAAATTAATAAAACAATTAAAAGTGGATTACGGGAGATGTCGTTTCGCATGATGTCTAAATATCAAGAAAAACATCAGGAGAAAGACGTCGAATTCAAATGAAAACAAGATTATATAAGTTTGGTGTTAGATTTCATAAGTTAGAATGGCGCTAATAAGTTGAATAAACCAAAATTATTATAGAATACTGTTGTTTTTTTTATTGAGATTGATACATTAGTACATTATGGTACAAGTGTGCAATGTTGGTGATTACCGCTGAGGCGCCATTGAGACCCGAGCCGTATGTCTCAATGGCGCCTCAGCGGTAATCACCAACATTGCACAGGGAGTCTTAAGGGTACACTAGTCGAAATTTTTTCCATACAAACGTAGTCTAGGGATTATGCCACTGTTTGACGATGTACGTTCAAAATAAAAAGTGATATCAATTCGTCTCATCATTATCTAGCCCTGTATGGAAGCGAAAAAGTAAAAAAAGAAAACATTTGAAAGTTATGAGCGTCGAAAGTTCCACATTTTGACACTAATTTTAACGCATATTTGGGCGCAAATAAATACCATAAGAAGACGGAAAATTGCAAAACGGCCTCCATACAGGGATAGATTAGTAGTTCAACAATGCATATAATTTTATTTTGAACAGATAAATTTAGTCGTTTTTCCATGATATCTAGACTGCCAAAGGTCTGTTTATAAAATTTCGCGCGCTCGGTTTCGTCCTAAATCATTATCCATTTCGCTACAAATTTGTAAAAGTGTGTATTCGTACGCAAACTAGCTTCCTCCTGCTCATCACAGCATCTATCTCTTCCGAACGTGTTGTCGGTTGATATAAAATGCATTTTACCCCCGCACAAAATAGTTCGTGCCGTCGACTAGTGTACCCTTAAGGGAGGGTCTTAAGAGAGCCGAGGACGGTAATCATCAATACACACGTGTATCATAGGACGTTTTTCAACACACTTGTGAAGAAAATAATACAAAAAAATCATCTTCAACAGTAAAAACGAGTTGTGATTTTTTTACAATGGCGGGCAAAATTAAAAAGTTTTCCTATTCGCGCGCATTTGACAATGGCGATCGGCCATAGACTAAAAGCAGACTAAAAGAATGAGGTTTCTTTTTTTTTGGTTTTTCGTGGATAGTGTTTTAGCCACGTACAAAATAGGAAATTTCATTACAGAGCAAATAAAATTTATATTTGAGTGAAAGTTTTATAATAGATAATTTCAACTTGTACGTGCTGAATACAGCACGTACAAGTTGAAATTATCTATTTAAATACGAAGTTGCATTAAATGAGCAAGCCATAGGTACATTAATTTATTTGTACTATTGAGCACGATCTTTTTTGTATCGAAACTTTTTTAAGAACAAAGCAACTCAACCAATAAATAAAAAAAAACTCTATAACTCACTTGTGAATAATAGCAATGAAAAAGTCACAGTTTGATAACAGGTATCATTATGTGCCTAATTGCGGTGAAATTAGAGCCACTTTATGAGCAAGTGTGTTGAAAAATATCTAAAATATTACCTATAGTATTTTTATTCAGACGAAATAAAATAAATAATTCTAAAGTATCAAATTAGATTGTTCCAGGTATGTCATACTAGTTTAGGGGTTGCTATGCTGATATTTTTTAAATCATCCGCGCTTTATCAGTCTCTACTTTCGTTTACCAGACTCTACCTTAAAAGTTGAACTCATTTTATCTTCTCAACTAAGACCCGACTAAATCTGTGACTTGGCGACTAATTTCGACCAATTAGCGACTAAATCTAAGAGAAAACAGATCTTCGCTAGGTGCTCTAGTTTTTGAGGCCACATTTATATGATTTAGATATAATTTTTGCCAAGTTGGGGAGAGTCTCCCCCGAATCGGCCACTTCTGTAAACCCTTCTAACTTTTAAACCAGTGACCGACTAATTCTAATATTTGACGACTAATCTCGACTAAATCTGGGAGAAAACAGATCTTCGCTAGGTGTCCTAGTTTTTAGGTAAAATTTTGGCCACGCTGGGGTGAGTCTCTCCAGATCGGCCACCTATAAACCCTTCTAACTTTTGAACCAGTGACAGACTAATTCTGATATTTGAAGACTAATTTCTACTAATTAGCGACTAAATATTTGTAATCAAAATTAAAATCTCTGATGGTGGCCAAGCCAGAGTCAGTCACAAGCCATTTTCTGTTAGTACGCTCCTGCACCCAAATCGTTCGAGCCGTTCTCAATCCAACGGAGTCCAATGCATACTGATAAATCTCACCGTAAAAACTTAGTTGGAGTAAGCTTGAAGTGAACTACCATTCTACGATTCGATGGATCTACAGCTTACTACAAAGGTTACACTAGTCGAAAATTCTTCCATACAAACGTAGTCTAGGGATTATTCCGCTGTTTGACAATGTACGTTCAAAATTAGAAGTGATATCAATTTGTCTCATTATTATCTAGCCCTGTATGGAAGCAAAAAGAAGACGGAAAATTGCAATACGGCCTCCATACAGGGATAGATTAGTAGTTTAACAATGCAAATAATTTTCTTTTGAACAGATAGATTTAGTAGTTTTTTCATGATATCTCGACTGCCAAATGTCTGTTTATAAAATTTCGCGCGCTCGGTTTCGTCCTAAATCATTATCCATTTCGCTTCAAATTTGCAAGTGTGTATTCGTACGCGAACTAGCTTCCTACTGCTCATCACAGCATCTATCTCTTCGGCACGTGTTGTTGGTTGATATAAAATGCATTTTAACCCCGCGCACAAAATAGTTCGTGCCGTCGACTAGTGTACCCTTAAGTTTACACAGTGCGATTCCTACAGAATACTTAACACAGCAGATGCAGAAGCCGCGTGATGTGATCAGAAATCAAATGAATGGTGCATTTTGGGAGATAGTTCTATTTTCGTCTGGCACTGCTTTGCTAACTTGGCTAAATAGTGCCTCGTGTCTCTCAAAATGTTCTACAAAGGTCTCAGAATTGAGAAAAATAGTGTTAAATTTACGTAATTACATTTATGTTTGTGGTAGGTTAATAAAACACAATTTTGTAATATCAATTTATTAACTTTCAATGATTGTAACAATTTATTTATCACGATTTGTCTTTACAACGCGATCAGATCTGGGGTCTACAAAATATACATTTCGTGAAAAAAAGTCTGATCTATTTTATGGCATCAAACTTAATATAAGGCAAGTTTACATAAGGAAGATTTTAGCTGCCTTTTGTATATACTTACAGCATTATAGTAAAGATATAATGCTATCGAATTATTGCTTTGTCACTTGGTTTGATGCCATAAAACAAATCTCAAAAAATTAACTAATTAAAATATGTCTAAAATTCATGTTAAAATTTAACATTATTTGACAACAAGTGAACCATCATGTTGGCGTTCTTGGTTACCACTTGTTAAATACAACTTTTGTACTCAACGTCTGCATTACACTATTAATTTCATTAAGTACGAATTTCTTAATATTTCACGATGGTAGATACAACTTGGACATCTCATTACAATATTTACGTACCTATTGCCTTCGTATTACTTGAAATATTATGATACTGATTTGTTGACAGCCATTGGCGTTACAAAACTGGAGCCTGTGAAACTCGAAACGAATATAAACGGTACAAAGAGATGGAACTTATACACCGTGAAATTTAAATGGTTGTTTTCCCGCAGCGAAATGGTTTTTTCTATGTAATACAATCGTTTCGTAGTTATGTAAAATATTAGAAACAAAAACTGGCATATTTAACATTGTGAAAAACTTAACTCGAAAGCGATCACGAACCAATAGTAATACCTCCCGATATCTACGGCCGAACGACAGCGGGGCGTTGATCCGGGTGCTAAGCACGGGTAAAATAGGCGCTGGCGGCTTCGTTTGATATTGTTGCGCGCAGGCTAGTTTATGCCGTATCACTACACGCGAGAGCTAATTTTACTTTGAACATTTCTAAATCGGTCTTTTCTTTGTCGGCTTCGCGGCGATTTTTTGTATTGTTCCGTGCAAACTATTTTATGACGTATCACTACGTGCGAGAGTTTATTTTGGTTTGAACATTATCTTGTGCATCGCTTTTCTTTGCCGGTGGTGACGCGAGTAGTACCTAGTACCTACAAGTTACTATTGTTACTCACTTTTTCGAGTTGATGAATATTTTTTAAATTATTTTAAAACAAAAACATCGTTATTTTTTTACTTTAACTCTATGCTTCGAAAGTACTCCTTAAGGCAAGTCGTTCTGCCGCGGGAAAACAACCAATTAAATTTCACGGTGTATAAGGCTCAATAAGGACCATTTTAAAACGCCAACGATTTAATTACTAAGATGGCAGGAGCTAAACGCAACATCGTCACAATTTAGTACAAAATCTACATAGAAACGAACAGAATATTTAAAATTCATACAAAAATTTGAGCCATGCGCTGTGTTCAGTCTGAGAACAGTGATATAGCACCATGTCGCCTTACAAATAATTCTACAAGTACATCTAAAAGGTCGATAATATCGCTATCATAACTACGAAAAAAATAGGGAATGATGCGATATGGTAAACTCGTGTTAATCGTAACTTAAACTGCGATTAGTTCATTCATCTAGCAAATGATTTAAAAACGCGACGTTTCAGAAAATATCGGCCTTTTACGATGATTTTATTTAGTTATTTCCACCTGCTAGCAACTAGCATGCAAGTTTAGGAATATTGCGGGGCACGATCGAGCCAATCACATTATACCACTGTAGCTCGCAATGTTATGCAACTTGTATGCGAGCTGGTTGCATGTGGAAACGTGGCCTGAATCACATTTATCAGTACATTCAGGCCAATACATTTCGGTCATATGCGTTATAAAAAACCGGCCAAGTGCGAGTCGGACTCGCGCACGAAGGTTTCTGTACCATTATCGAAAAAGCGGCAAAAAAAAACACGTTTGTTGTATGGGAGCTCCATTTTGATATTTATTTTATACTGTTTTTTGTATTTGTTGTTATAGCGGCAATAGAAATACATCATCTGTGAAAATTTCAACTGTCTAGCTATCACGGTTCATGAGATACAGCCTGGTGCCAGACAAACAGACGGACCGCGGAGTCTTAGTAATAGGGTTCCGTTTTTACCCTTTGGGTACGGAACCCTAAAAAGGCACTTAAAGTAGAGATACGGTGTTATCCATACTTGCCATTAAATAAATCATTTGCAAGTTTTCGTTAAACATATACACGATGGTGTAGGAACACTAGACATTTTCCGAAACGCCGTAAACACTAAATAATCACAACATAACTGAGCGCTCATCCTTCTAGTTGAAGCACATTTTAGATTTAAAGACAAAACAAATGATAAAAGTAAATAGGGATGCTGAAAAAACAATATTTTTTGTCAGTCAGGTAGATTAATAAAAAATATTGGACACGCACGTATATCTTTTGTCACATATATATTAAATAACAGTGCGTTGAAATTTCGAGTGACGTCACGTTTTAGTACACTTTTAACTCACAAGTGACGTCACAAGCACTCCTGAAGTTTGATGAGCTTTATCTCTGTCAATTTTTATTGATTTGATATAGCAAAAAATGCATGTCCAATATTTTTTGTCAATCTAACTGATAGACTATTTTTTTTTTGCCCAGGTTTCATCCTTTTTATGTTATAAACAAGAAACAAATACATAACCGATATCAAGAGTAGAAACAAACATGTCTGTATGGGAACAGTAACTTTGTTAAAGTTCACTTTACATTTGAATCTAGTAACAGGATTAAAAAGCAAATGAAAACACGCATTAGGCAGTCATCAATAAGCAATTTAAATAATTTAATTATTAAAATGAAAAAAAAAACATAAAGTGATGACACATTATTACTATACTCCATTTGAAATATCATTAGGCACGTTTCCAAATCGTTATACAGTCCGTTCAACCGATTTTGAGTTCTATTCCGTAAACATAAGGATGACATAAAAAGCATAAACCTGTTACCAAAACCAACTGTTTACTACAGCTACCATTTGTCATATCACCAACGAAATAGAAGTCAAAATCGGTTGAACGGACTGTAAAATGGGCTAATATAAACGTCTGATGTTATCGCAAATGGAGTTTAAGTGATTTATTAAAATAACTAAAATACGTTTGCACAAAATAAGGGATCCCAGCCTGACCCTTCTCTAAAATTAAATTTATTTATTTTACAACCTCGATGAAATAAAGAAACAGGACTGGAGATTTTACAAGGGACACATGGATTTCACAAGACACCATTCCAAAAAACGGACAAAAATACTTTCAAAATGTCTTTACATAATAAATAAAATATTTAAAAATAAATAAGGAAAATAAAAATCGTGGTCTAATTTCTAGACATACACAGTCGATTATAATAAATCTTAATATATAAAATAAATGTCTTTCATTCTCCTGTAAAATTTACATATTACATACAGTAAACAAACTATGGGGATCCATGTATCATAATTTGATCAAATTAGACATTAAATCTTTCAAACATTATAAAAAACGTGAAAATCTAGATGTTACTTCAAAGTTCAAATCCGCCTCGACGGCTGAACGAATTGTGATGAAATTTGGCTCACGGGTAGACCATAACCAGGAACAGGTTTGGGAAATAGGATTATTTTTGTGAATAATTTCCGACTATCGCTTAAACATCAATAACATACTGTATTTGACCTCCCTATGAAAGCAATCGGTAGTGTGTTTACTGCATGCAGTTTATGATATGAAATTCAAATAAAATGGACTTGTATAGTAAGGACGCCTTGTCCTACGACCACGCATTTTTCTGACGCCACAATTTTGGTCATACATAGATCATACTAGACCGAAGCTAACTCGCAACGGGGTCGGCTATCTTCGGGAGTGGACGTGCGTGAGACATTTAAAATGTCGCTTCTTGTATGATTAAACTAATGCGTATGCGCAAACTTTCGGACTGGCGCATCATAAGTATTTAAATCTATGTTGTACAACCACTTGCTGTAATAATATAACGTCCATTCAAACCGAAAGATTTAGTCCATGTAAAGGCTTATGTGACATTCCACATACCCAAACACATACTTCAGAAAATAAATATCACTCAAACGGGTCGAAAAAAGGAATTTAAGTACGTAAGTATAACTTCCACTAAATGTGTAGCCAAACTGTAAAAAACGTGCAAGAAATCATGATTTTGAGAGGAAAATCAAACTTTAGATTAAAAATGTCGCTCAGTCAGATTACAACAGAGTTTTTTTAAACACAGCTGTTACGAAGCGCGCTGTTAAACTAATATTTAACTTAAATATGGTCACCGAAATTGACGTTATGAGGTAAAGTGTATTTTTTGTCTTGTTCACTTATTTTGTAAACGAATATGGATTAACTGAGATTGCGATTTTGAGATATGAGTTTAAATAATAAATCCTAGGAGGAGTTCATACTATATCCATTTCTTACAAATATTAATAACAATGACCATTGTATATTAAAAAATAGATATGCAATCGTTCCATGTTAAACTAAACTTAAACGAAAATAGTGTTACTACTATACTTCACACAGTAATCAAAACAATAAAGTACTTAGTTCTGAATTCAAATTATTATACACGATAACAGTGGTGGCCCAGTGGTACCTATTGGCTGCGACTTACAAGTTGTCGGTCGTGAGTTCGAACCCAGGCAGGTGCTTTACTTTGTGTAAATTATTTCATCACCACTGCTCTCAAAAACGGTGAAGGAAAACATCGTGAGGAAACCGGCATGTCCTAGAACCAAAATTCGAAGACATGTGACATCTACCAATCCGCACTGGGCCCGCGTGGTGGATTACGGCCCATCCCCTCTCATAGAGAGGAGGCCTGTGTCCCAGCAGTGGGAACATTAATAGGCTAATGATGTGATGTGATGTGATACACGATAAATCTAATAATAGATGGACATGGAAATTAGCATTCGTTTGTATTCGGAAATGCGATGATTGCCGATGGACATTAAGAAAATCGTGTTACTGTAGATTGATTGATCATCGTATCTTACATCAAATTTAAATTGATGGAAAAGCACATTATTTCTATACTATGTCAGTTATACAAAATAAGACAAGTCAGAAAAATACAATATAATATTATTATAATTAACGGTTACATTTACTGGCCTTTACCACATTTTTTGTTGTTACAATTGACATTTTAAATACTAAGAAAAAAAGACATTTGTATATTAGGCCGAAATATTTATTAATTCTCTATTACTCTAGAAGAATTTACTTTATGAAGATCAACTTAAAATATGGAAACGGACTTAATTATTGCCAAAATAGTTAACATTTTGCTATTTTATTGTTTTTTTAAAGTACAAAATAGGAAGGTACAGTTCATACATATTGGCACTTGAGTCTTGGCAGGTTTTTGAGCGAAGTTCCGATTAAATATTGCAGTCTCATACTAAGCAAGAATGTACTGAAAGCTAAATAATTGAGCCATCAAAATCACATTAAGCCGGCTCCACACGCTTGGCGAACAATGGCAAACACAAAACAACAAACACGAACATGTGGATGGGTGTTTGTTTGTGCTTGCCTGTTTTTGTTTGTGTTCGCCCGTGTTCGGCATCGGTGTCGTTTTTTGTGCACAAATCAAAGGGTGTTTGACAAACGTGTTTGCGATGTATCCATCCGCTTGATCAGTTCAGTAGTACGTACGAGCTTGCGGGCGGCGGAAGTAGTTAAAAGTGGTGGTTAAATTTACGAATCGAGACATTTTGTGTATTCTAAGCTAAATTGTAAGGAGAAATGTTTGATTGGTTTAAGGAGATTAACCCGAAAGTAATCGCTGCCACAATAAGCTCGTCGTCGGCCATATTTGCCAATCCGGAATATACTAGCACGTTCGCCAAGCCTGTGGATGCCGTGTTTGTGTTGGATGATTGTGGTCAATGTTTGGCACGTGTTTGGTGTTTGCCACTGTTTGTGGTAACACCAAGCGTGTGGAGCCGACTTTATATATTAACTTCGTTAATGTTTACAAACGACTTTTTCGTTTAGAAAAGTAGTTGAAGACTTTTCTGTCACTCCTCTAGAACTGTCAAAGACAGCTCAAATTTTCTTTTATCATTATGTTAGTAGGAGATAGCAATATTTACCTCTTAGGCTCACTTGCACGAAAAACTTAACTCAAGAGTTGCTAACACGAGGTTAAATTGACAGTTTGTCATACAATGATATCTTTTTAAACTCGTGTTTTTTTGTGCAAATGATCCTAATTCGTCTTTACACTAATCAGCATAGACAAAGACATTACTGGAGGCTTTTACGTGAAAACCTCTCGCAAAAATACAACCAGACATTCCATCTAATACCTTTCAACTTTGTACCAAAAAACATGATCACACACGCTTCGCTCAGCCGTGTCTCGACGAATGCTACCTCTGCTTACCCCGTGCGGGTCACGCGGGAGTCTTGGTCTTCTTACCGAAAGGCAGGTGGATGCGACGCTTGCGAGGCTTGGGGACACCTTCGTCGTCCATTAGCGACGAGTCTGTTGATTCCTCCTCGGGGGGTGTGTTGCTTGATGGGGTTGGGGCGTCTGGAATTGGAGAATGCAGAATTTAGTGGGGTTTGGTTTAATTGTGGAGCAAAACAGGTGCGTCTCTTAGGAAAATTAGCAATTATGTGTTTTTTTTCTACTCCTCCGTTGTTCTTTTCTAATTAATTTTATTGCGGGCTCCAAGACAGTTAAATTCTCAGGGACTTCTCGAACTTCGGGAACTTCGGTGCCTCGGCACCTTTCTGAATAGTTCGGTGATATTGTCCCCAATTAAAAAGCATATCTTAGGGTTTCGTGCCAACCCCCCCAGTGACAATGCAGGCAGCATTGTCGAGGCGGGGGGCTCAGTAGCCGTGGTTTGTTCACCCGAGGTTCCGAGGCCACTAGTTAGGGCTTTTACCGATAAGCCGACGACGTAGCGGCCATTAAGTAGGTTGCGATGCCGCTTGGTAACAGAGGCGACATCGCAACTGAGGCGGGCTGCGATGTCGTATGGAGCGTCCCAGGTCCATACGATCTCGCGGCTAAGAGTTGAAGGCCGCGGCGGGAGAGGAGTGCCGTGTATTGCGGTGCGCCGCTCTCCCTATCTTCCGCGGCCTTGACGGCGTCGCCACCGACTGATGGCGGATGCGGTAGGGCCGCAGGGTAGGTACCTATCCCCTAGCACAAACTTGCTGTCTTAGTTTGAAAAACTGGTCTCGTGTAACTCACAGGTGTTGAGAATGTAATTAAATCTATACTTAATATTATAAAGAGGTAAAGTTTGTGAGTTTGTGACGTTGTAAGGGATAATCTCTGGATCTACTGAACCGATTTTGAAAATTCTTTCATCAGTAGAAAACTACATTATTCCTGAGTGCCATACGCTATAATATATTTTCAAAAAAAATAGAGATCGTTATGAAAATTTCAATAATGTAACCCAAGGTAGCAAAATGTGGCCTATAAAATTCATTCTTTGGCGTGCGCTTAGAAAACTATTGATGATAGATAGGCTAAGTAGGTAGGTAGCCAGTTAACGGGAGCGAAGCCGCGGGGATCAGCTAGTTAAAAAATAAAGCGAGAGTTCAGATACCGATGTAATATCAAAAATACCGACCTTCAGTCAGAGGCTTCTGTCTCGTAAAGGCATTCCTAGGCGGAGGCCTGGGGTCATCCGGCGACGCTAGCGCCACCACGTCAGTACTACGCGAGCGCACGATAGGCGCGCCCAGCGGCCGGCGCGGCGGCGGGAGGGGGGCGCCTCGTATGGAAGCCCGCAGTTGTGGCTGCGAGAGGGACGTGACCGCGCGGGACAGTTCCACTGCGCGGGATAGCTCGCCTTCGTTTGACCAGTTTACGCTGGAAAGCGAATGTGTGGAAACGAGAATTATTACAACATAAATAACGTGAAAGAAAAAATATTTTGGGAGCCTTTTTTAACGACTTTTTTTACCTATGTTTTTGGCAATAAAGAAAAATGTTGTCAATACATAAAAAACCAACAGGGTAGTTGACAAAAAATATCGATTTAGTCAGTCAGACAACCTAAAAATATTGGAAACGTATTTTTTCTTTTGCTAAGTAAACAAAAAGATACGAAATATCGTGTGACGTCACGGTGTGCTACACTTTATACTGACAAAGTGACGTCACAAGTCCCCACTCCTGAACTTTGATGCGCTTTATCTTTGTCAGTTTTTATTTATTTGATAAAGCAAAAAATACCGGTCCAATATTACTTAAAAATCTCATTGACGTACTAAAAATAATTATGATTTTTCTACCCAGCACCCCTAACTAAGTTACAAACGTTTCGTAACGAATCTCTTTCTACAATCTTTAACGGCTTCTATTTGTATGGTTTGACCACGTGACTTAACGTTCATATGTGTCATTCCCATACATTGATTCGTTTTCTACTAGCGTTATCGATTGTAGATTGTCAACTTGGCTACAGGTGCAGGCAACTTCCCTATTAAAAACAAAATTTTGCTGTTTCGTAAAAAGATTCAATTACCAAGTTGGTAATAAACCGAGTCAAC